>WOVY01000988.1:0-600000 GCA_013436015.1 Rhipicephalus annulatus
AACGGCGTTGTAAGGTATGTCCCCTATGTGCACTTCCCAGCAGGTCGCCAGTAGCTCTTCAACATTTCGTTTAATATTAAAAGTTGACTTCGACTGTGCCGCAAAGATCTAATTGATATTTTTGAATGTACGATATGCGGCAGACAGTATATTGGAACAAACAGAAGACACTTTTCCTAGTACGATTTAATAACCATAATTCTCACGCTAAAACCTTCCTGAACCCCTCCACATATGAAACATGTGCGACTCCGCAGTCTTTCTTTTGATAAACTCAAGTCCACGTTACTTCAATCTAGCTTTCGCTCAAATTAAGACGGAGAAGCGCGGGAGTTCTTTCTATAGTTCACAAGTTTCGATACCATCACGGCCCCGCCACGTTGGTCTAGTGGCTAGGGTACTCGGCTGCTGACCCGCAGATCACGGGAAAGAATCCCGGCTGTGGCGGCTGCATTTCGATAGAGGCGAAGATGCTGTAGGCCTTTGTGTTCAGATTTGGGCGCACGTCAAAGAACCCCAGGTGGTCGAAAATTTCGGAGTCTTCCCACTACGGCGTCTCTCATAATCATATGGTCGTTTGGGGACGTTAAACCCCACAAATTATCATTGACAACCGTCACGTCCGGTTTGAAACGAATGCCGCGGACGAGTTGAGTTGTTTGTCTCTGTAATTGACCTATTCTAAATAAGTGTACTCCCATTATTCAATGAACCGTGATGTTTTTGGGCCATTGTATTTTAGTGCTTTTCGCTTTCTGGCTTTACTTCAGGTTTCTATTGGTGTTTAGTGCTAATTTATTTATTTTCCTTTCCACGCGTGTATACTTTTAGCAATCGTGTCATTGTGTCCCTTGTATCAGTGATTCTCTCGAGCTACTCACAAGTAGTTTCATCGATGAGTTCTCGTTTATATTATCAGTTGTGGTATCGTATCTTCACTGTGCTTGATATGAACTTGTATATATTAACACAAATGTTGCCGCACATTTCATTCTGATGAAGCTTGGACTCCGAACGCATTGGCAGCGAGAACTATGGAATGTGGCTATATGCGAGTCAAACGCAACACAAAATACCTAATTGCTACAGCGTAGCTTGTTTCTAAACAAGGCCGATAAAACCATGTTAGTTGGAGAGGGCTCATGGATTTTTTTCATGCTGTGCACTTAAAACGAGAAAGCGGAATGAACCAAGTGGCCTTTCTTCCAACGATCATGTATACGAGTGACAGCCCGAGACGGAGCTATGAAAATCCGAGTAAAACGGACAAGGCTTGTGAGCCTTGCTACAATTTACAAAACTGAAGAATTATATTGCGGAAGAACGAAGTTCTTCGTTTTTAGCGCCGTCATTAAAAAAAAAATTAAGTTTAATCTTAGCTATACTAGAGGGCCAGTTCTTAATATTTGATATAACGAGGTAGATTGATAGTGTATACGATGTAGAATTCGAATCAAGACATTCCGGAGAACTTATTTTTATATACTGTCACCGTTTTTAAATTTTAAAATTATTTTCAATGTCTAACTTAGCTTTCTTTCGTCTTCTCGTACATAATAATGAAGCACTTTTAACCACTTTGCGGTGAGAACGGGATTTTTCGAGGTCATCATGCCGATGCTCAAGTTAATATAGTTGTGATTGTGTTTGTTTTTCTATTAGAGGATAGGTTTCGCAAATGAAACCGCAGTGGGTGAAAAAAAACAGAATAGACTGCCGAAATTTAAAAAAATGTACATACCCAACAGAAGAATTAGAAAAAGTCGGGGCGTTCATTCTGATCAGTTTTCATCAAATAAAGGCGCAGATAATCCAAATTTATACAAAAATAACAAATTCTTTGACGCATTCACATGGGATGTCGCACACAATGTTACCAAAATTCCATACTCGCAAGATGCGTAAAACTTATATCCTACAGCGTGGCGCTTCCGGTTTTGCGACTAGCCCTGTCGCAGGTAAGCCACTGCGAAACGTCGAGTGCTGGTATTTCCGAACGTCATTTCGCTTTCCAGAGACCGATGAGTCACACAAAGAACCCATTCGTACGAATGCTACTCATTGTTTCCTAACGACAGGTGAAACGCACTTTCGCAGGCTTCGTGGAAACATTGAGACATCCTTCAAATGTGTCATTGCGCGTAACGACGTCTTATGAGTCAAGAGCAACGTCTAACCGGAGGTATTCCATTCATCCCCGTGTTCGTGCAGCGCGTTAGCCTTTCGCAACGTTTGGTTGAAGCTTTGAGGATACACATAAGGCATGTGGGCCGGAATCCCCATCACCACCTAGCCTCTATACCAGTGGATAGACCTCATACTTCCTTTTGTCGAACAATAACTACACATGGTGACTCCCTACCAACTGGTTTTACGCCCGCGGCGAGACCTTCAATTCCTCCATGGTGCCTCAAACAGCCAGTCATCTACCTGACAATACCAGGCATTCAGAAAAAAGGTGATTTCTCAATACCAGCCCTCAAGCAGCTCGCATTACTTCTGCTTTACGAGAAGTACCAAGACTGCACCCACGTCTACACCGACGGCTCCGTCCTGCCAAACAGCTCAAATGTGGCGGTCGTTATTCCAACGCACGCCACAACAATCAAATTCAGGACAGCTCATGCAACCACAAACAACGGCAGCAGAGCTTGCCAGCGCTTCGCGCTGCGCTGCGTTTCATTAACGACCAAAGCACGCAACGGTGGACGATTTGTTGTGACTGCAAGGCGGCACTGCAGTCACTTCTGTCAATCTACGCGGTGGTCCACACGAGCAGTTGGTATTTGAAACAGCAGAAATGCTACACCACATAACAGAGAAGGCCACCACGTTATATTTCAGTGGTTGCCAAGCCACTGTGGAATTATCGGTAACGAACGAGCTGATCAAGCAGCCCGTTCAGCCCATACAGAAGACAACGACCAGTCAATACCTCTCTCAAGAACGGACGCTGCTAGGAGGCTCCGAATGCTTGCTCGCCAACGCTCCATGGCTCTTTGGAATGAGCCTCTCTTTACGCATGCAAGATTACGATCCCTTGATCCAACGTTAAGCATGTAGCTTCCAACAAAAATTCGACGAGGCGACGCTACTGCTCTGTGCAGACTATGGTTGGGAGTCGCGTTTACCCGTGCGTACGCGTTCCGCATAGGTATGGCCGACACCGCCGACTGTGCACACTGCGGAGATGAAGAAACAATTCGACATATCCTGTGTGACTGCCCGAAATACAATCTGGAAAGACAACACCTTTCTAATAAACTAAACAGGTTAGATGACAAGCCGCTGTCAGAAGAAAGGATACTGCGCCATCGTCATGACTCATCGTCATAGAAGAAAGCCGTGCAAGCGCTACTGGGCTTCTTACGAAACTACTAGCCTGTCGGAACGCCTCTGAGTGGACTGATTTTGTGTGTGCGTGTGTGTCGGTGTGTTTTTCCCTTATTTATTTTTTAACTCTCCCTTTCTCTTTCAACCCCCCTATTCCCTAACCCCAGTGTAGGGTAGCATACCGGATACTAGCATCTGGTTAACCTCCCTGCCTTCCTCTTTTCTCGTTTCTCTCTCTCTTGGTTGTAAGAGAAGAATCAGCCTAAGAGGGTTCGCTGAATGCAAAAGGGGTGCTTTAACACAGCAGTGTTGAAGAGCTAATTTTTCAGGAATTGCGGTGTGTGCGTAGGCGTGATTGGTTGTAAACAAAGCTCGGCGTTGTTCACGAACGGAAATTTTCCATGTGCAAATGAATGAGGAATAAAAATTTTCGGTCCCAGCGAGAATCGATGCAACGCCTTCTGCGTCGCAAGGATGCATTGCTCCACGGAGCCATGTTGCTGCTTGAAACTAATTTGTAAAAAATCGCTAGGCGTGCGCGGAACACGCGGCACAGTATCAGCGAAAGCTGGAAGAGCGGCGGATATAGGGTATTTTTAAACACTCTTTGAACAGCTTCAAGAGGTACACTTGCATGGCAACCACTTCACCACAAATCTTCATAATTATTGTGTCTTACCGCAGCAGCCTTTGCGTGGTTACTTATTAGTTTTTCGGAGAAGCGTGTTACCGCTACATACATTTGTCTTTTGTTGATGGTGTGATAGATCGTGATGAAAAAATTACGGATGAGCCTTTTGTGACGGGTGGGAAGGATGCAGCGAGTATCTCTTTACGCAATTCGCGTTTTTGGACATCTGGTTGTTATTGTACTCTACTAAAACACCGCATTCCACCTGGTAACGTGATTCATTCCTGGCACGAAGCCTGCGTAGGTTCTACACGAAGACAATATGCAGGCACCGGTGTGGCTTGGTGCTCGGGAAATTGTGTGCTGCCACGCTAAAAGCCAGAATTCAAATCAAATAATCTCCGAGATAGATTAATTTAAACTGTTTCTTTATTTCTTACGACATGAATTACAGACGACCGCGTCAGCGGACATCTACGGCAGCAAGAACAACCGTTTTCATCTCATAAAAGTTTTAATAGTAAAAAGAATACTATTGGAAAGTTATTTATTGGGAAGCGTGTCCACAACGCAAGTAGTTTGGCGTGGCAGAGCCATAAAATCCCTGAAGGTGTTAAAACTTGCAAATTGCGCCACAATAAATGGCCAGTACGAAGCAGCGCGCAGATTAGAAAATTTTCAGTTGCCTCAGTAGAGGCAGTAATTAATAGAGATAAGTAGTGAGCGCATCGCCAACTTTCCGAAGGAATAATCATGAAATTGTGGACTCTTAGCCGTTGTACGTTCAGTAGATATTCCGGCATAGTTTCAGACACCTAATGCGAAGCTTTCATTTCCTTGCTGTGTGGTTGAAGGCGGGGCACATGGGGGCCGTTGCGTCATCACTTTCTAGTCTTCCAGACGAAGCTCCAGCATCCTGCAACTTTTTTTGCCACTATTTGTGTGAAACGGGTGAAGATCATGTATTCAAGAGCTTTTTCGTGGCCTTGCTCTATTTTGTGCCAATGTTTGAACGTTAAACACACATCCCCAATAGAGTGCTGGCAAGTCTCTATTGCGTCAGTAGATGAGTGTCCCATACTTCACGCTCTTTTCAGGAGCGCTGGGCACTCTCGGCTGCACAGAGTAGGCGCACTCTCTCGACAGTGTGCTGGTACTCTGGCTGAACGAGAGTGAACAAGCTTCCTTGCCAGAGTAGGGTCAGGCTTCTGTAATAGAGTTCGTATTCTCTCTGCAAGAGTTAGGCTAACCTCTCACCGAGTCTTACAATCTCGTCGGGCTAGAGTGCATCATCTCCCTCTACGAGTAAGATCACTCCTGGAGTAACGTTTCAAAAAAAAAAAAAACTCGTTGAGCATTTTCTACAAGTAACTGTGAACGTCAATCATAAATTGCTTGAAGCTGCACAGCTTACGGTAAACATTTAACCGTACACAACACAGCAAACAGACCATATACCTTTCGCGCCATTTTTTTTTCTTTCTTGCCTTGCATATCAAGACTCTTCACCTTTTACATATTCAGCTATTTGTGAAAATACAAGTGCGTCACAAAATACACCCACAAAATTCATTTAATTACCGTCAGCTTCTAGATGGCTATTGATCAACACTTTGGCGTCAGTAACAATGGCTCAATGCGCACAATCCAGTCTGGTACATGCTCTCGGCCCTTCGGCACTTCAAGAAATTAACACACAGATTCGCAATCTTATTGGCGCAGTGATAGCACCTCTGCACCGGCGTTTCGAAAGATACATTGGGTTTTCCATATACGCTGCAGGCCCAGAAGCAAGATGAGACTATAAGGTACGCCTGCTTGTTTTTAACCGAAAGAAAAAAGATGCTGTGTGGACTTAATGGTAATTCATTCTTCAAGGTTCTCTGCATTATGTCCCTGAAAAAGGCCACACTCCAGCAATCTATAAACACGTGTTCAATTGTTTCCGGTTTACAAGATAAGTGGCAATGTGTGCTCCATAGGACAAATAATCCCCTACCCTAAGACCACGTTTTAACTGGTACGGTACCAGTATGTAATTTAAAGAATAGAGTTTTGATTCCTGGCGCTACAAGCATTCTTTTAGCACGTTTCAAAACATCCTGTCCTGGGCCTGCACAGTATAGCTGATGGTACAATCATACAGACAGTAAAACATCAACAAGGTCTTTGTGAAATTTTTTACGTGATACTTCAGTCAGATAATAGAACGAAAATCTCACTGATAGAAAGTGGAAAGAGGAAACAAGTTTCTTTAAATACCCCTGTATTGGTCCTCGCACATTTGACGACGATACGAAAAATCCCGGTAGCACTGTAGACAACATTAGTTGTATAACAGCTCTCAAAATAAAAGGTTATGTAGATCACGTAGAAATGAAAACCATTGAGAAGTTGTCTTATGTACAAATGAACTAATCGAAGTCCGCCATCTCGAACTCTTCTGACGATGTTGGTGCGGCACTGTCTTTCCCAGACAGAGCTCCAAATGAAAACTGAAAATACTCTGTGTACTTTTCGTGCACTTATTCTACTGCAGTGTGAACTCTTCATTAAGTACCACAGCTTGCTCACTAAAAACAAGTGTCACGTTGTGGCCCGTGCGAATATCGAAATACTTCTAACTTTCCATTTTTCTACATCATTGCGCAATACCTGTGTTTCTTTTCTTCATTACGGTTCACTGTTGCGATAGAACTTCAGTGGCACCTCTAAATACTTCACTGGTGTTTCCTACCATTTATTGTCTAGAAGTACTCTAGGTGTGACGTCCCATTCTCATACCAGACGCCAATGCACAACGACTCACATGGCAAAAGTTTTTTACGGCATTCATAGCATGCATAATACTCTCACTATTTGTTCATAAAACTGAAATTTTGTCTGCGTATGCAAGGCAGCTAACCTCATATTCATGCAATTTAGAACCGCGAATTTCGCTGTTATTTTTTACACTTAAACCGAAATGTTCAATAAAAATAGCAAAAAGCAAGGGCGATAGCGGTCACCCCTGTCTCACTGACCGCAGGACAGGTACGCGCTCAACCGCAGTTTCATTTATTAGCAATATACCTTTCAAGCTATGAACAATCCTAGATACAGCAACCGGTATTTATATTCTTGTTGTCTAGCCCTATTCTAGCGCGGGTGGCCTAACATCTCTATTACAGAATTTAAAGAGTAACTATGCACCTAGCACGTGTAAGTATCTATAGTGATCGTTAGGTACGTCCACCTTTTATGATAAAACTACATGATATTGAATGCCGGTTCTATTACTAAATTTCTGTCCTTTCGGCTCAATGCGGTTAAGCTACCTATGCCCGGTTCTGGGAGTTGTAGCTAGGCGGTTACAAGCAAAGTTGGGGCGATCTTTCAGCAGTGCTGGCCAAGAAACAATTGACAAACGTTACGATCCAGCGTCAAATCTGACTTGGGATGCCGTGGCGTGTACTAGAACGCCAAAAAAATGCCAATCAAAAATGCCACAACTCAAAAGCATGTCTGGCAATACTTACAGCATTGCTTACTTTGGCGACGCCTTGTTGTAAATGTGAAAGGCTTGTGTAGTGCTTTGCTTTTCAAATAAGCGTTTTGATATATTGTGTAGTGGTCAGGAGTATCCTATCCAAGTCCTGTGTTTCTCTACGTCGTATACCCTGGCGTCTTTCCGAACGACCTGTGCTCTTTATGTGGTGAGACAGCCGCATTAGAGCATATACTCAGCATGTGCCAAGACATGGACTCAAGCGTCACACTCAAGGAGTGGGAGAGGCTTCTTCGCAGCCCCACTCCCACTGATCAGCTCACGGCTGTCTATAGCGGGACCCCAAGGTTGCAGGCATGCAGGCTCGGCTTGCCTGTCCCTACTTGGAATTAAGCAGGGCGCGTGACTCAGTCGTGTTCCACAGGACTAAAATAAAGGTATTTTTCTTCATTAGCAATGGTAGTTGGGCAAGTTGGTGTTGTTTCATAGTTAGAAACGGCGCAAAAACAAAACAAAACACACACATACATGGGACAAAGATGTGTAATACTCAAACCGGACCGCTGAAGGAAGCATGCTACCTCTCTGAAAGGTACACTATCTACAGGTCTTGCCCTCCACTGCCAGCAGTGCGGCTGCGCAGCTGAGTTCAACAAGACCACTGTGTTTATTAGGCATAGAGAGCAGCGCACGCGTGAAATTGCCGAATCGTTTGAAATCATAAAACACAGGAGACGGGTGCGTGAGCCAGCATTCATTCGCTCTTACACATGCTGAGATTTCATTTCTACAGCATACTCGGTCCCGTGCTTGGTAGGGGGGTGTAAAAGTGAAGAAATTGTGAAAAATTTGGCGGCTGTGCGAAACGAAAGCAAGCGATCCTCGAGATCATCAAGAATGAAGGAGTGACGGCTGAGAAAGTCGATGAGGCCTGGGCGAATATCAAAGCACGCCACCAGGAGGCAAAAAGGCAAGAAGTTCGCGAACGCGAAGGAGCAGAAAGGCGAGAACGCCGTGAGGAGGCCGAGAGACAGGAACGTCTCAAGTTAAAAGGAATAGAATTGGCAATCCTACAGTGTTCGCAGGCGCCTAGCGTAGCTTCTCCGACGATTCAGGTCAGCGGTTTTAGAATTCGGGACCAATTGCCACCGTTCGTAGTAGGCGAGGACATGGCGAAAGTATCTCGTCAAGTTTGAACACGTCTGTGACCGAAACGCTTTGGAGCGGTCTCTTTGGGCGCAGAACCTGCTAGCTCTTCTTCCCGGCGAAGTGTCCGACGCGATAACTTGCTTGTCGAGGGAAGCGTTTGAGAGCTATGACGAGGTTAAGGAAGTGCTCTTAAGACGTTATAAGTTGTCACCCGAGGCTTTCCGGCAAAGGTTCCGGTATGCTAAGAAGGGGAATGAGTCACACGTTGACTTCGCGTTTCCTTCTAAAGCCGTTTTAATTGAATGGCTCAAGGGCGAAGATGTTTACAATGAGCACGATAAGGTGGTAGAATGCATTGCATTAGAACAATTCTCCCGCTGCATTGAGGATGACGTCAAGCTTTGGCTGCAAGATAAGCTTGGTGAGGTACAGCTAAAATGCAGCAGAGTTAGCTGAGGTGTATTTTACTCGCTGAAAGTTGCATAGCAGAGCAGTGCGCGCTGAAAAGGGTGAATGAAATGAGCGGTTTTCAAAGAAACCTGATCAACGAAACCCACTCCGCACCGTATTATCAGGAAGGACCCGCCTCTTACAAAGGACACTGTAGGGGAAGGGCAAACGGAAGCGGAGAATGCAAGTGAGCTAAACCGTTGAAAACACCCTAGGAAGGATATGAAGAATCTCAGGGAAAAATGGAGGGCTCCGAGAGTCAGAGCTACTTCGTGTAATACAAGCTTTTGTGATTAGTAAAATCAAGTATACTCTTCCTTACCTTCCCCTTAAATTGCCAGAGGAGGAATCGGTCAACAACCCTCCTCCGCAGAGATTACAAATACGCACAAGGCATTGCTAGGCATCAATGCCTCTGACGCACGACTCCACCAGACAGGAGTCATAAATACCCTATGTGAAAACCATGAAGCCCATTTAACAGCTCAATACGCAAGGCTCGCGACCACTAGCGCAGGTCGCCACATTTTATCGTCTACCCGAATTAACTTAACCCCACTCACCAATGCTAAACTCAACATTCCCCAAAACATACACAAACAATTACTCTTAACGCCCCTTCATAAAAACATGCATCCAACATATGACACTAAGCGTCGAATTCAAAGAGCAAAAGCTCTTCAGACAAAAATTGCATGGAGCCAATGACGTGCTCTATGCCGATGTGGCAGAATACCCATCCTCCTCATCCTATGCCCTCTGTGCTGTCGATTATAACGGCAAGGCGCTCACAATGGCATCCATCAGTGTCAACTCTTCGGAGGAGGCAGAAGAGGCTGCCATCGCTTTAGGTCTATCCATCCCCGATATCACTATGATTAGTGACTCCAAAACTGCCATGCGCAACTTCAGCGCAGGTCGCATCTCATCAACTGTTCTTTCAATTCATAAGAAACATCCTCCCACGCAAGAGGTTGCTCTCATATGGACGCCCGCGCATGTGGGGTTGAATGGCGATGAGGCGGCTCATACCTTTGCTCGAGGAATGACCGGCCGAGCGTAGGCCTCAGATGGCGCCTTAGACTACGCGGCCTTTTTCAGCGTAAGAGATCGTCATTTGACCTTCCACGATATAACGAATCACTACCGCCTACAGCGCACTATATATCCCCCCCCTCTTACATCATGGAGCTTCAAGCTACCATGAAATATTATGGCGCCAGTTACAGACGCGTACGTTTCCTACCAACTTTCGCCATCTTATACGTCCTGCGATATACCCCTCCTCTTTGTGCATTTTCTGCCAACGAAGAGCTAACCCAGACCATATCATGTGGGGGTGTACTCGAAACCCACCACCTGATTCTCTACACATTAATAGTAAGGAGCAGTGGGAGGCTGCTATGTGCAGCTCGGCGCCCGAGGTCCAGGACCAGATCTTGGATTGGGCCAATAGGGCAGCGGAGACCTACGCTGGGTAGGCTCCTCTGGCACTCTACCACCGCACCTTTCCCTCTTGGGATGAATAAAGTTTATCTCCTCCTCCTCCCAAACAGCGCCCTGATATCATACGGGTGTTTGAAGCACGGAAGCCGCTAATCTGCTACAACTGCAAAAAGGAAGGGCGCCTCGCGGTAAACTATAAACAAAAGTTTGCTTTCGCAACAATCAGAGAATCGGAAAAGAACATGTGGTTATTAGAGCCGTATCTTCAGGAAATTAGTGTGAATGGTAAAACGTGTCGAGCACTACGAAACTCAGCGGCAACCATGGACGTTGTCCATCTGTCGTTTGTGTCTCCGGACGACTTTACGGGAGAATGCGCGTGGATCAGGCAAGTGGCCGAGGAGCAGAGTGCTTGCTTACGATTCGCTACGGTTGTCATTGAAGGCCCGTTGGGTAAGCTTCGCAACGAAGCGGCTGTGTCTGCCACGCTTCCCGATCAATTTTTCTTGTTATTTTTTTAATAGCTCTCAGAAGCTTCTCAAATATCAGGGTAAATCATTCTTCTCCAACTTAGCGTACATGGCCCTCATGCGGTCGCAAGCGCGGAAGCTTTCGCAGGAGCTTGATGTTGTTCAATTGTAGTGAAACACTACCTGCAAAAGCTGCTGGTCAGTGTGACCTTGGCGGCAAGTCGACGGAACTTCGGACAGGAAATTCTCCGGGTGAGTATTCGAGCAGTCACTCGAGTGGCCCGTCGCCGAAGCGACTGGCGCTCTCTCTGTCGGCAGAGAAGACGACTTGGCGCCATTGAGTGAGTGAGAAGGGCTGTTACGCTCTCGCCTGTAGCGAAAAGTTTGAGTGAGCTGTCGAGAGTTGACCGAGAAACGCTCATTCGAGAGCAGCGAGAGGGCTTCTCCTTTAAAGCGCTAATAGGAAAGCGTGAAAGTTGGGAAACAAAGAAAAAGAATGTTTCCTTTTTTTGAGAAGGCGGGGCTCCTGTATCAGAGCTACACTAATGTACAAGGTCGCTAGTATGAGCAGCTCTTGGTGCCTCCAAAGTATCGTTGCTAACTATTAGAACTGTCGCATGAAAACGTGTGGGCAGGACATCTCGGCATAAAGAAGACCAATTCTAGAATTTACGTTGAGTTTTATTGGCCGAATTGCTGGAAGGATATCGAAGACTTTGTACGCTCATGCGACACTTGTCAGAGAGCGGGGAAATCCGCGGACAAGTGAAAGGCACCCATGAAGGTTGTGCCAATTATCACAGAACCTTGTCGGCACCTAGTAATTGATATCGTCGGTCCATTGCCAGAGTCAAGGCAAGGTTGTCTGTACATCCTGACAGCCCTCTGTGTAGGCACAAAATTTCCAGAAGCGGCATCACTAAGGAGTAAAATTCCTCTCATGTCATGGATGCTCTGCTCTCTATATTCGCACGCGTCGATTCCCCGTCTGAAATACAATGCAAAAACGGTGGTGTCTTCACCAGCTGCCTTACCTCTACCTTTCTGGAGAATTGCGGAATAAAAGTAGTGCACAGCTCGATCCATCACCCGCAATCCAATCCGGGAGAGCGTATGAATTCCGTTCCAAAAATTGATTCTGAAAGCTTTTTGCTACGAGCACAAATGCGACTGGGAAGCATATGTTTCTCCCGCTATGTACGTTTGAGATCAGCTCTCATGAGAGCACTGGTTTTAGCCCCACAGACCTTGTGTATGGCCGCAGTTTGAGAACACCATTGCGAATGCTACGAGAGTCCTGGGAGAGATTAGATGAGGACCCTAATGTAGTTACGTATGTTCTCAACTGCCTTCAGAGGCTTGGCTCAAGATCTTGTGGAGAGCCACATGAAGGCAGCACAAGTGTTGTCGAAGGAGTACTGCGACAAATCGGCGAAGAAACGCACCTGTGAAGTCCGGTAAGGCTGCTGCGGCCGTTAAAGAAGAACAAGCTTGAGGTTTCTTGGGAAGGGCCCGCGAGAGTACTATAGAAGCTTCCTGATACCAATTATGAATTTAAATTGAGAGGGAGGCCGAACAAAGTTTACCCCAGTAACTTGATGAAACCATACGTTCAACGTCAAGCGGTCGTAAATTTTCTTTTGGATGCTTCAGAGGAAGAAGGAGCAGAAATTTTGACTTCTTATGATGTAATAGAAAGGGGATCAGATGTGACCTTAGAGCAGTTGAACCTGGAGCCTAGGTTAAGTGAAGTCCAGAAGGAGGACCTGAGGGTGATTGTTTCCGAGTTTAAATATGTGTTTGCGGACCGTGCCGGTAACACGATGGTGATTGAACAAAATATCGAGCTGACTTGTGAGGAGCCAATTCGTTTCAAGCCGTATTGATGCTCCCCTGTGCAAACAAAGATCATGAAACATGAGATCGATAAAATGCTGGAGTGCGGAGCCATAGTACCGTATGAGAGTGACTATACATCCACTCTAATATTGTTTCAAGTGCCGGGAAAAGCTCCGATACCATGCAGCGTATATTTATCATTTTCTCACGACCTAAGTCATTTAAAACGTGTACTTTAGTCGGTCAAATATCGCGGCTCTAATATAGAAAACTGCGCAAATGAGACGCTGGGGAGGTAGGTTTTAGCGGCTGCAGGGTCATCTTGCCTGTGGTCATAAAAACTTACCCAAATTTTCATGCCTGCAGAGTTGACCGGCTGCCAGTAGAGTGGACTCGGCCTCCTGCTTCTTCTGAATGGACGCCTCCTCGGCCAGTATTTGCCTCCGCATTGTGATGAGGTTGCAGTGATCACAGGTGCAGTAGCGGTACGGACACGTCCGCTTGTGCCCCTTGAGGACTACTCGCATGCCATGGTTACGACAACGAGAGCACATTTTGCCGGATCCAGCAACAGCTTGAGAGCTCATTTTGATATGTGGGCGTGACCTGCGATAAAAAACTTAATGTTCATTCGCTTTGAAACGCCATCTCATACATATAAAATACACATTACTTCGAGGTAGATTTTTAAAAAAATGTGTATGCAGTACTATCTAACAATTCAATTTATTAAATGCACTTCCCTTTTGAAGAAAGGTGGTGAACTTAAAGCTGTAGTTAAAGCTTTCGTAAAGGCTCGAAAGTCAAGACTTAGTAAGCAAAGTGGGCACATTGGCGCCCCGTACACTTAAATCTGAGTTTTCTGCCGATCATCATGCATAAGAAATTGATTTCAGCATTGTCAATAAAAACAACTAAAAGGTTTCGTAGTGACGTCTAAGAAATTCTAAAGGACGCCCTTTCTGCGCAGCATTTCAAGACTCCACATTGACATACCACGGGCTCAGTATAAGCACATATTTATAGTACCCAAGCCGGCACTGTGTGCTAGATAGGAGCGATCGATATGAGCCACAGGAATTTTCTGTACCATTCATAGCATCCCGGTGAAGCACTTTCAAGTGTATGAGACATTGACTCTATGGGAATCATGGCAGTGATATTTGATTTGGAACTGCATCGTAGACTGTTTACTTCAAGAAGGAGGGGAGGGCGAACAGCAATGATTAAGACAAAGGAGAAAAGGAGACTTTTCAGTCCTTGATATTTTTACATCTTGTTTTATAAACTGTTCAGAAATGCTTATCAGTAATTCTATGGCATTTGTGAGAGTCTGCGTCTGATAGTGTAAGCATACATAGCAGTTGCTTTAGACCTGCTGAGCAGAGAGCAAAATAGAGTCTCATACAAAGGCTTAACTCTAGAAATAAAAATACCAGGCCTGCAAGAAAGGCGCAGCACAGTGACAGGGGAAGCTAGAAAGCAGGCCTATCAGAGTCTTTTCTAAAACACTCATTAGTTAACTGCTGCACGCACACTTACTTGATGCCCACTTTGGCATTAATAATAAAAAAAATTAGTTTAGTAGGCTGGCATTCGCTATGCTATTTTGTGTCATTCCTCTGAGAAGCGTGGTATCCACTAAACTATTGCGAGCCATTTTGTACTAATTGTCCATGAAGTGGCTGACGACGATGAGAAATTAAGGCTGAAGTGGGTATGCACCACAATTAATAGGAAAACAAGAACAAGATTTTGTTGTGGGTTGAAGCATTGTACGGCCCACTGGTTACGCTATCTGCATTGTGCGGTGACTGGTTGTTCTTTCGCTTATTTCAAACGCTTTGTAAGTCAGATTAACGTGATATCTTTTTTGACATCTTGCCTGCATCAGGCAAGTTTGCCAAAAAGTATCGTCCGCCGGCGTGGTTCAGTGGTATAATACTGGGTTGGCACGTAGCGGACCCAAACTCGAGCCCCACTGTGTCATTAATACTAGGTTTTCTCCTAATTTCGCGCGTTGTGGTTACGGACACCGGCTGCAGCGGCAGACAACTACGGCGCTGCGCGAGATCCGAGTTGCGACATGACAACAGCTTTCTCTCTACAAGTAATTTATACTTTGAAAGTTCTGCGGAAATTTTGGAGTCCCTTAGCAAGGCAAAGAATATGCTTTTTAGGAGCCCTGCAACGCTTCGAGGGTTTGAAATCCTCAAGGCTTGGGTGTTCGTGAACGCAAATAGCATGTCAAGGAGATCGGCATTGTGCGAGAAGTGTCACTGATATATCCTCGGTTCTGCATCAGTTTTGACATTCAATGTTTCTATATGCATAACACTATAGAAGAGTACTTAATGACCACTCCTTTGTAATTAAGTGCGAAGCGTTTCTTAGCGAGCTGCGGTGACCTTGAGCGTATCTATCTATCTATCTATCTATCTATCTATCTATCTATCTATCTATCTATCTATCTATCTATCTATCTATCTATCTATCTATCTATCTATCTATCTATCTATCTATCTATCTATCTATCTATCTATCTATCTATCTATCTATCTATCTATCTATCTATCTATCTATCTATCTATCTATCTATCTATCTAGCCGCCTACAACTTTTAGCTCTCTTGTATGCTTACATAATAGACTTGTTACGACATGAAAATCAGGAAATATATGTCATGACTTTCCTGATTTACTTTTTATTGTCTTGCTGCTCCAGTGGTAGTTTTGTTCACATGACATGTTGCGAAACAGTTATGGTATGACATAACTGCATGGCCAACATAAATGGCAGGCTCTAACGTGGAAATCATAACATGCATGTCATGTAAGTCATGACAGCACACCATACGATCATGACGGGCTCGCTGTCGTTTCGCTAGCTTCACATATACCAAATTTGGTATTCCGGGGCATGAATAGATTACGAATGTATGTGACTCGTGCAAAGATGACAGTTATGAGATGCGTATCATCTATCAACATGACTACATGCCATGCCTATCATGTGCTCGCAGCCGTTTTGCTAGCCTTACACATACAAAATTTGATGTTACGGGACATGAATGGATGAAGAAGGTATGTGACTGGTGCAAGTATTATAATCACGAGATGCATTTCTTGAAACAACATGACTACATGCCACGCTCATAACACGCGCATGGCCGTTTCTCTAGCTTCACGTATACTAAAGTTGGTATTGCTTGCCGCGAACGGAAGACGAAGGTAAATGACATGTCCGAACATGATAATCATGACATCAGGGTGATGTTACAAGATAACTACATGCTACGCTCATAGTGCGCTCGCGGTGGTTTCACTACGTTCACAATAAATTTGGTATTACGTGACGTGAACTGAGGAAGAACGTAAATGATAAGTCCAAACATGATAATCATAACATGCGTGTCATGTAACAACATGACTACATGCCACACTCATGATACACTCGCGGCCGTATTGCTAGCTTCACATATACCAAATTTGGTATTACGGGACGTGAATAGCTAACGAAGGTAATTGACACTTCCAAAGATGATAATCATGACAAGCGTGTCATGTAAAATATGACTTCATGCTAAGCTCATAGCACGCTTGCGGCCGTTTTACTAGCTCCACATATAGCAGATTTGATATCACGGGGCGTGAATAGACGACGAAGGTAAATCACACGCCCAAGCATGATAATCATGACATGGAAGTCATGTACGACACAATAAATGTCCACCTCATAACGTTGTGCTGGTTTTAGAGATACATATCAACCTTTCAAATTCGTGCTTCGCATATCATCGATGCTCACTGTACATGGGATCTACTAATTTTCGTAATGGCTGTTTCTCCCAAACGATCTCATTACCCATAGTATATCAGTGTCAAGGCGCACACGGCATGCAATTGTACGCTGTGAGCAAATTTTTCATCGCCGACCGTTCATCAAAGTGTAACATAACAATTATTTTAATGACACTTTTTGAAGAGCCATCGCGTTCAGTGTTAGGTCTATCAGCTCCTGCATGTTGCAAAAGAAAGCAATATTGCAACTCCACATCAGCGTGGGGCATAGCTGTAAGGCTTTGCGCGGTGTGTATGACGCAAACGCCGCTCAGCGTGAGATGGCATAGCCTGCTGGGACCGCCCAAGCACCTAATTTCGCGAATTCCTAGAGGATGCCACAATTACAAGTCACCCACACAGAAGAAGACTCTTACGTACCCGTTGAGCTGAGCTGTCTCAGCGTGTGACGAAATCGCCAACGGATGGGTATTCTCTCAGACGATGTACGATTCGCGCTTAGGTGTCTATATATATGCATGCTCTTCTGTTGGCAGATGTTTTTTTTTTAGTGAAGATTATGAGAAGGGGTAAGAGCCCATGAGACCATCCTCTCGAGTCAAACCGTCCTCACGGACGTTATATATATAGCCACCATCGATTCCGTTCAGTTCCAGCTTTTGCCAAGGTTCTTCCAGGTACCATTTCGAAGCAGCAGTCTTCGATAGGCGCCACAATGAAGTTCGTGGTAAGCATCTCTTGGCCCTTCAAGTTTAATTGTTTCTCATCTGCTTAGATTGCACAAACATGGATATATACGATGTAGACTCGTTTCTCGGTATGCGGAATCAGTAAGAATGACGCGCACTTCATAAGAGCAAATAACAACAGCACATAACTGGGAGTGCACAAAACGTAAAGGCTAACTAACAATAAGACATCGCATTCGCCATCACTAGCAATAGCATGTCGGTAGGAAGTAATAGTATTCCAAGTGCATACAAGTGCTTCACGACACACTGCTTAGAATATGTCAAACAAGCAGTAAAGAGGCTCGCAAAAGTTGAGTTGAACTTGTATTCTTAGAATAATAATAGATGCGTGTTACTTGTTGATTTTTTTAAACATCCTTCGGTAGCGCGTTATATGCTGTAGAGCTTTACAATAGCGATGAATGCGTATGCACAGAAGGTGTAATAAAGAAATGCAGCCGTCATTAGAGCAGTCGTTGGACCATGTATTTCGTTAATTCTACAAATTCCCAAAATTACACGAAAACACCACAATGATAGAATAAACATTTATTGTTCCGTAACAACGTTCGCGAGCACGTGAGCTAGGGCTCACCCTTTAAGTGAGAGGGTCTCTGCTTCCAGGAATCATCTTACCACAGTCGCTTTCCGGGCCCTGGCAACGAGTCCTTGTTGGTCGTATAGGCGATCATGGGCTCCTACGTCTCGGGTAGAAGATGTGTGATCATTGCGGGCTTGGTATTGGCGCCAACGGATCACCATGGTCTCTCGAGTATTAGGTGTGGCAGTGTGTCTGGCACGTCGCATATAGGCCAGATGTAGGCGTATAATGTCGGGTAGGTTCTATGCAGTAGATTCTATGCCGTACGTATACGAGTTGGTTTGCAGTCTTCGAAATGTTGTAGCCTCTTCTTTGGTCAGCTCAAGGTGACGTGGTGGGTGCACCCTGTGAGGGGAGTGATAGCGTTATAGTATGGCATTATATGTCGTTGGTACGGTCTCTTCTTCTAAGGCAGCGCTGGCCAACCACAGGTTGAGCGAGATGCCCAGGGTAGTCAGGTTGACGAGACCGTGGGCAGTGGCGCGAACGCGTTCGTTTCCCTTGAGTGCTTCGTACCCCGTAAAATATCCAACGCAGGTGTAAGGAAGCGGAGTTTTGCCTTTTCTGAGAATTTTGAGACCTCCAGCGGTAATTGGGCCTCACGTGGAATGTCGCACAGGGTATTCTGAATTTGTGAAGACTACGATGACGTCCTTACCAGTCGTAGTGGCAAGAGTAGTCGCTGCTTCCTTCGCAGCCTCGCAGCTCCGCCCCCGGACGGTGGCATATGCCCGCTCTTTTTCTTTTGCGTTGACCACACTCATATAGCATTGCCGTTTTTGCCCGGGTATTTGACCGCTTTGACCTAGGAAGCCTGTGGACCATGCTGGTGTCTTGTGCGGATGATGTCGACTCGAGTGATTTGTCTTGGCGTGATACTTTGGATTCATACTATGTGGCAAGTGGGTGATTCTGAATGATTATCGGGGGTATGGCGGTATCTTCTCTTTGTGGTCTGAATCACAGATGTAGCGCTCGCCGTCACACAGGCGCTGAAGGACCGATCTGCTCATGGAAGTGACAAAACAAATTTTTATGATATAATATACCACTAGGTATTGTTCGTTAGCCATAGAAACATTGATTCTAGAACAAAACGTTCCGCAAGAACAGTTGTGCACTTTCATGAATTGAGTCGAGTGAGTCGAGGGTTACAAAATAACGTAACTCCGATGGGTGTATTTGCAAACGTAAAGGTTGCTAGGCACGTTAACACTCCTTCTTTCCCTTCTACATAGCTACTACTATAGGGCACCCAGTGAAAAACAAGTTCAATTTGTATTGACAAGACTATTTGTCGTTTTGGGAGCAACAACCTTGATAAGTTTTTAGAAAAACATTTTATTTGAAGTGTAACACAAGTACATGACAATTTAAGCTTTTGTAGCAAGACTGTTCCTCCTGTTACGAAGACAAGTCCGGTTGTCAAGACCTAGACCCTATCGACAACGTCCAGTCAATGTTTTCTTTTTCCAGGATTTGCGTTTATTTATAAAAGACAAGCCTCGGTTTCTTCCGAGTACTTGAGATAACAATACCTGAGGTTTTACGTCCTTAAATCGTATTATGATTATTGCATATCACCGCCGAAGCACTTCGTACAAATGGTTAACCAGCGAAAGCTGTGATGTGCGGCCCCGGTATTTAGCAGTGAGTTACAGTCGACGGTGCACTAAAGTTCTTCCCATTTATTTGTTACATGTCCGCGCTTTATATTAGGGTTGGACAGGTGCATTTGGCTTCGGTTTACCACGGTGTTTACTTCACATATCGCACATTGTGCCACGCATGATTATGGTCATTCAGGAGTGTAATGGGCGGTTAAGTACGTTTCGCAATGTGTTAATCACTGTGGTTGCTCTCGATCCACAGCCGGTCACAGATATCGCAGCCGAAGCCAGAGTGTCACTGTAGAAACTCCCGCCGGAAGCGGGCGTTCGTCCCGGTGGAAGTCGGCACTCTCTAGTAAACTTTTTCCGAAATAAATGTTTTTTACCACCACCACCCCAGTGGAGGCGCTCCCGCAATCATTTGAAATCGCTGGTTAACGCGGTGGCTTGGTTTGCAGGATCATGCCACCACCGGTGCATGCGTTCCCGTTCGCAATTTAGTGCGGCTTGGAAGGCTGCTAGATCATCGGTAAGCAGTTGCTAGCGGCTTTCGGCCTCCTGAGCCTGTTTTTGTGCCAGGACTACACCATCGTCCCGGCGAATGTAAGCTCTCGCGCATTTCCACCATCAGTGTCCTTCTAGAGTTGTCTGTGACCTAGCCTTGGGGAAGGTTTGAGGAGAAGCTGTGCACGGGCTCCGTGCCCCAACTGCGACCGGATGGACGACATCAGTCACAACGAAGATAATGGTGCGCGTGTATGACGCTGAGAACGACGAAATTGATAGTACAGCCAATGAAGACCATTCGTGAGATCGATGTCGAATAGTGTCTGCAAGCCTTATAGGGTGGGGTGGAAAAAAATGCGACGAAAATTTAAAATAGTGAATATTTATTTCAATTTCGCTCCTTACAATTGAACGTATATGAGTAACTTTCATTTGGGTGCAAGGTGTGTGCTACATAAATATTGCTATGTTGCCAGCGTACTAAATAGCATTTTAAAAATAAATAGAAAATTCCTTTAGATGTCTCGATTTGCCCCAACCTGCAAGGAAACACGAGAAGCTCAGTGGGGCAAAATGAAAACACGTGAAAAAAATTGACCACGTAAATGCATGTTATGCTCCACTACACACCGCAAATATCGTCGAAAAACGAGAGAGTGAACAAAACTTTTATTTGATGTTCTGTGCAAGAAAATCGGTGAATGGTATTCTGGAGGCGCTGCGTTAGAGTGCCTCGAGCGTGCAGCGGAGGTGAACGAGCACATCAAGTCACGTCACACGAGAGACATGAGCATTATCTGGCAGTTATCCTGAAAAACGGGGCGCAATGTTCAACAATTGGAGGCTTGACATGTTTTGATGTTTATTATTCACCTCTGTCTGCCGTTTTGATGCAGTACTGCTCAGGCGTTTCGTGGCTTTTAACGTCGTCCGTCGGGCTTTGTGTAGCAATGAGTTCAAAACTGGTAGATTCCTATTTTCTCTTTCCTGTTTTCTTTTCAGCTAGGGTACTGGAGAAACGCCGTTAAAACTCAATCTCAAGACGTTTTTTTGAATGACTTGGAGATTCCGTCAACTTTTATGAGTCTTTTGAGAGCATCCTTGGAAACAAGAAAAAACTTCGATGCAGTGACAATGGATGAAGTGTTGTTCTGAACGGCATTCGGAGATTTTTCAGGTCATTTTTCTTTTGCAGGAAGCTCTAGAAGATATTATCTTGTATGTCAAAACCCTCCGAAACAATGAAATATAATACATGATGAGTGTGAGTTAATGGTTCAAATAATAAGACACACTCTTAGACAATTGAACGCATTTTCTCGCGTTTTGATCTCTCACAAGCTAGAATTTGAAACAATATCCGCTTAGTCCGAAAACACCAAACTGAATAATGTTTTGGTGGTATGTAGCTCATGGTCTAAAGTAACAAAATAAATATTTACATTGCTATACTGACGCAGGAGTCGCTTCATGCACGGATCTGAAAATATCGCCTAGCAGAATTTCGCGTTTCTTCACAGGTCACGTAGTTGTTCTCGCGTGAATGCTGTGACCAATCATCAATTTTTACTTACAGAAGGTAGGAAAGGACCGTAACAAATAAAAGCAGTTTTTGTATGAACTAGCGCTGCCGACAAAGTAAAAAAAATATTGTGTTTTGCCCATGTCTTGTTTTACCCCACCCTAACCTACAGCTTTCACTGTAAAACACCGTAATAAGGAGCTCCATAAGTATTCGCCATCTCGTTCTGCCCAGAATGCAATCAGCTCTCACTCTACATGGATGTCCACTATTTCGCCTCCATCAAAATGTGTCTTGCACGGCCGAATCGAAACGGCGAACTTGCGGCCCACAGCGGGGCACCAATTTTTTACTTCTCCGCCACGGCGGACCCGAATACTTTACAGTGCACGAATCTCAAGTACGTTTATTGCACAAAAAATCCCAATTGTAGAATACATTTCTATAAGAAGGACATAGAGTGCCCTATACGTAAATTGCTCGAACGTTTACCAAGTTTATTCAATACATATAACGTATATATACACTGTGTTACCATGGTAGAGTCAGTTCTGAGAGGACGTGATATCGACCATGCGTAATAAAATATAGTATTTTTTTCATGCTACGTGTCATCCTTGATTATATAATAACGACTGTCTGATTTCCCGCAATGCGCCAGTCTGTGCTGACTTAGAGTATTACAACGTAGATGATCTGTTCTTCTACCTCGAGTTATTGTGCTACAACCATATGTCCATCGACCTTTGTGTTGATCATGTTATGCAGCCTTCCACTTCAGCTTTTATTTCGTAATGCGCAACAAAATAATAAACACACACTCACTCTAATAACTGGTAAGTCATGAAATTTTTTGTACGTTTCTGCCAGTATTTGTGTAGTAGAGCTGTGGTCCCTGGCGATGTAGACACAGATACGTATTTGTTGTAGACATACACACACAGATATATTGTGGGCGTTTGTTACTTACATCCTTCTCATCCCTGCATGATCACAATCACCATCATCCGCTTGTCTTTTTGTCCTCATTCCCACTCTGTGTCATCATCATCGTCATCGTCGGTGTACTGGCTCTGCCCGTTCGTTTTGTGAGGTCTTTCCTCAAATAAACGCTGTTGCAACCAAGACTACCAAGACTTCATACGTGGTGAAGGTGCGGGGTAAAGCGGGCTGCGGCATGTCAGACGACCGAAAATCCACCTCCACCACGTATGAAGTCTTGATAGTCTTGGTTTCGCCGGTTTATACAGAACTTCACTTCTATTGCTGTTCCATTACACCAGCTACTTGCTTCAAACGTCCCCTTTCTGTGGTCTCAAGAATGTCAAATGGCCTTCGACCTGTTGAAGTGGGCCCTCACGTGTAAACCTCTCCTCTGCCACTTTGACGAAGCAGCACCAACTATCCTCCATACCGACGGTAGCTGCCTCGGTGTAGGAGCCGTTCTTCTAGAACGCGACAAGTCTTTCCTAAAGAAAATTGTTGCATATGCCGGTCGCGTACTCACTCCTGCCGAAAAGAACTACACGATAACTGAGCAAGAGTGTTTGGCTATGGTCTGGTTGGAGCAGAACTTCCGTCTCTATCTCCACGGCCATCACTTCACAATCGTTACGGACCACCATGTCTTATGCTGCCTTTCTACACTGAAGAACTTGTCTGGTCGCTTGGGTCGGTGGATACTATGCTTGCAGGAGTACGACTTTGACATAACTTACAAGTCAGGTAGAAAACATCAAGACGCCGACGCTTTATCTCGTTGACCGCTTCCAACTACCCATATCAGCGTTGGTGAAAACTCAACCGTCACATCTACCAAAGTTCATACGCTCGCATCAATAAGGCAACCTTTTTTGGATGACAAGCAGCATTTATCTCCCGCCAGTGGTCCGATTCATACTGCAGATGCAAGATGGACCACCTTTCGGGACTTTCTCATCGCCCAAACGCGCGGCTTCGTTTCAACTCCTGCACTTTAGGCTGGACAACGGGGTTCTCTGCCACCACGTCTGCCACCCTGACGATCAGTGCTGGGTTTCTGTACTGTCACGCTCTCTTCGACTTCAGGTGCTCGAAGCCTTCCACGATGACTTGACTGCTGGTCATCTTGGTTAAACAAAAACTCTTGACCGCATTTGATGTCGTTATTACAGGCCTGGCCTTTCTTCTAGCGTAGCGCGGTATGTCGGTTCCTGCTACCCATGCCAGCGTCGTAAACTCCTGCCATCTGCACCTGCTGGACCTCTACAGCCACTTCCGTGCCCTTCAATGCCGTTCGAGGTTGTAGGTGTCGACCTTTACGGGCCTCTCCCGGTCACATCTACTAGCAAATGATAAATAGTGACCACCGTGGACCACCTGACACGCTACGCTGAGACTTCCTTTGTTATTACAGGCTCAGCTGTGAAAGTTGCCGACTTTATTCTTCACGCCATAACCTTGCGTCATGGGGCTCCTCGTGTACTGCTTAGTGACTGTGGCAAAGTGTTCCTGTCACTAATTGTAAATGAGGTACTGCGTGCTTCTGGAACTACCCACAAGACAGCTTCAAGCTACCACCCTCTGGCAAATGGTCTCAGATAAAGATTTCCCCGAACCCTTGCTGACATGATAGCCGTTTACAACGAACCCGACTACAAAAACAGGGTAACCCTTTTACCATTCCTGACCTTCGCTTACAACACCGCCGTTCCGCGAACAACTTGCTACTCACCGTTTTACCTCGTGTACGGATGCACCGCGACTAGATTTCTCGACGTCTCCTTCTTTAAAAGCCATGACAATTCATGTTAGTCTTCTAGCGAGGAATAGATTTCCCGCCTGGCGCAGTCTCGCCGTCAGGCTCGCATCAATTCTGAAGCGAGACAGCACGAGCGGAAGATCATCTGTGACGCATCCCATCGCGCTGTGTCTTTCAAACCTGGTGACGAGGTGCTGCTTTTGACACCTATTCGCACTCCTGGTCTCTGTGACTAATTCTAACCGCGCTTCATCGAGCCATAAATTGCTTTAGAACAGACTTCGCCAGACAATTATCGTGTGACACCACTTGTCGCCCCAACAGACCACCGCTACCGCAGCACAGAGATTGTCCACGTATGTCGCATGAAACCTTTCACGTGACGTTCCCCGTCACTTTGACTTACGGCGGCCAAGATGTCCGCTTCCAAGTGGGGGGAATCAGTGTGGGCGTTTGTTACTCACATCGTTCTCATCCCTGCATGATAACAATCACCATCATCCGCTTGTCTTTTTGTTTTCATTGCCTCTCTGTGTCATCATCATCGTCACCGTCGGTGTACTGGCTCTGCCCGTTCGTTTTGCGAGGTCTTTCCTCAAATAAACGCTGACGCAACCAAGACTACAAAGACTTAGTTATATATATATATATATATATATATATATATATATATATATATTTAGTGTGGAGTATGAGAGATATTGAAAATGTTGTCCTTTAAAAATTTGAATAGTCTTATTCATCAATTCATGATGAGTCACAAGTACTCTTTTCAAAATTCCTCTTCTAATGACGCCTTCATTATTCAATTTCCGCAACCTTGATAACGCGTGTATGGATGGGGAACAATTGAGGCGTTGACGTTATTCCAAAAATTTTATAACACTGTCTAATTGGTTCTAGCGTTGACGTTCTCTTCACCCACGAAGCCATAATATAGCCTCTTCGAGGTTACATCATTCAACGAATAAAAAAAGGTGGCTCTGAGGGAGGCCCTACAACTATATTTATAGAACGTTACCAGTTGTACCACGGATGTGTTTGTTGCTCGCTTCCCTCAAACCACAGTGCCATGCTCAACACATTTTATGTTAATGCTGAAAATTACAAGTTATGATTTCTACTTCATAAGATGCTGAAAAGTATTCATGGAAAAATATTGCTGTAACGTGAGTTGGTAATCGAGTCGAAGTCACCGTATACACGCCAACCAGACTAAGAAACATGGTACAAAATGCCCGCGTCGACAACTGTGATCATTTTGGTGGCTTCCTCAGCGGAGCTATATGCGATGTCACAATTTTTTTCAGTCACTCACTGGCTTTGTGCGATGTTGTTTTGTGAGCGCGATCTTCCTTGTTTGCTTGAGATAACGATAGTCGCATGCTGTTGTATGAAGCGGAAGAATACCTTCAGACAACTGTCGTGTAGTTGTTTCCAATAACGGGGAATTGGGAGTACTAATCAGAAATGGTGATTTTTCTGTTGATAGGAGAAGAAAACAGTGCATCCGCTTTTAATGTTTCCCATTTCAATGTAAGGTTTTACAGAAACTCTCTGGGTGGATGGGTGCAACTAACCCATTGAGCATGGATACCTCATCTGGATATTTGAGTCATCCCAGAACCATTTTCCGCTAAATAAAGCAGCCATCACACTGAATACCACATAAATATTCAGCAAATTTTTACTGTACAAGATATAATTGCAGGCAAGTGATCATGTTCTTAATCATCTCAACCAGGTAGGGCATAGCCACCATGGAGAGCCGTTATTTTTCTTATTGATTTGCTATACAATGCTGAACGTAGAACTCTTTCATCGACTGCAATGTTTAGTACAACTTTAACTTGGGTCCCCAATTTCTTTTCATTCAGGCTCTCTTGTTTATGCTCTGCCTGATGACTGTTGGCGCAATGGCCACATTCTTCCTCGGATATGGCTTGAATGGATACACTGGACTTGGCCTCGGACTTGGTTCTGGTGGTGGCTACGGAGGATATGGCGGCTACGGTGGCTACAGTGGCTATGGAGGCTACGGCAGCTACGGTGGATACACTGGCTACCCGAGCTATGTTGTCTACCCTTCTTATGGAGGTTACCGGCGATACGGGGGATATGGATACTATGGATGATTAGAAGAGGCCCTACAACTATGTCACTTTAGTGAATGGTGGTTATACATTTAAATGAATGAAACTCCAAAAAATAAATCATGTTAAAAAACTATGGCCTGTGTGCTGGTAACTTGCAGATCCAGAAAATATATTTTGTTCCTTATGAGCCCAAGCCTTCTTGCAAGGGCCATCTTCACTCCTGTTTAGTTGGAAAATAGCATAGATCGTAGTGACAATGAAAGTTTGCTTACGTTATACAGAAAATGAGCTACGTTTGTCAGATATCATTGTTTCATTTTACACTTCATCTAGCTTTATATACTGAGTAACTAATTTTACCGTGAATGAGAAATTTTAAAACAGCACTTTGTCAAACTGATGCCCTTGAAGTTATGCAAACATTGCAAGTGCAGGAGTCTTCGCAGGATGCAGCAGAGAAAAATATTTTTGTTTCAATCTTCCTGAATATATACAGACGAAGCGCTGCAGACGGTCAGCGTAATCTGGCATCAATGAGAGGCTCTTCGAAACTACGTTCTTCAAGTTATTTCAGACGAAAGTTTGTAAATTTGCTCCCCCGCTCTCCAATAACAGGAAACAGAAATAGAGTGCAACATAGTTGTAGAACTCAATTAGGTTGAACATTATGTCGTGGCTGAAATCATTACTTTCAGCAATGTCGGCATGTTGTGTCAATGAGTCCTGAGGTAAAGAGACAGTTCATGTGACTTTGGAAACGCAATAATATGGCAATTTCTGTAAAATTGAAGGCCTAAAGAAGTACTTTCGAGAAGTGGACATAAAACTTCGGAGAAATTGGACAGTGTACACAATCTCTCCAGTAGGTCTGCAAGAGCACGTACTATATTATTAAGGTTTATGAATATTTTATATATCAAGCAGATAACTCTTGAAATACAAACGTTTATACGAACTAGAATTGAGACGCGTTAATCATACGACGTACTGTAGCTCAAATGTTCTTTCAGCATGTTAAGTGCAGCATGGCTCATATATGGTTTTCATTACAAAAATATCGCTCCTGGCCTCCCTGTTTTTCCTGGTGTATTTACAACACGGAATTATATTCTCAAGGAATACCTGCATCAGGTCCGAAACAGCGAAAACATAATGTAGTTTGAAAAAGTGTCATCAACAGCGCAGTAATCAAACAGTGAAATGCCTTTTGTGAGGTCAAAATTCAAAAGTTGTAGAAAGATGTAATAAAGCAAGGAAGGTCTGACTTTTTATAATTTGTCAATTTTTGATTAAATGAGTGTCCAATTTACCATGTTATTACTTCTTAGCATGGCTTTAGCGACCCAATTGTAGATGGTAAAATCATTCGTAAATTTAAACCGGTGAAATCACTATACGTCTTGCTTCCATTGTTCCACGCGCACGAAGTATGCCTCATGTAGGCAGCCAATGTTGCTAGTCAGCTAATGACTTTTGGTGCAAAAGTTGTCTTTTAGTTGGTATTCAGCGAAGGCTACAAGGTTTTTAGGAAGAAGATACCTCCATGAGAGCAGCTTCGCACAAGTGTATGCTCCGGCGGCTTTTACAGATTAGCTAGCATGGTGGTTGTGCTGGTTAAATTTCAAAACCAGGTGCCATGTGTGCTCTCGTCATAAAGTTGGTTACGAAAGACTTCCAAACCACAGCTGCTGGTGTGCTGTGCTTGCGATCACTATGTAAAACAAAGTTCCCCACAAGAGGCTTCCACAGGCTTGGTTTATGGCTTAGACAGGTATGCAATAAAGAACGCACAGAATGAATTATCTGACAAGTGGTTAGGCTTACTGACACAGAGACCAGCAAGGCCGTGCTCAATTTTGCGCTTTATGAGAACAAAGTCTGAATAGAAATTATTTTCCCCCACCTACATATAGCAGGAAGAAAGAGAGAAAATGACAAGATAAAATTCGGCATATCTGAGACATGGTGGCAGCCAATTTTACGCGAGGCATGTAAGCGAGTGTCAGCCTATGCCGTTATTTCCTGCTTTTCGGCAAGCGTGTTAAGCAAGCGTCTTTGTGTAAATTTGGTCGTTATGCGCATGCCACGGTTTTGTTAGGCACGCTGAACGTACATGTTTCTTTATTAAAATTGTACTGCCCGACGTAGCACTAAAGCTAATGCGCCAGTTTCATTGTTGTGGAGTTCAGGCAGTTCAGGCTATGATGGATGAAGCGAATATTCGCAGTAGTGGGCCCGAGTGTTTTCGCGGAACGCTTATTAACTGTAGCTTCCGGAGTCATACGACGTATTCATATGAATGTGGATAGCCCACACTGCAGCCACAGTGTGGGCTGCAGTGTGGCTGCAGTGTGGGTTATGCGAAAAGGCTTTGAGCAGGCATCTTAGCACGATGCCTGCTCAAAGCCTTTTCGAAAGGGGCAGAAGCACTTCCGTGCCTCTGTTGTAGAGGCAATATTCTGATGCAGAATGCCTTGGTTTTATTCCGGATTGAGCTATGACTTTTAATATTTACTTTCGTCGGATATTTAATCCACTAACAACGCCACCATGCTGCTACCATGTTTTTTGCGACATTGGTTATGAATGCCAAAGGCTGCGTTGCTATACAATGAGAATCGCCGGAAGCTTTGCTGCATATGGGGCGTGGTATGTGGGTATCTACCATACCACGTGTTCTTGGTAGAAAGGACTTCATTATGCATGCGGCAAGTAAGGTGATTCGTATCATCACCTGCGACTTGCGTGCGTCACATGCTCAACACCTCGTGTGCCGAGTTTTGTATATAGCAACTTAGGCTAACGACCACGAGAGCACGAAGACGTGGTGGCTTGATAGATACAGAATAAGTCGAAGTGCCTCTGGTTCACCAAGAAACACATGATATCGAAAATTGAAGGTCTTTTGAGCATCGCTTTAAAAAGTATCACGATAAAGTAATCCGGTCCCGGGCGCATCACGTTCTAAAGTGGGCCATTCCACGCCAACTGCCTCAACCTTAGCGTTTGGCCATCAGCGTGCTTGAAAAAAAAATTCAGAACTATTTAAAGTGTTCCTAAACTGTTTCCTCAAACACATCTTTTGCGAAAAACATTTTTCAGTAACTCAAGCCTCATGGGAACGTTTTCGGGAGGCTTGAAACACATGGTCAAAAACACGTGGTCGAAAATGCGGCAGAAGCGAGGCTTGATTACCTATAATGGACGCCCCGCCGCGGTCATCTAGTGGCTAAGGTACTCGGCTGCTGACCCACAGGTCGCGGGATCGAATCCCGGGTGCGGCGGCTGCATTTCCGATTGAGGCGGAAATGTCGTAAGCCCGTGTACTCAGATTTGGGTGCACGTTAAAGAACCCCAGGTGGTCGAAATTTCCGGAGCCCTCCACTACGGCGTTTCTCATAATCATATCGTAATTTTGGGACGTTAAACCCCACATATCAATCAATCAATTACCTCTAATAGGATACCCAGCTCCCGTAGGTTCTTTCTTTGTTTCTACCGGAACGAGTGATGTGCAGTCTGGCAAATCGCGCCCTCTGCTGTACCTCCGCAGTTTCTTCCGGCGGGTTATGCACGCCGAGATGAAGCAATCTGTCCGAGCTTGTGTACATGAGGGATCCCAAGAGCTCTGTTCACAGCCTTTCTCATTAAGACATTGAGCTTATCACGCTCCGACCTCTGCCAGTTTGGCATGGCTGCGATAGTGACATATTACTATACATATTGGGAGAATTGCCTGCTGAATGTGCTCCGCATCATTATTATTCTTCCGTCTCGTGGTTCGGCTCCACAGATACTAGCTTTCCTAAGTAGACATAGTCTCTCCCTTAACCATCTCAAGTGCCTTACTGCTTATAGCAAAGAAGCGTTGCCTTAATTGTTGTCTTGTTTCAGAGTGACTGCCCCACAAAGGCGTTGATCCCGGGTTCGAACCTCGAACCATGACAAGTTTTTCAGCAGTACGTTTTTTTTTCTGATAATTATGTGTGGATTTCCTTGTGGCTTCGTGCTACGAACAGGTGGTTGTCTTTTTTTTCGTTTCTTTCTTCTTCCGATACTGTTGCGAATGACTATAACTTTATGAATAATAATGTCCAGGCCAACAGTTCTGCTTTCCTCGTCTAAGTGAGTCAAGAAGAGATTCATAACATTCCATGAATAACTCATTAATGCAATGTCGTAATCGTATCACATGCTACTTGAGTACTACCCATTACCTTCTACTAACTGTGCTCCTATTTCTAACTCTTACCAATGTATAGCTTCGAAAACAGCGTTAAAGCACATCATGAAGAGTATTGAGCAGATTGTGTCTCCTTGTCTCCCACGTTTCTTTACGATAATTTCGCCATTTTATTTATGGAGGAATATAGTGGCTTTAGAGCCTTTGTAGATTAATTCCAGTATTTTTATATATGGTTAATCAACGTCCAAGCAGCCCGGTCATCTTCACTTTTCCGCACATGTGTCTACGCTAGATTTGTTCAGTTATAACACTTTGCTCTGCGCAAGTTTGGTGGTGTTTGCTATTCTACAAATGGACATGGGGCAATCAAGACGACGTCTTCAGTGGGTTTATGGTGTGTCAGTTCACCCTGACCATAAGCGCTTTTATTTTTCTTTGTAAACATACAACAGTTGCCCAATACTACTCCCATTCGAACCTATTATACAACTTTGGCAAATATTACTTTTCCTGTGGGTTTTGTCGAGAAATACTTCAAATTTGTCTTGCCTTACCTGCATCTATATATTATTAGCATTAACTTAAGCAGGTAAACCTTGTGTAGCGATACCGCTGTGTGTTTAGAAAAAATTGTTTAACGATTTCGAGTACTTCGTACTCAACTATGGGAGAGCATTCAGCCGTCCCGCTAATGTGCATGGCTTCTGGTTTTGTGCACCATTTGTGCAGCGCAGACGCAGCTGTAAGCTTCTTTTGCATGCAATTGAGTTTTGCACTACTCGATGTAATTTACTAACGATTCACAGCTTAGATCCAGATATACAGCTACATTGTAAATCAGGAAGTTATAGAGCTCAGAAGATGCTTGCCCACTGCTTGTGGCTTGGCATGCATTTCACAGATGCGCACTTGATTTTTATCGGAACAACTTGAGATGTGACGACTATAACGTCAAGCACTTATGCTTGTTTCGCAATTTAAGTTAGCCCTGAAATAGCTTTGAAGTTCGTTCACTTGGCTTGGCGAGGAGCATTTTCAAACGAAGTACTAGAACAATGACCGAGACCACGCTGAACAATCCAGGCTTTCAAATTCTCGCGGTGCTTCATACGGACAACTGATTTTAAAGACAGATTTTATGAGGTTCCTTATTTTGCTTTGCAGTTTATTTCTATTGTTTCTTCTGCTCTTTCCTGTTATTCCACAAGTCTTAAAGAATGGTGCAATCGCGTTCATTTGGCAACATATTGTTACGAGTAACTTGTTTAATGATCGCAAAGTCCTTAACAAAGCGTCTGAAATATGAGCACAAGCCCAGAAAACTGCGGACATCCATTGTGGTCCTCGGAACGGGAAAGTTCGTGACTGGGCAAATTTTGTCTGGGTCTGGACGGACGCCTTGGGCATCGACAAGGTGACCGAGCACGGAAGTTTGACGACGAGCGAAGTGGCACTTGGAGGCGTTAAGCTGGAGACCGGCTCGACGAGAAACGTCCAGAATAGCTGACAAACGATCAAGATGCGAGTCGAATGTGGGCGAAAAGACAATACCATCGTCAAGGCAACACAAGCAGGTGGACCATTTCAACCCTTGGAGCAATGAGTCCATCAGTCTTTCAAATGTGGCTGGTGCATTGTAGAGACCAAAGGGCATCACCTTAAACTGATAAAGACCATCAGGAGTGATGAATGCGGTCTTCTCGCGGTCCATCTCGTCGACGGCTATCTTCCAGTACCCTGACCGAAGGTCAATAGTTGAAAAATAAGTGGCACCGTACAGGCAGTCGAGGGCGTCGTCGATGCGAGGTAAAGAATGAACGTCTTGTTTGGTAATTTTGTTAAGGTGACGGTCATCGACACAAAAGCGCCATGTTCCATCTTTTTTTTTTAACAAGGACGATTGGAGAAGCCCAGGGGCTGCATGAAGGCTCAATAATGTTTTTCGCAAGCATTTTTCCGACTTCATGTTGTAGTATTGCACGCTCCGACGCAGACACACGGTAGGGACGTCGGTGAATGGGAGTTGCATGACCAGTATTTATGTGATGGGTGACAATAGTCGTTTGGCCTAAAGAGTTGCTGGCAAAGTCGAAAATGCTACGATAGCCCTCAAAAACGTGGCAAAGAGCGGCAGCTTGCTCAGACGTGAGGTCCGATGACACCATTCGCTCGATGTCGGCGCCCCAAGAACGTGATGGAGTGGAACCACTGACTGAGCTGCAGCAATCGTCAACTCTGAAGAGCTCGACATGGTCATCTTGGAGAGCGGTAATTTTGGCCAGGGAGATACCCTGTGGCAGAACTTGGGTGGTGAGTGAAAAGTTGACCAGTGGAAGGAAGGTGCGGTTTCTCGTAATCGTCAGAATTATATGCGGCACAGCAATCCCATGCGTAAGCATCACGGCCGGAATCGGGGCCACTATGTAATCACCATCAGGTACTGGCGGCGTGGAGGATAAGTCGACATGTGTGACAGAATTAGGGGGGAGGCGCGTGAAATCAATGCAGCAGAAGCTGGTCGGCGGTGGGCTGGTCGGGTCTTAAAAGAGGGGTAAATCGAGATGGAGAGAGCCAGCTGAACAGTCTATTAGGGCAGAGTGCGTGGCTAGAAATTCCATACCGAGAATGAGTTCATGAGGGCAATGTTTGATAACGGCGAAAAGAACGACATTGCTTCTTTCCCCAATACACACTCGCGCAGAGCACATGCCAAAAATTGCGGCAGTTCCTCCATCGGCGACTCGTGCAGCTCGGTTGAGGGCGGGCGTGACAACTTTTCCAAGTCGGCGGCGAAGGTTAGCACTCATAATGGACACATGCGTGCCAGTATCTATCAATGCACTGATACGAACATTGTCGACAGTAACGTCCAAAAGGTTCCGGTTCGTTGTTAACGTTATTCGAGGATTTCTTACGAAGGTCGTCAACGCGGCTTCACCTCCAGAAGCTGCACGGCCTAGTTTACCGGTCGGAGGTGCTGCGAATAGGTCGGGGAGGCAGCACGGCGTTGTGGGGGCGACCGGGACTGACGACGAGCATGGGATGGTGACCGGTCATAGCGAGGTCTGCTCAGAGCTGCTGCAGGAGCGGAAAATGTGGTCGGCGTTGATGGAGAAAGTGACGGGGACGACTGGCGAACAGATGTGGCGTGATACTGAGGTGCATAATGGGACGGTGGAGCCCAGCGGCTGCGGCAGTGACGAGCGATATGTCCAACGCGTCAACAGTTAAAACATATGAGCCTGTCATCAAGAGTACGCCATTCGGACGGATTTCGTTGTATGCGAGGAGCAGAAGGGGTATGATAAGAAGGCTCAGCAGAGTATAAAGTAGGAACAGGATGTAGGCCGACATTCGATAGCTCTTGACGAACGACCACTTGTATAAAGAGATCGTGGTCGGGGAAGGCGCAGGCGTCGGTAATGGCGTGGCTACCGGTTGTGCTGCCTCGACCTTTCGACGAATGATGCGTGTAAGGTTGTCACATCGAGGGGCCTGGTGGAATACGTCGTCACACGAAGAAGTGGCCGGTGTGTTGGGAAGGCGCACGATTCTTTGGGCTACGCGGCGGGCTTTAGCTTGTTCGAGACGTCGGCATTCTTTAAGGATTGTGTCGATGCTCGAGACGTTGTTAAAAGCCAGCAGGTTGAAAGCAGCGTCAGCGATGCCTTTCAAGACGTGGTTAACCTTTTTGTCTTCCGACATGCACTGGTTGGCCTTTGAACAAACGGCCAAGACGTCAAGAATGTAGGAGACGTACGATTCGGTAGAAGACTGGGCCCGTGTGGCAAGAGTCTTCTTCGCAGCGAGTGACGACCAGATAAATCGCCAAACAGGTCACCTATGTTTTCGTTGAAGAGATTTCAACTCGTTACGTCGGCTTGGTGGCTTTCAAACCATGTTCGGGGAGTACCGTCCAGGTAGAAAAGCACGTTGGCGAGCATGAGCGTGGGATCGTAGCGGTGAGTAGCACTGACGCGCTCGTACTGGTTCAGCCAAGTGTCAAGATCGATCGTACCATCACCGGAGAAAGTGCCGGGATCCCGGAGGTGCGGGAGTGTGGCGTAGGTGGTGGCTTGGACTGACGAGGGCGGCGTAGAGGAAGTACCAGCAGTCGAAGCAGTCGAAAGGTCGCCGATGGTGCGACCGCTGCGCGTCTCCATCGAGGATCGGAGGTCGTCCACCTCCACCAATAATGTTACGAGTTACTTGTTTAATGATCTATTTACAGCGCACAGAACTAGACGAGCAAGATGGCGCCAGACCAGCATCAAACGGAAACCCACTTCTCCTCTTTCATGCAGCCGTGTTTAGCGGCTGTTATGTATCAATAATATTTTGCCAAGGGTGCACAATACTTCTAGACCCGAACACTTTAAAAGCTCCTTAACCACCTCTAAATATGTCAAAAACAAGCGCGTGATCCTCCCAATGTTTCCAGTATATGCGGCACAATTTGCGACGTCAGCACGCTGATCACTTGACGTCAGGACAAAATAGGTTCCCGACCGGGTGATATAAAGGAGATATCTCTCGCCAATTGTCGTCTACCACAGTATGCCGTGCAGTCACATGCCCGTCGGTGTTCCTTGTCTCGCATGACTATCGTGGGCGGTAAACGAAGTTTACTTCGTTTTGTAGACTCGTGAGTGCGCAAGCGGAGATATCGTGTACGTCAAAAAGCGCGAAATATTGAGTGTCTAAACAATTATTGCTGACATTCCATGTGTTTAATGAAGAAATAAGTAATGAGGAGATGGCATTTCTAGAAATGTCAATGAATTCGACAAAAAAACTACTGCCTCGTTTTTGAACTTGGTGTGTCTTAGAGGACCTGTATTATCAGCCATGCAATTTTGGCTTTCTTATATAACAGTCAAAATTGATCAGGTTTTTAAATTGCCGTCCACGTTCATTTAAGCTATCGTGGTTGCCAGGAGGTTCCGTAGGCAGTTCACGGGTGATAACATTTCATCCTGTATAGTAGGTTCTGAGCAAAAAAAAGTAGTATATTTGTAGAAAACAGCACCTAAAAGTTGGAACAAGAAAGGACACAAACCATGGCACTGTTGCCCCACCGCGGTGGTCTAGTAGCTAAGGTACTCGACTGCTGACCCGCAGGTCGCGGGATCAAAGCCCGGCTGCGGCGGCTGCATTTTGAGATGGAGGGGGAAATGTTGTAGGCCCGTGTGCTCAGAATTGGGTGCACGTTAAAGAACCTTAGGTGGTCGAAATTTCTGGAGCCCTCCACTACAGTGGCTCTCATAATCCTTTGGTGGTTTAGAGACGTTAAACCCCACATATCAATCAATCAATCAATCAATCAATCAATCAATCAATCAATCAATCAATCAATCAATCAATCAATCAATCATGGCAGTGTTCGGTAGTGTCTTTCCTTGTTCTACGTTTTTAGTGGGGTTGTTCATTTGTAACCATGGACAAATAAAACCGATTGCGTACTCTACGAAGCCGCCTACGATTGATTGATTGATTGATATGTGGGGTTTAACGTCCCAAAACCACTATATGATTATGAGAGACGCCGTAGTGGAGGGCTCCGGAAATTTAGACCACCTGGGGTTCTTTAACGGCCGCCTACGATTGCGGCTCACATGAAAACAAAACGTGCCGATCATTGTGAATCACACGAAACGCCCATGGAAACATCGGAGAAAGCGGGAGGCGCTGCGTCGCTTCCGCAGGAATTTCCTGTTTGAAGTGCCTGGTCATGTTCGCGTGCTTCGCCTCTTCACAGGAATTCGCAAACTTGCCATACTTGTGTGCGTACTGTTTTCGCCCTCGGCTTGCGTTGAACTGATACACAGCAAAAAGTGCTCTACGGCGCCTCTCATAATCATATAGTGGTTTTGGTACGTTCAACCTCACATATGAATCAATCAATCAATCAATCAATCAATCAATCAATCAATCAATCAATCAATCAATCAATCAATCAATCAATCAATCAATCAATCAAGAAGTGCTCACTGTAGCGGGCGCGTTTTTTCAATAAGTATTTTTTTAGATAAACTTCGTGTAATGCTAAAAAATTTGCCTGCTAACTTTACTTCGAGTAGCATTTTAGTGCGTTCTAATTCAGTTCTTTGCATCAACCTTACACCAGTGACACAGCCCAGCGATTGGCATGTTTCTTTGCAACTGATTGCGTGAAAACGTAAGTAATGAACAGTTATGTTAGGGAGATAGCTCATAACTCGCGACGGAAGTCTTTAGTCGCGAGGAAGACGTACGGACTAAGGAGCGGTGGCATGGCTATGTTCTTTGCTCATTCAGTTGCGCGCTTGCACGCCGAACATTACAAGTTTTTTCGCGCCGGTCTCAATGCTCGGCCTGTGGTAAAGGAGTAGAGTGCCTAACGTCAATTCCATTTTTTCTGATGAGGTAATGGTATATTTGGATGAATATTACAGAAGTTAGCTGTTATCGTTACTTCGTATGACGTTGTATTCTGTGGCTATCGCATTTATTGCTCCGACCTTGCGAGGAAACTGTCACGCTTTGCTTGCGTTGCTTGCTTGCCGGACTTATCACATGATCTGGTCTATATTTTTTCTTATATCAACGAGACTTGTTCAACGGCTGACATTAAGGCATGCGTGCTCGAAAGCTACACCCTCAGCACAATGGTCTGACGTTACATGGGCACTATTACACCAGCCCCTAAGCGGTATGGAATGACACGTCACGTGCTGCGATCATTTCAATGTAAGTTGCACTCTTTTTTCCTTTATAAACAAAACGTCTCCTACAGGGAATAATTTCCCTGCGTGATAGAGAATTCACACCTTACTTAAATGATTGACCCGCTCAGTAGAGATTTGATACAGTGGGCACAAATCATTCTGGTTAGGTTGATAAGCACCTTCTTTAGGAAAAAAAGTACAGACAGCATTCGAAAGCCTTAACATCGACGGAAACCTGCACGTTTAAACAATAATAATTAATTGGTATGTAAAATTTAACGTCACCAAACAACCATATGATTATGAGAGCCACCGCAGTGGGAGGCTCCAGAAATTTCGACCACCTGGGCTTCTTTAAAGTGTACCCAAATCTGAGCACACGGACCTACAGCCAAAATTAAACTTTCTTCACCTGCTTTGAAATTGGCAACTAGCAATTAACTCACCACCCTGTCTTTCATGTTCAAAATGAACTGCACGTTCATGTCCCCACCGTCGTCCTAATGCAAGCAGGTCATAATTTGTAAAAATAGATATATTCAAATTTCCTCTTTTTCCATGCGCTGCAACAAACTGAAATGATTCTTTCTTGCCTTCCGTTACATTATGGTTGTGAGCTGTATTACCTATATGTTTGCTTTCTTTGTTTTTTGCCCTCACCCTGCTTGACCTGTATAAGATGAACAGTGTTGCATCAAGAAAAGAAAAAAACAAAAAATGTAAGGAGAAAAATGAAGAAGGAAACATTTGTAGTGGGTGGCACTGGTACCCAGCAGCATCTAGGAGATGTCCAAGAAAGGTAAGGTCGCGGAGAGATGTTCAATGCCACCTAAAAGGCAATAATATTTGGAGGCCTGCTAACTGCCGCATTGACGTCAGACGTTTCGACCGACGGAGTGCCCGTACGGGAGGCTGTGAATTCATTGCTACTATCGTCTCCCGTTAAAAGATAAAGCGTTCGTGGCGGGTTTTACATGCTTAACAGCTTTATTCTGCCTTTCTGTCGTTTGCCTTATTTTATTTGTGTGGTTTAATGTCCCACAACCACCAAGTTAATATGAGAGACGCCGTAATGCAGGGTTCCGAAAATTTTGACCACTTAGGGGTTCTTTATCGCGCACCCAAAACCGAACGCAAGAACCTACTCTGCTTTTTGCGTCAAAAAAAAAGCTCCTCGTTTAATCAATGCATTAGGCTTGAAAGCGTTTCGAGGTTTATCTGTGAGCCGTTTTTTTCACAAAAAAAGAGAAATATTGTGCACTATCAAACGCGTGGTTTATTTCTAAGAGTAAAATTTCATGAACCAAGAAGCTGACAAAATAACTAAGGTAGATTTTATTCGTTATTTCTTTATTAACACATACACGCACGCAAACAAACTATCTAGAACTTGCAGGAAAACTGTTCCTACTCTTTTGCAAATGTTCTGCAGTTTCATTTGTACTCTTTCAAACATCTATCAAAAGTGTGTTATTTAGCACAATATCAAGGGTGTCACCATTGCAAGAGAAAACAAAAATTTTTGTTTCCCAAAAATCTTTTCTGACCAACGAATGGAGCGGTGTTTTCTATTTTGCTCTGGCTGCTCTCACAGTGGTGCGTAGTTACTCATGAAGCTTAGGGATTGGGGAAAATGTTAGTACATGGGTCTAGGTTGAAGCCCCCGTTGGCACTTCTACTGCACTGCCGGTGACCGGTGTATTTTGGTAGTTATTGCTAAATATATTCTAGCTTGAAGTAGAGCTCACACACACATTAACATCTTTAGGAAGTGTTTTAGCGAAAGCTTCCGCACATATCCAAATTTCAAGTAAACGTATTAGGTTGAGGCTGACGAGAGTGGCGCAAACTTATAATACCGCAATAAAGTGATAACAACACCAGCAAGAAAGTACTATGCACAAAACCGATGGAATAAGTAATGCAACAGCGTTCCTTTCATTGCTTTCTCAACCAACCAAACAGAGGTAAACAAGAAGTCCGTGGCGCTAATCGCCAATAGCAAAACGTTTACCGACCCTGAAGAAAAAACGCCTGTTCTGAAAACGTACCACCACGCGCGTTTATTATTTTAATTCCAGGACTAACGACAACAAATAAGAAGCACACATGACGCCTTTATTTTATAACAAAAATGAAACATGGTTCATGTGCGGCCATTGGAACAACTTAGAAATATGTTGTACGGACACACGTACCTTCGGGTCACGAAGAAAACGGATGTCGACGTCAGCTTGACCACGCGCTCCCATTTCGTTCTTCGGATGTCCTTAGGAAACGAGAACACTTGCTACTTCAGTCCCTTCGACGCGACAATTCGCCACGCAGCATCGCCCAGCCATACGGAATTGCAGCCGTATAGAGATTGCGATTATCCAGTGCACAAAACGCATGACATCCACGATGCAGTTCACAGACACAGAAAAAGACGATCTTCTCGTGTCACCAACTGTCGCCAACAAGCACGCCAGCCCGCCATGAAAATCTTGATGTGTGTCGAGTGATGAGAGCAAGCGTAAGTAGGCATGGTTTTGCAGCGAAACACACCGCTCTAAACGGTCTGACGTCAGAGGGCACAGTATATACAGTTAGCAGGCTTTAAATTGTCTAGGTGGCACTGGCTGTTGCTCAAACGCTGTGGCTTCGACGGCTGTCTTCGACAGAGCACTGTTGATGGATCACTGGCCAGCTGTTACGTGCACTTTTACAGCAGAGCTGCTATGGTCGAGGTTCACTCTGTACCGTATATAGAGTATTATCATGAACCTTCCCAGCGCTTAATGACCACACTACTACTGTGCAGCGATGGTCATCAAGATAAGCCGAAACATGACGGTCATGCCACGCGAGGCTGTGACCCAGGCTCACGAGGCTTCGTGAAAGCTGCACGAGATTTTCTAAAATACTTTCGTCTAGAATAAACATCTCGTACACTCAACTAAACTCCTTCCCGAAGCGAAGCCCACTTGACGTGGTTAGCATTGAACCTCGAGTACAGCGAGTGTGGTTTGCCATGCTGTGGATATCATAACCACCTTTCTTGGGAGCAGCTGCCTTTTCTGGGTGTCATGAACGTCCGAGAGAAGCGATACGCGAAGGCAGTTGCTTTAACACCCACTGAAGGAATAATTGAGAGCACGCTCCTTGAAGGGAAAATTGTCGAAGCACAGTCATTGCGCCATACAGAGCTCATGCCACCAAATCCTAAAAAGGAGGCTTATTGTGAAGATTATTTTGTACACAATCCCAAATCGACCAATATACAAACATAATGAACGGGTTTCACAAAGAAATCAGCAAACCTTATAATGCATTTCTGCACAACAATAAGCAGCATGTCACTGCACTCGGCGGATAAATGGCAGCTATAGGCTGTACTCCTATGCTGTACTGCCCTGGCGTCCCATTGTTACTGCCACGTGTCATCATATCCTACACTTTCTTTCGCCAGCCTACTGATGTCCATGGTGTCTGTGCTTGAATCGCTAAGCAGGAAGATGACGTGAAAAGTAATGGTTCCCTTTTGTATTATAGGGCAACGTGTGGTCGCGCTAGCTGCAGACAGTTATTGCGTGGTGGAACGCTTGCTGACGTGGTCGCAAAGGTAGGATTATACCGAAGCTAATGCGCGCTGAGTTTGTGCTTCGGAACCGGTACGAATTCTATGCGAGGTTGTAAAACAAGAGACACAGAATAGGGCGGAAAGTCGTAGACAACTGTTAAAAAATGCTTAAATACACATTCATATCTGTAAGTTATGATTGCATAACAGTGTTGAGAAAATATTTGAAATGCACAAGAAGTGTTCTTTTTTTCATTTTAGCGACATATTCATTTTCTTCACCAAAAAAAGCATTATGCATCTTAGCATACAACGTGGGATTGGTTCGGAAATTCGCTACGTATTATTTTGTACTTTATTTAAATTTTCTAAAATGTAAAAGCAGACCAGCCTTAGCATATTTACCTTCAAAAGCACATCAATGCTTCTGTAGTCTTATTTTAAGCTGTGAATTAATTTTTCAAGTAATTTTGTTTTCACCATAGTAGATTCCCATGAGCCCAACTATATACGTCACACCTTGCTCCCTTCCAGAGCAGAAAAAATAGAGGTAGAGAAACCGCTATCGCAGCCTCACACACAGATCCCATCAGGTCGCCGGTTTTGTGGAATCAATTCACTCTTCAAATGACGCAGTTTTTTTTCTCTATCTTCTCATTTCCCAGTCAGTTCACACTCGGTGGCAACGGGTGTGGTGCCACCATTGCAATTTCACCGACTGAAACCACAAAAATGCGGCACGCACGTAGCGGCACTTGAGGTTACAGCATACCTAACGTTCAAGCGCACCGTGCCCGAGCGCTCCCGCTGTCATGACTTAGGTGCGAGGCACTTTTAACGAGTTATCTCACGTCTTCTGAACCGCGACACTTATCGAGCGACGTATGCGTGTCAACGACGCGCAGAATACTTTCGATTGCGGCACTTACCGAGCCAGGCACGGTGGAATGCAGTACTTTCCTTTTTCGTTCTCAGGCTGACGCAGTGTCTGCCGTAACCACCACTTTCGGCACCGATGCAACGCTATATTACTTTTGAACTGATGCTAGCGTCACGACGAATGCAGAGGCAGAAATGTGCGCGTCAAACGCTTGATTCGGTGCGTTACTGTGACACTCCTAGTCGCTGTTGCAAATACTAGACAGAAGACTCGCGTATTTTTTTTCTTTTTTAATGTGCTGCACGCGCATCAAGGAAGTCTCGGGGAAAAACTGCCGTCAGTACTAGTTACGGGCTCGGTATTCCTCGTTAGAAAGGCTAGGGGCTAGGGAACACAACTCTTAATAAGGACTTTCGCGCTTGAGCATCTAGGGACATCGCATAGCCCCTAAATCAAGGATTATCTTCCTCACCTAAAATCGTGCCCCCCCCCCCCACCCCGCTTTTTGTTCTTGCTAAAGCCGTTACTAAGGCAGCAGCATTTTCGTTCATGTAGAGGTTGTGGCAAAACCAGATGGTCACCACCTGCGGTTTAGTTACGCGGTACACTCACCAGCCGTAAGCCTAATACATATGCACTTCCTGCGGAATATATGTATACTTCAATTTTAAGTGCTTTACCCGCTTCTTTGTAACTATACTAGTGTACGCGCACGAGCGCAAACATACAGCAGTGGCTAGCGAAAGCAATTCGGTGTGTGATACATCGTATCCACCTGAACGCTCATTCTGCAAAATAAATTAATGCAGCACGCTCAGGACGTATCAAAAATGAAAAGATAGTTCACTGACTGATACACAATAGTTATAATTTAATGCACTCTTGAACAGGACGTCGGCGCCGATATTCAACGCTGCGTGTTTGTGAAACGGCATGAAGACAGCCTGCACCCAAAGCCCGCATTTAGGTGGTTATATATTGACTCCACTGTACATGTCTTTCAACAAACTATACTGCATAAAAAATCCGAGATCAAAACTAAACGCAACTGCTTCTCAGAAACTGGAATATATACTTAAACAAAGGGTCGGGGGGTAATACATGAACATAGCATGTTATTTTCTTTTTTAAATGTCAAGTTATAGTTAAGGAACTCGAAACGATAATGAGCCTTCCCAAGATTTGGTGAAATCTGAACATGGCGACATTTCTAGGCGGCAGCAGTGGCGTCTTGCCATAACTTATTGACAAAGAATTGAGAAAGTTTGTGTTTTGAAATACCTAAGTTATCGAAAACAACTCCAGGATCTATAGAGGAGAGTGTTGCTAGAACACTATGGTGAAATTCTAGTACCTCACTACAAAGTACGTGGCTTCCCAGGACAATTGCACACCGCCTATAGGAAATGCATGAGGCCCTTATGTAAAATGTTAAACACTATGGGAGGCCACGACGTTTTTAGTACGACACTATTATTTTAACAAAAGTTTTCGGTGATCCTAAGCTGTGTGGAACCAGGAACCATTTCCGATAACAAAGTTTTTCTTGAAAATAAATTTTTTTTCTATATTTTCCGTTCAGTTATGGCAAGGCGCCTTTGACGCCGATTACAGTTGGCGCTACTAGCTAATACCCCTAAATCTTCCCCATACGCTAGGAGACAAAGAAGTAAGAAAGACGACGCCACAAGGTGCGCGTCCTCTCGCTAATGTCGTTGTTTACTGGCACTGAACATGTTTCCGATTTTCGTTAGCAACACGCCCGACAAAATGCAAAGGTATAGAAATGGGTGCGCATTATATGCGAGAAGATATGGTGTGTCCTTCCAGCGCTATAATTGACTGAAGTTTTGAGCGACGTTTTGGTTAATTGCGAACTTGAAGTTGCGAAGATCTTCAGCTGCAATAAATAGCTGAGTTAATGTGGAGATGTTTCAGGACTTCACTACGAAGAAAAAAACAATGCATCAGTGCAGGCGCTTTATGTATAAGGCTCATGAAGTCCAGATAGTAATGATAATTGATGCTATTGGTACTATGACCATATATATTCTACCAGCACCAAGACAGCATGACTCTATGTTGAAAAAAATGAAATGCGAAGATCAACCTAATTCTGCAGTAAAGCAGCTTAAGAATAGTCTGTAAAGCATGAAAGCTTTTCCACCCAAGTCACTTGAATGTCCAGAAGGATAAATTGTGGGCAATTGACTCGCACAAAAAGTGATAAATAAAGACTGCCCCAGTGTCTCTGCGCTTGTATTACCGGTGGGAATCTGAAAGCAGGCTTTGAAACTGCAATAAAACCTGTAGCGTGGTTCGCGGATTACTGCATTTCGACAAACAGGGGGATAAGCATAGAATAAACAGAAGGTGCTGCCTGGAACCGCAGTTAGTTGCCACTTTGAAAAATCAAAATTCGGTCACCGATACACTGCATTCCGCGACTTTTGCTATACTCAACGATTTCCCACCTGAAAGAGCCTCAATTTACACATGATTCTTTTTTGGTAAGGCAGGGTTATATTATATAGGAATTCAAATAGATGCGAATATCTTTTTCGGCGTCGCAGCCCGTTGCTACTGCCATGGGCCATAATTGAACAACGTATACTCTACTTTCTATTGCGGGACAGGTTTTAACAGAAATTCTGAAACAAGAAAGAACCAGATTTCATAACGACCGGTGAATACATAGTAATGTAAAATGAATGTACGTGTGCAAACTGTTCCATACTGGATAAACTACATGACACACCTTTCAGAACATCACTTAGCTTTGCTAAAACAAAGAACTAATAAAAGAATCCAACTTGCTTCCTATCAAACCTCGTTGGTTCATGTATGCAGTACACATATGAACGCAATAAAGCAATTTGAAGGGTTGCAATATATGTTCCATTCCTTCAAGTTAGCAATAAAAACCGAAGCACTCTTGATTGCCTCACATCATATAAAGAGTACATGAGCTTGTGAAGTTTTAAATTTTAGTGTCACGTTATGGACGAATGCATCTGAAAAATAAACGATATCTCTTGCTAACTTTTCTAAGTCACCAGCAGTAGAAGAGGACTCTCAAGAGGAATGGGGATTTATTGGGAACATGGAGAGGATAGGGAGCAAAAACATCCAATGTTATCCATAGTAGCCTCCGTAGCCATAACCGATGAGTTTCTTGAATCCCCCACCGTATCCAAGTCCACCGTAGCCAAGCCCGCCGTAGCCCAATCCATATCCTCCATATCCAAGACCATAGCTTCCATAGCCGAGACCGTATCCGTAGCCAAGGCCACTGTAACCTAGACCACCGTAGCCGAGACCACCATAGCCGAGGCCGCCGTATCCCAGACCCAGATAACCGGCGGAGATGGTGGCAATGGTAACACAAATGGCCGCAAGGAAAGCCTGGAAAAGTTCGCATTCGTGAGGGTTTTAGAGAAATCGTTTGGTAAAGCGACGCAGTTCTGTCGTATGCATTGGTAGCATCTCTTGTTGGAGGCCGTTTTATCTGTTAACAGACGCTCACTGGTTGTCACAGTGAAACCTTAGGCAAAAGTGGTATTTTTAAGTGCAATAATTCATTAAACAACATGAATAAATTACAAGTGTACAGGGCAATAAAAACTGTATACATATCAGTGCACAAGAAATAGCTCTTCAACTCAACAGTAAAGAAGTGGTCAAAATCTTCTCACATTTAAAAGCCCCCTGAAGGGCTCTGCTGCCATAAAAGACAATTTGTAGGAACGAATTTAGAAAAAAAAAACGCTACACAACACTGATTGAACCGTGCTTTATCGCTCATGTGTGGGGTCTATAGAATAAAACATTAAGAAAAAAAACAGGAGACCAATAAAGAGCTGTTTTAAACAATATATTATGGACGAGCCCAACATCCTTGCAAATGAGATACTTTTAATGCTAGGGAATGCAACTATGATGTATTTTGAAGGGCTGCTTGTATGATTAGATTCTAGTTGCAGTTACACTTTGACTAACTAGAAAACAGAGATGTCTCTAGAATTCTTTCTGGCTATACAGGGAACAACTTTTCAAATTGACACTTGCGAAAATGCTTAGGTTCACAGCAAAAATATTGCATATCAGTTGGTCTTAGTTTCACCTAATTTGCCCTAACCTCGTTGCGACCAATGTTTACGCTATATTGCCGGATAAGTCTTTCCTACAGGGGAAACACATTTGCAGGCCAGCCGTCTACTATGCCCACAACGTAGAACTAGAGTAGGGCTTCGGTATGTCCAACGTTTGCAAAAAGAATATAGTAGTACGAAAATATAGAAAAAGAGAAGTACATCATAATATGTGAATAAACGAACTTGCTAATTCCTAACATATAATATTGCTAAAGTAACTTGTTACGCCACCAGAACTTATACAATGGCTACGAAAGGTTTACTAACCCTTATATGGAAAGAAAGCCTCAATTCATAGCCACGGTTGCATCCTTCAAATCAGCAACATTTTAAAACAAATATAACCAGATGAATGTCGTTAACGTGCCGTTCACAACTGAGACGGCCACACAACTTGAATAACATTTTTGGAATTAGGAGCTTCATAAGATTATGCTGATATCAGCGAAACATATTTAACAATTTTCTCGAAGGGGTGCAGCGTCTTCTTTACACATTAGAAAGCAGAATGCAATGACGACCGCTTGCTGCAGCGAAAAATTTTCTTTCTTTTCTGCAAAAATGTCAAAATGGGCCGTTTACAAAAACTGCTACTGCGCTGTGGCTTTAAATATGGATATTCAAATTTCTTGGTGACATAATATAGCATGCCAAGTTCAAAACATATAACTGAAAAAATGGTTAGCAACAACAGAATACGCAACCATAAACTCGACATACAGCCATGAGAGAAATAGATGAAAATCCAGAGGAATACGAGGAACCTAGAAACTTACCAAATATTTCATTTTGCTGAGGCTGAGGTATCGTATGCAAGCTGCCGTGGTTCGTTGTTTTCGTGATGTTGCAGACCACCCGCTTATATACACAGACCGTGAAGGCCAGTAACGCGCAGCTCCCCGGCTATGCAAGAGCAGTGGAAAGTGAAATTTTCGACTTCGAGAAATTACCCTCAAGAAATTGTACTGGTGGTGATACTTTTTTTCGTATTGTTTGCTAGGCGGATGTTTGGGACAAAACGCGAAGAACCGTATCCGTTGGCCGTACTTTGGCAAGGAAGCGCAGCCCACCGTGAACTTGTTGCTTCCTCCACGAGTGATTTTCTCCGCTTCCGGCCTGCAAGGAGGGCAGAGAGAATCGGTGACTTGTCATACGGTCTTGGCAGTGGTAGTTGAGGCATTCACTTTCTTGGTGTTATGAAATTCATCCTGTCTTATTGTGAGGCGGCATTCTCCGGCAGTTCAGACTTTACGAATTCTCTTTATTACGTACAAGCAGCAGCAAGCCTACATCTTAGTTAAAACAGTTTTAGTTCTATTACCTTCATAAGTACGTTAAAAACCTATAGATAATGAAGCCATGTAAAGTTCATTGCGGGGCTAAGCATTATTGTAGTACAATAGTATCGCATTAATATCTTAAGATATCTTTGGGTGCCTGTATTTCTTTATCGAGACACATTTAAAATGTATTTGTATCTCAGCAGTGACATACATTTACGATATATGGAATGTATCGCGATATTGTTGTTCACATGAGCATCTTGTCAATTTTCCGTCGCAAATGGGCTGGCCTGTTTGCAAATGGGAAAGGAAGACTTCCGTGATACGCAAATTGAAGGTACGCCAGTGGTCGCGGACACTAAGGGAGGCACTGAAGGATCATTCACATAGAAATGGCCCATGGGGTCAAACGCCCTATGCTGTGACAGCAGATTCATGAAGGCAGATATGCTCTGGCCAAAAAGGAGGGAAAGAAGGAAAATAGGAGGAAAAGAACGACAGGGAGGTTAACCAGCCTGTAGGCAGCTGGTTTGCTACCATGCGCATTGAAGGGGGATGGGGGAGATGAAAGGTAGAGAGCAGAGATGGAAGAGAGATAAACACAGCACATTCGGCAGCACACGCGCGCACACTCAGTCATTGTCCCAGTCTTGTCTTTCGCGGTGTGTGACATTGCAGTTACAGCCGCTTGTTCAAGTCCGTGTCGCGTAGGAATTTGAACAGAGCTTTTGTCGCCTTCTGTTGCAATGTCTTCTTTCGGGCACTTGACAGAATAGTGTCCACAGACACTTGGCCGTTGTCGATGCGCGCAAAAACGGATGCCAGTGTCTCTGGATGTCATACAACTGACAGTCGCGCAGGATGTGGTATAGCGTCTCTTCGCAATGACAGGCATCGCAAAGTGCATTGTCCGCTGTTCCTATGACAAAGGAATAAGATTTCGTAAATGCCTCCCCTAGCCATAAGCGACGAAGAAGGGTGGCTTCTCTTCGGTCGAGCCTAGTGGGCATGCGGAGAGCCATCAAAGAGAACAGGTGGTGTTGACGATTCATCTCGTTGCTTGGTGCGAACCATAGTGAAAACGTGACTTCACGCGCAAGTCATCGAAGATTACTTGCTACATCGGTCCGCGAAAGTGGTATGGCTTCTTCTCGTGTTCATTTAAGAGCTGCCCGCGCAGCAGTATCGGCATGTTCGTTCCCTATGGTGCCGCAGTGACTTGGTAGCCACTGAAACGTCACGTGGTTTCCTTTCTAGTGCGAAGTGTGGAGAAGGCATCGAATTTGAAAACCAAGCTATTCGTACGGCCCGCGACGAAGTGCTGAGAGCACAGATGGTAGGGCAGCCCTTCAGTCACTGAAAATCGACCATCGTTGTGGTGGTTCCCGATTGACCACACAAAGTGCAGCACAAGAAAACCACTGTCTCTCAAAGCAGGCGCAGCACCTCTCTTTTTTTGGGTGGCAAGTCATTTCAAAAATCTTGTTTTGAAGGTGAAGCAGCGTCGTCTTAACGACAGCCTATTTGAAAATCTGTTACATAAGTGCAGGTAACGCAACAACCATCTATATAAAACATACCTTGATTCTAGAATGAAATGTATACTTCTTTATAATCATTGGTGTTTGCCTCAGTTTCGAATGATATGACTTGCTTGCAAGTTTGGATGTGGGGAAACATTATTCCCGATATTATTCGCACCTAATAAATGCTTTTGCGGAGCATCAGAACAGTTTTTAGGTATTTGTATTCGCGTATTTCTATTTCTTTATCTGTATTCTGCAATACTTTTAAAGGCGAAGCACTTTTTAGAAAACTTCAGCGACTTTAAGAAGAGTATCTATCTATCTAGCCGCTTATATTTAGCCGTCCTGGCCGTTTCAATAATTCAATCGATACCAGCATAAGTATCTATTCATAGCATGAAAATCATCACACGTGTGTCATGGATGTTATGTTTTACATTGAATGGTCTTGTTGCTCTTGCGGTGGTTTCGTTCACATGACATGTTGAAAATTTGGTATGGTATGACATGACTGCATGGCGAAAGCAAGGCACCAACCCAAACATGAAAGTCATGACATGCGTGTCATGTAACATGACTACGTGCCACACTCGTGATGCTCTTGCGGCCTTTTCGCTAGCTTCGCATATACCAAATTTGGAATTATGAGACTTGAATAGATGACGTAGGTATGTGACTGACGCAAACATGATAATGATGAGATGCGTGTCATGTAACAACATGACAACATGCAAGGCTCATGATGGGCTCGAAGGCGTTTCGCCATCTTCACATGTACCAAACTCCGTATTACGTGACACGAACGAACGACATAGGTAAATAATACGTCCAAAGATCATAATCATGACATGCATGTCATGATACAACATGACTACATGCAACACTCATCATGCACTCGCAGTCGTTTCGCTAGCTTCACATATGCAAAATTTCGTATTACGTCAAATGAATGAATGACGAAGGCATGTGATTGGTACAAACATGACGGTCATGAGATGCGTGTTTTGTAAGACAAAATGGTACACTTAAGGCGCTAATACACTTTGACGTGACTCGGCGCGCGTGCGCGCGGGCGATCGTTTCATCGTGTCACGCCGGCAACGCCACGCCAAGCGCCGATCTGCCTACCATGTACTCGCAGGCGCACGCCGCGCTGCGTTGCTTTGACGCGTGCGCGTTTGAGCGCACCCGGCGGCATTTTATTGTGTCATATCCCAGGAGATGTACGGGAAAAATGCGGCGCCGCTATTGGCTGAAGGCAATCACGAGATCTAAACGTGCTTTCGGTCTTTCTTGCATGTTTTTGTTTTTATGCAAGATGGTGACACCTAGTGATGTTAGCATAACGCTAGTTTTGCAATACGCCGGTGAAGCTAGTTGAAACAATACGCTGTAGAAATTACGCCGAAACGTGGGGGCTTTCTGTTGATAGGGTCGTTGAAACGAGTTGTGTTTTTATATGGTGTGCACCGATTTTTTATTTATTGCGCGTTCGTTTGGGCTGCCGGCCAGCGAAAAAGACGCGCCACTTGAACTACTCCAGATGCGAGCTGTTTTAAGGTAAATGGGTTGTATCACATGTGGAATTCGCGCTGTGGTCTTCTGTGCTCCGCGCGTATACTAAAACGAGACGAAATTATTTTAATGTTAGTTGTTATGTGACGGTGGGCTGTTTCTCGCTACGCCATGCTATCGCTGAAGGGTCCAAATTTGCCATCTTATTTCTCTTTATATTAAGTGACGCGCTGCCAGCTTGCGCGCAGTTAACGTGCACAGTGCTCGTGAAACTCATTTAGTAGTGTAGAGCGGTTAGAGCCTAGGCGTTCCCAGATAAACCTCCGCACTTAGGAAGTACACTGAAATGCGCGAAGCGTCAGCCTTGCCACATTAAAAAAGTAGATAGCGCAGTTGTTCCTCTCAGACTGATATAGGTAATGTAACGTTGAAAAATCTCTTGGACTGTTTTGAAAAAAATTGGAATATGAAACAGGAAACGGTACTTGTCACTTGATCCATGTCCCTGTAATGTTGAATAAAACATGTGGGGCAGGTAGTAGGGTCCACTGTTGTGCATGCAACCTGAATATATAAAAAATTGTATTGTGAAACAGAAAACCTGGCTACTGAATTTAGAAACATAGCTGTACAGTACATGCACACGTGGTGTTGGCGAACACAGTTAATGAAAATATTGTACGCATTTTATTACTGACACTTAACATATATTACACAAAAGTGTTGTTGATACAAATATTGTCAAATGAATTGCAAAAGGCTGCTTTGCAAGAAAAAGAACTGGCGAAAATTGGTGAAATATACACAGTATACAAAGTGACAGGAGACAGACGTGTTCACTCGTTAAAAAATGCTTTATATTTCATGCACTTCTGAAAATGAAATAATTTGTGAGTCACTGCACATGTCTGTCTCTTTTTGCCTGAGTTTTTTCTTGCCATCTATCACGTCACTGTCTTTCAAAACCAATTAATCCGTAAACCAATTAACTGCAAATAGGTTTCCTAGACCATGACATGTTCTAAAAAATGATCTTGTGAAAAAAGGTACTTCACATTGCATGTTATCTTAAAGAGACATAATGTCATATCACAATAAAACAATACTTCTGTTCTTAATTTCACATACCATGCAGCAGCCAAACTTAGATGGTCTATTACTGGAAGCAGGATTAAAACACCACAATATGTGAAAGAATGTTACATTCTGGAGCAAATTGTGTATTCTAATGTATTTCACAGATGCCATGAAATTGCACCAGACCACCATTCGCAGAAAGATATGTCCTCCGACCCTTTGCTCAAGCTTCACCGTGGTGGTTCTAGCGGCTAAAACACGCAGCTTCTGACCCGCAAGTTGCGGGACTAAATCTCGGCTGCGGTGGCTGCAATGTCGATGGAGTCGAAAATGCTATAGGCACGTGAAGAACCCCAGGTAATCCAAATTTACGGAGCCCTCTACTATGGCGTCTCTCATTGTCATATGGTGGTTTCGGGACGTTAAATCCCACATATCAATCAATCCTACATTTTACTGAAATAGTCTGTTCCCTCGTCCAGGTAACGAGAATGCACAGTTCACCCAATGTAGCTTTCTTTGAAGTTCGTCCACAGCTCAGTTAGTTTTAATCCTTTTCTTAGTGATTTATGGAATGATATCATATTATTCAGCAAGCGATAATTTCCCCTAGAAATTGTTCAGGAACATTAGTGTTGCCCTAGAGGTAGCTCTAGGCTTACGGTACCACTTGGTAAACACACACTTGAGCCTAAACATCCGATTCATTTGTTGATTCATTTGTTTTTGATTATCTCGTACACACTGCTGCTCTTGAGCAGGAGTGAATTTAAAACGATGCGGAAATAAATGAAACAACATGCAACAATTTACTGTATACGGAACTTTAGTGCTGCATGTGACATTACTCAGCACTGCACTTGGCAAAGTAATTGTTGAAATACATAGTTACTCAAAAGCAAGCAAAGAATACAATTACGCACCTGGTTGATCATAAACGAGGTAAAAAGATATGAGCAGAGAAATCACAGCAAGCAGTGTTAGATTGCATGTCAAGAACTGGCATATGCCGCTTCTTGATGTCCTTGCGTATGACAAAGACTAAAAATCATGTTTAGTTAAAGCAAGCAGAAAAAAAACTGTATATCGAAGATGCATAAAAGTGTACGGAAGGCCCAAAACCAAATAATATGAACAATCAAGTGCACTCAATAAAAACGAACTAGTCTGGCATTGAACCAGCTCGACATGCGGATCCTTTCAAATATGGACACTGCAGCAGATCACAATCTTTTGTGCTGATATTCGCCAACATTTATTGGACAAAAGGCCCAGAATTGCTATTTCTGTACTCGCATTTTGCAGTGCTCGCATTCTGCTAGCGTAGCGTCGCTGCGCCCAGCGTGCGCGCGCGCCAACGCGACGTCGGAGTATATTGGGCCCTTTATGATGCGCTCACGGCCAGTTGACTAGCTCCCCATATACCAAATTTGGTATCACGTGACGTGATTAGACGACGAAGGTAAGTGACACGTGCAAACATGATAATCATGATATGCGTGTCATCTAAAGCCTGACTACATGCTATGCTCATGGCGTGCTCGCGGTCATTTCATTAGTTCCACTATATATATACCGAATTTGCTATTACGTAACATGAATGGACTACAAATCTAAACGACTCATCCAATATGACAATCATGGCATGCGTGTCATGAAAAGGTGTGAAATGCTTTGAAGTACGTTAGCGCTAAAATAAATATGAAAATTAGGCTCCTACATTGTACGTAACTGCCCAGAGTTTGGCATGTAGATATTGCATACAATCAATGACAAGTCCCGTAGGCTCATTATTTTACCAATAACACTTTGATACAAAATCATGTCTGACCCGGAGCTCACAAAGTCATTATGCGCCACTTTCTCTTCATGCTCTATGCACGGTTTGGCGTTCATCACGTGAATGCAAAAGCATCGCGTTGTGTTTGGAGCCGAAGCAGGTTGCTGGATTGAATAAAACCAAGAAAATAATGGATACGCGATCACCCCACGGCCATATGGCTGATCTCTCAATTTTATTTAGGCCCTTACCCCAATGTATGTGTTCGGCCAAAAGAATGTTCAATGATTTCATAATGTAGTTTCAGACTATATATGGCTAAAGTGTTCGAAGTAAATTCAGTAAACGAGATAGGAACACCAGGAAACGATCCATCACTAAGGAATATATGGAGAATTTGAAACAAGAATATAAAACTATTAGAACTTCACAACACCATGAGATATAAATGACTGACATGTCTTGTAATGCGCGTGTAATAGACCCGTTAAGACAAATTTGTTTGGTACATAGGCCTTAACTTGTAAGCACAAGCACCAAACGTTTTTCCCATGTGTCAAAGCTAATGAATGCTATTTCTTAGTCGAGGTAGAATTTAGGCAAGTGCATCTCGTCTTCGCCGTCGATAAGGAGCGGCAAACTATGTCCCCCATATTTTATGGCATCCTAGCTTACCGACATACGATGTGCACTACCAGCTGGCACATCCACTGGCACCTATGCTGGCTTAGTTTCAGCGAAAGTGGTGAGCCGGCATCCAAAAGATGTGTAGTAATGGTTTTTAAATTTGCAGTAACGCTCAGACGAATGCAAAGAACGTCGTTTAACTGCTACATTTCCCCATTTAAGTATGTTAGAATATTAACTAGAATAATATACAGAAATCATTAGTAGCCTAGAAGTGACCTGCGCCACTAAATAGGAACTTTGTGCTTACAGACATTGTACATTTGAAGCATTCAAGATACAAACTAGTGTAATTATGGTATTGTGCTCTGTAAGATACCATAGGACAATGTGAGACAAAGCCACGATTCATTAGGACGTTTTTTTAACACAAAAAGACGATTCTCAATATTGGCCAGACATGTTCTAGAGTTTAAAGACCGTTACTTTACTGTGTCAAGAGCGAAAATAGGTAGAATTAACGTTACAGTACCTTGAAGGTGCCGAATATACATCCTAGTCAAGTGACACTGACATCGAGCAGTGTCCTGTTTCTTGAAGGCATCGCGTGAAAAAGAACTATCATACTGACCATGGAACATTTTGCCCCGTAAGATTAGTTTCTCGCAGAAGTTCTTTAAGAAGTCTATTTTACAGTATACATTCGAAGGTGCACACTCCACTAAGATGTGCGTGCCTCATAATTACATGTCAGTGGGGCACTGACAACCCCTATTTTTTCCAGCATTCAAATTTTTCACACTACGCACTTATTGCGAGATTCAATGGCTCTTGTTCACTGGAAACAACAGCACTACAGCTTCAGTCAGTCACAATCACAAAGGGTGACTTTTTAGATAGCAATAAAGGTTGTCCTGTGCAGGTCACTTGACCTCGTTTTCCCACCAGTGGTGCAAGATACCTTATAATCGCCATGAGGTATGATTCCCGTTTCCAGCCACGCGTGCTGAACTCTGCTTTTTTGTTTCACTTTTTTTTCAAGGGCCCAAGCAGCATTCGGTGAAGCAGCTCTGGTCATTTGTCGAATGTCGAGAATATTTCAAATGAATATTCAACTACACAAGAAGCAGCTACATATAAGGAGAAAAGAAAAAAACGTTATACGTTTGGGATTGATTGATTGATGGGTGGGGTTTTTACGTCCCAAACCATCATATAATTATGAGAGGCGCCGTAGTGGAGGGCTCCGGGAATTTTGACCACTTCTGGTTCTTTAACGTGCCCCCAAATCTGAGCACATGGGCCTACAACATTCCCGCATTCATCGGAAATGCAGCCGCCGCAGCCGGGATTTAATCGCGCGACCTGCGGGTCAGCAGCCTAGTAACTTAGCCACAAGACCACTGCGGCGGGGTAATATTTATATACCTTTGGGAGTAACTGGGCATACGAGCAGTTAGTCCTAAGAGTATAGCTGCAAAAATGCAATTGAGAGTAACTTCAAAGTTGAGCAGTCCTTCCGGAGCCACTGGTGCGAGTGTTAATTTATCCTCGAGAAACAACCACTAGAAGAACGTTTTATTCTCCAAGAAGCCGTCAATTTCCAAAAGTGATGATTGTAGTGGCGCAATAACTCCCTGAAGGCTCGCATACTCGCACTAGTCCGGCAGTGGTGGTGCTCAATACGTGTCCAGCCCATTTTCTATAAACGAAGTGGAAAATACGAGCGCGATACGTAGACAGAGGTAGGAAACACATGAACAAAGGCTTACTATCAACTGAAACTTTAATGTAGAGGCTGCTAAATATATATACTGACATATGACACATTTTGTAATCAAATACAATAAGACCACACCCACCACAATTGAAACAAAAAAAACAACGAAGTCTCCATGTGTATCAGCCTCACTCTACAGAAGCCCACTGTGCCTTACAGCCTCTTTTAAAGCGGCCCTGCAACCCTTTTTCGGCATGGTTAGAAAACGCTGCCGATTGGTATTAGAGGCTCCCGAGAAAAGGCGAGCCTAATGTTATAGTGAAGCAGACGGCCTGAAATTCACAATAAACTATCAAAGTCAGCTAAAATTACTTTCGCATTGAAGACGCTAAAAAATTCACACGTAGATTACCCATCTATCAGCCAATGAATGGCGTATTTCAACACGGCGCAATTGGTTGTAACAGAAATCGCCTCGAGAGGCTGTCACTTGTCCATGCGTGCGCGCGCGATGGCGTTGAGAAAGCCGCGTATTCAAAGAAAAAAAAAAGAAAAAAGTGCTCAAGGTCACGAGGTGCGCATGACGTTCTTTGTTTGCCCCTCCCATCTCTCCCTGCTTGGCTTCCAGCGCTTTCGTCGGGACGAGAGAAAATAGAATGAGATTGCAGCTTGTCACACATCTTCGTAACTACACTCATACTGAACGGATTCTTGAAATTTTCGCGGCGTTGAGTTTGTGAGGAAATACGCTCTTTCAGTGAATTAATTCTATGGTTACTCGAAAAAGTGTTTGAGTAACCCATGGCATCTGCCACTGTCGAAAAACGCAAGCCTCTTATCGGACATGGCTAACAACGGTTTCCTGACGCAAGTTAATATTTATTTATTGTTATTTATTTTGACATACTGCAGCTTCAATGAAGTTATTGCAGAAGGGAAAAAAACACCGATAACGAATTAACATTTATGAAGAGGATTCTAGAAATATTTAACCGGTGGAGAAGAAACACTTGTGGGCAGTGAATTTTAGGCTTTTGTAGTTGTAGAAATAAGCCTTATTTGAATATGTCAGTGCGGGTGAAAGAAGTTGCAATGTTGAAAGCATGGTCACTCCTCGTAGACGAAAATTCAGAAAGTTTCGGATATAATTCGAGATTGCTGAAACGAGATGAATTGATTAAAGTGTGCAGAAATTTTCGGCAATCAACAAGGCGTCGTTTTTCAAGTGTAGTGAGAGCTAGCTGGGGAAGAAAAATCATTTTACAAAAATTCTAGTCATTTTTTTGCATACAAAGCGCTCAGCTCTTTTCTGAAAAGATTTTAGTTTCGTGATGTAACATTAATTATTGAAGTTCTAAACCACGCTACCACATTCGAGAGCGGGTCAAATAAGTGTTCTCGGTGTAAGCAGTTTTCTTTCCTGATGAGAAAGGTGCAGCATAAGATGTAATGAACCTAACCTTTTAAGGGATTCATTGCACGTGAAATCAATATGTTTGGAGCATGATAAATTATGTGTCATAAAGATATCAAGCCACTTAAATTCAGAAAACCTGCACAAACTAACATTGGTGAAATCGTAGTTAAATGTCAACGGGCATGTACGTCTGGTAAATTGCAGAATGGCCATGTCGGAGAAGTTATTATTCATTTGCCAAGATTTGAACCAGCCAAAAAATTGAAAAAATAAATTTTTAAGATTGGCTTCTTTCAATGGAGATTTAACAGTATGATACAGGAAGCAGTCAACTGTGAAAAAGAGTATCTTCACAGAAGTGCGCAAGGGTAAGTCATTATTACAAAATAGGAATAGGAGAGGTCCTAGCAGAAAACCCCGAAAAACTCCTGATGAAACCGGCATCGAAGGCGAGTAAGTAGAGTTGAAGAAACAAATTGTGAACACTGAAAAAGAAATTCATATACCCAGCCAACCAATGATTGATCCTTTAGTATAAGAAATAATTTCTGCAATAGCCTGGTGAAATACACGTGTGTTGGAGGCCTTATAGAAATCAATGAATATAGTATCAACCTGATTACCTACGTTTGAAGGGCTGCTGATTTCATGAATAAATTTGGTCTATTCAACAATGGTGTTAAGGCCACATATGAAACCATGTTCGGAAGTGCTCAATGTTTTGTTCTTTTGAAGGAACTTTGAAGTGTTTGAAGATATTATGTTCAAGCTTTTTACAAGATTTTGTTGTTAAAGATATTCGTCTACATTCCTAATAATAAACATTACATGATTTAAATGAAGGGAGCATGGAAGCCCGTTTCCATGACGAACGAAGTTTCGCTGGTGAGAGAGTTTCTGAAAATAACTGTCAGGTATCTACTACACCAAGCAGCATATCTAGCAAGGAAAGCTGTCGGGATGCTATCGGTACGGCAGGATTTCTTGATGTCTAAGATTCAAATGAGACTGAGTATGCCCTCAAGTGACTCTAACATATCGTCAACTCCAGTATGTGATTCTGAAAGAAAATCAGGAATGTCTGAGTTGTCAGTCATAAATACGGGGTGGAAGTAGGTGTTAAAATCTGAAGTGATTTTTCCGGATCAGAATCTCCAACATTGTTAATTGTAATCGTGTGCGATGAAAAACCAGATGGTAGGGTAGCCTCCCGGAATTTACGGGAATTCGCTTTCAGTATCTTCGTCAAGGTAACTTTGAAATAATGTTCTTGGCGGCCTACAATTTAGCTGATGAGGCTTTTTTAACGCTAATAAACTGTTTGTCGATTCACCAGTAACAAGCTTTGTCAAGTCACTAGAAAGCTTTTATCGACCTAGTCTGGCCACACGGCGTGATAATTGTAAGACGTTCTTAGTCATTCAGGGTATTTTAATGTTTTTTTTGTTTTCAGTGGAATGAAATAATTGGTACACTTATTAACAAGGCCTTTGAAAAACGTAGATAATGTATTGACATCGCTGGTCATGCTTTTGAGCTCAAATTCTTGATTGATTGATTGATATGTGGGGTTTAACGTCCCAAAACCACCATATGATTATGAGAAACGCCGTAGTGGAGGGCACCAGAAATTTCGACCACCCGGGGTTCTTTAACGTGCACCCATATATGAGCACACGGGCCTACAACAATTTCGCCTCCATCGGAAATGCAGCCGCCGCAGCCGGGATTTGATCCCGTGACCTGCGGGTCAGCAGCCGAGTACCTTAGCCACTAGACCACAGCGGCGGGGCAGCTCAAATTTTTCAAATGAGTCACAAAGCACTTGTGTAAATGTTGCATAAGAAGCATGGTTAAAAAATTCCGCCATATCCACGAAGTGAATGATGATGAGTGGGCGAAGCTCCGGAGGTAAACCTGGTAAACCATGAATCCTCTGTACATTTTGCCCACTCGATTTTATTACATCGCTCTCCCTAGCGTACGTCGCCGCACTAAATCGAACGATTGCCTTCAACCAATGACACGCGCCATATGTGACATCATTCCTATTTTATAAGATCTCGCGTCTTTCATCAACTACAAGTACCGCTTTCTAGTTTATAGCATCTTGCATCTTTTCATCATCAGCTACAAGTACCACCATCTAGTAAACACTACAAGAACTAAACGAGAGGTGGCTACATACAGGAGACGGTACCGCCATCTAGTGAACACTGCAAGAACTAAACTAGAGGTGGCTAGATACAGGGGACGGTACCGCCATCTAGTGAACACTGCAAGAACTAAACTAGAGGTGGCTACATACAGGCTACAGGGGACGCACAGCCCACGCCCTAAGGAGCTTCGCCCCTAAAAGAGGAAACGTGAAGCAAGTGTAATAGCATTTTGGGACGATGGCCAGAACACAGAACAATACAGTGTTATGATCGGATACGCCATTATTGATATCACTTTCAAAACTGAACATAGCCAAGGATGTACCGACAAAAACCAAATCAAGGACAACACCACTACGAGTTGATTCCTTGAGAATTTGGTGAAGGCCACTTGACAACGAAATGTTGAGCAGGTATCTTTCGATGAATACATCGTGTCCACTGTTTGTCCTATATGACCAGCCTATAGCAGGAGCATTACAATCACCCATGCAAATAATCTTAGATGCTGAAGTAACGTAGCATCGTAGAAATTGGTTAATGTTGTATAAATGTTCGATATAAATACAAGGCATGTGGTCAACAATCCCGATAATCAAGTACTTGTTTTGTAAGTGAGCTTTTCACCACAAGGACTGAGTATTTGGTGGTGCCGAAAGCACAGCAAAGTTTAGGTAAGACCGAAAGAATAGGGCAACACCACCTCTCGGTCTCTCCGAACCCTTTGGTAGCCAAGGAGAGCTATATCAGAATCATGTACTCTATCGTGCAGGCAAGTTTAAATAACGTCGAGAATATGTGCGGCGTAACAGGAAACCAGGAAAAGAAATTTGTAACAATTACTGACAACAATTCTGGCATTGGTATTTAACATGAAAAGTTATGACAATGTTGGGCAAGACACATTTAGTAAACCAGTGGGTGATCCAACGGGAGCATTGAATGAACTGCCCCAGTCGTATCGCACCTTGTCAATAAATACATGATCGAAGCGAATTTGGACCGATATGTCGTTGTCCCTATGACAGGTGGATGCCTCCAACATCTTCTTGTGAATATTGCAAACTTGGGAAGAGATGTTTTCTGAAACCTGAAATTCAGTGTTTTTAGGCTAAAACCATTTTTCAGCACAGTCATCTCACCCTAGAAATCTAAAAGTTTCTTGATTACAGGATGTAGACGGCCTCTAGCATGACTTCTAAGTGAATGGCAACTTTCTATGCGAGGGCATGCAACCTTAGGAATGCCGTGGAATCACTTGTAAACGTTGGCGGAAAGTTTCTCCTGATTCTCGCCAGGGCCTTCGTTAAGACCATTAAGTATAATGTTGTTCCTACGTGTTCTGTTTTCTAAGCTGTCGGGTTTTCCATACAGAGCCGATATGGTGCTCTTTAATTGATGAATATCAGTATGCATGTGATCGTTCAAAGTAAGTGCAACACCCGACACTGTTGATGATTCCAGAGAACATACGCGAGCTTCCACAGCTTCAAACCTTGCGAGGACAGATTACTGGAAAGTCTTGATTTCAGCATTATCTTGAGCCGGTTTCTGTTGACCATTCGAGAGTTCAGTGAACATCTACACAATCATGGGTTGAATATTAAGATCTGCCAACTGCGGTTCTGAAGTAGCATCGCGCTGAGAACGGGTGCTAGGATCAAGATCAGATTTCACATGACCACTTTGTGAAAATCTGCGGGTGGTATTTGAAAGTAGTACAAAGTGCAATAAAATGTAAACAAAGTGGTGGTAGGATTGTCACACGCTGCGTTTGCAGCTTCAAAGAGGATCCTTGTGCGCTCTTTGTGTTTGCTAACCACGACTGTGCCGTCAAACTAAACTTCACAGCCACATCTGCTGACATGTTGAGCTAGAAAACCAACGATACCAGCATGCTCCCGTAATCTGTCGTTTAGGCATCTTCCTCTTTGTGCAATATAAGAGGCGCGGAAGTATAGCGGGATCTTGTAAGCAACGTTGCTATGCAATTGATAAAACGAGTTCCATGCTTTGTTTTGCACAGCTGTTTCTTGTGTCTAGCCGCTCATGCTACGCTAGTCAGCCGAGAAAGCATCTGCGTTGCTTAAACAACTACACGCACTCCCATGCGTTGCTCAACCCTTTTCAGGCGGTTAATGAGCTGATGCATGTAAGGAACAACAGCTATTTTTTTTCTTTTTTTATGGTTGCCGTTATTTCGTTCTACTGCACCATCTCTTTAGCCATTCTTCGCCCTTCGTTTTCTTTGTTTTCTACGAATACCTTCAGCCACGGATACATACTGGTTCAGAATATGAAACTGGCTTCCATTGATTGAACACCAGAACGGTAAATTGCAGAACTGAAACTGGTACTTCCAATGGTTGTTTTAAAGAGGCCAAGAATAACAACAAAGAAGGCAGGGAGGTTAACCAGGCACATGCCTGGTTTGCTACCCTACGCTGGGGGAATGGGAAGGGGCAGTATAACTATGAGAGCGAGAGAAGAAAGAGAAGAAAAAAGGACAAAAAAAAAGGATTGTCAGTCAATTGGGTGACGCGTATGCAGTGGTGGCACTACACAAAAGTTAAAAGTGTTCACTTAGGCTCATAAGCCCGGCAGATATGTTCAGCACTAAACGTAAGCTTAAAGTCAAGAAGCCTGGTGGATGATTTTTCTGGCATTCAGGAGTAAATATCAGCGCATCAAGCTTTTCCATAAAGAGCGACTGCACATTAGTGGCCTGAGACACAAAACGTTGCGGATCACACTTTGCTATGTCTAAACATTCGTCAACAAGCCTATACACTTTCTTCATAGCAGTGATCACTAATTATTGATCAGCCACCCTGCCCAACTTTGCCAACAACAAATCACTCAAAAGTGGGGCCAGACATGACCCAACGGACTTGCCCTTTTTCTGCAGGTATTTTTCATTGCAATCAACATATGTGGGCTAACAATACATGCCCAGTAAGACTAGAAAACCATGCGCACTCATTCCCGTACCGTTCTGAAATGACACTTCACTGAACTGGTCAATACAATCTTCAATACGAGTGAGCAATGCATCATCAGACGAAGAGTGGTAAAAGTCGTTTACATCTATGAAAAAAAAAGCCATAGGACCCCTTGGACACTGCCGTCGGACAAACTCTATACCTTCATTGAAATTCTTGGTCAAAAACGGTTCATTAATAGTGGAAAAAATTGTTCAGTCATAAAACCATCATTAATTGCCAACTCACACAATTGAACATTTTGGCCAAGTGGGGCGCGTATTTTATAACACGATAGCACTAAACAGCTCATTTCACAGAAACTCAAGCGTTGGTGTCTGTGTGAGCATCGTTAGTTGGAAGTTAATCACCATCATCTCCTCCGGGACCAAAAAATTGACAAAAATGCCAACAAAATGAATAAGGAAAATTTCAGAGCCCGAGTGAGGATCAAACCGTTGCAGTTTGCGAGACAAGCAGATGTTATATCAATCTGCCACGTTCCTCCTCGAACATACAGTGAAAATAACTTCATCTGCTTTGAATTACAAAAGAAAAATAACTTTAACTTTCACACTTTACAAACACATGCTGCCCTTATATAGGCTTCTTAATACAACATGTGATATCGCTGTAATATGGTGTGGTACAAGCGTACTTTGCCAACGGACGTCAAAACACTCGATTATCATAACAAATTCGTGGTGGAATGCCGGCCAACTGATACAAACGGCACACACGGCCCTGCGCGTATTCCCTTAAGAACACGCTGTGGGTGCAAATAGAGTTCTTAAATATTTCATGCTCATAACTGCTTTTTGTTTAAATCACGCTACAAATCGAGTTCTTAAATATTTCATGCTCATAACTGCTTTTTGTTTAAATCACGCTACTCATTATATATGTAATACAGCCTTATGTGAAAGCCCTACTGGCAGAAGCCGCTATCAACTTTATTGATTACGCTGTAGGAATCCTTCCCACCACTTGGCAACCCTTGCTACTGAGAGGCCCCAGACGAAATTTAGTGCAATTGTCTGTGCTCATCGTGCGTCGTTTACGTCAGGTTTTACGCCTGCAGAGAAACTGGTGTATCCTCCGTGGTGCCTGACACTTCCACAAGTACGTGTTTCAATTCCAGGAATACAGAAAAAATCAAATTTGCCTTCATCAGCCCTAAAACAATTGAGCTTGAGCCATCTGCACGAAATGTACAACAACCACGTGCACATATACACCGATGGTTCAACCACAGCGTCTGGTTCTGGTGGTGCGGTGGTGATTCCAGCTAGAGGAATCACTCTGCGAATCAGGCTGTCACACGTCACTACGTCCACAGCGGCAGAACTTGCGGCTTTGCGTGGCGCCATAGAGTACATCAAATCCCAAAGACCGAGTAAATGGGCTGTGTTTTCCGACTCAAAACCAGCCCTACAGAGCATGCAGTCAGTCCTTCGACGAGGTTGCCATGAACAATTAACTTACGAAGTTGTCAAGCTTGTTCACCACGTCACAGAAACAGGCCACGAGGTCAAGTTTCAGTGGCTTCCTGGCCATTGTGGGATTAGTGGCAATGATTCCGCAGACAACGCGGCTCGCACATCGCACCAAGAAGAACACACCCTTCCGATTCCTTTGTCAAGGACTGACGCTGCACAGCAACTTCGTCACCTGGCACGTAGTCTGAGTCTGCAGGAGTGGAACACCCCAAGCATAAGACATACGAGACTATACCAAATAAACCCTCGACTGGAACTTCGACCTCCATCCGGACTTCGTCGACGTGAAGCTTCACTTCTTTGTCGCCTTTGGTTGGGGGTTGCCTTCACAAAAGCATATAGAAACCTCATTGGACTGACTGACAATGCGGAATGCGACGTCTGCTGCACCAAAGAGGACATCGACCATCTGATATGCCATTGCCCTCGATTTGCCTCTGAAAGACAGAAGCTTTCGGACACATTCCGACAATTGGACGATCGGCCACTCTCTGTGCAGATGCTACTAGAACACCGTCATCGCCTTTCATCGGCTCAAAAAGCAGTCAAAGCTGTCTTGTGCTTTTTGAGGACTACAGGCCTATGTGACCAACTTTAACTTTTGTGTAGTGCCACCGCTGCATACGCGCCAGCTGATTGACTGCCAATCCTCCTTTTTTTTCTCTCTCTTTCTCTTCTCTTTCCTCTCTCTCTCATCTTTATGCCCCCTTCCTATTCCCCCAGCGTAGGGTAGCAAACCGGGCATGTGCCTGGTTAACCTCCCTGCCTTCCCTCTTGTTGTTTACCCCCCCCCCCCCTGTAGTTGATCACGGAGTAATATATAAGAACTGTGGATTTTGTGGCTAAAGTACGCACCAGGAACGAGATATCGTTATCGCGTTCAACTCTTAAAGGCGGAGCTCAAGAGTGATTCAATTTTCTTGTGCGATCACTCAATGTAGAGCACGAGCATCAGTACTTGATAGGAATATTGTCTCCACCGTTGCGCCTCTTCAAAAGATGATTGAGCAGTGCTGCTGGCAAGTTGATTACAGAAAACAATGGACTAACATGGAAGCCACTGAACTTCACGTGATGTGCTTTTTGAGATGAAGCTTGCCGTAAATACTTGATATTGAAAAGTGATTGCAAGGACCGTATACCGCAGGGAGAACAGCAAATATGGGAGGGTCAGAACGTGTCTAAATATCTCTCTCACTTTCGGCAGGACTGCCTTCGAGTTACTTTATACTGACCAACTGTTGGTAATTGAATATTCAAAATAGCCACTGGATTTATTTTGAAAATTATTATGCATTGGATACATCACAGCTGCAGCCACTAAAGTAATTTTAAAGCATGCAGAGGCACCTGAAAACTGAATAGTACGGCTAAATAAGTTAAGTTGTTTTTGGTGATACAGTAGCCCATCTTTTTCTACTTGGGCTGTTCGCGGCTTATGTGTTTTCCTGTACATGGCTCACTAACATTAGCTCTCGTTGGCATTACTCCTAAACACACGTCGAATGTGAAATTTCATCAGTAATAATTAGTCAGATGCAAACAGCGCGTTCTAGTGAATTGTAGTCAAGGGCGTCTTCAGTTGTAGAACCTACTTTCTCAGTTGTGCCGCTTTAAGTCTAAGTTGCTGTGATGTTTAAACTATTTCCTGATGCCGAAATGTCAATATTCTGCCGGCTGACTCATAAGGATTTCGTAACTGCACATCAGAAACATGTCCCTGTGTAACACTCTAATGCTGGTGTTCTAATACTTCATACTGAAACTTTTGCGCGCACAAAACGAGGACACAGATAGAAGGTTCACAAGGACTGGCATGAGCTGATATAATGAGAGCATAATATGTTTTCTTTAGAAAAAAAAAGGTCAGTTGATAGTCTCGGCTGGTACTTGTGAAGTTTTCATCTGTGTCCCAGCGTTGTGTGAGCAAGAGCTTCAGTATGCAGCCAAACGAACCAACCCGTGTTTCCGCATTTTTGAAGTTCTGATACTTCCCTGGATTTGTTGAAGACGCTTTGTCGTTGTCGCATCCCACTGAGCTGAGTTTGCTCGTTTCCCACTTTACAAGTAGTTTTGAGGGAAGAGCACCTTCTCCTGGCATGAAGAGAACGACTTTATTCAGTAGGAATAGTAAGTCATCTCATTCTTTCATGTTAGTACGAACAGCACTACACATTAAAGAGTAATTGACAATAGGAATTTGCCCGTAGATGAAAAGTATGAAGAACTATGCTATCTTTAAAAGCGTTTGAGGGTTTCTATTATGCTTACTGCATAATTTTGCGACCGGGGTTTGGGACACTGGAGATCCGCGATGAAGACGTCGAGGCAGGAGGAGGTTGAACTTCGTAGAGAGGGTTTATTTACAGTATTTACATGGCATGGGCTCTCTGGCCCGAAGCTCTACAATGAAAGCTCTACATTGAAAAAGGCTGTCTATTGAACAAGCTTCGTAAACCACCCTAAACAGCCCGCGAGAGCTGAATAAATACAGTCTCGTCTCCCCAGATCCCTAGATCGGGGAATAGATCCATACGGCATTGTCCAATAACATGTCCCGCAGCACACGCGAGTGTCATTATGCCGGCACCACCCCAATAAACACACATACACAAACCAAACACGTGTGTGTTCCCAGCGATGCTGCCTCCTTTGGAGAATCTTGCTTGAGCGGGGGAAACGAGTCTGTCATATCGTCCCTCGCGCCGACCTCCCATATTTTGTCGAACGACAGTCGCGGTCTAGGCGCCTCCGAGGGCCTATGCTTGTACATTTGGTGCTGATTTGAGCGTCGACGGCGCATCAGTCACAGACCCACAGCGTGATGGTCCGACGTCCGTAATCGGTGGAAGTTCGGCATTTTGGCTTTTACTGGGACTTTAAGACGCCACGTGTCGCACCTTTGAGCGGACCCGAAGGACAGCGGTGCTCCGTAGAGTAATTTCAGTCAGGCAGCGCCCAGCAAATGGAAACAGCAGGGCGTCTTGGCGCTGCTTCTTATTTCAACAAAATGAGGCAGCTGCCTTTCTTTCATTCTGGCGGCAGCGGTAAAAGGGTGGCCCGCCAAACGCAACAACAACCATGCAATAGAGTGACTGTTAGGCTTCGTTTTTATTGTGAGGTTTCCTTGGAAAAGCCCGTTTCTCACGCCAATATTACTGATGCGTCCTGTACATGTCACATGCATTATGGTTACGTGCATATAACAAAGAAAAATGTTTTGCTGCATTTTGGTTGGCAAGGAAAAGGATGCACCACTGGTGACATGCCACCCACTGGGGAGCCACTCGGCTTCGAACGCGCAGGCTGTGGGATTCATCTCAAATGGGCCGGTCGCATTTTCTTGAGAGACAAAAGTGCTAGAAACCTTACAACTAAATTTCGTATCAAGTGATAGGATGCCAGGTAGTCGAAATTTCTGGAGGGCTCCATTACGTTCTATCATATTAAAATCGTGTTTTCGCACGCCAGACCTCAGCAATGTTCATTAGATCTCTCGATTTCACTGCCCTGCTCACCTTGTATTGCACACGTGTTAGTCAAGGTTAAGGTTAAAGATGTTTTAGGTAGCCGGCGGATCTAGCCTTGCATAATTTACAGGCACTTGCCACGCCCGGGTTCCTCTTTGCTAATTGTAGCTAATGTCTTTTGTCTGTTTTTTAACTAAGCACGTGCAGGCCTTTAAAATAAAAATTGTGCATAGCGCGACGTAAGCCTGCATAAGACGGCGGCATTTGTGCTATTCCACGTGCAGTATTGTGCCGGTACTCTATCTCGCTGCACCATACCACAAACATAATTTTCACTTATCACCAGTCACATGCGAGATCTGTATCAATTAAAAATTTCAAGAGAAGTCGCGACACTTGTTTCCTGAAGATCGAGGAACCACGCAGAAACACAATATCAGTCACTCTGTCACATGGCGAGCCACACTGTTGCACTTCCTCAAATAAACCTGGCCGTTCCTTCTTAAGCTCACGACATTTAAGCAAATAGTGTTCTATATCACCGTTTTCCTTGCACTTCGGGCACAAGTGCGTCACAGAGAGTCTGATCTTGTGTAGCCATGCTGGTGTACGTGCTCGAGATTAAGTTTTGTTGGTGAGAGCATTCATGATAACGTTGTTTTTCGGTTCTTTTTACGTACCCGCCCAATTTCTGCTGATTGGCTTTTCACAGCTGAATTAGATATTCCTGAAAACTGAAATGGTAGATTTTCGTTCATCCCATGTTATTTAGTAGGCATTTCGCTTCTTCTGAGAGGCAACATATTCGCGGTAAATCTTTTTCGCTACTCCGCATATAAATTTAGCTTCCAGAATAATTCCACTAAGGCCTTACTTTTGTAAAGAAAGCTTTCGCATTTTATGACGAAACTCAGGCATTCGCTCTGGTGTGTTTTCACTAAACTTAAGCATTTGCTTACAGCTAAAGATGAATACATTATTGAAGACACTACAATATCAACTAGTCGTTTGAAGCACGGTGTTCCGAAAGCGATGTCAAAACTACCATTCTTGTTTGTTTATAATAAATGTAGGCAATAACAAATAATCGATGTGTTTAAAAGCTGAAATTTCATTGTTTCTGTTCAAAAATAAAATATAACTGATTACACACCCAATACAAATGAAAAAAGCTGCCAGCAATACTGTTAAGTAAAAATGCACATAAAAACACATCACCACCTTTTTTTTCTGGCAACAGTTTGCAAAGCACCTTGCAATAAACTTGCCTAACTTTGAAAGATTCACGCAACCTGCCGTAAACAACGCACACCGGGAATATCATCTACGACGTGTTCGCCTACATTCTGTGCAAGTTCAATATTCACTAATTATGGCTTGTTATGATGTGATGCCTGTGATGTCAAAGTTTGTTATGTCGAACCATCAGTGATTGTATTGATCAATACATTGACTGATGACTCTCTGTGGTAAAGCTTCACGCACTGCCCATCATGTTCAGAAACTGTAATGACACAACCGATTTAAGTGCCTTGAATTTGGTGTGGAGTGTGCCTGAACCTAAAGGAAAATTGTTTTGCCTGTATTGCCTGTGTTCTCCGTGTACAACAAATATAAACATAGAAAATTGTGTATTCTTTGTTCACAGGTTCACAGCGGCCACTCTGTATGGCGAGGCGGCATGAAGAAGCTTCTACGATTTTTAGCTTTTAAAGCACTGAATAGTTTTTTTTGTTTTTTCATACGACGCTGGGAGGAGCTGTTGCTTTCCTTGGATATATTGATAGAAAGATAACATAGAGAGGCATTAGAAGAACAATGTTCAGTGGGAGCTTTAGAACTGTTACTTAACTGCTCTAGAGCAAGCATATTGCACGCTATCAGGCACCAAATACTGGTCTGCGCTGTCTATAAACGGGCTGCTTTCGATTCAGCACCCGTTTCAGTTCCCGGATATCAACGAAATAAACAAAAGTTAAAACGAAATAAGGAAAACGGGGTAAGCTTGCGGTGGAGTCGCCGGCGCGAAACTATCTAAGCGTGAAAGTGGTGAGAGATCCGAGCGGCATACACGATGAATTCGGTCAAGGCCGTCAATCCGCTGCTGCCTTCTCTGCCGCCGAGAGTGAAGGAGTGCGCAGCCGGTTTGTTGGCAACCAGACGAGTCGCCCGAGAATGGGGGCTTTTCCCATCGCATGAGTAGAGCCACTTTTCATGCGATGGGTATTTTTTTTTCTCTTTCCTTCGTTACGCAGGCTCTCTTGCACCTGTCTTTCGAAAGCGAACGTTGGTATATCCACTCGGTATCGATCATGACTTGTGTAGGCGAATTCCAGTTGGACGAAGTAGAAGTGTCATTTTGTTGGTTGTGTTTATTTATTTATTGTGTCTCGAACATAAAATACTCGCCATTTACTTACGCAACAGCGATATTCATGTAATGTCATGTTCTCTCGGCAGGACAAGAAAAAGGTTTCTCATAAAGATGTAAGGCTGTTTTGAAATGCGCCTGCATTCGTAGAACAGGTTAGTTCCCTTCGTAGATACGCATGAGAAACATTACCGACAAGAAAACTTCACGCAACGACGAACAAAAAGACAATGCGTCTTCAGCCAATCGCGGAAAACACAGCTACGTATTCGCTGTGAACAGGATATTAAGGAACGAGCGCTTTACTTAATAGAAGCAAAAATATTATTTTGAAGTGATAATAAAAGGCAAAAAATACTATTATAGTGAAATTTTGTCCTGCTTCCTTGCTTTTTCGCAGTTTCCTTTAGTGGCAATGTGTTATCTGAAGTCTTTCTGCTAATTTCTATTATATTGGAGACCCAAGTTTTATTAACTACACATCCGCGGTTAAGAATACCAACTCACAACCCCAGGGGGTTCATGTAGCTCAGGACGATAAGGATCAGCTTTTCACCTTCCACGACATATTGACCCACCACAAGAAACGAAGCAAAATACATTCACAACCCCAAACTAAACAAGATATGTCACAAGAAGGAGGCGCCTACAAATGAGAACATTTCAAAAAGCAGTGCATCTCAACCGTGTCTATCCCATGCAACACTGACACTATCATGTGTAAACACGAGTAAGCAGGCACAGAAAATAACAAAAGCAAATGCCCACACAATACACGGCTTTTCTATTACAAATTGCCAGACTTGCTTGAGGCGTGTTGGCGCGATGCTCCGGCAAGCTCAGAGCTCGAAGACCAAGTGTGGGCCATTCAGCAGGCCTGGAAGACGGTGGAAAGGCTATGTTTAAAAAAATCGGATAATGACTTCAGTACTATGTGTTCTACGATTGGAGCGCCTGAAGCCGTCCCGTGGTAAGCCACTGCATTGCGACTTTGAGTAACGCTCCTTACCGCTACGACCCGGTTGGCCTAGATCCAGCCGTCAATCTGCAGGTAATAAATAAAGTTTTGTCCATCCACCCATCCATACTGCACAGTTTACAAGCAAGTGGTAACACGTGATTGCAAACTGTAAAGGAGATAAGACAGATGTGTTCAGTTTAATGATACGTTTAGAAACTGCAATCTTCTGTTATTAGCAAAAAAGTCTTCAGAAAATTGCTGGCTTATGTTTTCTCTTTGTCACCCCCGCCACTTACAGTTCCCACAATAATATAGTGAAAACTCGCCAAATCCCATAAATAACGTGTCGATGTCGTTGGTTTGAAAGCGATTTGCTTCCTTTTCACATAACATGGTTTATATGACATGGCGAATATCTCTGCCCATTTCTTGTTTATTGGGTGATTTATTATTACAATCGTATCTAAAAATAATAACGCGGTAAATATTGTACCAAGGAAAATACACAACTTCACTTCCCAGTAAAAAAACACACACGTCTTGTAAGTGTAACAGAAACAATAATCAGAGATAAAAAGGAAGCCTAAATCTATAATGATATTTATAGCATAGTTGTAATTGCAAGTAAATAGAATGAGAAGCCTTCCTGGAAGTCAAAATATCTTTTTAAAGACGCCTACGCATCCTTATGCACAATATCTGTAAGTAAATCTGGCGCGAATTTTTCCTATGTGCAAATTTGTAACCATTCCTTGCATGCGAGGAAAAAAAAACAGTCATCTTGCAATAGGCCACCCTGACATTCCTGCACAGGAACGACAACGGGTGCTTTTACATGTATGCAGATGGCTTAACTTCTACTTAAATCTCATCAAGGGCAGTGGGTATTCCCGCGAAGTCCGTCACCAGTGAATTCAGTATGACCTCTGACATCATTGATGGCCGCAGAGCTAATAGTTGTAGCATCAGAGTTTATAGTTTTATAGAACATTCGTAAGCTTGGTCCCTCTTCTTGGTCTCCGAGGCAGCTTTTCATTGTTTTATGTCAGCATTTTCTTATGGACCTAGTGTGCAGCTGGTTGCTGGTATAAGGCTTCTTCAGCACCACGCAGTGCTGAAGAAGCCTTATAAAAGCAACATAGCGAATCACAGAATATTAGGTTATTGCTATATGTGTGGTAACAATTGCGAAGATTATGCCACCCGATCTACGCTTGATGGTGCCCACTCTACACTTATGCTACTTCAAGAAAGTCATGCAGCTACAAGGCTTCGCAGACTGGCACGTGATCTCACACTTGCGAAGAGTAACGCGTCGGAATTCACATGTGCTCGTCTACACAACTTGGATACCAATGTCAAGCTTTTCACTTTAGCGCTGCTTCACCGTCTATTTTCTTTCATCTTTTATTCCCCTTACCGCCTACTCCAGCACTGGGTAGCCAGTTGGTCAAAGAAGTGGCTAACCTCTCTGCCCTTCCGCTTGTTTCTTCCTGTCTGTAAAGCTGTCTGAATTGTCTTCATATTTTAATGTGGAAGTCTCTCAGAAGATACCGCTTGCGTTGCTATTGTTAAATACTTCGTCTCCATAGTATCTGCTACAGACTGGAGTGATAAGTGTACCCTCCATGCCAACCAAAACAAACTAAAGAAGAAAGCCTGCTCGCCACACGACTGCAAAGCAACACGCACATACACGGAACCTTAATGTATCGCCTTTATCCAACGACACATGGCTACATGTGCCTGCTCTGTGGCGTATCGGACACCATAGAACACTTGCTTTTGGAATGCCAGTGCCATGCAAACCAAGACACGCAACTGGAGTAGGGCGTGAACCAAGCACCAAGATCAATCACGACTACCTAATCGAAATGTGGAAGGCCAAGGTCATCCTCGAGTACCTGGACGACCAATGACAACTAGACGCCAAGCCCAAAAGGACAAGCAAAGCTAGAGGATTCCTGGACTGGGAAACTCCCCCACCTTAGGGTGATACAGGGCCTCGCTCGGAACACTGTTTCGATATTAGCGTTGATTTATCTCTCTTCAGGCAATTTTCCCACTAAACAGCATCCTCGAGGAAGCGTAAGCAACAAAAGATCAAGTAAAGTGCACTTTCGTGATGGCACAGCTTCAGAACGCACATTTTCAGCCATTGGGCAAAATCTTACAATATCAAACGGCAGCCTAGTACAAAGGGCTATTATACAAAATCACGGGTCAAAGTATCTTTAGTCGACGCTGAAACATTCTCAATGTTTCTTTCCATCTAGAAACAACTTTTCGTTGTAAGCTAGTGTCGCTGGGGAAGTTCTTTTTTTAGCCACGTTATAGCCCATGCAGGCGTCATTAGGCTGTGCTTATCAGGGGTTGTACATAATGAGTTATTTTGAAGGACTGTATATTTTAAACGTAGTTCTGTTCTAGCGCTATAACTATCGTCATGTCATACCAACTAGCCCGAACTGCCGCACTTCAAATGTACTATATCGGCCGGGTTCATTCCAAGTAAAGTGAGGCGTTTCAAAGATGTTTTTAAATGGGTATAAACATGAATAAAATTACCAATTCCGTCATAGTTTCTTTACTGCAAGTGCGATAGATAATGGTTGTTGCCTTCGCGCTTACGGCTGTAACGTCAGTTTAATCCAATGGCCCTGAAAACAATATGAAGAAGACCTTGGCAAGGTGCCAGACCTGATAATACGTCCAATCTGGAGAATAAGTAAACACAACGATATAATTGCAGGTCGAAAAAATACAAGATTAGCAAAAGAAGCTGCTATGGGTCTGTCTCGGTTAGACATTTAATTAAGACAAGACTATAACGGCTATGCTCTCTCTGTCTTAGTTGCACATTTCATTCCGATATGACTGTAAACAGGTGACGGAATCTTCTCCGTAATACACACGTCAACCGGAGGATGTTACAAGACACGCGAGCTGGGACGCGTCAAATTACCGCAGACACGTGTGGGACCATCCCGAGAAAGCACTGACCTTGACGGAACTCGTTCAGAGCCTCACGCCATTCATACGGCAAAAACCGGACAAAGTGGACGAACAGACAGGCTTTTCATCAGGCGTTTGGGCATCTATATACCATAAACATTTCAAGGGCCAAGGATGTGGGAATTTGCAGGTTTGAGCTCGATTAATCGCTCGCGAAGCATAACTCCACGGCTTACTATGTAGAACCATGAAATCACCTTTGCCCCACAGCTATTGCGGGAAGAAAGCTCCGGCGTCATTACGTCACGGAAGAAGGGACTTCCCGAGAAGTTTTGAAACACGGTTATATAAAGCCTTATTAGCGAGGTCCAGAGCCAAGTATCCCGCAGAGGACCTTAGAGAGCACGTGAAGCAACATGAGGACTTTGGTGAGCTTCTCTAAATGTTTATGTCAGCCGCTGTTATACTTCGTAAGGAAAGTTTAGGCTTGCATGTCCGGTAATTATAGCGTTATTACCGTTTTGGCCAGTTTTTTATGTGTTCAAGGCAGATCACAGTGAAAGGGAAATATACAGCGATAAATGTCTTAACATTTGCTAGAATGCCTGTTGAGTTAAGTGCATTTTATCTGATACTAATAAATTGGTAACAAACAAGCGCTAGTACACTGGTAGTGAGATTACTTGCAGCAATGTTTCAAGTGGTAATGCTAGTTGCAATTGAAATATTCTCTCATTTAAGAGGCCTTGTCTGTTAGCCATCATAATATTCTCGTCATGGCTGTTTTTCTTCGTTCAGATGAAGTGAATGCGGCTGCACTAATCGAAACGTGCTGAACGCAAGAGTTTACAAACTGCTCTTTGTTACATGTTCCACATATCTTATCACAACTAGCATCACTTTGATGCACAGAGCTCTGACGCTAAACGTATAAACTACAGGCACAACGGATTTTTTTGCCAGAAATGCTAAAAACGAAGAAAACGCACAGCATTTAGCGATTTGTCTTGATACAAATAGGACATTGATTCATAAGCGTAGTTCCACGTGATGCCGTGTGACGGTATGGTTCAAAACTTGTAGGCTTGTATTTTCTTAAAGTACTGTGCTTACTTATTTTGCAGTTCGCCCTCCTAGTCATCTGCGTTGTCGTAGCAGTTGCTTACGGCACCCTCCTCAGTCACCTTAAGGCCAAAAAGTACGGTCGCGGTTTTGGCCATGGTGGTTTTGGCCATGGTGGTTTTGGCCATGGTGGCTACGGAGGAGGCTATGGCGGTGGATACGGTGGCTCCTACGGTGGATCCTATGGCGGCTCGTACGGTGGCTCATATGGAGGAGGCTACGGTGGTGGGCATTGGGGATAAACGGACCGATTCCACTGGGACCCTGACAATATTCTAACAAGGTACGACCATTCAGTTCATGCGTAAAACTGACCACCCTGTAGTATGGGCTGCTCATTGCGTGTAATTTTATACTTTTTGTTTATAGTGTGCCGACTTTCAGGCTTCAATATATTGAAAATGAATTATACATATTCATTTGTTGTTGATATTGTTTATATTTGGAAATAATGAAACAGCCTTCACTCACAGTTGTACAGCTCACCCGCACAATTTCGTACACCCGTACAGCTCACCCGCACAATGTTGTTTTGTTTTCTCATTACTTTTATTGCTGAACATAGTATGATCACAGCTATTGATGACATGAATGCTATAAAAATAAGCTTATAGGATATGTCTTCCCTATTGCACAGCAGCGCTTCACTATAACCTGGAATGAGACCAAGGAAGTACATGAAACTGGTTCAATAAGACAAAACAAGGCTGCCATTACTTTTAGCTAATCAAAATGACTTACCTGAAGCCTACCGACGTGCATCCATTAGAGCACACAGTCAATATACTGCAATCGCTTAGAGAGTAGAAAGCTGTGCAATGATTGTGAGCCTCTTTTGAAATGTTTGTACTTATCCCTATCTTAAACACATGGCCACATAACGAATTCCGGCTACCAATATTAGTCCAAATGATCGCCTGAGTGAGCGACGAAAAATTTACATGTAGTGAAGGATTGTATTTCCACACACACACACACACACACACACACACACACACACACACACACACAGACACACACACACACACACACACACACACACACACACACACACACACACACACACACACACATATATATATATATATATATATATATATATATATATATATATATATATATTATATATATATATATATATATATATATATATATATATATATATATATATATCTATATATATATATATATATAATCAAGTGAAAATTCACATGTGGGGTGAAAGATTGTATTTCTACACACAGTGCGTGTGCGTGCGGAAATACAATCTTTCGCCACATGGCAATTTTCGCTCGCTCACTGAGGCGATTATTTGGACTAATATATCGATTGTCGAATTCTGCACCCACGCACTGAATAATGAGTTCATATTGAGCTTGTTTATGTTTGCTTTTATCATTGTGCCACAAAGCGCCTAAAAAGTTTACATAAACTTTCGTTTCATACTAATGTAAGGTCACCCAAATGCTGTATTACATTATATCAATATAAATTATTTCTGTTCTTTCTTGAAAGTAATGTATCAGTCTTTTTGGGAGAGAGAAACATTCTGATAAATTTTTACAATTAACCAATAATTTATCTCGATATGCATTTTAATAGTAGACATCGCTTTACATTGTGAATTCTATCTTACAACACATCAATTTTTTTTGCAGGTACGGAACCACACCACCTACGCTTTGGGATTCTGTGACTTCTACCTTGAAACTTCTCGTTCGGAAAATTCAGTATTTGAATAAATGTTAAACGTCAACCACACTGTTTCGTTGCGTCCCTTCTTGATTATCGAATGACCGCTCCTATCTATAAAAATCTTACAATTTTCAGAAACGAGATATCTGCACATCACCTTGCAATGGTCGCTCTGTGAAGAGATCAAATCAAAATCAACTCGGTCCTGATGATCACTGTCCCGAATCGGCACTACCCTTGTCTGGATGCCATCTTAGCAACCATCAGTAAACTGCAGACGAATGTTCTAAGACTCTTGAAATAGCTGTATGGTTATAATTGTTGTGAGCAGAAGCTGAAGAAAGGTCTGTGTCAGCAAATTATGTTAACATAAAACGCAATGTAACAATAGAGACACTAAGATGAAAAATTAGACGTGTTGCACAGGTACAGCACACATTTACAACGTAGGACCGAGCAGATATAGCAATAACCCACACCCCAATGAAGTCTCAGCTTCACCTTCCTGAACTCGTCATTGATATAAAATAGTCCAGCTCAGACTCATTCATCAACAACATAATTCTAATGATAATATTCGTGAACAGTTTGTTAAACTAGCTAGTTTATATCACCTACAGTTGACCAGCTGCAAAAGGTTCATATTTCTCACAGCAGAACCGTTACGTATTCGCATGCCTTTATTCTGAAAACCACATCCTAGTAGAATCAAATAACACAATCAGATACTGCTATTAACGTTATAACGTTATAAGGTTTTAGGGGCTGGGCTTCTTAAGGTCGAGACATGTAAGTTCGTGTTAGAATGGTGCATTGTAGCCTCTGCTAACGACGACGACGACGATGATGATGATGATGATGACTACAATGAAGAACATGCGCGTTCCATACGAAACATTCTCTTTAAGCCATAACGGCACAGCACATGTAACGTACCCACTATACGCCATGACGATGACGATGACTCTGATGGCGATGAAGATGATGTCGATAATAATCACAATGCCTGGTTTGTGCAGTAGATGACGTCTCGTTATGCACTATGATGCATTTCGTATGCCGGGAAACAACCAATAACCACACCAGGGCAACATGCACAGACCTCGTTATTGCCAAATTCAGCCTAGATTAGATAGCACTAAGTAGTAGTGATAAAGACAAAACAAAATCCACAACCCATCACAACATCCAACTTATGTTCAATAAACCTTTAATATAACTGTATACAGCTTTGTGGCCCCGCCGCGGTGGTCTAGTGGCTAAGGTACTCGGCTGCTGACTTGCAGGTTCAATGCGGGATCAAATCTCGGCTGTGGCGGCTGCATTTCCGATGGAGGCGGAAATGTTGTAGACCCGTGTGCTCAGATTTGGGTGCACGTTAAAGAACCCCAGGTGGTTGAAATTTCCGGAGCCCTCCACTACGGCGTCTCTCATAATCATATGGTGGTTTTCGGACGTTAAACCCCACATGTCAATCAATATTCCACTTTGTGTCTAGTATAAATGCGCGAGTGGTCAATGTCAAGGGCAGATTACGGTAACACCGAACTGCTCCCAGTCATCACCATTGAGTTCGTGGAGATGCCGTGATTCTTTTTGCGAAATGCATTCGACACCGTTTGATCGTGATTTTTCATGTATATGTAGGTTCGCCTTTTTTCATGTGGCTTCTTGTTATTGGTATTGATTCATTTATTTCTTGGCCATGTAAAGTCTTATCGCTACATCCTTTTATATAGTTTGCGTAATTCTGTGAATTGTTCAACTTTCGATTTTTTTTGTTTTGCGTCAAGCTGTTGTTTCTCAGTTTTATTATCTAACATGGCCCTCTCTTTTTCAATGTGCAAATCTTGTGGGTAAAATGAATAAATACAATAATAAAAAGTCGCTGCTACTTGTACTTTAGAAAAAAAGGCCTAGCACAGTTCATTCCAAGTTGAAGGTGCCAGTTATTGATTATTCACACTGTGTTTCACGAGTAAGGGAATCACATCGGTACATTGTTTTATCGTCCCGGGGTTACTTGCCAAAAGCACTTTATGGCTACGAGGTACGCATTGTGCAGGGCTCCGGAAACTTCCACATCTCGTGCACTTTAACGCGCGCTGACATCTCACAGTACACGGGCCCCAAACATCTCACATTCACCGAAATGTGACCCGCCACCTTCTGTTGAGCAGCCGTGCATCGTAACTACCACGCCGGTACGCACCCGCATATAGGCTGCACGTATTTTACCTCAGTATGCTGCATTTAACAGCGTTCACTGTATGCCCACCACGAGATGCTGGGCTGACGTAACTTTTTAGGCCTTTGACTTCCTGCTAACAAAACACTTCTGAAGCGGGAATCTTTGCGAAGAAATGTACATTGTATTGCAGCCAAAGCGAACGCATCTTGGCGCTCTTGCGCAGAAAAACTAACCCTTATTTTAAATCTCCTGCAACCATCAAAGCTCTCGGTTTCCCTTGCAGTGTCACCAACCACACTGGCGCATACGATAATTAATTCTTTTAAATAGTTCTGAATGATCTGAATGGGCGGCGAGTTATAATGTAAAAGGTTCTGAATGAGCAGGCTTGGTATGGATATGAAAAAACAAAACAAGTTCCGTTAGTTTTCAGCAATATAAAAGACGTCATTGTAGAATTTGCGCAAAAGCGTCTTTTATGTTTTTGAGTGCTACTATCCGCTAATTCAACTGAAATGTTGCGACGACGTTGCGAATGATTTTAATTCTTTATTGCACTCTTCTAAACGTACAATATTGTTTTTGTTTTGCGTAAGATTTTTTGAAAAAGGCTATATTTTCTTTTCAGAAGCATCTTGTCTGTGCACTGCCAATGTTTGTATTTGTCGCAATGAACGTGCTTGAGACTTTTCAGCATAATAGGTTATTCCTAATATATATTCCGCGATTCAGATTGGGTGTCCGAAAGGAGAAAAATATGTTGAAGCCGATCGCTGATATCACTGGGGTGTTCTTTCGCTATGCATCTCTGTTGACCTTTCATGCGCACTATTTTTCCTCTAATGGTGATTCGAATCCAATACTACGTCAAATGCCCGAATTTCCACAGCTACCCATTTAACTCATATTTCAGGCGATTAACTTTCACCACAGAGCTAAGCGTTGGTAACAACAAAATTTACCATTAAAGTGTCATTGATTGCATCTTAGTTAAATGGTTCCACTTTCAAAAGTCAAAACTTTAGATCAGTGCGTTACAAGGACACGTTTTTAAGTACAAAAAATTGGATGAATCACTGCACAATGAGCAAATTAGATGGGGCATAGGGGGTAAAAATAGCCTTGGGTCCAGCAAACACACCTTTACCCCAGGTGACTCACAAGCAGCTAACGGCAATTTCACGCAAGCATGGATTTCACAACAAGCCTACAGAATCATAATCATCGTTAACAGAGGAGATCTGAGGAAACTAGGTGAAGCCTAACTGATACCTCCAACTGATACCAACTGATACCTCTATGGAACGGCACGGGCCACGACTTACCGCGAGAATTAACCCACCGCGCAGCCCAAACAAACCTCTTTGTGAACATTCCTGCCAACGCCGACGTTCCACAGAGAGACCAATTTACACGCTGTACAGTATACAAATAACATTACAGAAAGGCAAGACACGTCTCATTCGCACCTCATACAAGAGTAGACTTGAAACAAGCAACTCAAGATTGAGAGCTAGAAAAGAACTCTTATTTAAACCCTGCACACCTTCAAAGGAGGTGTACACGGTTTGGTTAGAAGCTTGTTTGTAGCTGTCCACACTTCTACGCAGACAATAGATGCAAACCAACCATAACAAAAAAGGCGTTTTATAAACATATACTATGGGAATGTCCCAGCTTATGTACGAATTCTCCCGGGGACTTGTGGGAGTGTTGGCGGCTAGTGCTGCTCAGCTCGGAGGTCCAAGACCAAGAATGGGCTATTTAGCAGGCCAGCGAAGCTGCACGGAGAAAAAATGTCCCCTAACTACCTGTGTAGTCTAACGCGAACCAAAAACATGCTCTTTGTTGTAATAAAGTTCATTCACTCACTCATGAATCACTACAAAACAGCTGTGCGGCTTGTAGCTCCATGCGGGTGAGCTGTGTGTCCTCTTCGTCTTAGCTTCGTTCACGTGAATAAAAAGATGAACCAAAATAGACGACTTTTTCGTGAATCTCGTTTTTTTGTAAAAGTGTGAAACTGAGGTGGCACCAACAAAGGTAGAGATGGCGATGCTCTGGTGCAGCATCCGTCATATTAGCGAAAGTTGGAAGAAAGTTTTGACGGCCCGTTTTTATTGTCTGACACAACGTTAACCAGAACCAGCAGATAATGAAGCCAAGTAAAATAGTGGATATTTTAAGAAAACTGTTTTATGTGTATCAAGGTAATTGTCATCAATAGATGTGAAGAATAGTGTACTAAAAACAAAATGCTGCAGGCAACGAGCGAGCGTCCAAAGGTTTAAAGTTGAGCGCTGCACCGAAAAAATTGTGTTTGTATAATTTAGGCTAAAGCAAAAGTGGGTTTCACATAACAAACAACCATAATTGATCCGTAAAAAGAAAATGTTTGTGGCCCAGGCATGTAGGCAGTGCAGGGGGCCCGAAGCTAACTCGTTCTCCAATGTTATTGATGGAGGCAAGCTGCAATAAGCGCTGAACATCACTTACTATTCTTACCAAGTGTCATTCTTCCCTCTACGCTTCTGCCCTTCCGCTCCCTCCTCCCCCCAAGAAAAATATCCTGGCTACGTACCTTATGTAGCTAACTCTTCTTTCATAGAAGGCCTTATGAGGCCAACACCAGATGCGTGATAATAAGTACTCACAAATCAATCAATAGCACCACTTCACCAACTATTTATTTTGCTAATTTGTGACACACAAGGCAAGACAACAATTATAGCTCTTTTTTTGTAAGGCTAAAGTAAGTGAGTAAATATTTAGACTTTTTTTATGTGCAGACCCTTGATAGGGTAGTGCAACAGAAGTTTAATGATCACGTACATAAGCATTGTTTTAGCTAATATTTCTCGCGCTATCTAACATTTTCGATATATACGCCTAAATGTTACAGTACTGGGCGTTGATTGTCAGTTATAATTTTGTACAAGTGATGTTGTTGTGTGGTTTTAATCAACATTCTCAGTGTATAGTGAGACATATCAGAAAAGGCGTCGAGAAGCGAGTTGAAGAAGTTGACTTTCACGCATCAGCTGTACTGTGGCCTACGACTGACTTTGTGTTATGGCCACGTACAGTTTCGGTGAAGTTGCGGGGTACTTTTTTTGATGACGGAGCTTCGCTATGAACTCCTCCTGCACTCTACTACCATGGCCCCGGGTGAAAACGTACCTTAACCAACTACGTCGGCACCACCATCGACAACCACTCAGTGCATCGCCATCCAGCAACCCCATGATCCAAGTATTTTTAGGGGGGGGGGTGAGAGAAAGATTGATGTTGATAAACGACTCAGTATGACGAGCGCGTAAGCAAGCAATATGGCTGGGACCCAACCCCTCAGTTTGGCAAATGTCATTTTCCACCTTGAAAAACCCCTCGTGTCTGGTTTCAGACACATGAACACAAGGTTACGAGATGGTATATGTTCAGACAGCAGCTCCGTGGCCATTTCGGCAACCTATTTGAACAACAGCTTGCTGCTCGGAAACAATTGGCCGTACGTACTCAGACGTCAACCGACCCTTATTTGACACTCATCCTAGACGTGCTAGCCTTGTTCCAGAAGACGGTCCCCAACAGGCCCGTAGCTGACAAGATCTCGCATATTTTAAAGTGTATTGCTGGCAATGCATTTCTCCTCTCGGTCTTTACATGCGTAGCCACCATCTACACCGTGATGAAAGAATGTCGCCGCCTCCAGCAAGCAAAGAGTTGGTGCATTTCGCAACAGTTTCTTTGTCTCCCTAACACCACTGCCATGTCACCTTGCGAAAGAACCCCTTGTCAGCCGTCCACACCGGAAGATGTGACATGCATCGTCTGAAGTGAACTCGAACCTGTCCGTCCGTCTGTTAACAAAACAACGTTGATGGAGACCCCACTGCCTGCTGTGTCTTTGATCCAGACTTTCATTCACTACGAATTCGCTAATACAGGCCTATTTTATGCCGGTGCGTCATGAACAATAATGACGTCTCCGTAGTCTCTGTAGAGCGAACTCGCTCCTGTCAGTACCCCCCCCCCCTTGTTCCTGGAACCCATCTGACTGGCACACAGCAGATAAGCCGATCTGATTCCGCAGTGGTTGTGCAGGTGACATGGCTCATTATTGCTGAGGTCGTTGGCCTTCTACGCCTTGTGGCACGTATTCCTCTTACAATGGTCTTTTTCGCCCAATGCATCACGGTTACCTGTCCCAAAATGAGTCTTCAGCATTCACTGCTCCTGAGGACTACGGTCGCACGTTCCCGTCATCATCATGTTCAAGCCGTCCGTCTCGTTCCACAAGTACCACAGCACGTCACCGCTCACACTCGCCATCATTCAACCGTTGCATGTTCTTTGAAAAGTAGGCTTCACAGCTTCTTGAGGTGAAGCTGAACGATATACCTTACCCGAGAATCCTCTTTTGCCCTTGCGTCTACACCAGAACATCTTTGAAACTCATGTTGATGGCACTCCTGTCCAAGCTTCGATCGACGCAGGCACTCACGTCTCTGTTATGAGAGCGAATTTTCGTCGTCGGATGAAGCGGATCCTTACACCACTCTTGACCAACGTGGTGCGAGTCACTGACGGAGATACAGTTCCTGTCGTAGTAATGTGTGCTGCACAACTTACCGTTGCTGGTAAACGGGTGGTCATCCTATTTACCGTTCTTGCCACATGCCCCCATGACCCGATACTGCGAGTGACCTTTTTTTGCCTCAAAATATGTGCTTATTGATTCCTCTGCAGGTGCGCTCCACCATTAACTGCCACAACACAGTGAGCCTCCATGCCAACCTCCGGGGCGATTAAATTGCAGCAACATTGTTCATCTAGCTCTGAAGACAGTTACATACGTCAAATGCTATGCTCACCAGCTGTGCCAGATGGTGAATACTACGCTGCACGTCTTCCCGACTTGCTGCTAACGCATTTTTTTTGTTTCTTATACGTTTCTTTTTGCATCACGGCGAATTGGACCTGGCTACCCATTGTCAATTTCAGTTTCACAAGTCAGGTGTTCACACAAGGCGTATTCGTAGCTCGCCTTTGTTCGCTGCTGGATTCGCAGGTCCGAACTATCTCTCTGTATGCCGTTGTTGCTACAAAGGACCCACAACTGAAGAAAAAACCGTAGAAGCCGTAAAATTTTAAACATGATCACTGCTGACCTCCTTCCAACTAAACATGTTGAAACCCTCCAGAGTGTCATCGGGTCATAACTCGACAACTTAGATTATTAGTTTGACTTTTAGGCCAGAGGTGTATCGTTTTGTACCGCATATACACTGGTAATGCCAACCCTGTTCATCGCCTCCCCTACAGGGCCTCTGAATGGGTTGTTCATCAGCAGGAAGGAAACAATAGGCTGGCGAAGGACATTATAAAGCCGTCCTCCAGTCCTTTGACGTCTCCAGTAGTATTAGTTAAAAAGAAAGGCAGCTCAAGACATTATTATGTGGACTATCACCACGTCAATAACATCACAGAAAAGACGCCTACCGTCTACCACGAATTCCTGACGCCCTTGATTATCTGCTTGGTGCCGCGTAATTCTCTTCCATCGACATTCCTTCCGGATATTGGTGGATTGCTGTGGGCCCCACGGACCGAGTGAACATGGCATTTGTAACACCAGATGGCCTCTACCAGTTCAAAGTTATGCCTTTCAGCCTCTGTAAGGCCCCAGCCACTTTCGAACGAGTGATACACTCCCTGCTTCAGGAATTCAAATAGTCCACGTGTCTATGTTACTTAGACGACGTCATTGTATTTTCGCCCACGTTCGAAACTCCTCTTGAGTCGTGAGAGACTCACAGCTATTCTTGACGTGTCGGGTCTTGCTGAAAATCAGCTGAATTCGTCTAAACCGGTTCGGATGCAGCAGCATTAAGTTCCGTAGACATGTCCTCGATGCTTCCGGCGTACAGCCTCATCCAAGAAAAGTTTCAAGCCGCGAAGGACTTCTCTGTGCCGACAATCACCATGGATGTTCGCAGCTTCATTAGGCTTTGTTCAAACTCTGAGCGGTTTGTTGAAGACTTCCGCGAAATCGCTAGACCTTTCACGGACCTGCTCAAACAAGACACCACCTCTAACCGAGGTCCTTCCCAAGCACCAGCTTTCTTCAAGCTGGTCACTCTTCTCACTTCTTCCCCTAACCTAGCCTACTTCGACCGTCCAGCACAAACAGAAGTCTGCACTAATGCCAGTAGTCATGAAGTCAGCGCTGTGCTGGCGCAGCGACAATGTGGGCAAAATCACGTGATAGCTTATGCCAGTAGGATGCTGTCCTCCTCGGAGCGAAATGATTCAATCATGAAGCGCGAATGCCTCGCTTTGGTGTGGGCAGTTGCGAAATTTCACCCTTACTTATACGGTAGACCTTTTACAGTGCACACCTACCATCTTACCATTTCTTGGTTCATCTCCTTGAAAGATCGTAATGGTCGTCCCACTTGCCGGGCCCTCTAACTGCCAGAATATACCTACACGGTAGTGTAAAAGAGCAGTAGGCTGCACCAAGACGCGAACTGCTTATCACGTTACCCTGTAGGTAACGGTGACTCTGCGAACACTGACTCCATTTACTGCATATCATTCGATTCCCAGCCACTTGGACTCGACGACGAGCAGCGTCGGGATCAGCACTCCTGTCCTGTAGAGCAATCCTCCCCGTACGACACCTCTGTACGCATGTTTGCCTTAGAATATAACACCTTATACCGGCACAGCTTGTCACTCACCAGTCCGGATCTACTGCTCGTGGCTAAGCACCTGCGTTTCACTGTCCTCCGCGGGCTTCAAAACGCAGTAACCGCAGGTCATCTTAGCATTTCTTGCATGTATCGCCGTGGGCGCCGCCTTTCCTACTGTCATGGCATTGCCCCCTATGTGTGGTGTTATATCAACGCCTGCTATGTTGGTCAGCGCCGCAAGAAGCCGTTAGGACGTCCGACCGGTTATCTTCAGTGTATCAAAATTCCATCGGAGTCTACCTTTAGAGTCAGTTTAGATCTTCTCGGTTCCTTTCGAAAATCCTCACTGGGCAACAAGTGGGTCACCATTACACGACCCGTTCCGAAATAACCCGAGCTTTGCCAACCAGTTTCACTACATACGTCGCTGATTTTTTGCTTGGAGATTTTATGTTAGGGCCATGGAAAAAGAGGAGTGAACGCTCACGCGTGCGCGTGCTTATCTCGTGGTGGGGAGAATTTTAGCCTTGCGCGTCACCGAAACGATTTAGTTGTAGTTACCGGGCGCACAAAGGTCACTGCACACATAGTCTCCATTTGCACAAAGGGCGCGCTTTTCAGACACAGGGAAGTAACAGTTGAGACGTTAAGGGCGTTCATCTTTACGTGTGAGTACGTTTAGTGCGTCATTTGTGTATGAGACATGTAGGGCACGTTTTGATGAGGTTGCCATTTTTTGCGTGACCTTCCAATTGTTTGCTTCTGCGCATTTCTGCACACATCGTTTAGCAATGTCTACCCGCTTGTCTTTTGTGGCAGAAAAGTGTAGCAGTGGGAGTCGGTGCTCATATTTCATGAGTGTAGTGTGCACAAAAGATAATCTCTGAGAAACTGCGACAGACCAGCCAAAATAAAACGTCGCGCTGGTGCCTGTTTCATTGATTTGATTGATATGGGGTTGAACGTCCCAAAACCACCATATGTTTACGAGAGAAGCCGTAGTGAAGGGCTCTGAAAAGTTCAAGCTCCTGGGTTTTTTTACCATGCATTCAAATCTGAGCACGTCGGCCTACAGCATTTTCACCTTTATCTAAAGTGGAGCCACCACAGCCTGGAATCAATCCCGCGATCAGCGGGTCAGCAGCTGATTATCTTAGCCACTAGACCACCACGGCTGGGCGGTGCCTGTTTTATTCAGGTACAGCAGTGACACTCACGTCTTCACAACGCGACGTGCGGAGAGATAGACGGATTTAATAGGCTTTACGTGGTGTTAGACATAAAAGCCAGTTAAAAAACAGAAACTGAGAGTATAGCGATGCAGTTGATCACGTACAACATGTACTCTAACGGCAGTGTGCTTGCGAAGCTTATAAGTGAAGAAAAACAAGTGAAAAAAAAACCGAGAGAGAAGTTAAGGAATGTCAACGGTCGTATGCTAATTAGACTGGAGTAGCTAAGTTAACTTCAGTATAAAAGGCACTGAATGCTCCTGGCTCAATCACACTTTTCTGTCGCCTAACGTGAAGGGAAGGAACGCCCTGATCATGAGGACTCTGGTGAGACCTCCTTGTGTTTTAATTCGTAGATTTTAGCAATTCACTCGGCTAATAATTGTGGATTGAAAAGAGGTACTACATATAGTAACATCAGAAATCCAGGCACATTATGACTTGATTTGCTATTCAAAACCGTGAAATCGTCAAGCAACCTGTGATTTGAATCACTTTATTTCGTATTGACTTATTTTATCCCCAATAAAGCTGTCAGCTCAGCTGGGTATGTGACTATAAAATAAATAGGAAACGTATGTTTACCCAACCTAGAATACTTCATGTCTAGACATTTCGTCTATGTCAGAATTACTAGTAATTTCAGAAAGCTACATAAATGGGTTGAGGATCCTTCCTTTCTCGAATTCGCAGCACAGTCATTGAGAATAAACATTCCCTTCAGTAAGTAAGCACTGGTGTTTACATTTAGAGGGCTGAACTTGTCTAATAAGACCATGATAAGCGCGTATACATTTCAAGTATCATGTCGGGAGCTCGAGCCCGAGCTTACTGGCCTATCTATTAACTCAGAAATAGTACGTGCCCGCATCTCTGCAAGACGTATGTGATGCTGTCCGTGCAGGTCGTGCATGAAAAATTGTATTCTTTCACAATTGAGCCCCGGCTGCTTTCTCGCAAGATACGTGTCCTGTATATGTGATGTTCTCTAGAACATTCAATTATAAACGCCAGTGCAGTGGTTATACGGGAACCCCTGAAACGACATATACGGACAACTAGGCACCTGTAGAACTTGAACCAAGCTCGGGATTAAACTAAATTGAAGGAGGTTATACACCGGAGTGTTTACTATGTTCACATACTTTCAGTTGCGATAACTGAAGCCTCAATTTACAGGGGCAGTTTAGGGCCCTAGCTTAATTGTACATCGCTGTGACATCTATAGGTATGAGTTTAAAAACAGACATTGCAAGTGACACATTGTTATATATTCGAAAATTACTGTGACAACTCAAGACAAAGTCAGTTAAGGCTACCATGCCAACGCAATGCCCATTTACGCATAAGAATTATTTTGTAGGCTAGGTTAGAAAATAAGTATTAGCTATACTTTCATTTTCATAGTTACGCAATTAGAGTAACAAGAGACAAACGAGGCAAAAAAAATTGTGACGAATGACAACTGTAAGAAGGTAATCAGTTTTCTGTTGTTTTTTTCAGACATTTAGCTGTAAGCACTCAACTTCGGTTTAGTGACCCGAGTACGCAATGTAAAGTTTGGCAAGGACCATTGTTACACTGAGCACACCTGAATAAACTAATATTGGTAGGCATTTTATGCAACTTCGATAGCGTACAGTGAAACGACCTATGAGCTACCCATATGTTGCGTTTGGTGCAGACGTTACCCACCGTTAACTTTTTATAAACACCGCTGAAACAAAGGCACCTTGAAAATCCATACAAAAGTAAATCTAACAAAAATGATAATCACTGTTGATTGAAGATGTCGGAGCGTAAACTCAAAACATTGTAGCAAGCTGGAAAGAGGCAGTGTTATCGATGTATGCGAGGCACCTGGCCTGAATAATGGTAAGAGAAGCATATGAAACCGGCATGTCGAAGGCATGAGCAGGGTATTTTTATCACATCCATGTGAATGCCTGAGTATTTGTTTATTCAATTAAAGATCGCAAGCAGTTGTGTAACGCAAAAAGAATAGATTTTTTTACGTGTAGCATTTCAACAATTTCAAAAATCTACCTCGTCCACCAGCCCTGTGCCTCGTAAGTTTGCGTTTTCTTGCATCTAAGATATGCTCCCTTTCATTGATTTTTCCACAAAGCTGATTCACTATGAGAAATCTTTTTGCTTCACGCGGCTTTTTTGACCTGCGAACCATTTATTAGCTAGCCTAAAAATGAATGCACTGAACTCATTTGCTTCGCAGGTGGTCGTTGCTTCTGTCCTCTGCCTCACCGTCTCCACCGTCTTCGCTGGTGGTTTGGGCGGTGGACTCGGTGGCGGCATTGGCCTTGGCCACGGTGGAGGTATCGGATACGGCGGTGGTCTCGGATACGGCGGAGGGCTTGGCGGTGTCGGAATTGGACACGGAGGACTCGGAGGCCTTGGTGGTGGTGTCGGTATCGGACACGGAGGCCTCGGTGGTCTCGGAGGTGGATTGGGTGGTGGCTACGGTGGTGGCTATGGTGGCGCCTACGGTGGCTCTTACGCTGGTTCCTACGCTGGAACCTACGGCGGAGTCCACGGCGGCAAATTCGGTGGACATGGCCTTCTGGGATAAGCGTACGTATATTCAATTACTTCAAAAATGTTGCCTTTTATAATTTTTTAGGAATTGGACAAGTCGAGGTGGACAATATTTAGAGTACACACTCTAGGCAATAGTTTTGCAGGAGTTGCACATTTCGTGCGGGTAAAATCAGTTGGAAAACGCAAAAAGCTGTTAGCCCTCGTATCAAAGTAATAGAAAGCATTTGATCCTAGCATTATATTTTGAATTGATACCGCCCTTTAATATTCAAAGAAAAAGATCAATGTGCTACAAATTTAGTCCTAGTCAGAAGATAGTGAGGAGGCTCTTACTTTGCACTAATGAGATCTTGAGTTAAAAAAAAATCGTCTCGCTGGGAGTAATCGTGGTCTAAATGTAGAAATAAGGCACCGATAAAAAACATAAAAACATGAAACACGTTTTGACTCCCGTATGGTCTCTCGTTTCAAATGATGTAATGAAAATTGGGAGGCGTTGACTATGTACGTGGAACTATGTGGCGCAAGCAGCGTGCGTACACAGGAGGAAGTGTGACATCGTTGCTATATAGCGTGGTGTCAGTGCTTTGCATTAGTAATATTTTCAGATGAAGTCACGGGCGAGGTTAGATATCTTTCAGTGTCTCGTGCATGCGCATTGGCCCAGTCAATATCATGTCCCATGTTACTTCCCAGTAAGCGAATTCAATACCCAAATAGCTGTGCACCGTCGGGCTTCGACAGTGTATTGTGGGGTGGTCTCGACGTTTTCTTGAAGATAAATTGTTTTCATTACTCTTTTAACACAGTCATTAAGACACTCCAACTGATTAGTACAAACTACAACTAAAATAGATTGAAAGTAAGTTGCTGAGTTATTTTAGCTTGTAAACTCCAACTCATAGGTCTCAATATAGCGCTATTGCTTGTCAAAGGGGTAGATGAGTTGCGCAATATTTGTTGGTCTCTGTTATTTGAGCCAATTATTTAGGTAGAAGGATACCTTACCTTTAGCTACTGCTTCCGGTAGCACTGGCAGCCTCAGCTCATTTGTAAGTGTAACAGTTTTTACACAAGCGGAGGTAACAATGAAATGTTACGGGACAAATCTGTATTTTGTTGGCAAGGCCTGACTTCTTTGGTCCAGAATAATCTAAGAACCATTTTTGCATTTATGCACTTTAATACGCATGTACCCACCATAAGGAAACAACACTCCCTGCATGTTTACCTTATAGTGTGAGAGGTGCGTAAGAGAGGTGAAAGTTGTGCAAACATCAATCAGCGAAGCACACAAGGAACACTGTATACAGGACGGGTGCAGTAGGATCTATGTGCGTGTGGGCTTGGTTCTTAGATCATCACATGGCAATGCATGACCAACTTGCTCAAGCCCAAGTTCGATTACTTGCGGAAGTTCGTGCAGTTCTAAATATTTCCTATTTTTTATGTTTGCTCGATCGTTTGATAAGCGAAGAGCTACTTATTGTAACATTACAAGGTGGTAATGGTCTGCGGCAGCCCATGCAACGGACGTTTCAATTCATGATTCAGTAGAATAATTCTGCTTTCTGCGAAAGCCAGCCGACAGGTTGTGGGAGCTTCTGAGACTTCGAGCCTTTAAGACGCAAAGCGAGGCACTCATGCCACAGCAAGTTACGTTTACTCGTGCACGCCCGGTCCTAATATGGCATACAAGTCTAAGCAGAACACACATCAAGTGCTGTAGACAATCAACATGCCGTGAACAAGGGTACACGAGTTGCAAGTTAATTTTAACCTCTCTGCTCTTATTCATTTCAGTATACCATCACTGCGGAAAACAACTCAAGAAAATGCAAGACAAACTGTACATAACGGATATTTAAATTTGAATAAATACATTCAAACTGCTCAAATTGGTGGTCTGCACATCGTTTTCATTGCAAAAAGAGCAAGCAAGAGAATACAGAAAGCCCATTTAACAACGAAAACATACGTTAACGTACATGTATTTTCGAGGAAAGCACGCCATTTCTAATTTACACAGAAGTGACGACACTCATAATTTTTTTGTGTGCAGTGTCTCGACGTTCAGCACTCGTGTGTGTTCAGTCCTGGTGAAAAACGTGAAGGGGCTGTTTTGCTTAGCTCAGTGCGCGTCACCTACCCAAACTTGATATTTTCATTATGATGGTTTCATTGGTAAACAAAACAAGATTCATAACTAAATGCAGAAGCAACGAATTTCTGAAAAAAAACAATTAAAGAAGGAAGGAGACTGCGGCATGTTGGTAGGACATACTGTACAACAGTGCAAGAAACGAAGGCAAGCTAAAGAGTAACAGACACACAAAACGTTTATTTGCCTTATTATTACCCAGACAAAGCCCCTTTCCCCGCCCCCTTCATATATGGCAGGAAGCAGAAGCGTCATACTTGGTGCGACCCACTTGAGCCAGTGGGCCGCACTGACTTAGTTTAGTCCCGCAAGAGCCAGGACCGGGAAGGAGGTCACAACTGGTGTCAGGAGAGGGGTAATGCTTTAAAAAGAGGGTTGGTACGAGGGCAACGTCATCATTAAAAACAGTATTTTTATACATCATATTTAGGCCATTTCTGAAGGAGACTTCGTGCCGAGACTGCAACCTATATGACCAAAATAAAGATGCCGAATCCTAAACGTACTTTTAAATACGAAGCGTTTCTTAGCGAAATAAAGGCACGTTAGGAGTTTACATCTACGTATATGGCTATCAATCAAGCCGCCTACGTCTGCGTGCTCTTGAGATTGTCTGCTAAACTTAGGTGAGATCAAAATTAGTTGGGAGGGTAACAGGATTTGGTGAATCTGTCCGCCTGGTCATGACATGAATGTACAAAACAATGTACGCGACGTCGTCAAACCCTTTTCACTAGACACGTGGGGCAAATACCTATATACAATACCTATTAGGTGACAAGGTGATGGTGAGTTTAGATCTAACCTTGAATGTCTCGAGAACAGACATCAAGTATTTTAAAGTGAGAGAATTACGAAAAACCGCTATCGGCTGCGTTGACCCGACGAATGCAAAAACAAAAGTCTTGATTGCAGCAGGAATCGAACGTAATTGTTCTACTACAAATTCGCGCCTGACGAAGAAACGGCTTTCAAAAAACGCTATGCAGAGGTAAAGTGGGTGCAATGAAAAATCTGGTTCCAGTGCTGGCTATCGTATTATATAGCAGAACAATAAACATCGCATGTTTACTCGTGCCATACAGACATGAGGCCACGTTTACCTCTTACCGTGTTGGCTTCACTTTTATTGCAGCCTTATAAATAATAATGTTTATTCTTATTATACAGCAAGATTTATTCTAGTGTTGTTGGACCCTGGAAAAATTTGCTAACAAAAGTTGAGGCACCATATTGTGTTTATCATTTGAATAACACTAGCGTCTCTATTCTGGCTGGAGCGCTGATGTTACGTCTGAACATTAGCTACCCTTTAAATACCAGCGTAGTTGATGTACCTGGATAGCCCTCGATGTGCACAAGACTACTACGTTTACAAAAACGTGTTGTGCCAACTCGCAAAGTTTGCATCACAGCTCAAGGACAAAGAAATTATCTGCAGATCCCACGTATACCTTGAGATTGGATGTTATGTGAAGCATGCGCAGGGAAAGGGACGTTGTCATAGTTTTTTTGTTAAAGTAAACATCACAAAATGACGCGGAAGATACGTACAAATGCTGTACGTACATGCAACAGTTGCATGCTTACTGTTGCGTAACAATGCCACCAGCAAGATTGATATTAGCAATGCTAGAACCGCTAAGCTGATGCGGAGCGCTTGTGCCAGCGAAGATGGCGGCCCTGAACATTGCTAGATAAAAAAATTGGCAGCATATCCACGGAGTGATTGATGGAGAGTGGGGCGAAGCATCCGTCCGTCCATTCGTTCTCGCTTCCGTCCGTCCATGCGTGCGTCTGTGTGGCTGCCCGTGCGTCCACCGCCCGTCCGTGCGTGCGTCTGTTCGTGCGTCCGTCCCTGTGGTCGTCCATGCATCCACTCTTGCGTCCGTTCATGCGTCCATTCATGCATCTGTCTGTGTGTCCATTCGTCCATCTATTCAACACTCCCACCATTTCGCATCTTTTCATCATATATTCCCCATATAGAAGCACCGCCATCCAGCGGACATTCCAAGAACTAAACCAGAGGTGGCACACGCACACTTTCTTACGGCTTGCGCTTCGGGTCTACTTCCCACCTTTGACCACCTCGAGTTCATGGTATATACTAGTTCACTGTATTCATGGCACTGCGGCCCAACGCTCGCTAAACCTTTCTAAAACTGAAGAGGTTACACCTAGCGAGTATAACGTAGCAACCCTTTCTTGTCAGATAGTGCTCAATGTACATGCCAATGGCTACTGATGGAGATCGCAGCGTGTGCGTTAACTATAAATCCGAATGCTCCTGTCTCTCATTCCCCATTAGCAGCCATTGGCATGTATATTGAGCACTATTTTGTATTGTTCAACAACGCACAGAAGAAATCTCTCACCGGCACCACTTTAGAGGTCAAAATGTTATACTTGTTACACACTACAACGGCAAGCTGGCTGGAACATGGCCGAAAAGCTGAGAGGCAGCGGTGCAGCGCTGGTCGCTTGTCCGATAGTCTGCGGTCACCATATGTTGAGGTACGAGAGACGAGACGACAGCGCTCGAGACCAATCCATGGTCTCAGCTTTTATTCGGGATGCGAGCGTAGACGGGTGTCCAGCATCCGCGGCCAGCCAGACCAGGAGCTCTGTCGTTCTGTTCTCGTGCAGCTCTAGCTTTCATGAGCTGCGCGAGCAGCTTGGCGTGGTGGCCAAGATGATGATGATGATGATTATGATCGTGCCCTACAAGGTGTTGTTCAGCGTGATGTACCATCACAAAGTACACGGGGCTCCCCCCCTTTCACCTCCACCGAAATGCGACCGCTGTGGCTGCCATCAAACTCACGACCTCCCGTTCAGCAGCAGAGCACCGCAACTATTGATTCACCACGAGGACCAATCGATCATTCTGTCACCACAAAGTAAAATAATGGATGACGCATCGAGAAAAACACTGCGGTATTTTATAAATGTACAAATAATTCTACACTCTTGCAAAGTACTGAAAAAAGAAAGCAGTTCATAACCTCAAACAGCGCAAGTCTAGAATGCATTTATAACCTAACGCGAGGAGATAAGACAGTCCTTCAAAATCACAGCATATGAACGGAGAGCATGATCATGAGTGGGGCGAAACATCCGTCCATCCATTCGTTCGTCGGTGAGTCGCCCATGCACCCTTCCGTCCATGGGTCCATCGTTGTGTCCGTCCAACCATACGCTAACGTGTCTGTCCTTCCGTGCGTCCATTCGTGCGTTTGTCTGTGGGTTCATTCGTTGGTGCATCCGTCGTTCCTTACATCCGTGCGTTTCTCTATCCATCCATCCATGTAGTGAACCCTCCGTGTACCGCCATCTTGCATCTTTTCACCATATGTTCATCCTAAAAAGTACCGCCATCCAGCGGATATTCCAAGGACCTAACGAAAGGTAGCACAGCCGAACTATTCATGTCTAGTTGCCATCTTTCACCACTGCTAGTTCATGGCACTGTGGCCCGACCCTCGCTAAGTCTTGCTAAAACCAAGGAGTTTACACCCGGCGAGTTTAACGTGGCAACCTTTTCTGATCAGATTGTACTCAAAGGGTGTCCTTTGATACTAGTTTTATTTAGTAAGCATCACATTCAAGGCAAATTTTATTGGTGATTATTAGAGAATATTTCACCCATACTCGTCTCTGAAGATAATTTCATTAGAAACAACTGTCTCTCTATTTGCGAATAGCGTGAGTGGGTTTTCTCATCAACTCAAAAGAGTGCGCGCCTGCCGCTCCACTAGTCCGGCCGTGGAGGTGGCTACGTACTAATACTACTACTTCTACCACCACTACTACTACTACTGCTACTACTACTACTTTTCGATACATGCGGACGCACGACCCACAACATATTGAGCTTCGCCCCTAAAAATGTATGCAGCTTTAGTCAACTTTCGAGCGTTCGTAAACTCCTAGCAGTGATTTGCCTGCCCTTCAGCAACGTTTGCGTTCACGGGCAAGCACGAACTTCCATTGGAAGCTTTCTCGGCTTTTATCACGAAGAAGACAACGTTCGTTCGTAATCCAGGGGCACAACCTCTCCTCTCCTTTAGATATCTCCTCATCACCAATAGTTCCATTTTCCACCCATTGCTATACTCTCCTACAAATTGCTATGTGCTGTTTTTTTCTTCTCCTCCTTTACATCTTTCTCCTCCTTACCTCTTGCAATACTGTAATATTTATAGCTATTCTATGCTTAATAGTTTGATTCATTTCTTTCCTACTCCTCATCTTCACTTCCCTTTCTTTATTACAATACTGACCTACAATGGTACTGCCTTAGCCTGCCCTACTGACACTCACATTTATCGTCATTACCCACACTTCACTTTCACATCCCTTGGTGTAATGTAATCCACATGACTATGCTATGCTCCGCCCTTCCCTACCTTAGCGTATTCTTCCTCACCCCCACATCGGCCCTTTTCACTCCCACATGCCTCCCTACTCCCATTTGTATGCTATGCAGTACACGCCTGTTGTATGCTTTCACCTGTTTACCGTTACTTTCTTTTTCCCAGCCTTTTTCGTTACTGTTCTACACAAACCTATGTCGAAATGTCACTCCCAGGATCAATTTACCCGCTTTTCATGATCACATTAATATTTTACTCTTTCAACTCCCTCTCCCACCCCTAGCTATGCTTTACTAAACAGGGATATGCTATAGATGGCTGTGTTTTACGTGGTTCTGCCTGATGACGCATTGCATGGCTACACTATAGTAGACAATCTTCCCTCCTTTTTTTCAAATTCTCCTCACCCACCCTTCCCTTCATGCCTTTTTGCTATAATATTATACACAATGCTATATATATCGTTTTGGCAACCTGACACCAATGACGGAAGTAGCTCTGTCTTACCCTTTCACTTTTTTTTCTTTGCGTGCTCCTCACAGTCACTTGCCTTTTCGACCCTCTTGCTACACTTACTATAAACGGCTATGCGATCGCCGCTACGCTACGCATCGTTTCCTCAGCTTAGCCAAAAGAGATATCAGACGATTAATACAGCAAACGAAGAGAGCATATGACCACATTCGACAGCCTAAACACCTAAGGTGCTCCACGCTTACAAGCGTGCTAAAAGTAATACATTGAATCAAGAACAAAGCAGTTGAAAAACATGAATGGATAACGTGCCAACAATTTTTCGCACCACCAGGCAGCACATGGAGGACTGCGAGTTGAATACATAAACAGATCGCTCCTTTCGAGGCATCTCGATATGAGCGAGATTTGAATGTTTCTCACGCAACATCTATGCATATTCTGAAGGCAGCGTACAAGTTACATCGCCACTACAAGGTCACATGCATGACGGTACCAGCTTATAACATGCGCGTCGAGATCAACTTGCGTAGGCAAAAGCTCGGACACTGTGCGAGTACCGCTCTGCTGCGTACACTATAAAAGCCTTCGTTGCAAAGCCAGGGGGCAGACTTGAACGCTCCACTGCGAACGAAGAGCACCATGAAGGCCGTGGTGAGGCTTCTACTTTGTGTTCCATCCGCGAAATGACCGGATTACTAATTACGTCTTAGGCGGTGTACTTTTCTGTAAATTGATTTTATTTGAATGGCAATAATCATATTTTAAGCTCACGTGAAATGATCATCGATTCTGTCGACAATACGAAGAATGTGCAAGGGACTATCGCTTCGGAATGGTATTTTGTATTATAGAACATCAAAAAAGGAGGCAGCCCAACCCAATCCTTCTCGTTCTCCTTCCCCTGAGAAAAAAAACGCAGTCACAAAATTTTAAAAGTAACGTTTAGGCAATATGCTTGATAAACCGGTACCACTAAACATTGTTTACCATAAATTTATTTTTTAAGTGGTCATTCTCTGTCATTCGCTTCCCGTAACGAGGTGACGAGTCTGTTTTCGAGCTAAATGATACAATTTTAGGGAACTCTGTTGCTTTTCCTCAATAAAATTGGCTTCCGATTTCGAAGCTCTGCCTCGCCGTCTTCGCTGTCACTTTCGTCATTGCTGCCGCTGGGGGCTTCGGAGGTCTCGGCGGCGGCTACGGTGGTGGCTTCGGTGGCGGCTACGGGGGCGGCCTTGGTGGCGGCTTCGGTGGAGGTCTCGGTGGCTTCGGCTATGGTGGAGGCATCGGACACGGCTTTGGGGGCTATGGAGGCCACTACGGCGGCACCTACGCTGGCAGCTACGCAGGCACCTACGCCGGTTCCTACGGTGGCCACTACGGTGGTGGTCACTTCGGTGGCTTCCACGGATGAGCAGGTGTCCATCAGGGATTTACAAATTTGTGAGTAGAGGTATGAACAAGATTTACTAGGTTAGTAGTTTGCCTAGATGTGTTCATGGTTGAATTTCAAATGGTCACAAAGGAATCTCGCGCACAAAATAGGAACACAATATGCTGCCCTTTCATAGTGCTAGCACTTTCAAGGAAACGAAAACAAGAAATAAAAAAAAGTTGCATCAGTAATGTACCTGCACTTACTATTGCAGGTGCAATCCTGATGCAAGTTCGTCCAAAATATGCAATAAACACTCAACTCAGGCTGGTGACAGAAAGGCATAACATATTTAGTTGTATTAAGAGACGCGCTCGAGTCCACCATGCCACGAGTGATCCTTGCAAACAATATCAAACACATTCACAAGTGGGCCCATCACACATATGACAGAATCTCTTATTTAATGCGGCTAGCCAGCACAGCATGTCCAGACGGACGGACGGACGGACGGACGGACAGACAGACAGACAGACAGACAGACAGACAGACAGACAGACAGACAGACAGACAGACAGACAGACAGACAGACAGATGGTTGAATTGACGAACAGACTGACAAGGATGGATGGACAGACAGACGCAGGTACGAATGGACACACGGACACATAAATGGACAGACAATTGGACACAAGGACGGACGGGCGCACAGACTAACAGACTAATGGGCTTATGCATGGGTGGACAGACGCATGCACGGACGAATGAACATGCGGGGGTTCAACTCTACTCATTATACACTCCCTTAGATATGCTGTGATTTTTTGTTTCAATAATTCCTTTGTTTCATAGATGCGTGTCATGCTCATATTAAGAAAGATGGGGACATTTATAGTGCGTGTCCCAATATTAAGTGTCGAACTTCAAAAATTCCAACTGTGATAGCATCAGACGTACATGAAAACATATATTCTGTGCCCTAATGAAATGTGCATTACTACACCGCTTTTAGTTTCGACAGTCCAGGGAATCATACCTTTACATCACTGTTTCTTAATACACAGCGTTCCGCATTTCTAGCTTGTCTTAACAAAGCTAAGCTGTCGTGCCTTCGAAACACACACAGACACACACGAAATCATCCAACCGCAAAGAATAAAAGTTAATAGTGATGCCTGCAGCTATGCACCATTCAGCCGTAGCCAGCAGCTGAGTGTCCGTTCTGCAAGTCAGGATCGATACGCTCTGCAACCTCCCTGCCGTTCCTCTCAATTTATCTCTCTCTCTTCTGCCACACTTTCCATGCGTTCAGCAACACTTTCATGCGCGAAAAATTCGTTTACTTGTTGAGATGCGTGCCTGCGAACTCATTACTAGCAACATCGACGAATGATTTTGCGTTTGTGAAGGAAGTTTCAGCACTAGATGCCTTTACTCTAGAGCGAAAGGCTAAGAAGCCGCGCGCTTGCAGTGTGCACTTTGAGTAGTGATCCAAGCAATGGCGACCGCTGCAGCAGACGACGCACTCGTCTCCACTCTGAATGGACATACAAACATACATACATACATACATACATACATACATACATACAGACGAACAGAACGAGCACATTGAGGCACTCTATCTTCACCCACTCTGAAGCGGAACCTTGCGCACGCCCAAGTTCCCGGAAAGAATTTTGTTGTCAAAAAGCTCATAGCACATGATGTTCGCAATGGTATTCATGAGATGATGAAGTTTTCGCGCATTTTTCCCATGGCCTTTGTGATTTCGTTAATTTAGCTACGCACAAATTGTTTTTCCGTATTTTCAAGTAGTTGCTTGGTCTGTCTATCTTACACAAAAACCGGTACTTCACTAACGTGCCTTCTCATATGATACTGCCAAACAGCCTGAAATCAGTTCAGTACTTACAGATCTACAAGTTTGTTTGCAAGTAGATATTGAACCACTGTGTTTTTTATTACCAATCATTTGTTTCTGTTGCAGAGAAGTGTACAGAAGATGCGAAGAAGTGGCTTACCTCTGGAACCATCGGCTTATTTATATTTGACAGAAGAACCAATTAAATCCTGTAATACAATTGTTGACGATATCTTGAGGTGTTTTAATCACACCGCCGGCTTGCAGGTCGAAATAAACGTTTTTAGAAACCTCGGATGAGGACCAGGTTTTCTTTTATTTTTTTAGTATACTTGGCTGTTATTATCTCACAGCCCTCCCTTAAATGCTTCAAAAATATCTCTAGCCAAGTATCAATACACACATTACCGGATGCTGGCAGCCGGCCAAATAATTAAGGCACACGGGATTGAAACCAATGCTGCACGCACATCAAGTCGTGTCTTGGATGATGTCACTGAAAGGGACGTGTTCATCATGTCAATGCTGCAATGATAATGAAAATAAACATTTGCACATAGCATCCACTATATTTGTAAAGACATTCATCTAACACTGTTGTGTCGATGCTTGAATCAAGCTCCGCGTATGCCGTGAACAATGACGTTGAGGTCAGAGGCTGTTTTTGAGCACGCACTAACACGGCCGTCTACACTGACATCAGGCACTATACAGGCCTGTATCAAATCGCGACATTCGGGTCCGCAGCCGTGTACTGAAGCCACTGATCGACTGTGGCGGACTAAACGAGCTTTCTGTCACCTTAAACTGACTTGAATGATCAAGCACAATGCAATAACAGTGTGCCGTGGCTTAAAACATGAACCAAAGTCACGCTATGGCGTTATTAAAAAATAATGGCATGTTCACGGAGTGAATGGCGTTGAGCGGGCGACGCAGTAGGACCGCTCGGTGTTACAGTGAATCATTCTTGACATTGCCCCCCCCCCCCACTTACACGTTTAAATGAGTAACAGAGCATTTTACAGTTATATGAAATGTTTATTGTCCGTACTTTGTATGTTGTGTTGTGATATGATTTTCGTTTTGCCTCCATTATTGCTTCTTTTTTGTACGGGCAATATAGAGGCAGTTGTTCTTCTATAGAATATAGCCTTACGTCGGAGAGGTACACACATTTCACTTGTGGTTGTGGGATGTTTCTAGTCACACGAAATGCATCACAGAACGCATCGAGACGCCATATACTGAACGTTTCGTCAACTTTGAAGCCTCCGAGAAGTACGAGTCCTTCGACTCCCAGTCTTCTTGGTGTTTTTGTCGTTGTGCCTACCATTGCTTCCGATGCCTTACGTTCATTTTCATTCGTGCAGAAAGACAATGCACCATAGTCGTCGTGGTCATTGAGAGCCTTGCCTCGGCCTACCCGCTTCTTCATTGTCATCATCATGAGCCTCATCGTCATCATCATGGCCTATAGTGGGCACTTTAAATGCACTGCGCATGTGCTAACGCACTTATTCTATATCGCCATCAGCGTCATCTTCATTGTCGGACAAGGTACAATGGAGAACGATTAATCCTAAACCCTAGGGTGATTTGCCTTTAAAACATGGTGGATTCCTTCGTTATAGAAATCAGTATAACGCCAAAACAACATGCGTCATTAGAAAATTGATTAAATGTTTACTGTAGGTTGGTAGAGGAGTTTCCACAATATATATTGGTGCTCTGTTATGTAGCACCGTGTAACAATGTTGATGCTTGATGGCGTGGTAGTAAGAGCCTAATCGGAGAAAGCTGTGCGTCAGCTTGAAGAGCGTCGCAAATCGGGCGTGTAACTTGAAATAAGATCACCATTTTGCGGCATGCTAAAATCATTCATCACCACGGTTGGACAAGGAAAAGTAACTTGTATCTTGTCTCCCCTGCAGCTCGTCTGTGATTTTCTCGGGGTGAGCGTAAGCGCAGAACGAGGTGTTAAGGACTCAACATTGTTAGACATAGCGTTCGTGTGGTCCACAAAAGCCAAAACAGGCAGGTGCACGTCGCACAGCAAACTTATGTGTACATGGATGCAGTGAGCGAGGCCAACGTTGAGGCTAAGATCGCCACCCCGCGGTATGTCAAGGTGTGAAACAATTGCACTTCTCCCATTGAAAGCTCACTGAGTGAAAGAAGCGTACTATGTGTAGCATTGGTGCATTGCAGGAAGTAATCGGGGAGGCTGGAGTAATGGCGGGTAACTTCGCTTTAGCACTCCCAGTGGGCAACACCGCTCCTCCGACCAAGATCACTGCGGACGGAAAACTGATATGGAAAGTGCGTTTTAAAGACCACAGTCTTTCTTGGTGACCTTCGACGCAAACATTTTGGTCTGTTTGTCTGTACATTTGTTTCTTCGTCCGCCCTTAACGGTACCTTAAACGGCATGAAAGTGACCAAACGATGCTCCAAACGGCCAACCCCATCCGCAGCGCCCACCAAAATTGCTCAAGGTTCAGCATTCATACTTGTGTCCTTGTCAATGAAATGATTTATTACACATATCTGAGGCACCATAACCACACGCCAATATTCTGTATGTGTATTTTTTTTCCTAGAAAAGGCATACATAAGTAATTCTAAGGGCCGTAGCGTTCATAACGCGGCGCTGACCATGCAACGCTTGCACGAAAAAGTTTTTCCAACACTTTGCTAAAACGACATAATGGTGGCACCAACCCGTCGCCTTGCGTTCTACACCTTATAACCTGAGAATCGGGCGCGCACGCTGCGTGCTTCATTTTCCAGGATTAATGCCCGATAGCGCTCATTTCTCACGTGTCACGTGACTTGATGCGCTCATTTACCTCCGCTGCATGCTCGAGGCACTCTAACGCAGCGCCTTCAGAATAACATTCACCGATTTTCTTGGGCAGAACATCGAATATACGTTTTGTTCACTCTCTCCAGATGCAAGGCTATCGTCTTTCGACAACATTTGCAGTGTAACATGCAGATACGGGGCCAGTTTTCAAACTTTCCATTGTCTGTGCCCGACGCACATTGAATTACTCTTCCGTCTACTGTCGTTTCGGGTCGAATGATCGAGGGTATGACACCTGTTGACTAACTTCGTCTGTTCGCGAACTAAGTGCATTGGTTATCACTCACCATTTCTACGACAGAAATGGTGAGTGATAACCAACGCACTTAGTTGCACTCACCGTTTCTGCGACAGAAATGGTGAGTGGACACGTGGAGCAGCACAATTAATCTATCAGCTTTATCGCGCAGACTATGCAGCCACGCCCGAAGAAGTAAAGGTGGTATCGCCACGCAGCTACGATGTCTTGAATTCAATTTCACTGCGCTGACGACGTATGTATTCGCAGCCGCGTTGCCGCTATGATGCAAATGCCCCTGGTGAACACCTGTCCTTACATTGTTGCGGCAATATTTGATAAAAGCGAAACGAGAAGCACGAGAGTGCTGCGTGAGCACCCTTGCTGCCATCTAGACTGGAAATTTTCATGCTGTGGGTGAAACGAAACAACCTGTTCGAAAGAAAACAAACGTCCACGAACGTGCCCATGGGAGGCACGTGTTGAGTTTGCAAACTGATCAAATTCACAATTTCAATTCGTTTATTATTGACAAAAAATATTTCAACAGATTTTTTTTAAGCGCGAGGCCCCATAACTCGCAGAGGAGTTGTGAAGGGGGCCCTGATGTCGTATCCAGTTATACAAATACTAGAGCACGCAAAGATAGCGCGGCAATTACGTTGACATCGCTGCACTCTTAAAATGTTGACTGAGCGGCGGTGCAAACGTGGCCGCACACGGTGTTTCTTTTATAACCACCGCAACATGTCCTACATGCGTTTCCAATGCCAAGCGCGTTATTGTAGGCATTTTCATCAACGCTGGTATCACGCGTTCCGGACTGTCTTCATGCCATTGCCAACGCAGAGCGAGCTCGGAGCAAACTCGTCTTCTCGATGAGTTCCCGTCGTCCAGCATAGCGCCTCAGAACACCCTATAATGATCAGGGTGGCAAGGACAGCTTTGCCTGAAAACTGGTCTTGAAGCCGCTGTTCACAGACAATGTGCAACTTGATTATAGGTAGCAGCTGACCGTCTTTTTGCATTTTGATAAACGCAGCAGCTCAGACAATGCTTGAGATACCCTTCTTGCGGTATTATTAAAATTGCGAATACCGTATCAATGATCATGTTCAAAAGCAGCCCCCCTCCTAACGGATGACCCCTCTATACGTCTGGATACCAGGCGTTGCTTCTCTTGTCTCTTTTGTACTGTGAACACTCTTGAAATAACTCTTTCATCTGTTTCGGCTGCAGAGCTCTCATTTTGAACGGCGTAAGCAGTGCCATCCTGCCCTGAGCTTCGATTGGGCGTGACATTTTTTTGAGAATGGAACTGCCATGCCACAACAAAAACATTGCTCCCTTTTGCGCGGGTGATCATTTGCTTGATTATCGTAGCTTCTGCAGCGTGGGCAATCTGCAATCCGTCGCTTTTTCTCTCTGGAGCTAGTTTGATACTGGCGTGACGTTCCAGCTAAACTGCACACCACTGCCTCGTCAGGTTTGGTCATGGCGCGGACTTCCTGCGCAGAGGCTAAGGCAGTGGTAGCAATGCTGGGCACTTCAGCCCATCCTCGTCGCCACTGTTGTAACTAGCCAGAGTAACAGAGCCGGTCCGCGAACCAACGCCGAGCAGCTTTATTTAGCTGAAGTATTTAATATATATACATATATGTAGGCGGTTGGTCTATCACCTAAGACAACACAGTGGATGACGTTCGACACCTGTCAGCACTGCACTTGTCATAGCTGTGCTTTGGTGGTCGTTTCGGATAGAAAAAAAATGGCGTGGTGTAAACTTCGTGAACCAATTTCACGGTATGACTAAAGAGGGCACGGTGGTTAAGTGGAAGTACTAAACATCTGCTGAACTTCGTCTTGGGACAAAGTAGCTCAAGGCGTCACGCAGCCCGATGGAGCAGAAAGAATGAATCTTAGACAAGTCTATGTACTGCCTATCATTGCCATGCCGGCTGATGCCCAATGCGCTGATGTTCCCGTTTAGACACTTCAGCCAAAGCTTCCTCTAATGAATCAATAGGCAGCTCTATGTTCTAGAAGTTTCAAACTATCATTGCTACGCTCACAAACATCTTTTTGTTTATGGCACAGTTGAAGACGATGCACATAGAACCCGATCGCGCAATCGCATGCTACTGTTAAAGCTGAAGCTCAATTATTGAAGTTTTTCTTTTTCACAAATTACTAAATCAACTCCACTAAATTAAGAGCCTCAAAAATCTTTGCGTGTAGTTTCGCACATGGAACTTCAAGTCTTCGACTCTCAAATGAGTTTTTTAATATTAACTTGCAAAGCATACAATACCCGTTAGGAAGAAAGGACTTCTTTCTACAAAGTATGTTATTTGCGTCAAGGATGTCCATTACTGAGAACCTAAATATACGTCACTGCATAAATGACACATTGTACAACCCGTGTTAACCCACTGCTCTGAGGTTCAATGGCTTATATACAGCCAAATCGAAGTTGCAAAAGAAAATTGAATCAAAATTCATGATACGCACAAGCCTTCGTGACGTTACCCTGGTCACAGCTATATCACCTGTAGTTTCACATAGGTAGCCGATAAGACTAAAAATATTTTTAGAGAAGCGTATCGCGGTTCTGACGACCAGCTGAGCCTTAAAATTGCGCAAATTGAGCAGAATGACTTAAGGAAGAAAAAAAACATACAGAAGGTAATCATGCGTATCTCATGTGTAATCACACTTAACGTTATTAACATTACATGCAGACTTCTACGGCCGGCGGTACAAAGACCTGCTTTTCAGGAGACTCTAATATTTTTGACAGAGGTCAGTGTTACACACCAACTCAGCGAAGCATAATTCAGTGCCAAATTATACACTTTAAAGGAAACAAAAGCGGCCGTTCTGCTTTATCAAAAGAGTCACGCGTGAGCGTTGAGTGGTGGGCCACGAGCGAGCAGTGACGTCACGCTGTTGATGTAGGAAAACAAGAATGAGATATATAAGAGTTGCGTTCATCTTCGACTGCGCAAGCGACGTACAGTAAAGAGGAATCATGAAGGCTCTGGTGAGCGCACACGTATTTTTACCACCTTTGATCCACCGTTTTAGGTTCCGTTAATAATAGTTGAGCAGAAATGATAAAACACAAAACATGAAATGGTGTGAAATATATAGCCTAATTTGAGTGATCTAAGCAGCAATTAGTTCATGTGTACCCCGTACAATAAATTCAGCCTTTCAGACGTTTCTTTTGTTTATGAAAAAATTAATAAACATGCTCTAATAACGAGATGTGGACAATGATATATATTACAAGGAAAAGGTGTATCAAGACAAGCTTAACTAGAAATAGCTCCGCTTTATTTGAGCTAATACAAGATTGCAGATAATGAATTCTGTCAGTTACTTTTTTATACAGCGATGAAAAACTGTGTAGTCTGCGAATTTATGAGAAAACAGAATGTAACGAAGCCCCGCCGCAGTGGTCTAATGGCTAAGGTACTCAGCTGCTGACCCGCAGGTCACGGTCACGAATCCCGGTTATGGCGGCTGCATTTTTGATGGAGGTGAAAACGCTGTAGGTCCGTGTGCTCAGGTTTGGCTGCACGTTATATAACACCAGGCGTTCAAAATTTCCGGTGCTTTGCACTACAAGTTTCAGAATGAAATGGTGGTTTTGGGACGTTAAACCCCACATATGACTCAACCATAATGAACGAAAAGATGGTCTTGTAAGGCGAAGTTTTGACATACTTTGTGCTAATACAATCTTCCCCATTCTGATTGACTGTGATCTTCGGTTTCATTGTACAGCTAACAATCTGCGTCTTCGGCTTGGTGCTGTCTGTGGCGAACGCTATTCTCCTTAAGGGACTCGCACTAGGTGCGCTTGGGCTTGGTGCTGGTGCCCTTATTGGAGCGAGTCTAGCTCGTGCTGGTGGCGGCGGCGGTGGATACCGCAGCTTTGCACCCTATCCAATGGCCTGGCACGGTGGCTACGGAGGTGGATACGGAGGACACTACAGTGGACCTTATTGGGGATAGGGGGCGGTTTTGGTCAGGGCTTCTACTAGCCGTCCGAAGAACAAAAACTTCACAACTTTCGGCATACGGTGAGTGCCTCAAGATGTCTTGCGCACATGATTATATTCCCTTTATCAGTGAATGCGTGAAAGAACCTCAGACGTCGTATAGTGTTACTTTTCTGACATTTGTGGAATCTGCCAACCTAAATTTCATTAGCACAGAAGCGAAAAAGCGAAATGAGGTTGAATAAAAAGAAAATGACTATTTGCTAATTAATAAATATTTACGTGCTCAATAAAGGTTTATTTGTGCAGCACCTTATGTGATTCATAGCAAAAGCACCAAAGTTATTTTTGTCGCTCCGTAGCTGTCTGCTTGACAGGACTGGTGACGAGGGTCCTTGAGAATTGTTTCTTTCACCTTTAATGAAGTGTGAGGTGTGATTTGAATTTGAAGACACTGGGGACATCAGATTTTCAATTTTTCGGGTCTTGTGCTTAGTTCAAGGATCTACAGTGATGAGTGAAGGGAAAATATCAAAATGATCGCGAGACATTGTGTATGGCCGCACATTTTGCAAGATGAAGAGCGGAGTGATAGGCCCGGCACCAAGACTAATAAAACTTTCCAGCAAGGGTACAGCGAATTGTGATTATATCTACTATTAGCAGTACTTAGTGTCTTGGATAAATCTTTTTTTTGGTGGTTGCACCACAATTTATGTCATTGTACCTTAGAATTTCGGATTCTACAATGTTTTTACAAGCAGGGGGTCAGGAATACTTACCGACCAACTCAAATGCTAAAGTTTTTACAAGCTGCGGACTTAAATGCAGAATTTCTCAACAAAACTTGTGTAGTGACATGAAAAGTCTTTAGAAGTGCGCGGTGCTTATGCAGAAAAATTAAGCCGCATCAAATAAAAGTCATTTCACCAATGAATATTGTTGTTACAATAAAGTGCTTTTTTTAGACGAAACTACTTTTACTGTAAGAATAACTATTGTATGTAATCATAATAGATAGATGAATAACACTAAATTTGTATAATAGGTAGATGAATAACACTAACTTTCAAGGCTATATACCATAAAACCGGTACTACCGGTATATACCATATATACCGGTAGTACCATAAAAGAAGGTGGCAGTTTGTGGCAAAAAATGCCCAGGTGGGAGCTACTCGGCACGTTAAAATAATAAGGGAGTTGAAGCGTAAAGACACGAACAGCGTTCGCAATGTCCGGAATTCTTGGCTCGTCGTAAGATATCTTTTACTGTTTTAAAGACCATACTCTTTCTTGGGAGCCTTCGACGCAAAAATTTTGATCTGTCTGTCTGCCTGTCTGCCTGTACATTTGTCTGTTTGTCCACTCCTAACGGCACCGGGTGCTTGAAACGGCCGACCCCATCCGCAGCGCACACCACTTTCGCTCATGATTCAGCGCTCGTACTTGTGCGATTGTCAATTAAAAAGCAATTATTGCGCATGTCTGGGACACCTTAACAACACGTATATATTCTGCATGTGCATCTTTTACTAGAAAATGCGTACATAAGTAATTCTAAGAACCGTAGCGCTTATCACGCTGCACTGACCATGCAACGCTTGCACGAAAAGGCGAGTGTTTCCAACGCTTTGCTGAGACGACATGGTGGTGGCACCTACCCGTCGCTTTGCTTTCTACATCTTATCACCTCTGAGGCGGGCGCGCACACCCCTCTCAGAGCCATGCGCTTCGTTTTCAGAAAAAAAAAACTTCCAGCTGGCTCTCATGTCTCACGTGTGACGTGCCTTGATGCACTTGTTCGCCTCCGCTGCACGCTGGAGGCACTCTAACGCAACGCCTCCAGAATACCATTCACCAATTTTCTAGCGCAGAACATCAAATAAACGTTTTTTTCACCCTCTACACACGCAAGACCATCGTCTGTAGATGACATTTGCAGATTAACAAGCAGATACTTCAGGTATTTTTTTGGCTAAGGTTGCGACTGAGGCATGGATCATAAAAGAACACGTGATTATGCACCGCATTGACTGTAGCAATAAAGATAAAACACTGAGCTATACCTCAGCAACATGTTTTGAAGCACTGGTTTCACATGTGAGATATCAAGCCAGTACTTAGAGGAAGGGAAAGCATATACCTTAGGTGCCTGAGTTTTTGAACGCCAAAAAAAAACCACCAAAAAATTAGAAGTTAAACACAATAGCGATTCTCTCTTCATAGTGCGTGCTTCAAACACTTAGTGCATGAAAACTTTTTGAACTTGCTATGGACCCACCACGTGGCCATAAATAAACAGGCGCTGTAGCACGTCTGCCTCTGTAATAGGTTACCGGTGTTAAACCAAGACACCATTATGATAATCACATCATTTCGTACTCCCGACTACGATGGACGCTTCTACTGCGCATTATTACGGCAATTTTTCATGCTCTATTGTGAATTATGTACAGAAAACGCATGCGTTCGTAAAGCGTGCGTCACTTTCACGGCATTTATAATCATAGGAAGTTACTATCCGTGTATTTGAAGGCAGACGCGTGGCCGTGTGATAGAACATCCGCATGCCAAGAAAACGACCCGCTTACTATTCCCACTCGGACCCGAGCGCAACCTAAGTTCGATTCCCCCCCCCCCCTCTGCTCCCCCTTCTGATCCAAGTTTTTCTTTCATAATTTCTTTTGCATCCTTATCAGTTTTTCGGTTACGCATAAGATGCTAATTTGTAGCTCACAACTAATGATGCCCGCACTGACACCAACGCCGAAATATCTGCGAAAGGAGCACTTTAACACTATCGCGTTAAAGTGGCCAATGGTTGGCGTATAATTGGGCAAAGCTTATGAAATATCATAGCAAAGCCGATGCACAATATTTCTGAGGGTAACTGTCAAATAATGTTCTCAGTATAATGGAGCGTAAAGAATTGGAGGCCTCTAGCAGCAGCTAGGACTGGCACCAAAATATGTGAGCTAGCCATCAATTTACAAGTCAACCTTTGGTCACCATCACCTGCCACGCGGTCATGACTTGAAGATTGGTTCCTTGAAAACTGTTACCAGGAGTGGATGTAAAGCTAATTTTTTAACTACATTCCTAAGATATTTATTTTAGCGATTGCTATTTAGATAAGCTATCAATTACACAACTCATGCACTTCCAAAAGTAGATTCAATAATTTTTTTTCGTTCAGACCTTTCTGCGAAAATTGTGTAAGAAGTGAACATTTTCTCATCTGTGTCTTTCTCCCACATACTGTAACCTATAAGTCTCATCAGTAACTTGTTTATGGTGATATACTCTATATGACTCTCATTAGGTCGTTCGGTTGCCCAAATAAATATAGTGCAGAAGACTTGAGCTCAAAACGATGGAGAATGGGGCACAAGAGTTGTTTTCAGAGTCCATGTTTCTACACTGCCCTAATGATAGGAAGTATGGTTTTCCAAACATTGCCCATGGAGATGATTCAACTCGGTCTTTGTTTATTGCTTTTTTTAAGATTCGGCTATTTTTCAATAGTCGTTGTTGCATAATGGGTAGCCCTTATGCTTCAATACATAACATTTATTAATTTTAGGTATTCACTTCCCTTGCATAATTCAGAGTATTTACTCAGGTGAATCATACACTCACAGTATAGGCTTGCACATCTTCGGATAAAGAATGATCTGCGCCTTACCGCCAAGTTCAAGACCATTGAGTAAGCAAAGTTCCTTGAACACAGAGAGGTCTAACACACTTGAAAAGTCATGAGACTAGACAGTGCGAATTCTTTTACAGCTTGTCAAACAATTTCTGTTTTTTCTCTTTATTTCAGGTCACACGGATGATTTGGACTACTGTAACCCCCTAAATGCACAAAAGGCGACATGAGAATGTAGAGTTGAATAGGTTTAACGAATATATTTTGTACATACTGCTTCTTTCTATCGAATTGACACATGAATAAAATGTCCTATGCAAAACAAACATTTTCCCTACCATTTCTATTTATCACACATAGCGTGAATGTACACTGTCGCACTGTCATCAGTGGCCATTCCACGCAGTAATGGCAAGCAGGGAGTAACATCGGTGTTCGCGTCTTACTATATTTTTGGAGCTTCTAGCCTACTGTTGGATTACAGTGTCCCTACTTTTTGAAATATTGACTATTCAACAGAACTGAAAAAATGCGTTCGTATTGCATTGGTCGAACCTTCTGCAATACAGCTGCATGAGAGGTCGTTTACTAAAAGTCTTTACAACTGCATCGCTCACCCCTGGGTAAAAAATATAGATAAGAAAAATAATCGTTCTGACAAAACATGCATATTACAATTCTCTATGTGCTTTCCTTAAGCCTACTTGTTTTCCTAGTTGCGTCTCTTTGTTTGTAGATGTATCTCACTCCTTCGCACTTTTACTTTCCACTATTACTTTAGCTAGCGCTGGCGCTTTCTATTTTCTGGCTTCTTGGCACAGCAACGCTGTTTCACTACTTTGCATCCATTGCAGCGCAGTTTAAACAAAACGTTTTTCTGCTAGGCTCATTTCCCAAGTTCGAAACTAAAGCTGGCGTAACACGTCGGGCTTAGGCTATACACGGTTACTTGCAACAAATGTCAGAGCTGCTCGAGCTCATTTTACAGTGTCTGGCGGCATAGCAGGTGACGTCAAAGATTGCAGTTGAGCATCGCAATACTGTACCAGAGCCCTTGACAACTGCTATCAAATCTCCGAGAAATGAAACCGTTTTCAGCAATAACGAATATAAAACATCCTACAAATAGTCAATGCACATTTTAAGCCATATATGAAAGGTAATAAATATTTATATCAAACCAAGTTTTTTGTCAATAGTCAATATTTTAATACTAATGCAACACCTAGGCAGAAGAGTCTCGGAATAATGCGGCCTGTGCGTTTCGACGGATACGCAGCTCTACTCTTCATATTCGTGCGGCAAAGTCGAAAAAAATACCCAAAAATGTTCGCTGTATCACACTACACTGGTACCTAAGAATAAACAGAATACACATTTGGGAGTAAATACCACAAGGCTGGTATTTGAACAAACTGGCATTTGATCTATTTTTCTTTCGTATTGGCGCTGCAATCGCAATATAATGAGACCGATTTGGACGTACTCTCGAGTGCTCATTGCCGATTTCTCGGAGCATTAAAATAAAGGATTGTGCTTCAGCGAGAAAATTCCAGCGTCCGCTAACAACACCCAAAAACTTTGAGGGCAAGAACTTGACGTTTAAGAGAGAACGTGCAGGTGTACTCTGACCCTGTCTCTGGCTTCACTTCTCAATCTAACGCTTAACCATGCCACAAGAAAAGAAACATCTGTGCACCTGTAAAATGACCCTTGCTAACAATACCTATCTCAAGCACAGTTTCCGTGTGTCCGCTGTTACACAATGGTTCAGTTATAGTGCAGCTTTTATTTAAGATTTTGTTTTAACATAAGTAGCAAAGTACAAGGATTCAATATATTCGTAGAATAATTTATAGAACACAAGAAAGCTAAACGTGCTGGGGGGACATTGGACAAAGTGAGGAACGTCTACGAAAGTGGTGTAGCCAGGAGGCTGATGAACTCACTGTAGGGTGAAGCTTATCGAAAGTGCCAGTGCGACTCTGACCCTCGAGACGGGCTCTCTGAACAATTCATTCATTTCACACACGTCGCACATTTATGTAAGCGACGTGTGTGAAAAGCTGTGGCACATAATAGACCTAGCGCAGGTAATTATTGCCATGCCTGAAGCGTTGAGTTTAGTGGCACCCTCTTAGCTCACGCTATTTATATACTGGCATTATCGAGATAAGCCACTGCTAATTTTTTTAGAAGTAAGCTAGCTGAAGTGTAGATATTTGTGAAGCTTGAGCTACACATATAGCCTTCAAGAACACACCAAGTTTAAATGATGTACAGTGGCAGGTGCTCGAACCACTATGTCTCGAAGTATTCTTCCCCGAGGAAGACCTGAAATTTTCGGTAGTGCCCTACCGAAAACAGAAACAATTCTTCCTCCGACTGACTATGCTGTTCGACCGTTCCCACCTTTTTTTCTTTCTGTTCTTTCTTTTTCTCTTCAGTTGTTTGGAACGTAATGTTTTCTTTTTTTTTCATAGTTCCGTAGCAGGGCACAGGGTAACATTGATGTCTGTGTAGAATGGCGTCTCGCGTGGTGGAAATTATACTGACGCGATTTTGAAGTTTAAGTGTATAAGCGTCCCCTGTCGTTGTGTTTACTGGTTAAATAAGCTTTTCTTAGAGCAATAGATGAAAATTATGGGCTCCAGGGAACAGTGGCGGGGGAGCACATCTGGTATATTTCATATTAAACGCCCAACTGCAGAGTACACACAGTGCTTCAGATTGTTAGCGAGTTATGCTACCTGCACTTCCTCTATTAACAATAAAGCAGAGGAGGCGTTCTTTCTCAGCGCAAGCTGAACAAAAAGCGAACGCTTGGTATGGTAGATTGTCAGAGGGAGTTCCACAATGAGTAATAACGTTGCGATGATTGTACATGAGTATTGTAACGAGAACGTGTAAATGAAAGTGTTGAAATGAGTGCTGAAGTGCTGAAGTGAAAGTGCTGAAATGAAGTGTCAAAGTAGCAGAGGGCTCACGATGCTTGATTTTTCACCATGGCCAACTGAGTTTTAATTCCACTTCCAAATACATTTGATTTTGAATTATTGATTTGCTCTCGTACTCGTATGCACTTATAAACTTTCCTCTCTCCAACGTTTTGGTAGACTGAGTACTCTGCGAAGTCAGGTATGCCGCCTAGGCAAAGCAAGTTTAGGAAACGACAGAGAGAAAATAAGTTATTTAAACAACCACACAGAAGATGTTGAACGGAACCCCAGTCTGTCTTCAATATGGTGGTCTCGGCTACCACCCAGGCCCATTGAACTAATGTTTGGCGGACATTGGGAGGCCCGTCGGAGAGGGCATCTTCCACTGCTTTTTGGTGCGAAGTAGTGCACCATAGAGGAGAAGGGAGAACCCGGAGAACCTTGAGCTTAATGAGCTCAAGGGATATGCGTGCGTAGGGCTTCCTTTCAGAGGGACTAATGAGCGCTCTTTCCAATACTTCTTTTTCTTTAGGTTCCCTGCGCACTTACAAAGTTAATTTCTTTCAAAATTGTTCGTCTTAGCGTCCCTACTCTCATTTTCTCAAAATATGGGGATGACATTGCACCCCCCTTCTTCACTTTTTAGGTGACTAAGAATTATCGTATGCTCAAAAATGCTCTTAATTCGTTGTTTTACACCTCTTTTTTGCAACCAATTTCGCTTCAACAAGTTTCGCAATAAAGTTTGCTTCATTTGGGGCGACATTGCAAGAAGCGGGATCTCTTTGGATGTATCGGATTTTTTTTCATATAAATACACAAGACTCGGGCGGGACCCGGACGTCAGTTAAGAACAATACCGAAATCAGATTAACCAAGCCTGAAATGACGAGTGCTTAAGGCATTATCGACAAACAATGCCATTCGGTGATGCGTGAGGTATCTTAGAAGTGTGGCAGCTTGGGCTAGTTGGTATGGCATGACGATAGTACAGCGCGAGAACAAAACGACGACACAGAGACAAGAAGGACACGAAAGACACGAGCGCTCGTGTATTTCGTGTCCTTCTTGTCTCTGTGTCATTGTTTTGTTCTCGCGCTATAACTATCGTCATCGGCATGAGGTAAGTTTCAGCTTGGAGTGTTACGTCAGAGAAACGAAGCAACAATGTGGGACAAAATTCCAAGTACTTCAACTTTGTTAAAATACTCTCACAAAGTTCCCCCCTAACTCTCAATTGAAGTATTTCTGCCTCGATTACTATGCTCGTAACAACTACTAATAATAAAGAACTGCAACATCAGCTTAGGGACGCGAACAAAAGAGGAGAAGACGACAGACAGAGAACAGCGGCCCTCTGTCATCCTTGTCTTCTTGTGTACGCGTCCTTAAGCTGGTTGTTTCTGTTTCTTCGAGTATGTGTCAACAGACTAAGCAACAGATTTTTCTACTAATGGCCACAAGGTGAATATAATTTTCGCAAAAACGTGGGCAGTTCCAAAAAAATGTTAAATGTTTGTCCTTTTTTAAGTATTCATCAGGCCAAACATAATGAAAGCTGAGACAAAGAACATTACACTATCGGTCACGGAAGATTCCTGCCTTCAGAAAAAAATTTTCATAATAAAACAGCTTGATTAGTTTGCGAAAGTTCTGCGTGACAATGCTTGAGGTCCACGCGCAATGTTCCACGCGCCTTCTAGGCACCCCAGAAATTTTTGCCGGCAAAATACCACTTAAATATTTACTTGTCGAATTCACATATACTGGCCTCCTTTATTTCAGCATGATTTGGGATGAATGGATGGATGGATAATAGTTCATTGAACGTCTTTGAAAAGTTCAACACGACCCGCGTTTAGGTATCTCACGGGTGAACATCAAGCGCTTGCCGTAACGCCACCACGCATGTTTGCTGGACTGCCCACGTTTGGATACCAATGTCTAACGTGTGCAGAGCGGTTGCTCATCTCAACGACAGGGTCTCCGCAGTAACTGCCATCGTGCTGGAAGCTATACTACAACGTCATTACATGTGTTGCAATGTTTCTGGTCCGTCCTGGCCCAATTTGCACGTTTTGCTCAATGTTTGTTTGAATATATCTGCTTTGGGCGGACTGGATTAGAAAAGGCGTTCGCCTGGAGTTGTTTGCAAAGGACGGCATGCCAGGTGACGGCTTGCAGAACCATTTGCTCTAAAGAAAAAGGTTGTTGTCAAACTCCAAAGGTTGGAAGAAAACGGAATCATAAAGCGAGTAATGCAGAGCGAATGGGCTCTTCTGGTAGTTCCTAAGCAGGGAGGCGATATAAGGCTCTGCAGTGACTATTAGGTATCTGTAAAAAAAAATCCCGAAAAGAGACTCTTACCGACTTCCTTTTCCGGAAGATTTAAATTCGATGCTTGCAGGTGGCAAGGTGTTTTGTTTGTTGGACTTATCTTCTGCTTGCCAACAAGTGCTGCTTAGTGCAGAGTCTAAACCGCTACTGACAGTGAATACACATCTTGGCTTCTATTAGTTTCAGCGACAACCATAATGAATCGCAAGTGCACCAGCAATATTTAAAGCAGTGATGGACAAGGTACTAGAAGGCGTCCCTCAAGTGAAGTCTCACATACGCAATATCATTGTCACTGTAAGCAACACAGTGGACAAGATTTTAAAGTGCCTGAGTCACTTCAACCTCTAAAAAGGCAAAGCCGTTTTTTTTTCGCGAAGTGGTGACTTACTTGGGACACAAGGTCTCCGCAGATGCAATCTACCCGACATCAGACTAGATAAAGGCAATTCAAGACGCTCCAAAGCCGTTGTACCTTAGAGAAATGAGGGCATATTTGGGACATCTCAATTTCTACGAAAACTTTTGTCGGACTTCGCCACGGTGGATAAGCCTGTGTACGAATTATTGAAGAAGGAACTGAAGTGGCGCTGGGCAAAAGATTGCAAGCACGCATTTTAAGCTACAAAACTATGATTTGCGGCAGTGAAATCCTCAAATTTTACGACGTCAGGAAGCCGTTGGGGCTCAATTGTGACTCGTCAGCCTACGGTCTCAGAGCGGTGATTTTTTAACAAAATGCCCGCCCGCAGTGAGAGACCAGTAGCGTTTGTCAAATACATTACTGACAAGAAGTAAACATTGACAAGGAGGCAACGTAACTACTCACAAGGGGAAAAGGAAGCTCTCGCCGTCATTTTCGGCTTGGGACGTTTTCGTCGTTACTTGTATAAGCGGTGCTTTAGCCTTTGCCCGGATCATTATCCTCTTTTAGCGCTTCTCGGACATAATAAACCAGTACCACTGCCTGCCACCGCAAGAATTCAACGCTTGGCGATGACGTTCACCGCGCGCCAATAAAATCCGAAGTACTGATGCGGAAATAACATGCAAGGAGCTGATGCCGTGTCAAGATTGCCGCTATCGGTGGAAACTCGTGACAATAAACCTGAGTGCTCGACCGTTTTTGACGCCACACCACTGACCGTAACACAGGTTGCAAAAGAAACCAAGAGGGACTTTCTTTTAAATGGGGTCGTCAAATATATGCTGACAGGATGGCCAATCAAGAACCCTAGCAAAATGCAAGCATTTTGGACGCACAAAGATTACCTGTCGATTGAACAGGACTGCCTTGCGGGGCGTGGTCAGGTTCAATCAACCGTTCGATTGACTGTTCAACTTCCTTAGTACAAATAGCCAAAGCGTGCAGCCGAAGTACGAGCCCTTTCTTTTGTAGCGGAGAGGAATTCCCACTACTGGAGCGACATCGACACGATGGCGTGAGGCGCAAGCTAACGCTGCATGGTTGATACTGTGACGCTGCCCGTATACACGGCCAGCTCTTGCTGCTTCTGCACCGACGCTGCTACCACTTTTGAGGTTGCATATACATTATATTTTGGTGAAGGTGCTGCGGTTGTTCCCGGCCCTGGTATTGCGCAGCCAAAAAATGCTGTCCGTCTTGTCTCACGACACTGTCTTCACCCCCCCTCCTTCGCCACGCAGGGGCTGTCCGGGTGCCCAGATCTTGCGAGAACCCGAATTCTTCAGTGGCACCGACGAGAAAGAAGGTGAGGATTGGCTGGAATCCTATGAACGAGCCAGCGCTACCAACAATTGGGACGATCCCAGGAAGCTCGGTACCATGATGTTTTATTTAATGGATGTTGCCAAGCTGTGCTGCGGAAACCACGAGGCGGATGTCCCCACTTGGAAGACCTTCAAAACCTGCATCGCAGATGTTTTTGGACGCCCTGATGTGCGCAAACGTCGCGCAAAACAATGCATACGAAGCCAGTCCCAACAAACTTGTGAGAGATTCACCAGCTACATAGAGGACCTCCTCGACCTCTGCCAGCGTGTCGACCCGACATGGCGGAAACTGACAAGGTACAACATATCATGAAAGGCATTTTGGACGACGCCCTTCAAGTGCTGCCTTCAAAAGTGGGAAAACTGATTGCCGCAGTTCCTTAGGCAGGAGCTGCGTCGCCCGCAATAAGACCAAGCCCTCTCTCTTCACCGAAGAATGTTCTCGACGTATATGTGGACGGTGTCACTGCACTCGCTCTTGTCGACACTGGTGCCGCAGTTTCAGTGATCAGTTCCAGACTCTGCCGCTTGCTCAAAAAATTTATGACGTCAATAGCAAGTATATCACTTCGTACAGCCAGCAAAGAGAACGTCACGCCGGCCGCTGCCTGTACTGCTCGCATTGTGATTGATGTCCTCATCTATTTCGTCGAATTGCTAGTGTTGGATTTCTGCTCCTATCACCTCATTTTGGGTTGGGACTTTCTCTACACTAATAAGGTCGTCATCGACTGTTCTCGCGCTGAGGTGGCATTTGAAGTGTTTGGCAACGCTCTATTATGTAATGCTCTTGCAACCAGAGACAAAGTATTTGTTGCTGAAGACGTCACCATACCACCACACTTTTTCGCCCTTCTCATGGTGTGCTGCAACTCGCTCGCCGAGTCGAGTGCTCTTTTCCCGCCGTCAGCAATTTTCGTCCGTCGCAAGTGTTCGCCGCTACCTTATGCCCGCATGACGGCGTCAGCAGACTGCTCATATCGAATCTGTTGTCATGTCCTGTAACACTACTTTGGGATGAGTGTGTCGGGCGTGTTTGAAGTCTCGACCCTTCTGCAATTTTCAACATGCTGACTGGTCCTTCCACCAAACACGAAGTCGCCGGAGTGACCTGTGCCTCTTCGCTGCATACTACTAGGCCCGACATACTGAGTAGCTCCATTGCGGACACGTTAACCCATTTCGCAACGTATTCAGCTTCTACTACTTCTGGGCAAGTGCCGTTCTTCTTTTGACTGCCAGCATTCTCCCCTCGGCCGTACGTCAGCTGTGTATCACCGAATCAACACGGGTACCAACGCGCTACTGCGTCAAAGACCCTATCGCGTCACCGCTGCCGAGTGCCCGGTTATCAATGACCGAGTAGCTGACATGCTCAAGCGTGGCGTCATCCAGCGTTCGAATAATTTCTGGGTATCTCCAGTCGTTCTCGTTATGAAGAAAGATGGGTCCATTCGCTTCTGTCTTGACTACCATTGTTTAACAAAGTAACTCGAAAAGACGTTTACCCCTTACCGAGAGTCGACGATGCCCTTGACTGCCTCGAAGTTGCGGAGTTCTCTTCTTCTATTGACTTATAGAGTGGCTACTGGGAAGTCTTTCTGGCACCAGAAGATCAGCCTAAGACGGCTTTTGTCACACCTGATGGCCTTTACGAATTCTGTGTTATGCCTTTTGGTCTTTGCAACGCACCCGCAACATTCAAGCAGATGATGGACAATGCTTTGCATGGCCTGAAGGGGAAAAATGCCTGTGCTACTTGGATGACGTAGTTATGTTTTCACCAGATTTTCCAACGCATATCCGCAGGCTGGATGATGTACTGCAGTGCCTAACTGACGCCGGTCTTCACCCCACCCTGAAGAAATGCCGCTACAGCGCAAGTCAGCTCACCATCCTCGGCCATGTTGTCTGTAAAGACGGCATTCTTCCACTCACCGCCAAGTTTCGGGCAGTTGCAGAGTTCCGTAAACCTGCGTCTCGAAAGGATCTGCGCAGCTTTCTTGGCCTGTGCTTGTATTTCCACCGCTTTATTCAGAATTTTGTGATGGTCACCGCCCCCTTGACTGAACTTCTACGCACTGACAGAGAAAGAGTGTCTGGCAATTTTTCGGGCTCTAGCTGAATTTACACCTTACCTTTATGGTCCCCCCTTCAACGTAGTCACCAATCACCATGCGCTTTGTTGGTAATCCACGTTGAAAGACCCCTCCGGCCATTTAGCTCGCTGGGCTTTGTGGTTGCAAGAGTTCGACATGCGTGTTGTCTACAGGTATGGCCATCGTCACACTGTTGCCGATGCCCTATCACGCTCACCGGTTTCCTCCGAAAACTCTGCGTGTCAATCTGTTGTGGACGAAACGGTTGCATTCCCAGCAAACTGCGACATGGCGTGTGAGCAACGTAAGGATGACTGGATCAGCGCTCTTCTGCAATTCTTTTCAGACCCGTAGACTTCTCCATCTTCTCGAACATTGCGCCGTCAAGCGGTTCACTTTGAGATCCACGATGACCTCATTTAATGCAGGAATTACAAGTCTGACGGCCGAAAGTGTATACTGGTGATACCTCCCCACTTTCGTGCTGCAATATGTTCAGCTTTCCACGCTGACCCTCAGTGCGCACATGCGGGCATCTTCAAAACATACGCTGGAATTTCCTCCCGGTTTTATTGGCGAGGCATATACACCTTTGTGCGCAAGTACATTCAATCATGCCCGCAGTGCCAGCGACGAAAAGCACTCCGTCATCATGCCTCTGGTTCGATGCAGTCAATTCCCTTCCCAGCCAGGCCTTTCGACCGCGTTGGAATTGCTCTGTATAGGCCTCTTCCATTCACAGCTTCCGGAAACAGTTGGATCGTTGTTGTTGTCGACTACTTGAAGCGATACGCACAAACGGTGGATTTGCCTGCTGCCACAACACGTGACGTATTATCGTTTCTCCTGCCGAACTTCATTCTACATCACGGCACACCACGTGAACTTCTCAGCGACAGAGTACGTATGTTCCTCTCTGAAGTCGTCAACGCACTCCTTGCCGAATGCCGTATCATTCACCGGACTACCACCGCCTACCATCTGCAAACAAATGGCTTGACGGGAAGATTAAACCGTACCTTAGGGAACATAATATCTAAGTATTTTGCCTCAGACCACTCCGATTGGGACCTAATTCTGCCTTTTGTGACGTACGCATATAACACTGCTCTACGGGTGACTACCGGCTTGTCGCCATTTTTTTCTGTTATATGATCGAGACCCTTCTACCACACTAGATACCAATCAGCCCTACCACCCCGATTCCTCCGAGTCTACGCCCATCTCTGATGCTGCCCGCCGCGTTTGTTCCGGGCAGTCTGTTCCCGCTGTCCCTACAGGCCTGCCTCGAAGCTCGTTTCAAAATACCAGGTACGCTACAGCGTTGTCTCGCGGACTTAATTTGTTAACTGCGTCGTCGAACCCTTTTGCCAACCAAAGATTAGTATTTTTGTGCTTGTGAAACCGTTCACGTACAGCGGTTGAAACCTTACTACGATTCGCTCACACTCCGTTCTTCATAAGTCACCGGGATGGCTCCCTTTCCGACGGGGGACAAAATGTTGTGAAGAATGCTCACTACTGCAGCGACATCGACACGTTGGCGTGAGGCGCGAGCTAAGGCTACCTGGTTGCTGCTGCGACGCTGCCGGTATACCCGGCCAGCTTGCTCCTTCTGCACTGACGCTGCTACCGCTTTTGAAGTTTTGCATTACACCTCTAATAAATAAATAAATAAGTAAATAAATAAATAAATAAATAAACAAATAAAACATTTACGGAAACTTTGTTGAGTTTCGCGAAATGAAAAATTAGCAAAACACACAACAATATATTTGTTGATTCGTCATCGCACAAGAAACTCACAGCATATACATGGAGAGAATGATGATAAGTGGGCGAAGCTTCGGAGGCACATAGGTAAACCGTAAAATCTCTGTAAATCTTGCCCAGTCAATCTACCTGTAAAGACGATGAGCACGTGCTGTAGCCGTTTTTCGAGCCCTCAGCTACGCCACCTTGTCTTCTTCGCTCCTACTCCAACACACAGATTGCCATGAAAGAGGAAGTGCGCCAAGAGCGAACGCATTTTGAAGCAAGAGCGAACACGGTATCCTATCACACGAGAGCACGTACGCATCGGAGTGGAGCCATCGCCACAGCACCATCTAGTGAGCAATCCTAGTACAAGCGATGTGACCGCCCCAGCGCCATTTAGTGCCCGCTCTGAATAACAGCGGTGGCTACTCCACCGACGCTGGACTAGCCTACACTCTAAGGAGCTTCGCGCCTAAAAATTCATTTATATTTAGAAACGGCTCCCTCAAGCCAAACGTTCCTTGCTTCTGATAAGTTCTTGGTTATTTTATTCTAATTTTCCGTCTTTAGATTTTCTTTAGAGTACAAAAAATTACATGCATTACTATTGGTTGATAAATATAACAACGATAACTAAGATGACACTGTCACGCCTACGCACGGAAATGTAGTAAAATAGTGAAGGATCGTGTATACAACATATATAACAATATAATGTCGATGTACTGCCCGTGCCAAGTTATTTTTTGTCCACTTTTCATTCTTCACAATTATATTACAATTGCTTCTAATAACACCCCTTGTATTTTCTCTGGTATTATTGCCAATTTTTTCTGCTTATTATTGTATCTCAGAAAAACGAAGCCCCTGAATTTACACATTTCTGTTATAAATAAATATGACATTTTGAGCTATTATGTCTCTTAGATATGTTATGTTAGCGATGCATGTTTTGTACCATAAAGAATTGATGCATGTATTACTATCTTAAAAACCTTGATTATTACGGATATACTTTATCTTTTCTAGGACTCGTAAAAAAGTACTTTCCGATATCATTTATTTCAAAGGCTTGCACTTCGGACGTTTACAAGCATTCTCAGCGCATAGCATGACGCACACTGTTTCCTAGTCACCTACATTGCGCATTCGTACAGTCGTTGCCTTTCGGAAGAAATACGACGCACCCTCTGAGAACTGTTAGTATCTGAGCGAATTTCGGCCCCACTTAAGGATTCCGAAATTAGTGCTCCGTGAGTGAAGCGTGAGCGGCATTCACAGAAGTTAACCGCATTCTTACGTACCTCTCCATCAGTTCCGAGTTGCAGTAAACTGTCAGATAGATTGTGAGCAAAGTCTTTTTTTTAACACTGAACAATAAAATAAATTCCGCGACAGTGCCAGATAAAGGTCAGTTCTGATGCCGTGCTCTTTTATTCAGCAGCTTGAAGCCAAACGGTCGGTTTACTGTTAGTAAAAGTGTCACGCCGAGATTCTGCAGCTAAGGCGCATTTAGAAAAAGAAAGAGAGAAAGTATAGATATAAAAGGCATTGAAGAGCTGCAGAGATCGCCAATCAATGTGAAAGACAGCAAACATGAAGCACCTGGTGAGTGTCCCTTTTGCATTTTTTTTGGTAAACAAGGTTAACACTTTTGTACAATATTACTTTATATAACAACACTTTTTAACAGCAGCGATGCCAAGTACCAAGAAAAATTTTTCATACCGCCCATTTTGCTGCCAAGATTTACCCTCTTGATGAACCATCAAACAGAGTAAGACAGGTCGCATTCAAACTTACATTGAAAGTCATGACTGAGGCTATCATCAATAAAAAGAACAGGTCCTAAAATGACAATCACGACATACTTGCATACCGCGCTCATGGTGCGCTGCAACCGGTTTGTCAGCTTGACCTACGCAGAAAATAGTCTGGCATGAAGTGACTGTATAGGGAACACAAACGACAGGCTCTACTTACAAATTATGACATGCTAAGCGTGTACGGCACGGTTTACGTGACACTCTCTTTGTTTGCTTTTCATGCGTTTTGTTGGAAAATGTACCAATATCTACAAAATTGGTGTCGCATGGCATGAGTGTTAGGCGAAAATGAGAAACACGTCGAGGGTTGTTCCTACCACAATATGTTTCATTAAAATGATTTAGAGTTGTATATGAATGCATGCATGATAACCATGTGACATACTTGTATTGAGAATTATTGGTCATGACAGTAATTGCTTCATATACCTGAAAGACAAGAAAGACAATCAGTGCACCTCTTCGCTTTCGCATTACATAGATTCCCCAGTGTTCGATATAGGCTCGCATACATGTGATGTATGGCATGATGTGAATGCCATGCTCAGAGTGTGCTCACGACCATCTCGCGCTCTTGGAATACACTGAAATCGGCATTTGCGCAACATGACTGCAAGACGAATATTAGTGGCATGAGCTACCAATAAATTCATAATATGTGTGTCATGTGAGGCATGATTCACATTCTGTTGTCTTGTTATGGTTCAGGAGCTGCGACAAAAACCTGGAAGAGTAAGTGCATTGTGGTCAAGACTTGGTTCTCATAAAGTCAACCAAATACCTCTCCCATTCACTTTGAGTAATTGTTTTTCAAGTAGTTCCTCGCTTAGAAATCTTGTGCAAGACATCAGTGTAACCTTCGTTAAAGAAGCACCAAGGCACCCTTTCTTTATTCATGTGTAGTACCAAGGTTACCGATATTTTTAGACAAAGCAAGGAGCAAGCTGCACTCATCGCTTTTTTATGCGTCAGCAAGAAACGTATAATAGTGTTTTGTGGTTTAAAAACAATGTCATGTTAACAAAGTTTTTAAAAATCAAAAACAGAAGGCTGGAAACGTTTCTTGGTTTCTCATTGATGCAGGGTACAAAACGAACTTATATATTTTGTATTTTGCTACAAGAATCACCCCATCTCTAAAGAAAAATATTGCCACAATGAAGGCTGATATATGTCATTGTCCATGCAAAATAGTACTTATAACACCAATAACACGTCATAAGTTATTAGAGTAATAAAAGGGTTTATGTGCATAAGGACCAAACTCCTTAAAAGTGAAGAAGTTTGCACTACGTCCATCAGATTTAGCTTGGTACAACGATGTACATGCCCGTCGCTGTTCGTACTCCCCATCGACTGACACGTCTAGCTTGGATATGCGCTGGTTCCTCCCTGGGAGAAAGCACTTTATTTGTACACCACAAGGCTGTCTCGGCATAATCGGCTGCAGCCAGCCTATTCACCGTAAAAGGGTGGTTACGCGAGTTCTCACTGTCGGTTAGTGGGGCGCTGATAACACCTGTGCATGGTATGGCAGCGTGGTGGAACATCTGTTAGCGATGACTGCTTCCTCCTTCTCTGGTATTGTCTGATTCTCTGTCTTCCAGCACTTATTTCTTCCTATTTCTCTATTTCCATTTGTTTCTGCTATGCTTTAGTCCCTACGCCGCGAGTGAGTGGTCCTCCTAGTCATGAGGACTTACTCAATGTGTCCCGCAGAACGTACGAACCATCTGTGTCTTACAGAAGGACATAACCGAAGTGCGCCGATGCCAGTGCGATTGAAACACTGTCCCACCTCGTCTGTGAGTGTGCTCGTCTTGGTGAAGTGCTCAAGCGGCTTGTCATGAAGATTCTGTTTCGTCGGCCTCCCATGTGTGACTGTACATGACATCCTCCTTCCCCCTGGCTGTGAGGACCATCGCCGATCTCCTCTTGCGGCCCTACTCGGTTTTTTTGATATTGCCAGTTTGACCGAGCGTCTGATATAGCTCGCTGACCGTGGTTAATTGGGCAGCTCTTAAGCCATCACGCGAGTTTCAGATGCCACGCATCTCATGCCAGGTGTTGTGTTCCTTGTTCTGTGGCGTCTACACTGCCCTCTTCCCCTCGACACTGCGCATTCACGGCCCCTTCTCCTCTCTCTCCTCTCCTGCACTTCCCCTCCCGGCTCGTGTCATCGATGCAGGCAGCACCTAGTAGCAACTTTCTTGATTGAAAATCACACCATCTCCCCACAAGTAACCCCAATAGGATGTTATGCAGCAGCGTTGCGCATTGGTGGCGACGCGGTTGAATGGCGCTCACGCGGGTGCTGCGGTCAGCGCCGGATGTTTGTTTGAAGTGATGGCTGGCAGAGTTCATGTGACACAGAAAAGTTTCAACACGTACGTTAGGCACGCGTAAGGTTTGTTAACAGCGCGTGAACCAACGAGCCGCTGGTGTAGTGAGCAGTGGTCGCACTAGCGGAGCGAGCAGCAGGTGTTGCGAGGAAACGGAAGAGGCGGCAGAGACGTACATACGTACGGCGTTGAACACGTCAGTGAAAGAGCTGCTTGGCATCTAAAACGGACTGCTTTCGCTGCACAGCCATTGCCTGGTGATCACGTATATTTACTCATTTATTATTTTAAATACTATCAATTACATTTGCGGCACTACAGAGAGAACTGGGGTTACAAGTCAGAAATAGCTGTATTGAATTATGCATGATCAGGGGTGCCGGCGATGTAGGTGGGAAGGTGGTTTCATTCAGATAAAGTAGTAGGAACATAATGGTGGATGCACATGTTGGTATGGCCGAATGGAACATGAACTTTGTAGTTGTAGTCGGTGCGAGATGGAACGTAAGAAGGTGTGGGGAACAATGTGCGTATCATTTCAGGATTCATGAAAAAAAGTTTGTGGAAGAGGCGTAGGTGGGCCGGTTTCCTTCTGTAAAAAGGGTACAAAGGTCTAGAGAAGTTTTTAGTGATGAGATACTGGCCGTGCAAGAGGAATCGCCGACAATAAAACAAGCTGAGCTATTATAAATGTCTTCTAGTGAGTCAACGGGGATGCAAGAATGAGGTTTCCATAGTGTTGAAGCCTCGTCGAGTTAAGATCTGGTCAGTGCTTTATAAAGATGAAATTTCAATGAAAAAGGCACTAATAAAAAGTCACAGCACAAGGAGGCGAAAGTACGGTTTGCATTATTATTCACATTATTTCAATGACTTTTACACGTAAGCACACCCACTTTCTTGAAATATACAGGTTCAAAACAGACTTTTTAAATTCTCGTTAGCTCCACAAGCCATCAGGTTATCGAATAGTCTGACTACATACACAACTACCTGTAATAACAAAGATAACTTCCTGTCACTTCTTGAAAACCACCTACGTGTTTCTCAATCATAAACTATTTGTATAGTACTAAAGTTGCCAAGTTTTCCTTATGTAATATTATTATTTGCATCCTGTAACAGGCGATTCACACATTGCTTATGTATACCTTTACTCTATCATCATGACTTCTTTTTCATACCGTGTGCTTAGTAACCTTTGTATGAATGCTTCTTTCTTACTTTCCAGAGGCGTTTTAAAATTTTATGGGCAAATTTCTTGTTAACTCATCGAATCGTTAGCTGCGATCTAACACTCTAGTAAATTTTTATTCTGTTTATGCTCTTCCGGCGAAAATCCCCGTTGGGATGTCTAGTACGTCTGAAATAAAAAAATGAAGTAAAATTGTTTTCAATAATATTATATTCAAAAGCGGGTTCTTAGTCGACTATTTTCTACTGAAAGACAGGTAGTCTTTTCATCCTGACTGCTCCAAGTAATTTCTGGTAAATTGATGTCACCCATGAGAAATGTTCGTGAATTTGGGGATCCGACAAAAACAGCGTGCAAAAAGTGGTGCAAGTTATTGCAAAAGTTGAAAGAGCAGTTAGGCGAATGGTAGCAAGCACACGAAATCACCTCTTCATACGCAAACCAAACGCATGCGCATACAAGTTCAAGTGACACCTTCTTAGCACTCAATTGCTAGGAAGAAGGTAGAACACTGCTAAAAATATAGGAAGCGGAAAGTGAAAGCGAAGAACCAAATTCACAGGCAAGCTCACAAATGCTGTCGGTCTGACTGCAGTATGTGATGCATTTTTGTTAATAGTTATTTTGTTGTACCACACTGAAAATTGTTGACCAGTCAACTTTACGTACTCATACAATTGTTTACGTCTGTTCCTAGTTTCTTTGCAGAATTCGGCACTGAAGCTGACACCGGTGTCTTTGAATCTGGCTTTCTTTGTCATAATATATTATTTATTCTTAAAAGCGGAAGGCTTCAAACTTCAAGGAATTTCTTATTTGCGTATGAACCAAGTCTGTGCGCGCGTGAAATGCCTTCAGCCAGTAGGTGGAAACCTAGAGGAGACAAAATCTCGCGAACCTTTTCCTCGGACTGCCACCAGATTTCTGCTGCAGCATCAAGTATTCCGAAAATTTGAGGTTTTCTCGTCATGACTTATCCTCAAAATTACCTAAGCCTGGACGTAATTCAGCGTTAACCACAAGACCTACATCAGTTATAGTTTGCTCTAGATCACTTGAAGGCATCTTGTCGAAGAAATTCAAGCGAGCTTCGACAGCAGTGAAACTTGAGTTAATATCCGAGACAGTTTCCTCTGAAATCACCTGGCCAGACTTGACCTAATCAAAAACGTTTTTATTTTGTTATGGCGTGCGTCATTATACCAATTTTAGCCTTAATGACTTTAACCAGTTTATCGGGAAGACTAGAACAATTACTGAGATCTTGATTAGATTCAACGTCACCACTCAAGAGAAATAGTTTCACAACGTGAAAACCCTCATGAATACATAAATAAAGGATAATCGGGCGTGGTAAAAGCAGCAGACACAGGCTATTTGAATTTTTTTGTAGCATGAGTGAAATTTAGTAACTGGGAGTAGAAGAACGAAATTCAAAGCATATCCACAGGGGAAATGATGATGATTGGAGTAAAGCATTCGTCCATTCGTCCATGCCTTCATCCATCCACACGTTCGTTCGTGCATCAATCGTCCATGTTTGCATTCGTCTGTCCTTCCATCCGTGCGTGCGTCCGTCCTTGTGTCCATCCATGATTGCGTTCATCAATCCGCGCGTCTATCCATTCACTTGTCTGTCTGTCTACCTGTCTGTCAGTTTGCCTGTCTGTTTTTTTGCCCCGCCGCGGTGGTCTAGTGTCTAAGGTACTCGGCTGCTGACCCGCAGGGCGCGGGTTCGAATCCCGGCTGCGGCGGCTGCATTTCCTATGGAGGCGGAAATGTTGTAGGCCCGTGTACTCAGATTTGGGTGCACGTTAAAGAACCCCAGGTGGTCTAAATTTCCGGAGCCCTCCACTACGGCGTCTCTCATAATCATGTAGTGGTTTTGGGACGTTAAACCCCACATATCAATCAATTTGCCTGTCTGTTTGTGTGTTTGTCTGGCGACGTGCACGATCCATGGCGGCCCTCTACGCCCGCCCCTCCGCTTCGTCCATGCCCCACCAACAATGTGACACGTACGGTCGACGATCCAAGAGAGTGAGAGAGGCATTCGTTCACCGTGCACTCAGGCAGTGACGAGCACGAGACGCCGAGGCCTTTCGCCCCACCGCTCCACTTCGTACAATACCCCACCAACGATCCAACACGTATGGCGACGATCCAGGAGACTGAAAGAGGCACCAGTCCTCTGCACACCCAGGCACAGCCCTCGCAGGAGCAAATCGGAGTGAAGTGGTACAGTGTCATCTAAAATATTCTCACTCAGCTGCAGTTTGTATGTACTTATATGAGACAGCACCATCTATTAAACTTTTCGACAGGTACTATACGCCTAACCTGGGACAACGTTACACTAAGAGGAACTTCGCTCCTAAAAATGGGCTCTTAGTCGACTACATAGCTGCTGCTCGACCATGCCCACTGCACTCGTGTGGGTGATGACAGCTACCCATAAACTTGAGGCTGTACGATGACATTGCTGATGGAAGTCCGGAGATAATCTTAGTGACAGCAGGCAGGCTGGTTGTGCTACGAAACACAGAGCATTGCCAAGCGCGATCCCAAGCCGAAGCAGAAGACTGCAGAAGCGTTGGGGGTCTCCCAAAAAGCTTGCTCTCGTGACGTGAGGCACAATGAAGAATACTTTTTCATACCTCTCCAGCTGGAAGTGCCCTTAAAAGGTAGGTGAAAGGTAGGTGAAAGCTGTCCATTTGAGCTTTTTGTCAAGGGGAGGAAGCCAGCATCGTCAGCAACTGCAGTTGAATGAAAAACGACAGCATTTACACGGGGTGAATGATAAAGAGTGGGGCGAAGCCGCGTCCGCACACCGCTGCCACGCCGCTTCGGCCTCCCGTTGTAGCACTGTAGAGTCCTCGCGGCACCACCGCGGAGCTTCACGGCGTGCTTCTGCCTCGCGCGCCCATACGTCGGGGGTCCCTTCTTCGAGCACGAGTCGCTGCCGTCCTGCGCCCACGCCCATCAGCAGCCTTGTCCATTCTCTGTCGCCAGGCCTCCGAATGCGCGCGCGCGCCAGAACGGCGTTTTTAATGTACTATAGAGCGCACCCTGTCGTACGGCACCGCCGAAGAACATGCGATTGTAATCACGCGATCGTCTTTTTCTCCTTCCGTACGGGTGACGTCAATCCTTTTTTTTCTACAAATAAAGTTCTCCATTATCGTACAAATAACATTTTTCAACATATAGTACAAGTACCGCCTTCTATGGCCAATGTAAGAATTAACAAGCAATATGTTAATTCAAGAGTTAACACACACCCACTTTGTCCATCAACATCACAGCAAAAGCAGGAATTGGCGAAACTGACCGTCCCGCGACCGCACCTCCATCAGTCGCACCAGATAGTTTCTCAGCTGATGCGGGGAAGGAGGCCGATGACGCGGAGAGGGCGACCGGCAGGAACGTGTCGGAGGCGGCGTCAGGCTTCGCTCTGATGCGGGGGACTCGCTGCGTGATTTGTTAGGCTGCTTCTGACGGGGACGGTAATCGGCCGGGTGAGAGGTCCAGGTTTTGAGCATAGGAGCCGGGTGCGTCGAAAAACGTGGCGGCGCAGGTGGCCGGCTCGGGCAGGAGCGCGAAATTGGCCCTTCACACCGTATGTGTAGCAAACGGGGAATTGTCGGCTTACATTAGCAGGAGCAGAGGTAGCAGAAGTACGCGAAGACGGGTCGTGCTCTGCAGTAACATTTCGTGACGGCGGATAGTAATCTTTTGGCAGAGGCCTTGTTGACGATGGTCGAAGGTCCGCAGCGGCACGTCGAGATGATGACGTCCGGTGGTGACCGTGACCCGTCGGAGAAGACGGAAGCCGCGGGGTGAAATCTGCACTTTCTGTGCCCGGTGAGTTTTACATGTGGCGCTCTCGCATACAGTACACAGAGAGGTGGTTCGGGCCACGCGGCGAACGAGCATTGGTGGTGAGCGTCACCCGATTGAAGCCGTGTGAGGTTTTTTCGAGCTACTCGACGTACGAGGAAAGAAAGCTATTCGTAGGCGGCGACGTCCATACTCGCAACAGTGGGAACATTGTCCAAGCGCCTAAACTTGGGTGAAATTCTCCGGGTCTTGCGCGACACTGCTGCCTTAAAGCAGGAGTGTTCAAGTTTTCCTTTGTTATGGGAAAATTGTACACGTCCTCGGCGATGCGTTTTAACAAATGGCCGACTTTATCTTTGTCAGACATACTTGCGTTCACAATCCCGCAAAGCTTCAATACCTCTTCAATGTAAGTCGTGCACGTTTCTCCGGGCATCTGAGCCCTACGTGGGAGCGTTTGCTCGGCTTTCTTATTCATAGAACTCGCGCCCCCAAAGCAACCTTCCTGTTCCTCAACAAATATACCTCAATTGGTGAGAACACGTTTATGATTCTCAAACCAAAGCAAAGCGGTCCCGCCTAGGAAGAATACGACGTTCACAAGCTTCACCGGCGCGCCCAATTCGTAGTAGCGGCTCTCTCTGTAGTAGTGCTTTAGCCAAGCATGCACGTCTTCATCAGTTTTACCTGAGATTATCTGTGGTTCAGGCTGTCCAGTAATTTGGTTGTCGAGGCCAACGGCCACCTTGTGCCATGTCGGTTGCACTGGTGGATGCAGCAGCGTAGCCCGTCAACGGGCTTGCTATGTCGTCGGTCATGCTGATGTTGTCCGGTAGTAGCCCAGCTAAGCGTCTGCTTCTTCGAAGGTCTTCTGCTGCAGGGTCCACGACGGCGAATCACACAGCACCGCTCAACCAGAGCTGTTACGGATGTGATAGGTTTATTTACACTGAAAAGCCAGCGCTCAACCGACACTGCCGAATAGAAACCACTCGAGAGTGTCCTTCTTCTTCTTTTTTTTCGCTCATTGAGCCTGAGTTGCATTCTTTCAAAACTGGTATGGTATGACATGACTGCTTGACACACATAAGTCACAGAACATAACGAGGAAATCATGACATTCATGTTATGTAAACATCACTACAATATACGCTAGTGCGCTCACGGTTCACTTCTACTAACTTCACTTGTACCAAATTTGATGTTTCGTGTTGACAATGAACGACAAATGGGTACGACTGGTGCAAACATAATAATCATGACATGCACGTAATGGGAGAACATGACAGCATACCATGCTCATGATGTGCTCACGGCTGTTTCACTAGCTTCACAAATACCAAATGCATTATTATCTGATACGAATACAGTACGAAGGTAAATGACGCGTCCGAACTTGATAATTATGATATGCGTGCCATGTAACACATGACTACAAGCTACACTTATAGCGTGCTCACGGCCGTTTCGCTAGCTCCACATATACGAAAGTTGCTATCAGGTGACGCGAACGGACGACGAAGGTAAATAACACGTCCAAACAAGATAATAATGGCATGCGTATGATGTAAAACATGACTACATGCTACGCTCATACCGCACTCGCGGCCGTTTCGCTAGTTCAACATATAGCTGATTCGGTATCACGGGACGTGAATAGACTACCAAGGTCAATGACACGTCAAACTATGATAATGATGTCATGCGTGCTATGTATAAGATCACTACATACTATGCTTATAGCATGCTCGCGGCCGTTTCACTAGCTGCACATATACCAAATTTAGTATAACATGGCGTGATTGATTGATTGATATGTTGGGTTTAACGTCCCAAAACCACTCTATGATTATGAGAGACGCCGTAGTGGAGGGCTCCGGAAATTTAGACCACCTGGGGTTCTTTAACGTGCACCCAAATCTGAGCACACGGGCCTACAACATTTCCGCCTCCATCGGAAATGCAGCCGCCGCAGCCGGGATTCGAACCCGCGCCCTGCGGGTCAGCAGCCGAGTGCCTTAGCCACTAGACCACCGCGGCGGGGCCCTATAACATGGCGTGAATACACGGCGAAGGTAAATGACATAAACAAACATAATAGTGACAAGGAAGTAATGTATGGCCTAACTTACGTCCGCCTCGTAAGGTTGCGCTAATTTTAAAGTGATCTATCAACCTACGTCATTCGTCCTTCACAAATGATCGGTTCCCACTGTATGTGGGATCTGCCAAGTTTTCGTGCTATATTTTGTCCTGGGAGCTCGCAAATGCTCTTCGCGTTTGCGTGGTGAAGCCCTCCAGATGATCCTTGAATATTCTGCAATGCTATCAGACAGTCTGGTGTGGTTTGCGTATGTATTGTAAACACGTGCAACATACCGACAGCGTAAAACAAAGATAGTAAAAATAAAAAAATAAAACAAAAGAAACAAAATATAAAAAAACAAACAAAAAATAAGAAAGAAAGAAAAAGGGAAAAAGATAGAGAGAGCAAGAAATAAAAAGAAAGAAAGAAAGAAAGAAGGAAAGGAAGAAAGAAAGAAGGAAAGAAAGAAAGTTCGTGATGCTGTCAGGACAACCTCGTAGTCGAGTGTGCCGAGACGTCAAACTACCCTGTACGGTCCGAAGTAACATCACAAAAGATTCTCTCTCCTTTCTTTCATTCTCTGTCTTCCCCATTTTTACCCCTCGAGTCTTCTTTATCATCTAACATTTTTCTGTTTCACCTTCCTTTCTTTCCTTCTCTGTCACTATCCTTTCGATCTCCTTGCCCCGCGAGCGTATCGGTTCTGATGTCCTCATTTGAGAAACAGTTATCGTGCACTCTATGTGTCTTTTTCTGACCTTCCCGCTTTTGGTAAATAAAAATAACCCTCGCTCACTATTTCCGTTTCCCTGACCATCACTTCTTTCTTCTGCAAGTGCACTTTCCTACTCCGGTAACTTTTTTCACTATACTACTCAAGGCAATGCTGTGCCAGCGTGCTTAGATACCCAAAAGCTTTAGATGCTCACCATCGGGTGCACAACACACGAGGATGAATTTAATCTTCAGAAGAATTTCTTTCGAGGAGAATTCACCTCTTTTTCTCTCTTGATCAAATTCCTTCTTTCTCAGTACGATCTTCTCTATCTCTGTTTCTATCTGTTCCTCTTTTCCTGCACTCGTTCTCTCACCGATCAGGTTTATTACAGGCCACGCCAACGCAGTGATTTGTTGGAGTTGGCAAAGTTGTGGGGCACAGGCTCATATATGATGACATTTTTTGCACAAACGTGATCGTCACTGTGATTTGACTAACACTTTTCCTAATCAAAATATATTGATGGAGCTGCAAGTTTGCCTGAATGACTCGCGTTATTTCTTGCAGCTCACGGTGTGCGTGATTGGTGCTCTCCTGTGCACTGCCGACGCCATTCTTAAGGGCCTCGCTCTAGGCGCTCTTGGTCTGGGCACCGGCTTTCTCTTGGGATCTGCCCTAGCCAACGGTCTTGGAGGTGGCGGTGGCGGCGGTGGCGGATGGCAGCCCTACCCGATGGCATGGCACGGTGGTGGTGGATATGGAGGCCCAGGCCCGGGCTTCCATATCAGCTTCCACGGATAGTAATCACCAATGGTACTAAATGTGATCTATGTAGTCTTGCGGCCAACCTGCGACAAAACTATGGACTTTCCGCTTGTAGACTGTAGATACACCCTAGTGATCGCAGACGTGAACACAGAAATATTTTCTAAGTTACACTCCATCAAAGCTGCTTTAATTTCTCACAGCTTTGCTTACACGTAATATTTAATATATTCTAAACCATACATTTGGAGATAAAACTTGTACTATATCTCAGTATTGAAATTTTTTCGTTGTAGTATATGTGGCGTATTTGTTACGTGCTGGAGTTCTGTATAATGTGTTAGTGCCGTATATGCTTTTTGAGTCCCCTTCATCAAAGCTTAGGAGTAGTTAGCATTCTTACTAGAGCGCTATCATCCTCTATCAATATTAATTGAAAAAATGGCTTACAAACCTAAAGGCGAGCACTAAGAAAGGGCGGTAATAGCAGAATGAAAACTCGCATGACGAGAAATCAAAGGTGTCAGTGTTATGTCACGAAAATTCACTCTATTCGACATTCGAGTAAAAGTAGGCACACACGACTGTAAGCGGAAATTGTTGGTTCCAGACTGCCAATTCATTGTTACACATTCGCACGGCTCAGCAAATTTTGAAGCGATAACATGGAAAAAATAGGAGATCACTGCAATAGCCTTCACAGATTAATGAAAAAGCAAAACAAAATGAGCAGGAAAAAAGAGCATACGGCAGGTATGGGTGTTGTTTTCATGGCCTCCGTAATTTCGTGCTACTTCACGTATTTCCTATCATGAGGCTCAGGCAGTTCACAACGTCACTATGCCATGAACAGAACTTCATGCTATGAAGATTGTTATGCAGCTAATATCTAGAAAACTTTAAGAAACGTTGGCCAGCATCGACCACTGCATGGAAAGTTATTTCGTGTCGTAGTGAAGGAGTTAGTTCACTTTTGAACTGTGTTAACGATAGAAAATATTATCGATCAAACAAATTATCTGTTGCTTTTAGAATAATTGGGAATGTCCACTTGCTGGTAAATTCAAGCGGTTATTCTTGTATTCTGAGATTACCGCAAAAATTTCAAGAGTTGTAAATACGAATCTTACAGCTTGGCTGTCTTACGTTTCATAAAAGTGGTCATTTCTTCGAGGGTAGTTGTTCACGTACAAAATGTCCCTTCAAGGCAAACTGTTTTTTTTTACGTTCGATTCACTCGGCCTAACGTCTCACACACCATGAATACTTATTAAATTTCTCTGCCGACTGCTAGAGCCCTGGTCTCTTCAATAAATGCCATCCACGTACATAAAAGGAGTCGCGAGAAGCGTGATTGAGACCTGAGTAAAATAACAACTACTTTCAATCCTACGCACATTCAATCTGCGCACAAACCGTGTGATCAGATTTACTGTGGTTATAATGAAGGCCCGAGTATTGCTAAAACGAGGAAGAGCTTTTGGTAAATTCCAGTCGTGGGTGAAAAGAATGAATATGGAATGGTCCACACAAGATAATAAGCAAAAAGTTATAATCGTGCGAAAACAAACGCGTGAGAGAAATACAGAATATTTGAATGTTCACGTAAACCTATTTACTTATTTATGCATGATGTTGGTATAGGGAATGCTTGTCTTGAAGCATTTTATATAAAACCCTGTAATTCCTTACCCATTCGATATTGTTCATGCCAAGATATTCATGACGAAGGAAGTCCACGTGTGCAAAAATGAGAAAGAACTTCTAGAAATTACTTGAGTAACAAGTAATGAAAAAATTGAGTGAAATGGAAAGCAGCTTTGACGGATCCTGCAGAACACGATTGGATCTTTTTTTGTCATTATTGTTTGTAATGGCACGACTCATAACAATGTGAAGCACGTAAAAAAATTTATACCTTGTCTTCTGTTTTCAGTACTTTAGTAATAACAAAATTTTCTTTCAAAACGCACCTCTTTCCACACCCAAGAATGATTAATTTGCCGTTCAACAACAAAGTGGTATTTTTGTGATGATGTCTAGATGGTCGAGATATTCATAATTCATAAGATCACACGTTACAAACCTTTATGGCACATCGTAATGCATGGTTGTTGCGGACCTATATGTGCCATCTGGGATTCTTTATGTGCAGCTACGTCTATTTACGCTACTCTTATTGCATTTCTGTCATCAAGATGCTGCCGCAGCCAGAAGTCTAATTCGTGCCCTCGATCAAGCAGTGCAAACAAAAAGTATACATCAAATTTTTTTATTATAAAGAGGTAAGAAAAAGATATATATATATATATATATATATATATATATGTATATATATATATATATATATATATATATATATATATGAAAAAATAGCACTTGCAAAGTTTTCGTGAAGGTGTTATAACTTTTCTATAGTCATCTTCGCCAATTAAAACCTTGCACTTAAATGTTGTTTGTGTATTAACAGTGCTTGTCTCAATGGCTTATCTAATGAATTATTATTCATCAGCGATTTTGTTTTTTGCAGCTTCCAGGCCATCCTTGTCTCCACCAACGCCATTGACATACATGTCCTGCTCAGACAATAGTACAAAATGTAAACTAGTGAAAATAAACTCTGTGAGTCGGCCGCGTTGTTGGTGACGTCATCCATCCCATCGAATTTGGGGCGCCGACCACGCACGTATCAGTTTTTACTGAAACTTTCCACTAGGGTAAGGCACGAAAATCTCTAGAAGAGTGCCGACAGTGGAAACATGAGTGAACTCGCATTCACCGGATTCATGATGCAGTCCGGGCCCAATAATTGTCCTGGGAGACCGAGTGCCGGCAGCTATTGCGTTCCAAAAAGCCGGATGCCATCCAAGCAGGGCTAAATCGCGAAAGGGAATGCGACCGCCCATGAAGGGCGGAACCTGAAAACCACGACGTCTACACTCGGGGACAACTTTCAGCAGCAGTGAAGAGAGGGCTGCGGAACCAAAGTGGACGTGTGCCGCCGCTGAAGGATATAGTCCCTCGATAGTGTCTGTGTTTTCCGCGTGAAAATAATAAAAAAACAATAATACTTCATTTTCTGCAAGATGCTGTTTTTAAAGAGCCACTGTATGAACCAAGGAGATGTTATTATTTCTATTGCTTCATGAAGTGTGATTTCGCATTTTCGCACGTCTGAAAACGTCGCATGTTTAAGGTGCATCCCACAGCTAAAATGGCGTCTTCGTCTTTAGGTGAGCGGTCGTCCCCCTCCAGCTACTCCGACGACTCGCAGAAGGAGCTTGCGTCAAATTTCCCATACAAACACATGTCTAAGCTGGCGTAGCAGATTCTGTGCAGTGGTATTATTTGAACACAGCCGGCATTCAAAAAGCCAGTCGAGTCAAACTTCTTTGCGAAGGACCTGTAGCTTCGCCCCCATAGCTTTTCCTTTATGCTGCAGTTAGCTGTTTTCAAGTATAGTTAACAAGCACCGTTGCGAACACGACAGGGTCAACATGACAATTGCGGGACCGCGTTCACCGCGGCGAACGCCTGCTTTCGGTGGGAGTTTCTCCAGCGGCACTTTGGTTTCGGCTGCAAGTGGCTGCCGGTGGTTCGAGGACTACCACTTTGATAAAGGCATTGTGCAAGACATTTAACTCCTTGTTACACTCCTCCCGACATGCCACGCGTGATAACGCGAAGCATAATGTGTGGCATGTGATACAAAAAGTGTGGTAAACCTAAACGAAACGTTTGCCTAACCTCAATAAGAAGCACCAACATGAAACCAACATGTGGAAGGTTTCAATGCAGTGTCGAATGAAACCCACTGTTAAACACCAGGGCTGCTCGTTTGAGATTTGGCTGCTTACCGATTTGTACGAAGTGCTTGGGCGGTGATTTTTTTGGACACACCAAGGGCACATGACGAAGTAAAAACTGCAATTATTTTTAAATTCTAATTATCCGCTAGCATAAAGCGTTAGTTATCCGCATTTTCAATTGGTTGTAACTGTTTTAATTTTTTTTCTGAGAGAGAACTTGGGCTGTCCAGAAAGGTATCAAGTTACTGCTACTACATAAAACGCCACATAAAGATACCACTGCTTTGCAGATCATTGCCACATATAGCTCGCATTACTTGGTGATTTTGAAAGCTAATGAAGCCTTACAGTGACCTACTAAAAAAATTGAAAATAACTTACTGAAATAGCAGGTTATTGCGTAGTCAACAATCAAACTGAATACAATTCGTATTTAGAACCAATTAATTAGAAATTTTAACTCTAACCAAATGAAAGTAACACGTATTTTACGCTCTTGTAGTGCTCGTTATATATTTTACTTTGCGCCTATTTTGGTTGAATAAACAATGTTAGCTGTGTTAAATTTTGAATATTCGCTTTAGGGCCAAGTGTGTTTTCGTCACGACGTACAGATGGAATTCACGAACAAGCAATACTATTTTTACGGCTTCGTATATGCAGCATGGTTAATTTTTCCTGGCTCATAGAAAAAACCTAGAAAACCTGAAAACAAAGCTAAGTTTCGTTCTCATGTGCTACCGTACGAACAGCATTTTGAAATATGCTTCTTGCGAAATAAACGGAGCGTGGACCATGAGACTGCTGCTTCTCAGGGCCGATGGCGTTTCTTTTCTCTGCACAGCCGTCGAAAATGCTGAGGCACTTGGAAGCTGGTGCCCAAAGCCACGGCCACTCGTTTCGCCGAGGTCCACGCACCGATTGTGTCACTCGAGGCATGTTTGAAAGCGCAGCATTACTTGGTGTGCGAGCGCAGTCACCTGGTCATACTTCGCAGGCCTTCTTTAAATGCCGAACAAAAAGAAATGACCCCGCACTACGTATGCTGCCAGGAAGAAATGGTCGGTTGTTTTGGAATGCTCCAAACAATGTAACGTACAACTGAACTTTTGGCTAATTGATTGTAGTTTATTAAACGATGAGGTCCAATGTAAAAGAGCTCTAATCAGCTCCACAAGACTTAAAATACATCTAGTTTTTTTAATTGAGTTCGAGTCATTTTTCAATTCGCGGTTCTAGCTACGTGAAACACCCTGTATGAACCCGTTACAGGTGGTATCTTTAGGAGCTATGACAATTTAAGTTGATGTGTCTTGATCTGATGTGTCTTGAATGTGAAACGGAGAAAATAGGAAACTCAAGGCTGATCTAAAATATGACGAAACTGCTTGCGGCGACTCTGATAATAAAAACGTAGTACTTGGTAATTTATTGTTTCTAGAATTTTTCTTACATTTGAAATAGTTTCTTACATTTTTTCTTGTTATATTGCAAACTCAGTGTCATTATTTTACCAGATAATCAGCACAATTTTCGCTATTGTATATATACTTTAGGTGTGTCGAGATTATTCGAAATTTGCCCTTAAACATTCACCATGGCATTGACGCGAACTCAAGTGAAATGTGGATATTTAAGCAGTGGATAACACAGAAAGCTGACAAAATAAATAAAGCAGAAAACGTTTCAAGTAGTACGTTACAAAACACCGCTTGCACTCAAATGTTCGGCAAATACTTTATATGCAAATAAAAAAGAGAAACAAAAGCACTCGTGCTAACAATGAAATTAGGACAAGAACTTGAATGATATACCGGGAACAAAGCTATAATCTGTCAATGTGTCTGGTGCTTGCTAAATGCTTGTTCTGTACATCTTACATTGGCTACAAATACGAAATAGTTGTTACAGTTTCGTTTACATGATATAAATCTCATCACATGTACCATAAACTTTCATCTACGACATTGTTCAAATCGCCTTTGTGTGAAAGCCACCTGACGCAAGGAAACCACAATACTGTGTTCTATGGACTTGGTAAAGAGGCAAGATGAAAGGAATAGCTCGGTAACGACCACACAACAATATCTAAATTTGCGCCATAGACAGATAAATAAATAGTAGTATTCCGGACACTTGAGTGGCCACGAGCATGTGTAAAGACACCATAACAACTAAAAAATATACTGAATAAACGACCAGTTGGATGCGTGATAACGTCCGCGTCCTTGTTTTTGTAGACATTGCACGAGTTTCACCTAGTGACTGTCCCACCAATAGCAACGAGCACAACTGCACGCGTGCCCTCGCTGGAGGACTCTAGCGGAAAGATAAAAGGATGTCACTGTAGCCGGGTGTATTAGTGGCAGTAGTATCAGTTGAGGCCAACTTCAGTGTTTCGCATAGAGGTGCTGCTTTAGCAGTATCTTGTATCTTATGATACACTTATGTCAGTAAAAGTATCGGAAATACAGATAGAGAAACGCGTCTTGCGAGACGTAGCGCATTACAGTTACAAGATTTCCAAATAGTATCTAAGGTAGGGTATAAGATATTCGTAATATATTGATGCTGTTGAGGCGTGTGCAGCGTAGGCTCCACAATTTTTTCTTACAGCGAGTGAAGGTAACTCGATAAATGTGCATATTTTCGCAATTCCAAGTAATTACAAACATTGGACTAAATGGAAGAGGGAATTTGACGGCTGAGGTGGCTGCATAGAAAGAAAAGAAGAAACAGTACACCGGTGAAGCTCGTTTGACAGCTTATGACGGTACTACTACCGACACTCGGTGAATTTAAAATCACTGCAGTGCACATGAACCGTACTCGTATGCTTGTTGCGTATGCGAAAAGCACTCGCCGTCTGACTCTCATGGCTGTGACGTGCTTGGAGTATCTGAAGCCCTCAGCACACTAATGGTTTCCTGGCAAAGCGTTATCACTGGTTGGTATCGTAACGGGTGATCTTGAATGTTTAGTACTCGTTTCCTACTCAATCTTTCTTTAGCTTTTAATATAGAGGTGACTAGCAAAGACCACCTAGATTTTTCGCTTTGAGCGTTGCTAGAGTGAGTGAGCCACGAACCTGGGTCAATAGATTACACTTAACTACGTCATTCAATTATCTGCTGGTTTCGTTGATAGCGTCGCACAAAGCTACAAACCTCTCAAACACTCTTATTTATTTCACAAAGTGAATATGGCCTGTTATACGGAAAACTACATCGTAACTGTTCGAAGGACCAGAGTAGGGGCTAGTTGGTTCTGCATGGTTGACACTCGCGACGTGCTAAATGGCACACCAAAACAAAACACACAGAGACACAGGTAAGATACACATGAGTGCGAACTAACAACTGTTTTCTGGATGAAAACATGGTAACTATGTATAGGAGAAAGGGAAAAGAAAAGAAAGAGAACATAGAACTACGCACTGCTTACTACAAAAAGCAACCATCTGCGTGACATCAAATCTGGCCATCTCAACTACAAAAACTTTCCCCGCAAAAAGCCAAAACATCGTCGGACAATTGTATAGATGACGCACTAACACACCTCTATTCGCAAAGCCTGCGCATTCGGAAAGCTTCAATGATCTCTCTTTCCTTACTATCTTTAGATCTCAATAAAACAACGGTGTTTGCGACATCTGACTTAAAATGGCACACTCTGCAATGGGTAGCTTAGTTACCAGGGTGACTAAGGTGCTTGTGGTTTTAATCATGCTCACGTAAGCGTCAAACAATACATATACTAGTTTGACCAACGTACTGATTTTCACACGACAAAGGAGTACCATATGCAACATTTTATACAGCGAAAGCTGTTATGAGAGGAAAACTAGGGTCTTGCGCGGCGCCGCAGTTGTCCACCGCCACCGGTGTCCGTAACCGCATGACACGAAATTAGAAAAAAAAACTAGTACCAATGACACATCAAGGCCCAAATCCGGGTCCACTGGGTGCCAGCCCAGTACTCTACCACTGAGCTATACCGGTTCTTGGGTATTGTTGACAAAGATGCCTTAGGTAGGCTTGATATCGGGAAAGAAATCGCGTCAATGTGACTTATAAAGCGTTTTAAGACAACGAAAGAACAACGAGTCGTCGCACAATGTGAATAGCGTAACGAGAGGGTTGGTCAATGCTCCAACTCATTACAAAAGCTTGTTCTTGTCAACCTATTAACTGTGGCGCATACCCACTTTAGGTATCATCGTCAGCCACTCCATGAACTATTGACACACAATGTCTTCCAAGTGTTGAGAGGATACCACGCTTCTCAGAATAATGACGAAAGATAGAATAGGGAATTCCGGTCTGCTCCCCAAAATTTTGCAATATTCTGGGTAACTGCTGCAAGCAAGTGTGCTTGCAGCAGTTACCCAATGAGTGTTCAGAAAAGGGTCTGCAAGACCACTCTTCTAGCTTTCGCTGTGACTGTGCTACCTGACGTTTTTTTTTTCACATGGCACAAACTCCTTGACATGCCGAATAGAACATGTATCGTTGTATATGGTACTCCTTTGTCATGTGGAAATCAATGTTAGACAATTTGGTGGGTGTCCTAGTTGGCGTTCTCGCGAGCATGATTAAAACCCGAAGCACATTAGTCAACCAGGTAACTTAGCTACATTATATGCAGAAGATGCCATTGTAATCTAGATTTCGGAAACATCGTTGTTTTATTGAGATCTAAAGATACGAAGGAAAGAGAGATCATTGAAGCTTTCACGACCTGCATGCTTAGTGAAAACAAGTAAGTTATTGCGCCATTTATGCAATTGCCCCACGATGAATTTGCTTTTTTACGTGGAAATTATAGGTGGTTGACAAGGACAGATTTGATGTCACTCAGGTGGCTGCTTTCTTGTAGTAGGCAGTACACAGTTAACGCTTTCTTTCTTTTCTTTTCTCTTTGACTTTATGCATATCTGTCATGTTTCCATCAAATACATAGTTATTAGTTCGCGCTCCTGCTTGTCCTGCTTGTGCCTCCATGTGTCTTTTTTCGTCTGAAATTTAGGTCATCGCGAGTGTCAACTACATCACGATGTGGAACTCAATCAGAAACACGTGATCAGACATTCAGTTTCGAAAATGTTCTAGGAAAAAAATCGCTTCAGTTTTGATAGACGCTAACCTAACAGACACTAGCATCTGACATGCACTGTCTAGGCATGCGTTCTGAATACTGCAATCTTCTATGGCAAGCTGGCCGGTGCTACGCTGTCGTAACCAGTTGTGTCCATGATCCAACAAAGGTTTGCTTTTTTTCACGACATCGTGGGCCTTACAGCACAGATGTAATGATTACACACGATGAAAACGCCTTACGCCGTAACAAAAAATTACGTTGCAATGCAAAAAAAAAGTTTATATGGATACTAAAATGGATCACTGAAATAAAGTACGATTAGAGAGATCTTTCATGTGAACCTTGTCATTTGAATGCCTATGAAAGTAGCAGATTCCTAGGGCATGTTGCTGCAATAAAAGTTGCTCTGTTTCCACCATAGCACGCTGATTCGCTTTGAGAGAGAGAGAGAAAGAACTGCAGTCGGGTGCAATAAGTAGGGATGTCACGCAACGCCATGTAAAAGGGCTCTGCATGGTAATTTTCGCACTGCTACACCAGTTTCAAGTTAGCATCGCAAGAGTACCGAGCATCCCAGAATAATCATACCTACTTTGTTTACTTTGTGCAAAACGACTCGGCTGCATTGAATTACGATTGCCTGGGCTGCTGCATAAGATCAGTTACCTAGCCAAGAAGTTTCGCGATGAAACAAACAATACACACAAAATAGATTTATTCGTGCCGTAGAGAGAGGTCTCGTATTAAGAACTTCTAAGAGTGCATTTTAAATTATTGCTGCGTAGTACTGGGAGTATCAGGGCACCCGTGGTATATAAAGAAGATCGATTAGCGGGAAAGAAGCCATTTGGTACAGGTGAAGAATCATGAGGGCTGCGGTATGTATTGCACCCATCGTTTGACAGAATTTAGTCCATCTAGAACAAGAAAGCGAGTAGTATTTGAGGGTAATATCACAGATTGCGCGACGTTCTGCGATCAATTTACTGCGTGTTCATCACTGTGTGGTTGGTTTCACGTCCTTAACTTGAAAATGCGGCAGATGCCACGTATCATGAAGAGAGAGGGAGAGAGAGAAATAAAGAGGAAAGGCAGGGAGACTAACCAAACTTGGCTCAGTTGGCTACCCTACGCTTGGGGTGTAATAAGAGGGGAATGATAGCAAGGAAAGAAATAGAAAAGAAAAGGAGTAAGAAAGACAAGGATGAGTAGTCAGCCCGAGACTACAAAGCACGGTTTCACGGTGTTCTTTCACAAGCGCTCGTGAAGTCCGGTGGTCTTTAAGAAGCACAAGAGGGCTCTTGAGGATTTTCGCGTATGCGAAACCTACGGCCAAGGTCCCAGGATCTTCTTTTCTGCAAGCGGTCGTGAATCCAGCTGACGGAGCTTGGCTTCCACAATACGCCGTTTAGAATGGTATGCTGGGCAGTGGCATAAAATGTGCTCAAGCGTTTCCTCGCAGGCGCAAATGTTGCATGCCGAACTTCTAACTATTCGAAGCAGACAAGAATACGCATTCGTAAATGCCATGCCCAATCTCATCCGACACAGCATCGCATCGTGGGAGCATGCATTGCAAACGAAGTTGCAAGTTTGAGTCCATGGAATACAGGCGCGCGTTGTAGTAACCTGGCGTATTCCATTGTAGCATAGTTATACGGCGAGTAAATGACTGTAGGCGCCTTGCAGTGTCTGTTCTCAAGAGTGGTATTGGCGCACGCAGGTCTTGGTTAGGAGCCGATCAATCAGCTTGATCCGCGCGGTCATTGCCGACAATTCCGCAATGACTCGGCAATCATTTAAATACGATATCGTGACTTCCCTCAAGGGCTTCGTGGTAGTCGTGCCTTATATAATATAGAGATTGTTTGTGTAACCTGTGCTGTATAATGAACCGTACTTTCTGTAAGGCTGACCTCGAGTCGCTAAAGATGGCCAATCAATTAGATTGCTGCCGAAGAGTGTACTTGACAAACCTTGAAGTGCTGCTGCTGTCGACGTTGTAGTGTGAGAGAGCTTGTATTGAAGCAAAACATAACCAGATGGAACAACCACTGCTCCTGTGGAGCTGCTGGAATTAGTGGAGCCTTAGATGCACTCTTGTATGTGGTCAAAGAAAGTTTCGTTTAACAGACACAAAGTCAATTGCTTCAGGGCTAGCGGTGACATACATGCCTTCTTAACAATTCCAGGAACCGATAAGCGCACGTCAGGTTGACGGAGACCCATAACGCAGATGCTGGACGCATCGCAAGTTTGAAGACAGGCGGTGATATTTCCTGGTGTTTAGTCACAATACCGCAGAACTAAGCATGGGGCCTCCGCACTGTCAAACACGCTAAATGATGTGACGGAAGCTGTGATAAATGCTGAATGTACGCTTCCAGCGGCTTGACAATGATATACAATGTGAGCGGCTGTTTTTATGCGGTAACAATAGTTGCAACTGTTGATGAGCATCTTGGAAGGCCAAGAGATGTCTGTAGTACTTGGGCTTGTACGCTCTGTAGTGCACGGATGTTAGTCTTGCAGGTATTGGAAAGGGTAGGAAGGCTGTACTGGAGAAGTCCGAGAAAAAGGGCTGCATAAAGCTGCAGCGCGGAGTGCACGGAGGGGCCCCATGATTTTCTGGCCACGAAGTTGAATGCATTCTCAATGCCAATGAGCTCTTTCTTCAGGTCATGATCTACGATGACAACTAAGTATATATGACTGCTCGTATATGCAATTCCTTCGCCAGCGATGCAAAGTGAGTTGAAAAACATCGGTTTACGTGCAAACACTACCGCTGCGCATTTTTTCTGTGGCGATAGTCAAACCTTGCTGGCGAAGGTATGCCGCAGTCATTGTTGCCGCCTTCAGTATCCTTGCGTGCACTTGACGCCGTGTCACGCCGGACACCTAGGTGCAGATATCCTCAGCGTATAGAGATAAGTAAGCTGTCTGTGGAAGCGTTTCGGTGAGCCCCACCAGAACCAGGTTAAAAAGATTCGGACTCAAAACGCCACCTTGTGGCACCCCATGGCTTGTGAAATGCTTATTCGCAGGTTCTTCTTCAGTTAGAACAAATGTGGATCCCTTTGTGAGTAGCTTCTTACCCATCTAAAGACACGACCTCCTAGTTCAGCTGCTTCTAGAGCATTAGAAACAGCTTCATGGGTCGCGTTGTCACAGACAACTTTCACGTCTAAGAACAGAGCTCCCGACAGCCGCTTCTTAGTTTTCTGTTTCTGAACAGAAGTCACTAAGGTAATGGCGCTATTCATTGAAGACCGACTTCGTCAAAAGCCAGTCATAGCATGAGGATAGATGCTATAATGTACCAGGTGCAATTACATGCTTGTCAGCAGCATCTTCTCTATGACCTTGCCGACGCAGCTTGCTAGTGCTATAGGCAGGTGTGATGCCAGATTCAATGGAGACTTTCCGAACTTCAACAAACGCACCAGGCGACTGCACTTCCACTCATCAGGCACTACGGAACCTTGCCAAGACTTACTGAAAATGTCCAGTAAACAGCGTTGTGCCTTCGGACCTAGGTGAAGTAGGGCAGCATAGGTCACTCCACCCTGACCTGGAACGATGAGCACCTGCACGTGTTTAATGCTGTGTGAAGTTTTTCCAAAATCAATGCAAGCTCCGTTTGTCAATCTCGTGCGGCCGGAACGTCCTTTGGCAATAGGTCGATCGATATAGAGATGTCACCGGCGATATTTGCACAAAATTCACCACAAACAACGAGCTGTGAGTCAGGTTGATGTAGCGCCAGAGAAGCGAAGGGATGACGCTGTTGGGGATGCGAATGAGTGCCTCAAAGAGTCCTCTATACTGGAGACAAAAGCTTTCGAGGGTATAGCGAGTCACAAAAACTCCTTCGTAGTTGTTCCGAGTTTGTGAATTTGACGCTAGATTTTCTTCTGCATGGGTTTCTATTCTCTGAAGTCATAGATAGACTTCGTGCGTCTGTATCCTCTTTCGGCACGTCGGCGGACAGCTCGAAGTTGCTCCAACTCTTGGACGAGCGAGTGTGGTACGTCTCAATTCTTTTGAACATATTTTCGTAGAAGTCTCCATCGTGCAACGACTCACTTCTTCAATAAACTTCGGTGGTTCGTGCGCACACTTACCCTCCACTGACATCTGATATTCTTTCCAGTCAATAGGTCTTGAGTGTCCTGGGTAAGGAGAATTGTCCAGACCTCTTACTGGCACGTACGTGGGGATAAGGTTCCTGCTAAGGGTTTAATATCTGTCAACCATTGGACTTTCGTGGCAATCTATGTGACACTATTTTCAAGTCTAGGCAACCGCTGTAAGTTAATCCTCAGAGATAAGTAGGGCTGCCATCGTTCAACTCCGGAAACCCGTGCTCTGGTGCAAGATCAACTAGGTTCATGCCTCTTCGATTTGTCCTGTTCCTTCCAAACAGTGGATGATGGGCGTTGAAGTCACCCATCAATACCAAAGGAGCTAAAGTCGTTGCAAATATATTATTTATTATCTGTCGATCAACGCGATGGCACTATGTATGCGCCTATCAGCGTAAACGATACCTTCTTCTTTTAGGGGCGAAGCTCCTTAGGGCGTGGGCTGTGCGTCCCCTGTATGTAGCCACCTCTAGTTTAGTTCTTGCAGAGTTCACTAGATTGCGGTACCGTCTCCTGTGTGTAGCCACCTCTCGTTTAGTTCTTGTAGTGTTTACTAGATGGTGGTACTTGTAGCTGATGATGAAAAGATGCAAGATGTTATAAACTAGAAAGCGGTACTTGTAGTTTATGAAAGACGCGAGATCTTATGAAATAGGAATGATGTCAAATATGGCGCGTGTCATTGGTTGAAGGCAATCGTTCGATTTAGTGCGGCGACGTACGCTAGGGGGAGCGCTGTAATAAAATCGAGTGGGCAAAATGTACAGAGGATTCATGGTTTACCAGGTTTACCTCCGGAGCTTCGCCCACTCATCATCATTCACTTCGTGGATATGGCGGAATTTTTTTAGCATATATAGACACGTAGTGATTTCCATTGTGAGACTACTCTTCTGCGAACATAAGTGAGTTCTTTACGGACGTATACAGCAACTTGACTTCGCTCAATGCATGATGAAGAAACGAATGATTCATAGCCCGACAGTTGAGGTATTTTTGAAAAATGCGGTTCACAAATGACGCTGATTGGAAACTTGTTTTCCAAAATGAGCTGTCTAAACCCAGACATTCCTGACTGTAGACTTCTGGTGTTCTACTGAATTATGAAAGCACGCTTCACTTTCTCTTGGAAAGGCTGATGTTGTCAATGGTGTGCCACCTTTTTACTGAAGGCTAGCAAGAACTGGTTCTCGTGTGTTCAAAACTTGCAGCGCGCAAATAGTGGCAGGCAGCTGTAGACTAGCCAAGAGAGTGCTCACAACACTAATGAACGACCTAAACAAAGAAAAAAACTTGTACCTCTTGGGTAGATAGACTGCCTGATGGGGGCGTAGCTGTTGTTGACTGTCGATGCTGTGGTTCCGTAGGCACGTGTGCCCAGTGTAAAGCGGGTCAGTTAGAGTCAGATGTGCCCTTTTGCGCCACGGTGTCCTTCGGCACCTTTGGACGTAACCCACCTGGTGGCGGGGGCAGGGAAGGTCGCTGTGTTCGTGGCGGCGTCGGTGGTGGCGGTGGCGGCGCAAGTGAAGGCACATTCGGTACTGGACTGTTTTTTTTTTCGAGAGCTACTGACGGGGATTTCATCGTTGAACAACCATTACCGTTTCCTTTCGTGAGGATCCGTCTTTCATCATTTGCCTCTGAATGCTCCTCTCCTTCTTTAGTACTGGGCAGTCTTTGGATGAGGTATCATGGTTTCCGCTGCAGTTGCTGCATTTTAGGAGAGTTACTTAGTAAGCCTCTGCTTCGTGCGGTTCGGCGCAACGTGGGCAGCTTGCTTGCTGTTACACACAGCACTAACATTACCCAGTTTTAGAAAGTTGTGGCACTGCAGAGGTCTGGGGATGTATGGTCGGACAACGGGAGGAAAGTGACCAGGCTTTACATGTGATGAAATACAATCACCTCTGAAGGTCACCTTGATGCAACGAGATTTGCCAAGCCGGCATACTTGCAATATGTCCGTTGCCTCAGTAGCTGGCTTTATCAGCACCGCAAAGTCTGCGTTCGGTATGAAAACATCAACGTCTCAAATGACGCCCGTCGTCGTGTCACCATCTTGCGGAATGTAAGCACTGATTTTGATGCCTCCAAGCTCCGTGACACTTTCCAAGGTATGTAGCGCAGCCGGATGCTGAACGTCAATGGCCAAGCTATTCTTCCGTGGGCTGAGTCTAATATCCTGTATCTCATTAGGCACGATAGCTTTGAGACGGGCCGATATCACTTGCCTGTTTATGTTCTTCAGGTTGATCGAAGAATGGACAAGAACAAAAAGTATGGTGTGGCGTTTAGAAATGAATGTCATCTGAAGCATGCGGGGACCCTGAGTGACTGTAATATAATTGTTTTGTTGAGCGAAACGTTGTGAAACAACGATAACTATAAGTACCAATGTCTTACCCACATATGTGTATGTGGAGCAGGCGTACTGGTTTCATACAAGCATTTACTGACTGTTGAATAAAATTGCCAAAAGAAGCATTGGTACTAGCTACACCAGAAGTGATAAGCCAAAATGTAGCGCTGGTGCTTGCGAAGATGAAAGCCTCCGACAGTGCTACAGAGACCTACTTCAGTGAATGGTACTTACGTGCACTTGATGCTGACCAGTTGGCGTGCCTATACCATAGGAGTACATATGTAATGTTTGTAAACCTAAATTAACCCTGAAACACTGTTTCAAGAAACTATGCAATTAATTCACTGGAAGAGCATTTTGCCTTACAAATTCATCGCTGCAAAAGTTCGCTGCAATAGCATTCTCTCTTCTCTCGTCCAGGCAAAAGCACTGGAAGCTAAGCAGGGAGAGATGGCAGAGGCGAAGAAAATACTTCATGCGCGCGTCGTGACTTTGAGCACCTTTTTTCCTCTGAAAACGCGGCTTTTTCGATGTGATCGCGCACACGCGCATAGAAAAGTCGTGGCCTTCCACGGCGATCTCTGTAACGACCGAGAGTGCCATGTTAAAATCAGCCAATGGCGAATAGATGGCCCTCTACGAATGATTTTTGAGTTTCTTTCGTCACTTTTTGACAAAGGAAAGCAATTTTCAGCTGACTGATCATTTATTGCGAATTCTGGGACGTGTCCTGCGCTCTAATATTTGACTTGCATCTTCTTGGGAGCCTCTACTGTTTATATGTAGCTTTTTCTGACCATGCTCAGAAATTGGTACAAGACCCTTTTAAGTGGGTAGTACAGCAATGTCAATCGATGTTTCACGAACATTACGTCTGTAAAGGGCATTTTTCTATAAGTATTCCGAGACTAAGCTTTGCTCTGTGGTGAAATATTTGATAGCCACGCAGAATGCTTGGGTTATATTCTTGCCTAGACTATAGTGTTCTTTGGAGTTGTCGGGGGAAGGCAAAGTATCTCAGTTATTCTTTACACTCGCGCATTTAAAAGGAAAAAGGTATGTTCTCAACTTTCTTCGGTAAACATAAACTGTCAAAAACCTGTGGCATATATTTGCACATCGTGTTCTGTGGTATAAGGTATGTACCGGACTTGTCTGTCACATCTTATGTTGCAGTATGGGCAGGAAACCAAATGTGACTTATGAACAACACAAATTCTGCTTCGGATGAATGTATATTAATATGTATCGCCTGGCAATTGTTAATTAGGCCTTTTGACCGCTTAATCAGTGACAAAAATGACACGTGGCGACATTTTGTTTTGAGACCTCATTGATAATTATGTCGTTTTCCACACATCACACATTCGCAGCTAGTGGCTGTGGTGTTTTTCCTGGCTGTCTCAACAGCCCAGGCAATCCTTCTGAAAGCCCTTGGAGCAGGAGCTCTAGGATTGGCCGCTGGTGCCTTGATCGGTGGCGCTCTGTCGCATGGTGGAGGCGGCGGTGGTGGCGGCTACTATCCTTATCCCTACAGCCGCTCATACGGTGGTGGTTTTGGCTTCGGAGGAGGTCATGGATTCTACGGATAGACACAGCTTTGCGACTATACCCGCACCTTGGACACAATCAAGACGTGAGTAAAAGTAGCAAATTCTATAATAAAAGCACACAGTCTACGAGTGGACATAAAATACAGCAGAAAAAAGGATGTTACGAAATGCGGCTACACAAGCGTGATATCACGCTGAGAATCGGCAACGTGTCTAATAAGGGTGTTGTTAGTCACCGCTTCTTATATCTGCTCAATTCAACAAAGTTCATGAAAATCAACGCTCTATTTCATTTCTGAATAAGTCAAACGTTATAAACCGTTCAGTGCCTCTTCAGAGGTTCGTGAATTTGTCAACTAACATTTATTTATTCCTTGATCTGCACATCCCTGTATGCTGATAAATTAAGATGAATGGATGGATGGATGAAAACCTTTCTTGCAGTCAAAAACACCAAAAATCAGTAAAGCAGTGCTCAGCCCTGCATCATGACAGTGTTTTTAACGTATTTAGCGTCACCTATTGCATGATTGTTTACATTTATGAGTTTTTATGGCTTGAAAAAAGCAAAAAAATAACAATCTTACAAAAATTCCAAGGCAAAACTGCCTTTGTTTAAAAGGAGAATATTAATGTCGGTTGTGACTTTCAATCTAACGGGTTTGTCCTCAAATAGTGAATTTACAGTCAACTCTACGTTAAATAATGCCCCCCCACACACAAAAAACTATACAAGTTAAATATCAATGGGAAAGAACACTCACAGAAAACCGCAATTTGTACAAACTCACGTGAGTGATATCCTACATGTGTTATGTACTAAAGGTTCACAACAACTAACATTCGTTTTGAACATGCTCGCAACAAGAATAATTAACACTCTGAATATACAATTCCAGAAATTTTCGCAATCCAGAATTACTTGTTCTACTTATCTCGAGTAGATGGTACTGAATGCTTGCAGAGTAATATATCCTATAAGTGGCACCCAGGAAACTTGATGAGAACGTATATTAGGTGCGATGAATGCCGACGAATACCTTACAATGTGCAAAATTGTGGTTTAGTATACGCTGGCCAATTAACCGCATTTGATCAATGCCACCTAAATAAACTTCATCAAGGCCTGCAAGCTCTTTGCTTGGCGTGTCATCAGATGGCCAACACTTGACCCACGCGAGGTCTATAGTGAATGGTCTTTTATCGATTACAATTCTTCGTATATTAGTAATAAACGTTCATAAGCTCAAGAAGAAACTGCAGATGCTTCAAAACATGCGTAATCCTAGACACTTCATTCTGCTTCCGCCCTTTATTTTATTCCAAGCATTCGTGCGTTAATTTGCTGGCAAGCGTGTCGAGTTTTTTTTCTGGACTTTACTTTTCCCTCTTGTTTCCTCTCATTCAGGCGTCGATACGAATTATCTAGCAAAATCTTGCTGCCCCACAGTGAATGTTTGATCCCTAGGTCGCTACCGTGTCCATAGTCACAGCAGTCAAACTTTGCGAAGTCTTCAACTTCCAGCAATACCAGCGTACATTCCGCGACTATCTAGCACTGGCCATTGGTCTCTAAAAGCCCTGACTTTGTTACGAATTGTTCTACAACAAACAATTACGTGCAAGTGAACTCAGATCTCAAATTGCAATGAAAACAAGGCCTCCTCATTTTTTTTCGAGGCTCAACAGCTCAAGTGCCGGTGAAACATTTATTGCCATATTCTCGATTTGTACGTTTTTGCAAGAGTCACAGCTTTGCTTCTTGAAGGTAACATGCATTTCTTACGCTGTCGTCAAAGCCGAAACTGTGAAAATGAGCTTTAGTTTAGATGTTGCTCGCGTAGTCATAACGACGTTTCAGGCTGTTCGCTGTACTTTTGCTCCACGTTAAATAACCAGGATGTTTTGGACATTGTCAGCAGTGTACATGCCAGCGAACATGCCGCACTGTGCTAGCGTGCTTTGACGAAGGTTGCAACCCTTTCGTGCGTTTGCTTGCTAGATACGCCGCGCTGAAACCCAACCATGCGCCTGTACCACCCAAAGTGGTCTTCAAAATGATTTAGTGAGGAGAGACAAATGCATGTCGGGGTCAACAAAACAATACCTGACAATCTCCTTGGCACATCGGGTGGTATGATGAAGATCACGATGAACCCTTTCACTGAGTCTGCAAGTGTTACACTAAACACACATACGCCCGCAGTTACAACAACAGAGTCGTAGGATCCACAACAAAACACTTTTTTGGATGCACCTCAATGTCGAAGCCGCGCACAAACAAAAAACAGCGCACACCTCAAAGTGATAGTGGCTGACAGCACCGAGAAAAAAATGCCAAATTTGGCTTCATCACGCAGCTTACAACCGCAAAATTATTGTGAGACAACTGCCAGACGGCGAAGAATTCTACACACCTCTAGCGTCGATAGCCAGTAATGCTGAAATGGCCAAAGTTTTGACGAGAACACGCCGCTTAGCACAGGCGTCAGTGAGGAACCACCAGAATACAGCGTGCAAACCAAGCGGCTGCACCACCCAGTGGTGACCACTGTGGGTGCTAGCGCCCGTAAAGTGAATGCGCCGTACTCAGAAAAATCTGGCCCACTATGAATGTCGTTTTGTGACCTAAGCACTAGAGCTTCCTGGCCTTGACAAAATTTATTTAGGTGGCATTGAATTGGTAGTCAGCACTGCCATAAACAATAGGCGTGAAGAAAAGCCCATGTATGGCGTCAAACCAACGCTTGACCCACGGTGTTGTAGTCGGTTGATTTTGTTCTCATCATGACATGCCGAGAGAGTTTGTGTTCAGTTAATATAGCCCTATGTTAGCGTTACCTACTCGCCTTGGCGGCTGCGTCAGTTTGCATCGGTTACCTCTCACATTCCCTATATTCGCCACCCAATGCGGCAACGCTGAATCCCTTCCAGTGTATAAGAGTAAATGCCAGTCCTTCAAAGATCACCGTATATGTCAGTGTTGCCTATTACATTGTGTTAGAAGTTGCTAGGTAACCACATATTGGATTTATTTATTTATTTATGCCATACCCACAGCGCCACATGGCATTACAGTGGGGGGAACGCAAAAAAAAAATTCAAAGCATACAGTTGGTAACAATCGCTAGCAGCATCAGGAAAACAAATACATATACAATAAGATCACGAGTGTACACTAATGTGAACCATAGGGAATCATTGTGCAAAAATAAAAAAACAAGAATAAAAGTAAACAAGAATACAATAATTAATTTAACAATGAAGTGTATTATAGTGATAAAAGCATAATTACATGAACAAGATTGTACAATAAAGGAATATACAATTACAAGCATATAGCAGTCATCACTAGCAGTAACATGAGTGAACAGCAACTCTAATACAAAAAGAATTATTTTAGCAGTGAAAAAAATATGTCATTGGACGATATAATTGTGACAGACTTATCTAATTGATTTAAGTCCCGTATTGTTCTAGGAAAAAAAGACTTGCTCAAGGATTGTGTTCTGCAGGGAAACTCCATAACCTTATTCTTATGGTCAACCCTATGGGAATAGTAATTAGCTGCATTTATGTGAGGATGCCAATCAATGCCAACTTTTGAATGAAAGATGTTGTGGAAAAACTTCAAGCGAAGTCTGCGTCTTCGACAATCTAGTGTCGAATAATCCCATTGCAATAATTCTTTCCCGAGCATAGGACTGATTAATTGAACTTAGGCTCCCAGAGCCATTACGTTTAGGGCACACTGTAGTGGAGAGGTGGATTTGAATCAGGCAGCAAGTGGAGCTCTATCTCACTGCCACAGACTCCCCGGATACGGTAAATCGACGCTACCCCTCCCAAAAAAGCCCTGCTCTTGCTACACAAGGCGGGTGCTACTTAGGAGGTCCAGTGTGTATTGCATTAGGGGATTGATTCCCATGAACAACTTCGCTTACTCTCTGCGATTACATTCCTATAAGTCATATTTATTATTGCTCTCATTTCGTTGTCGGAAGCGAACTTCTCGCAGGCGGTCTGTCCTATTCTGAACTGCCAGCCCTTCTTCACAACGAAAAATTCTATCATCCTGGTGTAACCTCCGATATGAACTGAGAGGCACACATCTCTTTGAGGGCTGTTACGTGAAAACGTTATCTTTGACGAAATCGTTACCAACATTGACGAAATCGCTGCCGCACAAAGCAGAGAGTGGGGTGAGAACAAGAGTGCAGACGTCGTAACGCAAGCTAAATACTAGTACCAGGAATACAGGAAGACCCTCTATGGCAGCCCTTGCTCCAACTCTTTGCGATGATGCTGTAGGCAATGCTGGCTGTCTTGGGTGTGCACCTGGTTCTATTACTGCTGCTGTTGCTCTTGTGCTCACTAACGGAGGGTCAGCCCTCATGAATCTCCACTTTGCCTCGGTTTTGCCCTACTGTACTACATGATTTCCTCCCCCCCTAGTTATTGATGAGTTCACTCGCATGAAGTTGCTCCAGCGCTACGTTTCTCAATTTTATTGTCTTCTGTAAGTCTTGGCTGTTCTTTTTACATTAACTCCTCTCTTCTGTTATCACTCTGTACAGTCTGGGAACCGCAAGGTCTAAAAGCGTGGCTGCCTCAGCTAAAGTACAACCTTAGTGGAAGGAGTTTTCTCACTATCCCAGTATCAAAAAGGGCACAACCGCAGAATGCCACTAACGAACGTTTAGTTGGATTCACCTCAGCTGCTACTAAACCACCGAAAAAATAAGCGAAATATAAAAACAGAAGAGCCACTGCCGTCACATCGTCCCGCAGACACTATTCTTATTCGGTCTGGGTAAGGTTGTCTTTTTGTGACTCTTATATTGTACTTTGAGTACAGAGAATGGAAATAAATTTCGAAGGAACCGCGAAGCATCACAAAAAAACGACTCCAGCACCTCAGAACTACAGCCGCTTCATCCTGCTGTACATAGCACCAAGAGTTTGGGGAATCATTCAGGACTGAGACAAACGGGCATTTAGCGTTGATCCTCCTTTAGATACCACAAGACCAACAGCTACAGCAAGTGATTCAGATGTACACCCCGACAGCTCAAAGCTGCTATAGCATAATCGACAATAGTTGGAGCATGACTTGCCGTAAAATGCTTTTATTCCATCTCTCCTAGACGAACGGCGGTGTTGGGGGCAGGTGACGCTAAAGCGTCATCCATTCAACAAACTGGTGGGATGTCAGCTGTAAAAGCCCCAAGGAGCTCAGCAGAGACTGCTTTAGAACATCATTATACCCCTACATCCCCGCGGCTGTCGTCATGCATAAGAACTTCCCCTCTGCCACTTATTTAGGTACTAAAATTAACAATTCCTTTGAAACATTTGCTGGAAGTCAGTTCCTGCAAACAGAAGAGGTTGTATCGGTTTGTATCAGTTACCGCTAACACTGTGTATGCACGCTTGCCAGTCTGGGAACGCTCGAGTATTTCCGGTGCATAAGAATATATGTATGTATACCAATCATTTTATGGCCACCGTACTTGTCGGTGTCGCCTTTTACTGCGGCGACATCTTATGATAAGTAATGACTGTTATGTCTATGAGGCTCTGTTATCACTGGCGTTGGTTAAAGGGCGGCGTTTCTCACCTTGGATAGGTGCTAATATGCGTAGCTAGTCAAAAATTCCCAGGCTTTGCTGCCATACAACTATATAAGAATGTGGCCGGGGAGTTTTCAAATGCTGTTGTACTTGCCGTGAACTGCCGGTTAGTTTCAAAAGGAAGACTGCGAATAATTGTAAAATCTGTGCCAGCAATCTTACTTAAGCAGGCAGATAACTCCCTGAAACCCAATGTTACAACATAAAATCACCCCGGTGTTAGATTAGCTTACTGAAGTAGTCTGCTCCATTGTGCGTAATTTTACTAGAGTATCAAGTTGGGCGTGTTGGTAAGACATAACAAATAACGTAGCGCGTAAAATATAAGAGACACAGGACAAGAAAAGGAACAGAGGGAAGCGCTCCCCTCTGTCTCTGCCCTTGTCCTGTGTCTATCATATTTTACGCGCTACGTTATTAGTTAGATGTATTTTTTTGTGCAAAAAGGTATTTTGGTTAGGTATAAACCTACATTACTGAAACATTTTATTATTATAATCGTGACTGTACCACAGTATCAAGTATTTGCACGATTTTCATTCAATTCCTTCTTACCTTTTTTTACAGTTTTCTCGTATTCCTGAAGGCAGATCAACGATTTATGGCCGGAGAGTTTTTTCTCTAATTTGATACCACTCAGGCAAAATAAAAATTATTTATTGCTTTCTCCGAGGTTTCCTCTTGACTTTATTCGGTGATGACACGTGATAATACCTTGAACGAGCAGACTAATGAATCCACATTTATTATTGTTTTGTTAAACCCTGTTGATGTCGAGCGTGAAAAAATACTGCAAGCCCTAGAAACGACTACGTTTATTTTTGAACCACAGCCGATATTGTTCTACAATCCAGTTTTGATTGCATGTACCCACAAAACCCCAGGAATTAAGCAGCAAAAATATACGCAAGGGTTATGACATTAAGAGGTTTAGTGGTGACGAACACCGCAAACATGGGCAAATCAAGCCTGTCCCTCTATTATGCAGCGATGATGAGGACTGCGGAGCCGCTGAAAAAAGTTTTTAAAAGTGCAATCGCGATGTCGTACATGCGGGTCATAGTTATATAGTTTACAGCTACTAAACTACCAATTACTAAAATTACGTCTAAGATGTATTTTTCTTAGAACAATTGATGTCTCGTTCGAATGACGACCATTCTACTAAATTGAAAGGGCGTCTTGAAAATCCTGATTGTCGTAGAAAACCTTGGCAGGAATTCGGAAGTATATGCCCACAACATGTATGTATCTGCCATTTCTCTTGGTTCCGATAATGCTCATCAAAGGCAAAGTCCTTTTTACTAGGCACTGCAGGAGCAACCTTGGCAATTCCAAGCTGAGAGGGAAATTTACGCAGCTTTTCCTTGTGACTAAGGAATATCTACATGAACGTCAAAAATTTGAGGCTACGTGGTGTTGGGAATTATAAACAACTAGTACTAAGATATAAGTCACTATCTCGGAAATTTGCGTTCTTAATAATGTTTTGATATATACCACGGCGGCGGTCAGATCTGCAACGCAGCAGAGGGTGCTAAGAATCTCTATATCCGGACAGACCACTATTGGAAGCTGAACTTGTAAACGTTTAAAGCTATAACCTTATCTAGTGAGGGAAGTCTAGCTGTACTATTCGAGGAGCTAGAGGGTGTTAAATGGCATACAATAGAGCTCAGTGAGGTTAGGCGGACAGATTGGGCATATATGGTGCTAAAGAATGGGCACGTCCTTTGCTATCGGGGCTTGGCTGACAGAACAGAACTGCGAGTGGGGTTACTAATTCCCAGAAATATAGCTGGCAACATAGGGGAATACTATGGCATTGATGAAAGGGAATTAGGTATCGTAATTAAACTGAATAAGAGATACAATATGAAGGTGGTACAGGCTTACGCATCTACAACCAGCCATGATGACGCTTGAGTTGAAAGCTTCTATGAAGATGTGGAATCGGCAATGAGTAAGGTAAAAACACAGTATACAACACTGATGGGAGACTTTAATGCAAAGGTAGGGAAAAAGCAGGCTGGAGGCCAGGCAGTAGGAGCATATGGAATTGGTACTAGAAACTCCAGAGGAGGGGTACTAGTAAAATTCGCAGAACGCAATCATTTACGGATTTTGAATACCTTCTACGGAAAACGAGGAAACCGCGAGTGGCCATAGAGGAGCCCTAATGGCGAAAATTAGAACGAAGTAGGCTTTTTATTGAATGCACACCCAGGCAACGTGCAGGATGTGGAAGGGCTTGGCACGGTACGATGCAGTGACCATAGATTGGTAGGGTCTCGAATTCGCCTAGACTTGAGGAAGGAACGACAGAAACTGATACGCAAGAAGCCAATCAATGAGCTAGCACTGAGAGGCAAAGTACAGGAATTCAATCTCGCTTCAGAACAGGCACTCGGCTCTTAGTGAGGAAACAAACCTTAGCGTAGATACAATGAATGATAATCTGACGAGTATCATTACGGAGTGCTCAGTGGAAGTATGAGGCAGGGTAGTTAGACAGGACACTGGGAAGCTTTCCCAGGAAACGAGGAATCTCATTAGGAAGCGTGAAATGATGAAAGTCTCAAGTACAACAGATAAAATAGAACTGGCAGAGGTTTCGAAGTTGAATAATAGGCGTAAGGTATGCGATGTAAGAAGGTATAACATGGAGAGATTTGAACACGCTCTGAAAATTGGAATAAGCGTCAAAGAAGTGAAGAGGAAACTAGGGATAGGCAAAATCGGATGTATGCACTAAGGGACAAAGAAAGCAAAACAACCACCAATATGTATAGGATAGTTAAAATAGCGGAGGAGCTTTACAAAGATCTGTACAGTAGCCGGGACAACCACGACCTTAATACTATAAAAACTAGAAGTAACCGAGATGACACCCCACCAGTAAATAGAAGAAGTCAAAAAGCTTTGGAGAGCAAAGAGGCAAAGCTGCTCGTGAGGATCAGGTAACATAAGATCTGCTGAAAGATGGAGGACAGATTGTGTTAGAAAAATTAGCCACCCTGTTTACGAGGTGTCTCTTGACGGGAAGAGTACCAGAGTCTTGGAAGAATGCTAACATTATCTTAATACATGAAAAAGGAGATGACAAGGACTTGAAGAATTACAGCCGATCAGCTTGCTCTCTGTAGTATACAAGCTATCTACAAAGGTAATTGCCAACAGAGTAAAGAAAACATTATAATTCAATCAACCAAAGGAACAAGCAGGATTTAGAACGGGCTACTCAACAATCGACCACATTCACACTATCAATCAGGTAATAGAGAATTGCTCAGAATATAACCAACCACTATACATAGCCTTCATAGATTACGAGAAGGCGTTTGATTCAGTAGAAATATCAGCCGTCATGCAGACACTGCAGAATCAGGGCTTCGATGAAGTATATATAAACATCCTGGAAGAAATCTACAGGGGATGAACTGCTACCATAGCGCTTCATAAAGAAAGCAACAGAATACCAATCAAGAAGGGTGTAAAGCAGGGGACACAATCTCCCCAATGCTATTTACCGCGTGCTTACAGGGGGTTTTCAGAAGCCTAGAATGGGAACAGTTAGGGAGAAGAGTTAATGGAGAATACCTTAGTAACCTGCGCTTCGCCGATGACATTGCATTGCTGAGTAACTCAGGGGACGAATTGCAACTCGTGATTACGGAGTTAGACAAGGAGAGCAGAAAGGTGGGTCTTAAAATTAATCTGCAGAAAACGAAAGTAATATACAACAACCTCGGAAAAGAGCAGCGCTTCGACATGGGTAATCGTGCACTTCAAGTTGTAAAAGACTATATGTCTACTTAGGACAAGTAATAACCGCGGAGCCGAACCACGAGATTGAAGTAACAAGAATAAGAATGGGGTGGAGCACATTTTGCAAGCACTCTCAAATCATGACAGGTAGATTGCCACTATCCCTCAAGAGGAAGGTATATAACAGCTGTATCTTGCCGGTACTTAGCTACGGAGCAGAAACCTGGAGACTAACAAAGAGGGTTCAGAATAAATTGAGGACGACGCAGCGAGCAATGGAAAGAAAAATGGTATGTGTAACCTTAACAGACAAGAAGAGACCAGAGTGGATTAGGGAACAAACGGGGGTTAAGGATATCATAGTTGAAATCAAGAAGAGGAAATGGACATGGGCAGGACATGTAGCGCGTAGACAGAATAACCGCTGGTCATTAAGGGTAACTGATTGGATTCCCAGAGAAGGCAAGCGAGTCAGGGGGAAACAGAAGATTAGGTGGGCAGATGAGATTGAGAAGTTTGCGGGTATAAATTGGCAGCAGCAAGCACAGGACCAGGTTAACTGGCGGAACATGGGAGATGCCTCTGTCCTGCAGTGGACGTAGCCAGGCTGATGATGATGATGATGATGAAGATGATATACCACAAGCATCTTAACGGTCACTACTTAGATACTCACATTCAACCGTCAGCACAAATTTATGAAATCAATGTTTCTATTGACATACTTCTCAGCTGAAAAAGGAAATTCAAAACTTTCTACAGATGGAGACTGCATGGTGGGCACAGATAAGGTGATTTGCAGAGATTGTAATCAGAATTTATAATATTTTGTCGGGAAAAGTCGAGCAGATCCCACGTACCTTGGCCATCAAGGTAATGCGAGACATATGGATAGAAGGTGACTGTGTTACGCTTTTTTATTGTGCGATACGTTCCCAAGTGGCGCTAACAATATGTACATGTGCACGCACAGCCACACATTAAAGAACGGCATATTTCACTCTCATAGTCACTGCTCATACTTTTGAAATTTGCTCATCGTATATGGATGGATGAACAAACTTTATTTAGAGTACTGAGAGACGCGACTAGCATGAAGTGGACTTCACCCACGTAGATGGCAGCCATAAAAAATCTGATCTTTTTTCGAAAGCGAACATTTTTAAATGTATACGGTGACTGGATGTATACGGTGACTGGCACTTTGAGAAATATTTGCATGTCGTGGATATACACTTAGTTAATTTCCATCGTGGCATGTGCAATGCAGTTTTAAATGAGGTACAGCATTAGCGGCAGAATGGTTTTCAGCTGCTGAGCGCAACGTTATGGATAAGATTCTCAATCATTGCGCAAAAATCTGATCGGAGAAGTAAAAAAGAAGCACTTCTTGCCGTGCCTTAGGCTGAGTTTAACATAACCTTGTGAAAATTAAAGTGAAATTCTGCCGCTGCGTTTCTCCATAACCCAGTGAAAATTGATGTGATGTAAAACCCAACCAGCAAATTACTATCTGGCACAATTACCTTGCTGAATTTGATACCTATAACATGTTTTCGGACCCATATTGCTCCTTTAAGCTTGATAGCGAGCTTCTAATGCGCATTGTCACTTCATAAGGATCGAGTCGTAAAAGTACAAAGTAGATAAGAAACGAAAATCTCCACTGTTTCCATTAACGCGTATCAGGTATCCGATATTACGAGTTAAAGCCGTGGTGAGGCATATATGCAGATTCATCAACGCTACAACATGCTTATAGCTCATGCGTAGTCGTATATATCACGCAGAGACCATGCGCTTTTATTTTTCTGTACGCCGCGCATACTCTGAGATGTACCAACACGTAGATGATCGCGTCAAATGCATTTTTACCTTGACTAAAATGTGAGATCGTGAAGTTCCATCGACAAGCGGTTACTGCTACCGGCCCACAACGAATACCAGTGTTTTCGCGAACAGGACGCATCAGGTTATTCACACTTGCTCGCACCACGCACAATATTCCCAGTTTCACCGTCCGTAAAGGTAAACCTGTCAACGCACACTCTACACCACAAGCAACGATGCACATTTTCGAAGACAATGCCGCTGTTCCTCGCACAGGCCGCCACGTGTGTTTACTTCTCTGAAATATACAGCCAGCGAGCGTGGCAAATACTTCATCCCGCACTTTACCACAAGCCTTGATGTTCTCTGAGACATACTACAGCTAATGTTGCCACTGTGAGATCAAGATTAAGCTTTCAAAAAGAAAAAAAAAGAAACTTGCCCAAGCACCGAGCGACTGCACCCCACTCAGCCAACGGCGGGAGTGTTTTACCATCCACCGCTTAGCACGTGCACCAGTGATGTCACGCTGTGACGTACCTCAGTAAAGGTCTATTGACGTTTCACGAACAATACGGTCTACTTGAAGAGCAGTTGCGATGTTTGGCATAGCTTTGTGGTAGAATACCGGATTGTCAGCAGAGGGCTTGGTGTAGTCGTAGGAGAGGAGGGAGAGGAGGGAGAGAAGTAGGGGAAGGGGACGGGCTCGCACAGTAAGGGTGCTCACGTCACACCGGATTCAGCTCGACCATGAGAAGCTTCGCATCTAAAAGCATTCATACATGCCACTTTGTTCCACAAACTAATTAACTGCTTCTATTTCTTTTTGTAAGACTTGCTCTTTGTATCCAAGAGGGCCCACAGGATAATTTTTCCGTATTTAGAAAAACATTTTTGTTTTGGAATCCGCTCTAATCTCCCAGCTAGCCTGCTCATGCCTAAATTAAATAAAGGAGGAGTAGAATAGCCCCTTTAGGTGTACCCTTACCTGGCAAGCCGAATTTCTCCTACCTGTTGTTTTCCATTCCTATTGTGGCTTTTCTATCTTTCAGGAAAGAACGTATGTAATTATAAACCTTTTCTACCTTGTTCTAATGATATATGGGGTTTAACGTCCCAAAACCACCATATGATTATGAGAGACGCCGTAGTGGAGGGCTCCGGAAATTTAGACCACCTGGGGTTCTTTAACGTGCACCCAAATCTGAGCACACGGGCCTACAACATTTCCGCCTCCATCGGAAATGCAGCCGCCGCAGCCGGGATTCGAACCCGCGCCCTGCGGGTCAGCAGCCGAGTACCTTAGCCACTAGACCACCGCGGCGGGGCAACCTTGTTCTACCTTTTCTAGTTCTTCGAGTATGAGTGTGTGCGACATAGTGTAAAAAGTACCTGAGAGGTCTAGCACTACAGCTATGTGCTCTCTTCCCATAGGTATATTGCTTAGGACCTTTTTCTTAAGTATGAGAAATATGTCCCGAGTGGATTGGTGTCTCCTGAAGTCATACATGTAGTCTGATAGCAGACTGCGATCTTCTCTGCAATTCGTGAGGCTCGTGTGAATGATTTTTTTCAAAGAGTTTTCCTAGGCACAATGTGGAGGATATCAGACGTAAGTTCTGCAAATGGCGAGGTTTGCCCAGCTTCTAGAAAAAGTACGATGTTGGCATGTCTCGACATTTGTGGAAGGTGCCCAGTCTCATAGTTCTGCCTGTTGAAGTATTTGACTAAGTGCTCGAGCTGCTCGCTGCCTAAATTGTGGATCATGGGATTGGTAATACCATTTATTCCGAGTGCTAAATTTTTTTCAAGGTTCTGTGGCCGCGAAAAGGTCTGCCTTAATTAGAGGGGCATCAAGGACGTCATTTTATATGTCTATGAGGCGCGTGTAACATGCCTGAATTTTTCTTCTCGATGTATCGCTCCCTGGGATCTTGCAGCAGTTGTGCGCTGACGCCTTGGTACATGCTCGTTAGGGTTTCGCTGTCGATGGGGTTCCCCTGAAGAATCATCAGACTGAGCCCACTTTCCCGCTCATAATTTACGCGCGTATGCAATCACCTGGTCTGAGAGTTTTGCAATCCTTATTCTTAATTTCCTGCTCATCCTTTGCTGCTTCCAGATTTTGGCGTGTCCTCGTCCGGAGTCCCACAAATGTAGAAGGTGCGAGTCAACCACGGGCTTTTGTGTAGTTAATGTATTTTCCTGGTAGAGGCTTCGTAGGCCTCATTTTTAGGAGCCAGTGTCTATTCTTCAACGCTTTCTAGCTCGGCTTAAATTCTGGAACGGGTACATGCGATATAACGGTCAATACATAGTAGACGCGTAATGAAGTCCTCCTTTGGCTTTTGCAGTTGTGGTGGAGAAGCTTTCAATGAAATGGTCGCTTCCAAAGTTTCCCTTTAAGTTTCAGCAGCACCCACCTCGAAAATTTAGCGAAATGGTGAGGTCTGGGCTCGTATCAGCAGTTACGCTATTCCCTGTCCTATTAGGAGCGGAAAGCAGTGTTTCTAGCTGTATGCTGGTATTTTCTATGGCATGAACAAGTAATTTTCTTTTGGGTGCATATCTTTTATGGCCCTAGTTCGAGCGGGGGTATCAATGTCACCCACAAGAATTAGTCTGTATTTCCTCTCCATTGGTCCTATGGCATGGTAGTTCCACTATATGGGGTTGTTTTGACTGCCAGGGGCGCACTTACCGGTAAACGCGATCTCTTTGCTCGACAGCATCGAGATCCTCAGATAATTTGAATTTTAATGCGCATAGCAGTCATGCATTCTAACAGCACATTTGCCTATTTCTTGCAGGCAAATAATGTCCGGATTAACAATCGCCGTGTTGATGTAGCACAGTAAGGCAGCCGATTTGTCTTGAAACGTGCAACACTTTCAATAATAAATTTTAACAGTGTCGTTTGTTTTTGTCTGATTAGTGGCCATGAATTGTATAATTCGCGGACCCTGTAGTCAGACTCAACTCTTTATTTCGCTTTTCGAAGATTGGCTGTGCTTGGACAAGCTTGGGCACGCTTGCAATTAAGTTTTTTTTGAGTAGTGACTAGATCATGGACTGGCTCTTTTAATATTTGAAAATCATTGTGCAACTGTTTCTAAAAATTTTGCATGCCCTACAATTTGCATACCGTGCCGCCTCAATTTCTGTAGCATCAGTACAGAAATTGATGCAGCAGGAAATAAATACTGGAAAGGTCTTTGGAATGCGAGAAACGTCTCTGAAGATGGTTCTCCGGCACCCGGTTCATTGTCAGGCGCATTCGAACTACTCCAGCAACGCAGACGGGACCAGTCTTTCAAAGAAGCCCAGACAGTAAAACAGCCCTTTTCAAGCAATCTGTTGGTCATGCGGGCCCAAAGAGCTTGCAGAGACCAGATGGACCTAAAGAATTTGTTGTGCTGTCACTGATTCGAGACACCTGACGAAGCGCTGCAAAGTCAAAATCCTTCCAATGCGTTCAAGCGGGGCCAAAACACACGGGCTGATCCCAACAACAAAGCACACCAGTAAAATTGCACTGCTACACCCACAGAATGGCCAACGCGTCGGACTGCGTGAGCAGTTTGCATAGAGTTTGTGTAAAATAATCATGGGTGGTTGTTGTCACGAAGGAAACGTGCCACTACGAATCAACATGCTGTGTCCGCATGAAACGGTGCCATAGCTGCAACACATCAATAGAAATTGTGCAAGCTCTCATATATCACTACACAATAAACACTATTTCTATGAATGCACGTATCATTTTCATGTTATACCGATGCCTGTGGTGGAGTGATCAGCCATTTTTTTATGTCCTTGAGTATCCGCTACAGTTCTCAATAAACAGCATAATATTTGCAACTGTGAGTCAGGGTAAAGCCAAGCTGTGTAGTACGAAGGTAATGATGTACGATTTAACATAAATCCCCACTATTTAAAAACAAGTGCTTTATTGGAGCGTGCCCTTAAAATAAAGATTTTGAACAAGATCGCGAGTTCGAAAAGTTCGTGATGTTCATCGTGGAAAATTTTACAGCGCAAGCGATTAAATATTGACCTCTCCTAGATTAAGAATATAACTACCAGTGAAGGAATGACTTAACCATGCTGTGTTGTAGCAAATGTGCACATGCGCACAGTTTTGAGCAGACATTGCTTCCTATCTATGTTCTTTCTTGTTCCAAATAAACTACAGTTGTGAGTTCAGGGCTGCGTTCCTTTTCTGTCTGTGCCTAATCCGATACGTTGCAGACATATTCTACGATAGCAATTTTGAAGTGTGTTCGGCACTATCTCTTCGTCGCACCTACACGTGGGCGTTCACGAAAGAGAAGTACAAAAGCTATACCTATTTGTTTGGAGGGTGACCTGTCTTTCACAAATTTGTTGAGGTCACACTTGGTGTTAGCACACACATATGCATTGAGTTGAGTGTGGTGTGAGGCTGAATAAATATAAGAGCTGCTATTTCCCATATGTCAGATCAGTTACGACTGAAGACGAGTAAAACTACATATGTCGCAAAAAGGCCCACAAAATTGCTTATTGCTGAAATAGACGGTTCTCGAACAGCTAAACAGGTACTTCTGCCCCAGCTTGCAGACTGGTGTACCTCGCGGCACAAATGAGCAAATTCATTCACTGTGCACCAACAAGGGAGATGAAACGCACGTGGGTTTCAAGGTCTGAAGATATTTTGTCACACTGGTATCCAAATTATCGAGTAACGTGGGTGTCCGTGAATTTTTGGGAGCCAAAGATCCGTAGATTATGAAGGAGCGGTGAAACGACAGACGTTAATCGATCTCGCGGCACAGCGTGCTACAAACCCAAGTCTGAGCCAAAGGCATTTAGCGCTGTTGTCTGGAGTTTGTGACACCACTCAAACTGTTTGCTGACATAATGCACGCTCATACGCATGCGTATGGCATGAGAAGAAAAATTAAACGTTCCACTGTTTGTTTGCCAAATCACAAGGCACGACAGCTTAGGCTTTTTTTCACACAAGTAATACTCCTACACACATAAAAAGCAATATGGCATAAAATCAAGTCGACGTCGCATTGCAAGGAAAACGGGTACGTCAGCATCAAAATAGATCGCCAGAATAAAACACAAATAGTTAAGAGATTATTTGTGTGGAACTTCTTAACCGGACTGCCTTTAAGAATTGAGATTCCGGAAGCGTGTGCCTGCAATATATGCTCCTCTGGACACTCCATTACTTTCAGTTCATTGAGAAAGCGGTAACACCAGTCTGGCAGACTAAGTAGCGATGTCACGCCATTGTAGGAGAAAGGGCTCTGCATGTTAATTTGACACTGCTGCGCCAGTGTTAAGTGAGCATCTCAAAGACTCTTTGCAACCCTGTATAATCAAGCACCTTTTGTTTGTTTTGTGTGAGACGATTCGGCTGCATTAGGTTACCATTGTAAGAGAAGCGGCATAGCGTCATTATTGCGCCCATGATATTTTGTGACGAAACAAACAATGCACACATAAAAAACAAATTTTTGTCACGTAAAAGTAAGTCACGTATCGAAAGCTTGTAACGGTGCAGATTTAAATTGATATCGCGTGACACTAAACATTAGTGCGCCCATAGCATATCAGGAAGGTCGCTGAGCAGGAATGAAGCCATTTGGTGCAGGTGAAGAAGCATGAGTGCTTCGGGAGGTATATATCGCACTTTTGTGACAGACATTAGTGACTGTTTAGTGCGTGTTCATCACTGTATTGTGGGTTTCGTTTTCATAGCCTAAAAATGGGTCTCCTACTCTCATATTGCGCAGACAAGTTCAGGTGAACGATTTGTACACTCGTCATCCTTGACATTATGCATAAATAATAATTGTCTATGTAAATGAATGTTGTGATAATTATATTTTTATTTTGTTATCTCTACTATCAAAGAAATCATTAACTGTACTTATTTTGTATATACACCTCCGCGCAGTAATGCCACTGCGGTATTGCAGGAAATATGTAAATAAAATATTAGGCTGTTTTGCGCACAATATATATTCGCAGTGTTTCGCCTGGCCGTCCCCACAGCCCAGGCAATCCTCCTAAAGGCCCTTGAAGCCGGAGCTATAGACCTCACTGCTAGTTTGTGTGCGTACACGAAATAACTTCTAGTTTAATATTTAACGCCTAAGTTAAGCGCATCTGCTACTGCCTTAGTTAGGTCCTGATCGTCGATGTTGATCATCGGGACGCAGTTGCGTCACTGGGCGTCAAGCGACGCTATATCTGCCAAACGGCAATAGGCACTGTGCAAGATGTGTAAATAATTACAACTCCTGTGAAAACACAATTGACCTTCGCGTCATCTGTCGTGCATTTTTTTTGCATCACTCGTGTTGACGCCAACACAATCGAGAGTCAATTTCCGTGTTTTATCAGGCACCTCAGACTTTCGGCATCCTATTCCTATTGTACCAAATAGGTCGTACTTGCAGCGTTATCTGGATGCTCATTTCCAAAAGTGAGAGGGGTAAAAAAATGTACAAAAAATGAATTATATTTAGGAGATCAGTGGGAATCAGTTTCATTAGAAAAGTTCACCGACGAACCAGTGCTCCTTGTGTAAAATGTACCTTCAGACATAAAAACAGTACTTCCTCTAACCTCATTTTATTGGGAAACCCGAACTCTTCAACCTAATTTTGTCCATCTCACTATTCCTTTCACGCCTGAATTAAACACGTAACGCTGAATTCTGTGGTAAGTTCTTGATTTTTTTTATCGTGTAGGTTTTAGAGTAGCGTAAGCTGCACAGCACTTGGACCTTTTGAAAAGCGAAAGGAACTCTAGTTTTTATTTGCCGTTCTTGCATAACCAAAACAGGCTTTAACAGTACGCTAACGAAGGTCCACTATTGTGCAATGATGTTAGATGAATGATTTTTTGTAGCGTTATTCGTTAAAAAAGGATCTTTCTCTCTGACGCAGCAAAAAGTCACGTCTCAAGTATACGTGAGGTCATTGTACCTTGATGCTACTAATATCAGAGTGACGGCGCTATAAAAGCCAACCGGCGCTTGCGCGACGTCTGCATACGATCCAGAAAGCGGGCACCATGAAGGTTCTGGTAAGTAATGTTCTTCGGTATTCTGACAACAATCTCGAAATTATTTTATCTCGTAGCATATAGGTGCTATCCAGCGAGCCATGTGAATGACAAAAAAACTGAAATTTGGCGTTTGCGTTGCAAGTGAACTACTGGCTTTTGGTAAAGAAACCACAGTTCTCTCTGAATGTTAAAGTATAATTTCTGTTACGAACTCCACATTAAGTTAACAAAGGAATCATTACTACCATTACCGCGAATAACGTATGTGACGCTATGATGATTGGGCGACGTGGCCTTGCTCATACGCCATGTTTATTCCAAAGCAATTCTTCCTCCTCTGCCTCTACTACTAACTCCTAACCATCGCTACCTTCTTACGTTACGTTTTCATTTCTGTTCGTCTGACGTGACTTCTTTCAGGGGGAGGGGGAATCCTGTAACGTAAGAAGGTAGCGATGGTTAGGAGTTAGTAGTAGAGGCAGAGGAGGAAGAAGTGCAGAGAAGAATAAACATGGGGTATGAGCCAGGCCACGTCGCCCTTTCATCATAGCGTCACAAGTATCTATTTCCAAGGTGTAAACCTAAAGAGACGTATTTTGTGAAAACCTTACCATGAAGAGGGGGACATATAATAGTACGACTATAGCTGAGAAGCACGTTATACCTATGGCTATAAAAATCATCTCATTTTACACGCGCAGTATGAAAACAGACTTGTAATAATTGGGATAAATATTTTTACATACCAATGCTAACATTACAATTTTTATTTGCGCTAATAAAGCAGCTAAAAATGCGATTTCGTTAAATGTTTTTCTAATGCAGCTTAGGTTTTAAAAACCGAAAATAAAGAGCTTATACAAACTCGGCCTATTGCAGGGTTTCGCTTCTCAGCCATATTTTTCCTTTATACGGTAAGTCTACTTGAACATATAGAAAAATTATGAATATGATAATCCCTTCTCTTTCTGATGATCACTTCAAGACATTTGTACTAATGCAAATTTTCTATCAAGAAACCTATGAGCCGACTACACAGAAAAAGACGCATTAAAACGTTTATTATTTATTCTGCACATTCAAAAGTTTTCAAAGAATTCCTTGCATACTTCAACCTTGGAGGAAGCACAGGGACAACTGACATAACATAAGCTTACGACCCTATCATGAATGTTATTTCCATGACATGACAACGTGTAGTCGAACTCAAAAACTTATTGGCTCATGTTTCTTGTGTGGTTAGCCCTTATAATTTGTAAAAAAATGCCACAGAGCAAATTTCGCAAGGAGCAGTATGGAGGGCCTAATATTAACAGCTGCCTCAGAGCAACAACGCAGATTAATGTGAGAGGAGGAGCCAAAAACTATTAAAAAAAACATAACTTACTGCAGCCAATGTACCATAAGGTTTGTAAAGCACAAGTCAGTCCTACACTACCACCTGGCCTTCAAATCTGACTGAAAGTGCACCAATAGGCCAACTATAATATTATGATTGACTGCGGAACAAATATCCATGTACGGCATTAGACGGGCTAACTATGTCTGAAAGCTTTCCACTTTGCTTCGTTGATGACTTGTTTCGCACCGTTACTGATGTTTTTAGTGCTAAATTATTACTGTATATATGCACAAATCGCCACTATTGTAGTTTACAAACGTAAAGAAGAAACTTCTCAGGCGAAGGGCGCGGGTTGGATTCCGGCAGCAGCTGTCGCATATCGGCAGAGGCGGTACGGTAGAGGCCCGTGTACTCTGCGATGTCAGTGGATGTTAAAGGACACCAGATGGTCGAAATTTCCAGAGCCATTCACTACGGCGTCTCTCATAAGGATATAAATTATTGGGAAGGTGAAATGCCATACATTATAAAAGTAAAAAAAAAAATAGCACCACATCAAGAATGTTGCTACACCTCTCGATTTGATGTATTTGGATTTCACCCTCAAGGTTTGTTTGCTACGCTCCGCGCAGACCATGCCATAATGTTTCAGAAGCTTCATAGTTTCTTGATATGATTCCATTAAGGTTGGACTTACGACACGAATACTCTAGTTTGTTCGAGAACTTGCGCAGCCACAGCAATAGCGCTGGAATCTTCGATAATAGGCGTATGAAAACGAACCCGCTTTAACCCTTGTCACTTTTCATTCGCCGCTATGATTGTACGATGTGCACAATCTCGTTTGATTGCTTATTCAATTATTTGCTTGCGCAGCTGGTCATCGTCGTCTTCTGCGTGGCCATATCTGTGGCTCAAGCAATCCTTCACAAGGCTCTTGCTTTTGGTGCCGGACTTTTAGCTGGCAAAGCCCTTTCTAACGGTGGTGGTGGCGGAGGTTACTACCCTTACCCATACGCTGGTGGACACGGTGGTGGATACGGGGGTGGATACGGAGGTGGCTTCGGCGGTGGCTTCGGATTCTCCGGCTAGAATCACCGGGATCATAATTTTGTCACGACGCATGCAAGGAGAAGTGAGTGCCTCAAGTGAACCGCGTCATGTCGACCCATGAGTGTGCTTAAAGGCTCAAAAAAAAGGCTAAAAATTTATTGAATACTGCAAGCGGCACATATTACCCATAGTCACTATTTTAGTTAACAGAATACACGGTTGGGTATTATGAGCGATTCGAAACCATCAATGTTTCAGTTAATGTTATTCATTCTTGTGACAGTCACCTGGTTTGGAATGTTAAAAGCAACAAAGACATCAGACAGAAATAAAATGTACCTGCACGTATTGGATTACTCATGGGGCTTGGTTTAGGTGACACTTCTCACAAAACAGAAGTAACACCGATAAAATTCACGACAAAATAGGCATATAAGCGCGTAATATATATTTTTAGTACTTTTAAAGGCAATAATACAACCTGTTCTTTTTCTGAGATGTTAGAACAAACTTCCGTCTCAGAATAACCCAAATTCTTAAACTGCTGTCTTAACCTTACAGAGAAAGAACAATATCATGGAATAGCTTTCATGTGTATATTCAGTTATGATGAGTACTTGCTCACGTAATATTTTAATGAAAATGTGACGGAAAGTGAGTGGAGATGGAGTGATCCTTTAGAAGTAATAAACAAAAATGCATTGAAATGCAGACACAAAGATAAAATATGAGTGATTAGAAGTGACTAGAAATGGTGCGAATAAAGTACGAAGCAGCAAGTTTGTGCATTTTACTAAACAAGCACTATAAGTTCTTCAGGCTGGAGTTACTGTTGTTGTGACAAGCAACAAACTGAAAAAGTGAAGTTGGCTGCGATAAAAGTCCTCGCAGAGACAACACACTGCAAGGTGCATATTAAGCGCTGTATTGCCGAAATAACTTGTCCTAGATTGCTGCTTCTATGTTATTGCGCTACCCATTCGGCCATCAATTTTTTTTTCGTGCGGCGATTGTCAAACAGAAGGATATAAGTGTTGTTGGAGTTTGAAATCCCTAAAGCACAATATGATCCGCGAATACGCCGTCGTGGAGAGCAATGGGAAATTTCGACTACAAAGAAATTCTTTTACATTCGCGTGAACCTAACTACACGAACCCTAGCATTTTTTTTTTCGACGAAGTTTGACCGACAAGGACAGGATCAATACCACAACTTGAAGGGCAGTAGCTACACCACCATGGCAGATATCTTCATATACAGCTGCATGGATTTCACATGATTGCAGTAGCCTTCTGCAAGAAAATTTCCAACTCTTTAGCCTGCCTTGATAATAGCAACCGATGCAGTGACAGAACAGTATACCAATGTTGGATAATACTTTTTAGTTCTTTTCTTCTTGTTTCTTGGACAATAGACGCTGCACAGAATAAATGGATGTACTTTAGAACAGTAGTGACCCAGTATGTATGCTTCTGTTGACATACTTGAGTTGTAGGGTAGTTTTTATATGCTAGCATGTCTTTTTATTTTTGTTTTAAACACGGACACAAAAACAAAATGAAACAGAGCCAATCTGAAAGCATGCGCAATATTTTAACAACTGTTTTTCTCCCTTGAAATGTAGAGCAAAAACATTGCCTGGGCTTTTGTATTGATACTATTGGTTCTGCTGAACGATAATAGAACAATTTTTAGTTATATGAAACTTAGATTACTGCATGACTTCATAGAAATACTCTCACTTCTACTGCAGTAGACTTTATTCACAAGTTAGTTTTATTGAAAATTTAGGAATTTAAACTTCTCAATTTTTTGCTGAAAACTGTGTTATAAATACGCTGGCGAAACTACTTATAGAATAAAATGTTTCTGTTTTGTCCCTCACAGGTATCACATTCTGCACAAGTACAAGAATTCTTGTAACACATCATTCGAACCTATAAAAAAACTAGCATTACTCATCAGCCAATAAAAAGTGTTCACTTTTGCATGAATTTTGGTGTCATTGTGCTTTTTATATTTACCATCGAAGAAGAAGCACACATTAGCGCAAGTTTACTTTCGCTTATCAATGAACTCTGGGACGCACAATGAAACGTTCCTAATGCACGCTGTGAGGCTTGAGTGATGTCACATTGAACGGCCTTCGAAAAGCTCAAACGTTATAGCGACTGGAATTGATCACTAGGTCTACACTATATTATTGGCTAAAAAGAACGCTGCAAACGCAATCTAGCCAAATTGGGCGTTTTAAGGGCTTTATACTGCCTTTAGTTTAGACCATACTCTCTTAGGGAATAATGAGATTGGCGTATTAGGTCCTCAGTCCCCTATTTTACTGCATCAAGAAATTATGTGAATAAAAGGTGGCAGAAAAAAAGGTAGATTCACTATCTGACGTTATTTCCCCACTGAAGTTCAAGAACAAAAAAATATTCGGCAGATTCCACGTACCTTGACAATTGTTATTATCCGAAGCATGCGAGTGCAAGGTGAATGTTCTTTATTTTTTAGTGAGTGAGACGTTACGAAGTGGCACTCCATATATGTACAAAACCGCCCACACACATACGCTAGACTGCCGCGTGTGTTTTATAATAGCAGTTGTTTAGAGTTGCGTAACAATGCCAACAGCAGTATGAACATTAGCAACACCAGAAGTGGTAAGGCCATATGAAGCGCTGGTGTTATAGCTCGGGCTTACGAGGTTGTCGCCCTTGACACTGCTACACAAATCAACCTCAGCAGTGGCGCCTAACTAGAATTGACGCTAACCCGACGGGACGTCTGTGTCATAGGAGTATATACGTGATGTTTATGAAATTCGATAGCCAAAACTGCAACCAGATTCTATGTTTCACGAACATTAGGTTCAATTTGCAAAGTATTTCTGAGGCATGGCATGGCTTCGTCGTAGAATACTTGGTTGCCACACAGAATGCTAGGGTTCAATTGCTGCTGGGACACTGACATTTATTCTTTACATTCTTCCGGTTAGCACTGCTTATGTGTGCTTTTTCTTAATGCTCAAGCAATAAAATTACCCGTGCATAATCTTGTCGTATCTGGGTAGGCATAAAATATCTATCACATGTGGCACATACACGCATAGCAGTGGCACATACTCCAGAAACAGTTTGACACCGTACGCGACGAGATTGTGAAATTACTCACGTTGTGACCAGCACATCGTAATCGCCAAACCATTTTACCCTCCCGTACTAATTTTGGTGCACCCCAAATAAAGGGATTATCATGGGAGCACCCAGATGCAGGCGACTAGATGAAGACGCAGATAGACGCCAAGAGTGAATGCAGTACGCAACAGTGTTGCGGAATGGGCACCTTCATTTCATTTCAATTCCATTCCGGGGAATTGGGAGTCGCCGCTGTTCCATTCCTTTGAATTTCTCGGAATGAAGAATACTTAGCCCATTCGCACTTCTGGAATGACCAGGCCGTTCAATTGCATACCTGTAATCCCTCAATGTTGCAAATGCATGGGGATAGTTTTTTGAGCTAATAACGCCCGCGTAAAGCTGATGTCTTGAGATGCATTATTCACTGTAAAAGTACGCAAGACACAATGCCAAAGCCAATGGATAGTAGCTTGGTATCATATATCGTGCAGCAAAACCCCTTACTAATTCTCACAGGACTGGTTCTCCCATTACATGTAGTATTTGCATGATGAGCATGCTTGAACGTCAGTAAGGTTTTAGTAATGTTCAAGCTCAAACGTGCTAAGGCTGAAATGACTACGACGTGTATTTATGCTGACAAAAGTAGTGTTCAAGAAGACTAAGCTGTTTTTTTCTTCCACGTGTATGGAGTGGTCGTGAATATGAGAAAACTAAGATGTACTAAAATCTTGTAATTGAGGAACGAAACCATCTAGATCTGCTGGTATTAGCATAAACAGTGCACCGCCGCTAGGACACCTTGTGCCTTTGCATCGAAAATGCAACAGCGAGCATTGCTGCAGTGTACTTTAGCCGAAATGCTCGTCAGCATTCACACTTGTCAAGCGCGCCTCGCAAGGGGAGGAGAACTTTCTGTGTTCGCCTGTGCGCAGGTATGCAAGCTTTTCATTCTCGCAGCGATTATTCACGTGTGTCAGGTACTAAACTGCACGTGAGATAAATTTCAGGCAGTGCATTGCGTAATCCCGCTTTCGTGTGGGGTATCAATGTGAACCAGCTTTCGGGTATAATTTGTTTCTCTTTTTAGTCGTTGATGGGACAATGTTTTTCGTTTGTACATCAACTTATGCCTCAGTTTCGAATTCACAAATTGGCAGAGTTTCCCCACTTTTGCGCCATGACAGCCCTTGGCTTTGGCTAACTAACGGTTGACCTAAAGGATGCGTTGTGGCCTTCGACTTCAATAAAATATTCCCTAAACCTACATCACTAATTTCAGTGTGATATTGCTACGTAGCTGACATATCATGGGTCCGAAGACGACAACGAGGAAGTGGTCTGTCTGTTGCGCGTGCTGTCCTCCATCTTAGTCGATGCTATACGCATCAGTTTCAATGTAGATTCTAAATAGACACGCCTCGTGTCATTTTTACGTAACATCTTTGTGGTGGACGTGCTGCGTACTTCCCTGTCTTCATCACGAAGCTCCGCAACGGCCGCATCATCATAGGTCCAACCATGTAACAGGTTGAACAACCATCGTCTTCACCACCTGCCCCTTCCGTGCCTTCTACGTAGGTCGTTCTACCTTCTGCTCGTGATCCCGGTGTATTTTCCGGTCAAGATGGCGTTGACGTCGACAAATGGATAACCGGGATGAACAGGTCAGCGCAAGCTACAGGTGGGAACCGACACTTATGCTTGATAATGTGCTTTTTTACCTCGATGACAAACCGCGAGTGTGCTTCAAGACGCACGAAGCAGAGATTACAAGCTGAGACTCCATTAAAGATAAGATCCGCGATCTTTTTGGCGACACCGTTGGGCGGCATATCGCAGTGCGCAATCAACTGGCGGGTCGTGCACAGACGTCGACGGAGTCGTACGTCGCGTACATTCACGACGTCATCTCTTTATGCCGCCAGATTGACAAGCACATGAGTCTGACAGTGGCCCATCCCTATCGGAAAAAAACGAATGGTGGGCATGGTGTAAACCACTACCCACCATTATAGTGGATTAATGCAGTGGGTGAATGGTGGGAAACGCCCACCGTGGCGCATGGTGGGATATGGTGGGTGCTGCAGTGCCGGCAACGCTTGAGTGCCAAATGGCATCAGAATCACCGTGACGAGCTGCCACAAAAATAAAAAAGAATTCTATAAAAACGGTATAAAAAACACCCGTCCCGTAAAAAAAAAACAAGGTGCCACGCAGGATCCAACGTGCAACCTGCAGATTCCCATTCGGAGACACTAACCACTGCGCCAAACCAACTTTGTTTTTTATGGTATTTATTAAAGTACTTGGTCAATAAAGACAAAATCAAGCGAACAAAAGTACAATCAAATCACGAAAGTAAGCGTTCAAGCGTTACTCATAAACACTAAATGGCTAACACAGCGCGAGTTCCTCACATGGAGAGTTCTTCACATCGTGTTATACAAACAAAAAAGGGGTGAAGTCAAACAGTTCTCTAAGACGGAGTACCAGTCCGGTCTAAAGTCTAGCTCGTCGTAAATGTTTTTTAGCTGCATAGTCATTTGAATGAAGTGTGCGCTTGAAGAGGTGGTGGGCTCTGCATTGCGGTCTTGCATTCGTGTTTTCCACAAGCTGTGCAAACCCATGAGGAAAAACATATCATATGGTACTTCATCAAGCGTTGCTGGTAGAAGATAACGTATTGTGTGAGAATTAATGACGAAACGCTTTTTCAGTGCTCGCTGAAGGACATCCCAAAATAGTATGGCATCTTTGCAGCTAACAAAGCAGTGTTCAATCGTTTCCGGCACATCACATAGACGGCAGTTAACAGACGGAATAAAAATACCTTTTCTTTCTAACCATGTGTTTACCACCAATGTTTCAGAGTGGAGTTTATAGAAGAATGTTTTTGAATTCGGTGGAATGTACATTTTGCGCACTCGCTTCAACACATCGTGACCTGGAAGATTGGAGTACAGTGAACGGTACAATGGAGGTGGGAAGAGTGTACTCAGTAGGTCCTTATACAGCACCTTGCGCGATACTGTGTAAAGGTATTCTACAGAAAAGCGAGGTTTAAGGAACTGAACTGCGAGGTAAACTTCCTGCATGAATCCCCACAAGCATGGGCGTTCGGAGAAGTTGGATGAAACAATTAAATCTGGTAAGCAATCAACAAGTGTAACCTGCAAAAAGGAACCGATTACAGGATGGGAATTGTCTCGAAAAAAGAAGAATCGGGACACTAATTGCCATAGATAAAGGTGTTTTAGTCCTAACCTACCCTCACTAACTGGCTTGAATATATTATCACGACGCATGGGCTCAAAAGTCGAAGACCATATGAAAGTAGCGAAAATCCGATGAAAGCGTTGTATATAGAATCTTGCGCAATAAATAAGTTGCAATACATAGTAAAGCTTTGTCGCTAAGAAAGTATTGCAAGCTTCAGCTCTCCCAAATATCGAAAGCCGATAGGGAACAAATGTCTGGGCCTGTCGTTCAAGCTTAGGGACGCGTTCCTTCCAGTAATGCGCACTGAATCTATATGCATGCAATGGTACACCGAGGTATGTTGGAGGAGTTCTTGTCCAAATAATCCCTGCAAAGTGGTTCGGTGTGCTACCCCACAAGCCAAACCACAGTCCTAAACTTTTAGAGGCATTTAAACGAGCTCCTGATACTACGCCAAACTTTTCAATAGTATATACCACATTTTCGACACTTGGTTTATCTGTGCAAAAGAATGCGAAATCGCCTGCATAAGCCAATACTTTAACCTCACTGCCTAGTGTTCTAAAGCCACGAATGCAACTCGACTGTATTATGCTTAAGCACAGTGGTTCTAGATAAAGTGCAAATAAAAGAGGTGACATCGGGCATCCCTGTTTTACAGAAGAGCGTATAGAAACTGGCTTGGAGAGTTGACCATTAACTATCAGACGAGTTGAGCATTCATTATAGCATAATTTAACGCCTTTAAGAACAACTTTGCCAACACTAGCTTGTTCGAGAAGAGAAAAAAGGAAGGAATGACGAACACGATCAAAAGCTTTTGCAAGGTCTACCTGTAGCATTGCAAGATGTTTTTGAGAACCATGACAGTATTGAAGCAATGTTCGAGCGACATGTATATTGGTTTGTATGGATCGACCTCTGATCCCACATGTCTGATGAGACCCAATGAGGATCGACATACTAAATTGCAACCTATTTGCTAATACTTTTGCGAAACTTTTGTAGTCCACGTTTGACAGCGACATTGGTCTGTAGCCCTCGACGAAGCGAAGTTTTTCCTTGTCAGTTGTTTTCGGTATTATCACAGTGTGCTCGGATTCAAGCAAAGGGAGTGACCCAGCGTCAGTGACTAGGGAGTCACGCCGTCGCCGAAAGTCAATGCCAAAGGGGAAGTGTCGCCGATCTCGATCTAGGAGGCCTGGTGGAGGTTCACGGGAAGCTTCAGCACCAACTTTTGGGACTCATCAAGTGGGACGATAAGCGAATTGGAAGGTAGTCACCATGGCGCAGTCTGAGTGACTCTTATTTGCCACCTTGAACGTACGCGGCCTTAGGTCTGCGCAGAAACAAGCACAGCTCCGTAGACTTCTCAAACGGAAGCGTCTCGACTTTGTCGCCATCCAAGAGACAAAGATTGAGAGCGAGGAAGAGACCGAGAAGGCCCTGCGGCCTTTTCTGCCTCAGTTTAATGTGTGTGTCTCACATGCTAAAGGTTTATTTGCGGGCTGCTGGTTGTTTCTGAGAAAAAGCCTACCCTGTTCATCATTCTGCACTAGTCTTGATGAAGAGGGCAGGTATATATGCTGTGATTTTTTGTTGCAAGGAGTTCCATGGTGAATTATCAATCTATATGTGTTTAATGATGTTCCGAAACGACTTCAGTTATTTGAAAAAGTGCGTAATTTAATTGACGTCGACAGATGCCCGGTACTTATGGGAGATTTTAACTGCGTATGTGAAGCTATTGATCGTTATAATTCGTCTGGAAAGAGAGACAGGAGTGGTGAGCTTTTATCCGGTATTGTATATAATGCAGGACTAATTGACATCGGCGTCTCGAATCGGGCAACAACATATACAAGAGTGCAAGGCAGTTCTCATGCTCGCCTTGACCGGTATTACGTGTCCTCATCACTCCTATCTCGTAAAATGTCCTGCAGCACCGAAGCTGTATCACTCTCAGACCATTGTATTGTCATAGCGCAAATTGGGGAAAGTCGTCACAAACAATTCCATCCCCAGTGGGCCCTTTGGAAAATGAATGCGAAGCTCCTCTGTGAACAGGAATTCATGAATCGCGTCCAGATGGCATTGAGGCAATCTTTTTCGATTGGTTTTTATATCTTCGCTGCTTGGGAGCTTTTTAAACAAGAAGTTCGTGCTATAGCTTTAGGAATTCGGGCTGTTAAGTCTTTTGATGAAAAGATACTTGTTAAAAGTCTTTGCAATCTTTATGAGATGGAATGCGAAATGCCGGGAAAGTACATCAAAGACATTGAGAATATTAAGTGCCCACTACAGAGATATGATGCTGCTCGCTACCAAGGGGCACGTATTAGATCTCGGAACCAGCGCACTTTAAATTCTGAGCAACCGACGCGCCAAGCTTTACTTAATGAGCAACGCCATGCGATTTCTAAAGTTATTCCAGACTTGTACTTTAACGATGTGCTCATAAAAGATACCGGAGACATTACTTTGGTGTTCGAAACGTACTATAACAGCTTATTTAGCTCTGCCTCTGATGATCTTGACGATCACCTCAAGGCTAGTTTTGTTTCTCTTGTGAGCCCCTTGAAGGACAATGATTGTGCAGTCATTAATGGGCCCATTACTATACAGGAAATCGAGCAAGCAATCGACAACTTGTCTTTATTGAAAACCCCGGACCCTGATGGCATCTCAGGCGAATTTTACAAAGCTTTCAAGAATTACACTTGCTCCTATATTGCTGAGTATTTTTCAGATGAGTTATGACATGGATACACTCCCACAAACTTTTTACTGCGCCATACCAACATGAGCTTTGTTGTGTGTTAAATAGTTGTCCTAGAAATTTACGGTTCAACTTCAGTTATGTTTTTTGTGTACACAACATAGACAAGATCTGCACCTGCTACTAAAAATTGCACTTTATTAAACCCAAGCAACTGCCGCCTGTAACGATTGCCACTGTGTTATTGGCAGCAGTGCTTTTTTTTTACAATTCACAACTGCAAGAAAAAAAAACCAAGTGGACTGGGGAGCAGCAACAGTTCACCGGCGGGGTCTGCCATGTTTATTAACCGCTTCGCGCTCGTTTTAAAGGGCGACATCTGCTCGCGCTTTATGACGCTTCTAGGCTCATTCCATAGATACGCCCGCCTAATTTATTTGATTGAGTATTGGGATGCTTTTCGCGCAATGTAGAGGGCGGTCGTGCCAGCGCAATGCTGTAGCTCTTTCGCTAAAGCAACAACTACATAATGCATTGGCCAAAACGAATGCAGTGTGCCGGAAACATTACGCTATCATATTGGTTCCCCAAGCATACGAATTGCCACGTCTGAGTTCTCGCACAAAAGCTGCCGGCGAGTGCACAAAAGTGCCGGCGAGTGCGACCGGCAGCTGTCTGTGAGAAGAGACGTACGTTCTCTGGGAGTGCTTGAATCGCGTCGCATCGACGTTTGTTGCTTCTTGAGTGGACACCATACACAATGAAAAATGCTTCATTTAGGTTAATTGATGCCATGGCTGCGCTGTATTGTCATTCTTAATCGTCAAAATCGTGTATTCGAAACTCGGAAGCACGGGCTCGGTTGGTAGGCCTAACATTTGGTGGAAATCATGGTGGCAGAATATGTAGTGTACAGATCCCAGCTTGTTGCACTATATAAATTGCCTGCCATTATAAGCCCACCTATCATCTGCTTACTGCTTCTCAGCATCATCGCAATGGTGGGCAGAGCTTCTCAGCTTAGTACACCATGTGGCCCACCATAACAAGCAGCACCCATCATCTGCTTAGTGCTTCCCAGCATCTTCGCAATGGTGGGAAGAGTTTCTCAGCTTGGTACACTATGTGGCCCACCATAATAATCACCACCCACCATATGCTTAGGGCTTCCCAGTATTATCGCAATGGTGGGCAGAGTGTCCCATTATTGCCCACTATCTAGCCTCTGCTTTTCACCATCATTTCCTCTTTACTCATTATCTGTACACCATACCACTCAGTATTTCCCGGCATATCCACCATATTTTCCACTACGTCTCACCATATCCATCATAATTTTTACCATGCCTACTATTATTTCCTCTACGCCCACCATGTTTTCCAGTATCCACCATGGCAATTTTTCCGATAGGCAAGTGCTGAAAGGCATAGCAGACGATGCCTTTAAACTTCTAGTATACAACAACGTTGCCACCGTCGACGCCATCATTAAATAGGGCTGACCGTTCGAAGAACCCAAGAGCCACCGTGTTACTCAGCGATTCACTCGGCTGCCCAACACGACCGCAACCTAGTCGTGTGAAGCCGCCCGCCAGTCTCCCACGTATGACAATGTCACGCGCATTGTTCGTCGGGAACTTGAGGCCGCCTGTCCGGCTACTCTTCAGCCATCCGTTTTCGCAACGCTCACCTCTGACCATCAACAGCCGCCTGTGGCGTTAATACAAGCTTTGGTGAGGAAAGAGTTTGCGAACCTCGGCCTTCCATCAGCATGTCCATTGACTCGCCCTGATGTCCCGTCCTACTCCCCAGGACACGCTCGCCGTTCACCTCCAACAATGCCCTTCCGTAACGCTTTAGAATGGCGATCACCCAACGACCGGCCAATTTGTTTTTCCTGCCACCAGCCTGGGCACGTTTCTCGCTATTGCCGCCGCCGTTGGTCAAACCAACCACGTCAGACCTTCTCTACCTCAGCGCACATGCACCCGACGACCCCTCGACGTTCAGTCGCCGCACCCATCGATTTATATTCGTCGTGATCTTACGAGCCTTCCACTAACGCCCATTTGCCCGGTCGCCGCTACACTGACGCCCCTTCGTCCGGTCGTCACAGCTCTCGCTCCCCGTCGCCTCTACGTCGCGAATTTTGCTCTCCGTCATCTCGGCGATTTTCCTCGTCGAGCTTCTCTGGACGACCGAAGCAGGAAAACTAGATATTGCAGCTTATAGACGTGAAGCTGCAATACCAATGACGGCCGAAAATCCTCTACTGACGCTTCCCACGCACCACAGCCTGCTTGAAGTACAAGTCGACCATGTTCCTGTGACCGCCCTCATCAACACAGGTGCGCACCTGTCTATTACGAGTGCTTCTCTACGCCACCACTTGCAAAAGATTATGACGTCGTGTACGACGCAGGCAACACGTGTTGCCGATGGTGGTACTGTACCAGTAATCGGAATGTGCACTGCTCGTGTCAGAATTGCCGGTCGTCACGCCATGGTCTTTTTTGCCGTGCTAGCTTGCTGCCCTTATGACCTCATACTTGGCCTTGATTTACTTTCGGAACACTCGGCCTTAACTGATTGTTCGTATGCTACCCTCAGCCTCGATCTTCCAATCTTTGCCGACTACTCTGCAAAGCCCAGCAGCCACTTGAGCCCAACCACTTTCGTCGCCTGCCCCCTCGAGCCGTCACGTACGTGTCTTTGTCATCGGCCCCTCCCTTTCCTGGCGGTGATTATATAGTTACGCTGATTACTGACGTTCGGCTGACGTGCAGTGTTACTGTGCCCCATACCGTCGCGACCATAGCGGATAACTGCGTGTTACTTGCACTTCTTAACTTTGGTTTTACCCCTCAAGTGTTGCCCTGCCAGATTCTCTAGTCCAGCTAACTGCCATAACAGAGGACGATATCAGTGTTGTCGCTGTATCTGCTCCTGATCGAAGCGCAGTCTGACGGTCATCCAGCTCAGACGATGCTATTTTTCGAAACATGATTGGATCGGAGCATTCACATCACCAGGCTGACGCTCTATGCCAGGTTTTGGCTTCATTCAGTGACATTTTTGACACCGACGATCGTCGCTTGGGCCAGACTAAAATTGTCACTCACGAAATCAACACTGGTGACTCGGCGCCCATTCACCGTCGGCCGTACTGCGTGTCAGCGTCCGAGCGAGACCCGGCGAAAGTACGCGCTGTAAAAAACAAAAACTTCCCTGTCCCGCGCTCTGTCCATGATGTTCACAGTTTCGTGGGCCTCTTCTCCTACTTTCGCCGGTTCATGAAAAACTTTGCGGCACTCGCACAGCCATTCACCGACCTTCTCAAACAAGACGTCCCATTTTGTTGGGGCCTTCTTCAAGCTGACACCTTCTCTCAGCTAATCACCGCTCCAATGACACCTCCTATTCTTGCACATTTCGACCCCGATGCTCCTCCAGAAGTGCGAACAGACGCGAGTAATCACGGAATTGGTGCAGTTTTGGCGCAAATTCCGCGGGGCAACTTCCGTGTAATCGCGTATGCAAGCCGTCTGCTTTCTAAGTCTGAACGCAATTACTCTATAACAGAACGGGAATGTCTCGCCCTTGTCTGGGCGGTTTCGAAATTCCGTCTTTACTTGTATGGCCGCCCTTTCCGTGCAATCAGAGATCATCACGCGCTTTGTTGGCTTTTTTCTCTGAAGGACCCCACTGGGCGACTGCCGTAGGGCATTACGCCTACCGGAGTACTCCTACGGTTGCTTATAAGTCTGTACGTCTCCATCTGGATGCCAATTGGTTATCCCGCTACCCTGTTGATCAGCCCGACGAATCAGACATCGAGCCTAGCCTCAGCGTCATGTCAATGTCCCAGTTTCTTCAGAATGGGGATGAACAACGTCATGATGCTTCTCTGCGACAACTTATTGACCGTCTCGAATCTGCTCCGAACGACGCGTCGCTTTGCATGTACGCCCTCCTTCCTGAATGGCAAGCTGTACCGTCGTAGCCTCCAGCCAGATGGCCCTGAGCTCCTTCTTGTCGTGCCGAAACATTCGCGTTCAACTGTGCTGCACGAGCTTCACGAAGAACCAACTGCTGGTCATCTGGGTGTATCTCGGACGTACGACTGCGTGCGTCACCGCTTCTTTTGGCACAGTCTCGCCCGGTCCGTTCGCTGTTATGTGTCCTCCTGTGGCTAATGTAGGAAGCGACCTACTGCGCCCTCGGCTGGACTTCTTCAACCAATCTCCACCCCAACCGAACCTTTCTTCTGTGTTGATATAGATCTTGGTCCTTTTCCCGAGTCGAAATTGGGCAACAAGTTGGTCGCCGTTGCTATAGACTACGCGACTAGGTATGCCATCACTCGAGCGCTCCCCACCAGCACCGCTACTGACGTTGCGGACTTTTTGCTCCACGATGTCATCCTACACCATGGCGCTCCTCGCCAATTACTCACGGATCGCGGCTGTGCATTTTTGTCCCGTGTAATCGACGATCTTCTGCGTTCTTCCTCGACGCAGCACGAGTTGGCCACTTCCTACCATCCCCAAACAAATGGCCTTACCGAAAGGCTAAGTCGCACCCTCACGGACATGCTCGCGATGTGTGTGTCCTCCGACCGCCATGACTGGGACCTGGCGCTACCTCACGTGACCTTCGCGTATAATTCTTCGGGCCACGAAATCACTGCTTATTCACCCTTTTATTTGCTCTATGGCCACTATCCGACGTTACCACTCGACGCCCTACTTCCAACCACTACAACACCGTCAACTGAATATGCATGTGACGCTATTGTTCGTGGTGACCACGCACGTCAGATCGCCCGCTCTAGACTTTCGGCTTCGCAAGCCACCCATAAAGCCATCTACGACAGCCGGCATGTTGATGTTCGCTTCTCACCCGCTTCTCTCGTTCTCCTGTGGTGCCCAGTTCATCGAGTTGGCTCATCAGAGAAGTTGTTGTCTCGCTACATTCGTCCTTACTGTATCATCCGCCAGGTAACCCACGTCACCTAAGAGATCATTCCTGCATCTGAGACCACAAGCCTGCCTGCAACCACACGGATGTTGTGCACGTCAGCAGGCTCAAACCTTACGACCTGCCAACTAAAATCCGTAGTTAATGGGCACCGAGACGGTGCTTTTACCGCCGGGGGGAAGGGGGCAATGCTACGTACTTCACTTATCAGGGGTCAGAAGATGACAACGAGGAAGCGGTCTGTCGGTTGTGTGTGTGCGGTCCTCCATCTTACTCGATGATGTATGCATCAGTCTCAATATAGATTCTAAATAGACACCGCTCGTGTCATTTTTACGTAACAATATTACAACATTAAGAGTGTAGAAAATACGTTCCTCCCCCATGTACTCTTTTGTTTCGCGATGCAAATGTGGATATATGGTGAGTCGTAGAGGAATCCGAGCAAAGTTGCAAAGAAAGATAAACCAATAACTCTATAATAATAAAATAATCCCCCCCCCCGGAGCAGTGAGAGTGCTGGACAACCAGCTCTCAGCTCGAGATTCAGGAATGCCTGATCTCCTAGGCTTGATCTCCTGAATGCCTCATCTTCCTAACACGTTTTGTATTTGGTCGCTAGTTCTTTGGTCACCAATCTGACCTTATGTAAGGTGCTCAGGCATCTTCTAGATTTTTAAAGGCTGTAATAAAGATCGTAAGCTGGACGAGTTGCAAAAAGAGGTGTTGTTTTGGTTTGATTGATGGAAATTTTGCACGAAATGTTATGAGCTGAATGAGTGCCTCACCGTTTAATTAAAAAAAATGTGAACGACGGCTTTTTGAATGGTTGGTTCTCAAAAGCAGATAAAACAATTGCCGTCTACCTAGCTATGTGCTGTGCTTCACAAACATGAGCTGCTTGGGCATGGAGCATTGGATGCAAGAGCCTGTGTTGCAGTGCAGTATGGGAGGGCTTCTCTAGCCACCCACAGTAGCGGTAGCGGCGGCGGCGCCACCCTTCCTATAATTTAGACAACGCTTGTTTTCTTCAGCCTGAATAATCACGTCAATTGTTGTGGATACACGCCCTAGTGGCTGGGATTACGTGGGCTTCACAGTTAAATTCGATGCTTTGTAGTTAACTTCAAATTGAAATACTAATGCACGAAGGTTGAAAAGCAGCACGTGGACGAAAGCGTGCTCTATATTAGGAAAAATACCTAATTCTACTCCTATTCAGGGTCAGTCAGCGGGATGAAATTGCTCCGGCAGGCATCAACGTGCTAGCGTGAATATCAAGCGGTGCTATATCTGTCAAACACGTGTTAACCATCCACCGCTTCTCTGAAGCCATGCTTCCCTTTCATAGTATAATCTCTCCTCTGATAGGAGGAATGGTCATGTTTTTCTATGATTCTTCCTAACGGCAATGCCAGCGGAAGTGAATTTTTCCGTTTGATGAGGCACTCATAAAGAACTAAGCACCCGTATTGCGTTGTAGTGGGCCAGCGCGCAGCCTTCTGTCGTGGCGCCATGCCTCCTACTCCCTATGAAGAAAGCGGGCAAGTGGATCGTAGAGACTTTCGGCGTAATGTTTACAACATACCTTATAGGTAACACTCAATAGATACACAGTTGAAAATGTGATTTACGACCAGGTCGCAGAGAGTGAAAAAAAAGTTTTGATATGCTTATGTTTGGAACGAGTTATTATGTTGCAAATATATTTACCAAATATATTTGAAAGAGCGGTTTCATCACTGGCCAGTCTGCCTTCGAGCTCGAGCAGCAAGTGACCTTCATTCTCTTCATCGGGTGCACACGCGTTATGACTATATGCATTGCGGCAGCCTACATGCAGCAGAACCCCCGTCGGCAAAGTCGCCACCTCGGCGCATCTAGACGTCAACATCATTGGGCGAGTAGTACTGCTTCCGGCATGTGACGTGTACGATGTCGCTGGCCTGAGGGATGCATGAAGACGATGAGGCAGCAGGAGCGATTTAATAAGTGACGGGAGGCACCGCACAAAGTACACTGTATGACCCTGTGTATCGAGAGAATAGTTTTTCAGACAGGCCAACGTGCCTGGTAGGAGATCACAGCAGAACCAACCAACCGGGCGAAAAGTGCACATTGCGGTGTCGTTGATCATACCGACTCCGTTGGTTCTATTGGGAGGTCAGAAGGCGAGCACGAGTGGCTTCGTGTGCGTGGGCTGCCTGGCTGATGGCGTCCAGGGCATATTTTGTGGTCGTAGTTGCTGGCCACCGAATGACGGTATCAAGGGGCAATGTGGGTTGACGGCCGAACAACAAGAAAAATGGGGAGTAACCAGCTGTGTAATTTCGCAAAAAATTGTACGCGAATGTCACGTATGGTGCAGCGAGGTCCCAGTCAGTGTGGTCTGAGGAAACGTACTTTAAAAGCATGTCGGTTAGGGTTCGGTTCAGGCGCTCCGTGAGGACATTAGTTTGTGGAGGTACGACACAGTGAGCTTGTGGCGCATTTCGCATGAGCGTAGGACGTCCGCTATGTTTCTCGATAGAAATGTGCGACTTCGGTCCTTGAGCAGCTGGCGTGGAGCACCATGTTGCAACATCATGTCCCGTAAAAAAATGGCGACGTCTGTGGCACAACTTGTTGGAATGGCGCGTGTGATTGCGCAGTGTGTGGCGTATTCAGTGGCCACAGCTATCCACCTGTTGCCAACAGTATACAGTGGAAAAGGTCCGAGTAAGTCCAAGCCGACGCGAAAAAAGGTTCAGAAGAAATGTTGAGTGGTTAAGGCGCCCAGCTGGTAGCATCGATGGCGCTTTACGGCGCTGGCATTCCTCACATGCCACAACGTATCTTCAATATGAAGCGTGCGAGACCCTGCCAATAGAAGCGACGGCGAACCCGGTCGTATGTACCGAACATGGCGAGGTGACGGACGGTAGGAACGTTATGAAGTCCGTGGAGTACAGCCGAGCGGAGGTGCTTGGGCATAGCAGGCAGCAGAGATGGGCCATCTGGATGGAAGATATGCCGGAATATTGCACCATTCTGGAGTACGAATGAGCGATGGGATCAGTTCGATGGAGGGGAGTGGAGGCGCCCGATGAAAGCCCGTAAGGCTACATCTTGGCGTTGCTCGTCGGCTATGCCAGTCAGTTGACAAACGAAGCACACGCAGGCGTTGTTGTTAGGTACGTTGGCCCATTCGTCAACTGGGTAGCGAGAAACGCTATCAGCGTCCTGATGCAGGCGTGCAGACTTGTATTTCACAGCAAAGGTGTATTCTTGCAGTCGCAGACCTCAGCGACCAAGTCGACCTGTGGGATCTCTCAAGGATGAAATCTAGCAGAGCGCGTAGTGGTTGGTGACGACGTAGAAGTGACTGCCATATGAATATGGACAGAGCTTTCAGAACGCCCCTACAAGAGCAAGGCATTCTCGCTCCGTGGTCGAATAGTTGTGTTCTGTAAGTGTAAGGAGGCGGATAGCATAGGTGACAACGCGGTCGTGTCCCAGTTGGCGTTGGGCGAAAACGTCTCCGATACCATGGTGACTGGCACCTGTTCGCACCACAGTTTGGGCGGATGGGTCAAAGTGGGCCCCAGTACGGGGGCGTCGTAAAAAGTGCGATAAGGCGCGAGAAGGCGGCAGCTTGAGTCGACCCCCACAAAAATAGGACGCCTTTTTTCAGAAGGTCGGTAAGTGGTTGATCGATTGCCGCAAAGTCTTTCATGGACCACCTGAAATAAGAACAGAGTCCCACAAAGCTCCGGACTTCTTTAGCGGATCGGGATACTGAAAAACTTGTGGCGGCACAAATTTCTGAGGGTCCGGCCGTACACCAGAAGCATTGTCAAGGTGGCCCACCACTGTAATCTGTCGGCAGCCAAAGTGACACTTCGAGGAGTTCAACTGGAGGCCAGCTTTGCGGAAGACGCCGAGTAAGGCCGACAGACGCTCACGGTGGGTCTTAAATCTAGGTGAAAATACGAGGACGTCGTCTAGGTAGCACAGGCATGTTGACAATTTGAACCCGTGTAGCAGAGAGTCCATCGTACGTTCAAACGTGGCTGGGGCGTTGCATAAACCGAAGGGCATGAGCTTGAATTCGTACAGGCCATCAGAAGTGACAAAGGCGGTCATTTCTTGGTCTTTCTCGCCCACGGCAATCTGCCAATAACCACAGCGAAGGTCAATGAATGAAAAGTAGCGTGCGCTATGGAGACAATCGAGAGCCTAATCAATACGGGGCAATGGATACATTTCATTTTTCATAATTCAGTTTAGATGCTGGTAAACGATGCAGAAACGCCTTGTGTTGTTCTTTTTAACCAGCAAGACGGCTTACGCCCATTGGCTTTATGAGGGCTCAATATTGTCTTTAGTTAAGATCTTTTTGACTTCAGCTTGAATAATCGGGCGCTCCGATGTGGACACGAAATAAAATTGACAGTGAATGGGAGGAGCATCACCTGTGTTGATGCGGTGCTAGGCAAGAGAAGTTTGACAGAGTGGTTGACCGTCAACGTCGAAGATGTCGTGATAGGAAGCTAAAAAGCGGATGATGGCGACTGATTGCACTGAAGGGAGGTCAGGAGCGATCGTGAGCCGTATTGACTTGTCAAGGCGTGTGGCAAAAGTTAGGCGAAGAGGAAGATTAGGCTGCAGAAGTGGCTGCAGAAGTGGTGACATGGTCATCGGCTAAGAACCGCAACGCAACGTGGCAAATAAGATGCTTTCAGGGAGTACTTGCTTCGTGAACCCGAAATTTATGACGGCTAGATGTATCCGTTTAGCGGCTATAGTTACGACGCAGTAAGGGACCGGGACATCCCGTGCCAGTAGAACATTAGGAATCGGCGTGACAATGTAATCCCCATCCAACACGGGTGAGGTCGAGGAATTTGAGGGCTTTAAGCGGTAAGCGGAGGAAACCTGTGGCACACAGGTCACGTTGAAGTTTAGGTTGAATATTCGGCTGAAAAGAAAGGTCTAAGCAAAGGGTGCCAGCGGAACAGTCTACCAGAGCGGAATGAGTCGAGAAGAAGCCCATCCCTAAAATGGCACACCATGAATAGGGCAGGAACGAAGCGGTCAGTGATGCTTATGCGAGCCATACACATTCCGATGACGGGAAGTGTTCCGTCATCGGCGACACGTACAGCTTCAGTAGCAGGAGGCATGAGTCCTTTTCTTAAGCAGCCACAAAAATGAACACTGATTAGGGACACGTGATCACCAGTATCGACTAGCACCGTCAAAGAAATACCATACACGTGCACATCGGTAAGATTCTTGTTCGTAGGATGCGTCAATGGGTGGATTGGTTCAGACAGAGATGATGCAGCTCTACCTCCAGGAGCTGCATGGTCTGGTTTTATTTTTCCGTCGGGTACGATAGAATGTTGGGCGGTTAGGGATGGCGGCGTGGCGGGGGCGACAGGGAACGAAGGCGTTGAGGGGACGGAGAACTAGCAGGAAGGCGGCTGTTAGGTGTGTCGAAAGCAGGGTCCGTACGGCTGGCCGAATACCAGCGAAGATCTTCATATGGGTGATAAGATGCGAGAAACAGGTTCCTACGTGGCGGCGTCCAGAAGGCACCACAGTAGCGGGAGACATGTCCAACGTGGTGGCACCGAAATCAGATCGTTTTGTCGTCAGGAGTTTACCATTCCGTGGGGTTGTGAGATCGTGGAGGAACAAAAGGGTCACGTCGAGATGCATTGATGGGCATTGGTCTGGAGGAGGGGCGAGAGACGGGACAGGTGATACGGAACCCGGGGTTGGCAAATTCTTGTCGTACGATCCCCTGAATAACGGAGTCCGCGGGGGTTGTTGGTATCATAGCATGTTCGAAAGGTGAGGGCTCAAGCGGCGCTGGACTTGCTGCTTCAAGTTCCCGTCGAACGACACGGGTGACACTCTGCTTAAAAGGCGGTGCGGCAGTGGAATCGAAGTAGGTGAGCGTAGCCGGCACGTTTGACATACATGAAAAAGAAGGACACACCCGACAGCTTCTTGCTGTTTTGAAACGGCAGCATTGTTGAATGACTCGGTCGATAGACGAGACGTTGGTGCAGACCATGAAATTGAAAGCGTCGTTAACGATTATATTCAAAGCGTGACCAACCTTGTCAGCTTCAGACATCGCCTCTCCCACATTCAGGCAAAGACCAAGAACTTCTTATATGTGGAACACATACGATTCAGTTGGCGACTGGAAACAGGTAGCCAGCTCCTGTCGTACAGCTGCGGGGCGACCGGTCGGATCCCCAAAGATGTCACGTAGATTCACCTTGAACGTGTCCTTGCTGGTAAGTTCGCACTTATTAGTTTCGCACCAGACGCCCCGGGATTCCGTCCAAGTAGAAGAGAACATTGCCGAGCATCATGGTTGGGTCCTAGCGGTGAGTTTGACTGACTCGTTCATAGAGGCGAAACCAGTAGTCGACATCGAGGCCAGGTTGAGCAGAGAATGGCCTGGGATCATGGGGTGTGGGGACTGCGACAGATGTTCTTGGAGAAGCCACAGATGGAGAAGGGGATAGGTAGTCAATCAATCAATCAATCAATCAGTTTATTATCATGTCATAAAATATGTTACAGGGAGTAAAATATACAGAAGAGGGTCCCAAAGTACAAGACTGCGACGGGACCCTCGGTGATCATTACAAATAATAAAAGCACAAGCAGCTGTTAGAATCGTAGAAGCAAAAATATATAAAGCAGAATGAAAACAAAGAGGCATGGAATCAAAAAACAAATAATACAGCACAAAACAACACAAACAAGATGATAGATCAACTATTTTTTAATGAGTTTTTAAATGAAAAAAAATAAACTTTGCATTTTAACGAAGTTGTCAAATTATTCCGTATGGTGATGGTACGGAAGAGAGAAGATGATTTACCATAGTTAGTACGAACCTTAGGAAGTAAAAAGTTATTATTAGCCGTGAACCTAGTTGTGTTAGTATTAACTAACATCTTAGGATCAATTAAATTAGCAGAAAGTTGATTTCTTATTTTTTTTTTGCAAAAACATAATTAGATTAAACCTGAATAGATAGTTAACAGTTAAGATTTTATTGCATTGAAGAAGGGGAGCGGCGCTACTGTCGCGAAAACAGTTAAAAATAGCACGAATAGCTCGATTTTGTAGATGTTGTACGGATGAAAGATGACACTGGTAAGTATTCCCCCATGATGCGATGCCATAAGTGATATGAGAATGAATGAATGCGAAGTAAAGTGAAAGGAGTGCTTTATGAGAAAAATATGAGCGAGCTTTGAGTAATGCGCGAATGCCGAATGCTGCCGTTTTTCTAATGTGAGCAATATGGAGAGCGAAGTTAAGGTTAGCGTCGAGGTGAACGCCAAGAAAAGATACACTGTTGCTGATATTAATCAAATGAGAGTCAACTGTGAGCTGTGGTGAGGAAGTTAACTTGCGTCGAGCAGTTAACTGGCGTTGAGTCACTTGAATCTATAGCGGGAAGTTGAAGGATGCGGCCACAGCGGAGCTGCGTTTTGAGGACGAGGAACGTTCCACCTCCACCAAATATGTTACGTGAGTAACGAGTCAATATATTGCAAATATATTTACGAAATATATTAGCAAGTGCGGTTGCAGCTCTGGCCAGTATGGCTCTGAACTCGAGCAGAAGCGACCTTCATTCTCTTCGCATTGACGATACACATTGCGGCAGCCTACATGTATCAATATGTTGGAGATCTTAATGAACCCGTTTTATTCGAGAAGTTCAGCTACGCGCGTGGGCTCCTTCTGTGGTATTGTGTCTTCACACAAAAAAAGAAACCAAAAAGTTGCTCTAGCCAGATCTCATTGGGAAACCCACATCTAATTTACTTCACCTGGTTATTCCTTTCACGACGGGATTAAAATCGTTACGGTGAATTCTCGGTCAAGTCCTCACTTTTTCCTCTTGGGGTTCTCACTTTTTCTCCTCTGCGAAGTGAATGATGCTTTTTAAAAGCAAATGAAACTTTGTATTTTTTTGCCCTGCTCACGTAACCCATACAGGCTTGAAAAAGTACGGCATTGAGCGTCAGTTTGTCTGTTAAGACGTTCAGTGAATAAATTTGTAAAAAAGTTCATCATGGCAAAAGAATCTTACTTGGTGGTGCAGCAGAAAGTAGCGTCTCAAGGATATGCAGCTGTATCAGTCAGATCATTGTCCCCTAATGCTACGAGTATTACACTGACGGCAGTATAAAAGCGAACTAGCAGTTATGCGACGCTCGCATTCGATTCAAAAAGCGGGCACCATGAAGATTCTGGTAAGTATGCTACTCGAGACGAAGATCTGCATACAGTTTATTTCGAGTGCGAAGCACTTAAGAGGCCGGGCTGTGGTATGCTGTCGTATGCTATGATCGTACGCCTTTGTCGTCGCTTGGCGTAACGCAGGTAAAAGCGCATATAGTGTAGCCGTCCGTAGCGTCTTGAGCACACGTTTGTAACATCCGAGAGTTCTCTGCTGATGAGCCATATTTTCATATATCATACATTCATTTTACACATACAAAATTAGATAACTTAATGTACCTGTTTGCAGAACATAAAACAATAAATATTGTATGAAGCTGAACGTACGAGGAATAAACAAAATAGGACTGACAAAGCAACCAGCTAGAAAACAGTTGCAATATACACGAGTTAGAGCTGTTAACTTAACATAAGTTAGTAATAAACAAACGAAGCCTACACCAGGAACCGTCTTGCAAAGCTGCCTGAAAAAGTACGAGTGTAGGCCATACACTATTCTCACTTCCTAAGGCAGTGATACACACACTTTGCCAGACAGATTCACTTTATCTCTCGATTCTTTTCGCTTTCATCACTTGATTACTTCTCTCACCCAATGTGTTTTGGTGCCTAAGTATCACTGCATGTACATGGAAAATTATACGCCAGTTTTATTTTCGAAACTAAGCGTGAATAACAAGACACGCAGCATATTGCCCCGCTTGTCATTTTGATGTATACAAATTTCAACCACAAGGGCCGTGTGCTACGCTATGCGCAGACCACGCTTCAATGTTTCAGAAGCTTCGTGATTGCCCGACTGTGGTGGTCTAGTGACTAAGGCACTCGGCTGCTGACCCACAGGTTGCCGGATTAAATCCCGGTTGCAGCGGCTGCATTTCCGATGGAGGTGAAGGAAACAGGAAAGAAAATAGGAGGAAAAGAACGGCAGGGAGGTTAACCAGCTATTTTTCTACCATGCTCATGGGAGGGGGATGGGGGAGATGAAAGATAAAGAGCAGAGAGGGAAGAGAGATTAAACACAGCACAATCGGCAGCACACGCGTGCACACTCAGTCATAGTCCAGTCTTGTCTTTTACAGTGTGTGACATTGCTGTTACAGCCGCTTGTTCAGGTCCGTGGCGCGTAGAAAATTCAACAGAACTTTTGTCGCCTTCTGTGGCAATGTCTACTCTCGGGCACTTGACAGAATAGTGTCCACAGGCATTTGGCTGTTGTCGATGCGGGCAAGAACGGACGCCAGTGAATGTCTCTGGATGTCATACAACGGACAGTAGCACAGGATTTTGTGTAGCGTCTCTTCGCAACAACAGGTTTTGCAGAGAGCGTCGTCGGCCATTCCTATGACAAAAGAATAAGATTTTGTAAATGCCGCTCTTAGCCATAAGCGATGAAGAAGGGTGGCTTCTCTTCGGTCGAGCCCTGTGAGCATGCGGAGAGCCATCAAAGAGGACAGGTGGTGTTCACGATTCGTCTCGTTGCTTGGTGGGCACCGTGATGAAAACGTAATTTCACGTGCAAATCGTTGAAGATCACTGGCTGCATCGGTCCACGAAAGTGGTATGGCTTCTTCTCGTGTTCCTTCAAGAGCTGTGCGCGAGGCAGTATTGGCATGTTCGTTCCCTATGACGCCGCGGTGACTTGGCAGCCACTGAAACGTCACATAATGCCCTTTCTCGTGTGAAGTTTGGAGAAGCCATCGAATTTCGAAAAGAAGCTGTTCAGACGGCCGCGACGCAGTGATGAGAGCCCAGATTTTAGGGCAGCCCTTAAGTCGCTGAAAATTGACAACTGTTGCAGTCGTTCCCGATTGACCACATTAAGTGCAGCGCGCAAAGCAGCAAAAAGCTGTTTAGGCCCGTGCGCTCTGATTTGTGTGGACGTTAAAGCACCCGATGTGGTTGAAATTCATGGAGCCTTCAACTACGGTATCGCTCATATACATGTGGTGGTTTCGCAACGTTAAACTCCACATATCAATAAATCAATCGATCAAATCACTCAAAAGCTTTGTAGTTGATAATGCTGATAATACTGTAGAGAAGACGTGCAGGGCGAGACATAGTCTAGTTTACTCGGGAGCTTGTGAGGCCACTAGAAGTAACGCCGGAGTAATTAAAAAACACATCTGTAACATCCAACCCACTTTACCACCTGTCAGCTTTTTATACTGAATGGTTGACATACTGTTCGCCGCTATCAGCGTATGCGTATTGCTGTAGTCTAAGGTTTAGTTTCCAAGGCATAGTTCAACCAAATAGTGAGTTTGAAATTCAACGTGCCGACTGCTGCCTCCATCAACTTCCCAAGCACGTACATTATAGTACTTCGAGCGTTCTATGATTACTGCATGGAACCCGTGGCTTTAAAAACGTTTTGCTATATTGCATGTTTTATCATTTAATTGCTTTTGCTACCGGTCATCATCGTGTTCTGCGTGGCTATATCTGTGGCTCAAGCAATCCTTAAAAAGGCTATTAGCTTCGGTGCTGGACTTCTTGCTGGCAAAGCCCTTTCTCGCGGTGGTGGTGGCGGAGGTCCGTACCCTTACCCATACGCTGGTGGACACGGTGGTGGCTACGGTAGTGGCTTCGGATTCTCCGGCTAGAACCACCATGATTATTTTGTCACGACGCATGCAAGGAGAAGTGAGTGTCTTAATTTTCATGATCATGTCAACCCGTGAACGTGCGCAATGGCTAAAAAACGTGATTACATTATGAGTACTCTGTGATATTTTATTGTATACTAAAATGAGCAGATACTACCTCTAGCCCTTTTGTAGTTACCAAAATATACTAGCCCGAGGTGAGCAATACGTTGCTTTCAAAGGTTGAGTGAATACTACCAGCTTGGAGGCAGTGAACTGGTTTGGCATAGTATTTCGAGATTGAGCAGACAATGATGGTAAGGAACGTGCATGGGATTTCATTGTATGTATTTTAATAAAAATATGAGACCAGGAACGTGGCTGAAAATATAACATGCCATTAGTAGAAACTGAAACATCGACCTTCGAATAAAGCGTCTGAGGAGCAAGAAAGATGCCGGAGAGAAAGGAAAAAAATACCTTTTTACTTTTATAACTAGACGTATAGGCTTCAGTTCTTCAAACCATGAGAAACAACACGGGCAAAGTTCAAGAAAAAGCACAAATAATGCCTTATCTTTTATGGAAAATGCAAAAGGTATCAATAAAACACCTATTTTATGAGGCATAGAAAGATCAACACATCATAAAAGAAATTAGTTAAGTCCACTTTCAACTCCTAAAAAATATCACCATATAAATTTTAAATTTGTAATCAGAGATCTGTGAATTGCTCATGTAATAATTTGATGCAGATATACTGGCTGGATATACCGGTTATGCGAAGATATGAAATACTTGAGTGTTCTCGGTATTTAGGATAACAGTTAAAACAAATACACTTAGAGTTACAAAGGGAACGCGAACTGAAATACAGCCACAAAGATGACAGTTGTGAAGCTAGGTGCAACAAAAAGAAAACCAATACGGGTCGTACAATGTCGCAGGTAGCCAGCACTTTTTGTAGCCAAGATGTAGGTAGTTCCATCTGAAGATCCTGCTGGCAGGACAAGAAACGAACTCAGAAGCCGGACTGGCATCATTGCAAGAATTCGCAGAAACAAGGAACCGCAGGATGCATAACAACCGCTGCCGTCTCACAAGAAATTATCACATTACCATCGCTTCTGTGGCAGTACATTCCTAGATGAGCCATCGCTTTTCTATTGCAGTTATCGTCAAAAAGGGTATAAAAATATTCTTGTAGCTTCAAGCCCCTAAACCAAGTACGACTACTGTAGTGACTGACGCCCTAGCGAAAGGCTTGGGAAATATACAATCGCTGTGTTCTTTATCATACACCTCAATCCAACGACATGATCCTGGTTCTAGCGTCCTAGTTACCATTGAATTCTTTCGCCAAGGCCAGAGTTCTATACCACAACTTGCAACTGCAAGGCAGTAGTCGTGCGCCGTCACCCTTACATCACAAATGCAGATATCGTCGTGTAAATGCGGACGATTCTGACACGATTGCACAATAGTACTACTATAGTATAGATACTACTGGCAGTACTGATCACCTGTAAGCTAACTTCAATGAGTGCACCTGGCTCTCATCTTAAACGATAAAACAAAAAGAAATTAAAATGAAGACAAACCTTAAACATTTTTCAAAATTTTGGTACGTTGGTTTCTGTCCTTCAGTGTTCAGTAAAAAAACATTACCCTGGCAATTATATTGCGAGTGGTGGCATGCAACGAATATAAGAAAAATTTTACATGTTCATGCATTTGTGATCAAATTTGTAAGGATATTCAAATTTTCATCCTAATAAAGCTTATAAATAGGTAATTTAAAACCAGAGTTGTGAAATAAAGCTTCTTGACTTTTTTCTGCTCTTCAAAGTGTTCTAAGAACGCGTTTGCGCAATACTGACGCCATGATTTGTTTTTGTTTGATTCTACGCAGGTTTCACCTTATGCACAAAAATCAGCATTCCTGTAAGACTTCATTGGCCATTGTAAAAGGAACTTGGTATTTTGTATCAGCTAATAAAACGTGTTTATTTTTATACACATATTCTATTCACAACTTGTTTTCTAATAAACATTACAAATGAAGAAGGCATGCCAACATATTCGACTCCGCTAATAAATTTACTCTGGAGAACTCAACAAGACGTCCCCAAGTGCGCACAACTGGGCCTAAATTATGTCAATGGTCTCGAAAAGTTTCCAACGTTATTGGAACCCAAGTTTGTTTACTACCCTAATATTTTTGCTAGGAGAATGACTGGTGGTAAAAGAGGGCTAAGCAGCACTGCACCATAGCTTCTTAGCTTGCTTGCTTGGTAGAATCCTGCTCAATGAATGACGGAAAATATTAAACATTTCTGTGAGTGTTTAATATTGCCCGGGATCATAGTGGAAATAAATCTAGCTCGCACTCATCAGTGTCTTACTAAAAATTGCTCACTTCATTATTGATCCGCAAAAAAAAGACGATTAAAAATTAAATCGCAGTATCTGGTAAATTGCATTCTTCACCTACTTTTTTTGTATCGGTTATACTAAAATATACAGGTATCTCAGTATTTTACTTTGTTCATCAGTGTAAGTGCCACGTTCCTTTAGGATTCATATAGCATTTCTATAGCATAGCAGTGCCGTATAGAGGTGAAAACTGTACAGGTTCGAACAACATTTTTTTTGCAAAATTTTGGCAGCATGCCAAGTTGTCCACGATAACAACATATAATGCGGTGTGGGCTTCGCGTAGTATGAATGCGCCATCCCTTTTGAAACAAGTCCAACGCCCTTCGTTGCAACTGTCTTGTATGTGAGTCCCACATTGATGCATCAGGTCGAAACCAGGTATACGTTGAGCTGCCGTATATCGCGAAAGATGGCCATATAGTGTTTTAGAGCAATAGCGTTAGAGAGCTCGTGTCACAGAAACTCGGCCATCGGCATCGATACTATTGGTTCTGAGAGAAAAATTGTCCGTGAGCGAAAAATCGAGAAAAAACAAATAAAAACAATAAAAAGACCAGTCCCATTGAGGATCGAACCCGGCCCGTTCGCGTAGCAATTAGGTGTCCTACCAAAAGCCACTATGTTACTTGCACCTGCTTCGGGAAAAAAAGCACTACATAAATGCCTTACAGCGGGAGAAGTCTGCTTAACACATTTTGTTAGACAGGTGTGATGACGAAAACGATCCCATTCGGCGATTTGTAGGCGCATTTGGGAGGCCATCAAACTACGTCGAAAAAGGCCTGGATAGTGCATCCATTGCCGCTAAAAACACACAGGTACTTACAAACAGCTCTAAATATGGACAACTATGTTCATCTAATAGAAAACATACCACGCCTTTCCACAGGCATTGATCAAGCAAACAGAAAACGCTAGAAAATATGCTGTCCTCTGTGAAGCATTGTGATACTATTTAAGGCCTCCGAGATGTCAAATGCGTGGCGTGTATCTTGGAAGCCATGCGACTCTTGCTTTAGATCGAGAACCTGCATGTACCGTTCGCACGCGTGCTGGTACAATCTACTCTGTGTGTGTGTGTGTGTGTGTGCGTGCGTGTGCGTGTGCGTGTGTGCGTGTGCATGTGCGTGTGTGTGCGTATGTGTGTGTGTGTATGTGTGTGTGTGTTACAAATATATATATTAAGTATTCACTTAGTTGTTGAAGGGTGCACTAGGGGCTGGATTTCGCTATCACGTTCAACTCCTAAGGCGGATCTTAAGGGTCCCCCAATTTTTTTTCTTAGAAGTTGCTCGGCACCGTAAAAGTTCAGCTCCCCACAGCATGTATTTTGTGCTTATGGTTAAAAAGTATGCGACCGAATTTAGTTTAGCCGATGCACCCACCACGCACCAATATATTGACGACAAGGGGCATGGCTTATCGTTATTAACAATATAGGTAATATTTTGTGAAGCATTGATTTGCCAAGTTATATGTGCTCTCAGAAATAGGGAGTAGCTCGTTTCTTGCGTAAACTTCACAGCTTTCAACCAATTAATTACTTCGTCTGAAAACTATGTTTTATATCACGGCACTTTACAGCTTTTTTTTACACTCCGAATCGCACTTTTATCTTATAATTTGAATACCGTGAGCATTTTTCACGGTCTTCATCTTCTCATCTATACTCTCTCAGCTTCACCACTCTGGCCTGAGTTCTCGACCTGGCCTCACGCTCGGCAGAACAAAGAGTTGAGCCCTACACGTTCTTTTACAATACATCATAATAAATGCGAAGCTTTTTTAGCGAACTTCGGTGATTTTGAGCGTATCTATCTATCTATCTATCTATCTATCTATCTATCTATCTATCTATCTATCTATCTATCTATCTATCTATCTATCTATCTATCTATCTATCTATCTGGCCGCCTACGACTTTTAGCTCTCCTGGCCGTTTCGATAATTGTGTCGATACGAAAGTTGGTACGCCACAACAAACCTGTATGACGGGCATAAGTGACAAGTCATAACAATAAAATGATGAAATGTATGTCATGAATGTAATGATTTACATTTTGTGGTGTTCCTGCTCTTGCGTTGGTTTCGTTCACATGACATGTTGCAAAACTTGTATGGTATGACATGACTGTATGGCGAACGCAAGCGACTGACTCTAACATGAAAATCTTGACATACGTGTCATGTAATAACATGACTACATGCCGCACTCACGATGCGCTCGTGGCCGTTTCGCTATTTTCACATATACCGAATTTGGTATAACGGGATGCCAATAGGTGATGACCGTATGCGACTGATACAAACATGATTATCAGCAGGTGCGTGTCATGGAGCAATATGATTACATGCCATGCTCATGATGCACTTGCAGCCGTTTCGCTAGCTTCACATATACCAAGTTTGTTATTACGGAACGTGAATGGATGCCGAATCTACGTGAGTGGCACAAACATGATAATCATGACATGCATGTCATGTAAAAACATGACTAGATGCCTCGCTCATGATGCGCTCGCCGCCACTTCGCTAGCTTCACATATGCCAAATTTGGTATTACGTTACGTGAATGGATGACGTAGGTATGTAGCTGGTGTAAACATGATAATCATGAGATGCGTTTCATGTAAGAGCATGACTACATGCCACACTCATGAAGGCGCCAATACACTTCAACGTGACTCTGCGTGCGTGCGCGCCGGCGTTCGTTTTGGCGCGTCACGCCGGCGATGCCATGCCAGGTGCCGATCTGCCTGCTATATACTCGTAGGTGCAGCTGCGCTAGGTTGCTTTGACGCATGCGCGTTTGACCGTGTCCGGCGTCCCTACATCATTAAGAAAGGCAGACGCAGTGCTGTCTGGGTAGAGCTGGGTGACGTTATCGACGTGAAATGTAGTATGTTGCATTTCGCGCTGGTTGCCGCTGGGCCGCGCTGACGGATGCTGGTCGCGCCGATCGCGCCTGGCGTCAGACTATAGATTGCTCGCGTTTTGCCAGCGTAGCGTCGGTGCACCTATCGTGCATGCGCGTCAACGTTACGTAAAAGCATATCGGGTCTTTCATGATGCGCTGGCGGCCGTTTCGCGACCTCCACATATACTAAATTTGGTATCACATGATGTGAATAGGTTATGAAGAAATATGACGCGTCGAATCATGATACTCATGATATGCGTTTCATGTAAAGCATGACAACATGCTACGGTCCTAGCGTGCTCACAGCCGTTTCACTATTTCCACATATACCAAATTAGCTATTGCGTGACGTGAATAGATGACGTAGGTAGATAACACGGCCAAATACGACAATCATGACATGAAAGTCATATAAGAAATAATTCACTCCCGCATTGTAACGTTGTGCTCATTTTAAAGGCACCTATCAACCTTCCTCATTCGTGCGTCGCATATCAAAGATTCCCACTGTACGTGGGATCTGCCAATTTTAGGGGTGAAGCTCCTTATGTGTGTTTAGAAAATGTGGTTAACGATTTAGAGTACTAGGTACTCTACTATTGAGGCCGTCGCCTCAAAGACGGATGCGTGTTTAGAAAAAAATGTTTAACGATGTAGGCGTGGCTTGTGCGTCCCTCGTAGTACGTAACCAACAGTGGCACATACTCGAAACAGGTATAACGTTTGACCTCCAAGGTGGTGCCGGTGAGAGATTTCTTCTGTGCGTTGTTTAACAATGAAAAATAGTGCTCAATGTACATGCCAATGGCTCCTAATAGGGAATGAGGGACAGGAGCATTCGGCTTTTAGTCAACGCGCACGCTGCGATCCCCATTAGCAGCCATTGGCATGTACATTGAGCACTATCGGACAAGAAAGGGTTGCTACATTATACTCGCTGGGTGTAACCTCCTTAGTTTTAGAAAGGTTTAGCGAGCGTTCAGCCGCAGGGCCTTGAATACAATGAACTAGTATATACCATGAACTCAAGGTGGTTGAAGGTGGGAAGTACACCCGAAGCGCAAGCCGTAAGAAAGTGTGCGTGTGCCACCTTTTGTTTAGTCCTTGGAATGTCCACTGTATGGCGGTGCTTCTATATGGGGAATATATGATAAAAATATGCGAGATGGTGGGACTTGGAGTGTTGAATAGATGGACAAACGGACACACAGACAGATGCATGGATGGACGCATGAACGCACGCAGGGGCGGATGCATGAACGAGTGCAAGGACAGGCGCACGAACAGACGCATGGACGGTCACACAGACGGACGCATGGACGGACGAATGCTTCGCCCCACTCTCCATCATTCACTCCGTGGATATGCTGCCATTTTTTTTCGTTCTACACCTTAACCTTGCGAACTCTATTTAAAGTTTAACTAACCTTAAGGACATTTTCAACAACACCGCATCCGTTATCAGTTAGTCATACTAGCATTTCTCAATGTCTCGCGAGTTCCTTCCATTTTTTTTATTCGCATCACTGTTTGTGCCCTTCTTGCCTAGATTTGAAGATTGCTTAACGAATATACCAAAAACAATTTAAGAAGCGCCCTGGCAGGTTGTTAGTTAAGTGCTCGTATTGAAAGGTCGCCATCTTTTGACAGAATATGTTATAAACCTTCAAAAGAACAATTATTATTATGTATGCAACAAGCTTCAGTATATTAGCTTACAATTGTGTATTCTAAACAACGCACGAGAAAGAACAAAATATAATTGGCAATGTGCTGAAAATAATAACACATTATAAAAAAGGCAATCATTAAAGGATGACGTTACACATGTCCAGAACTGTGTTGGAATCAGCATGATACATTTACACTTTGCCGTACTTTCTTTTGTCTAAGTGTCAGCCAGCAATGAACTAAACTGAATGAAATAAAATATACAAAGGAACGTTTTATTACACGGCGTCTAAGCCTTATCAACAAAACTCAGTGTTTTTATTGAGACATTAAATTCAATCAATCCGTTGTACAATTTGTTCCAATTTAAAAAAAATACTTCTACCAACATGAGGACAATGTTTTCGCTCAATTTTCCAGCAGCCCACGTTCTCTGAACCACAGCGAGAAGCCAATCTGCCGGGCCATATGTTGTTTACAACGAAACAAAATTAAGGGACCGGAGTGAGCGGGTTTTCAACGCCAAAACCAGCACGAAATGTTACATTTTCCAAACTGTTCGCACTTGGATGCGCGCGCTTTGTTTGCAAGCAGTTAAATGGTGCGCAATGACACTTTCGCGAGATGGATAATGATGCGGTAGCACGCTGTTGTTTGGAACTTGCCACTGCGCCGGCATCCCGAAGAGAGAGGCGCTACAGGTCTTAACCCGCAAGCAAAAAAAAAAAAAACAGAAGCAAACGTGTAAGGTCACGCGAAGCAGTTCTGAGGCCGTTATTTTCGCAGAGGAATTCCGCCGTGACGCTGGCCACGCAAGGGGAACGCGGAGTGCTTCCGGCGTTGCGAATATTCGAGCCTCCCTGGTGCCGGAGCCCTTCAGATTTTTTTTTCATATTTTAGTGCTTAAGCTTACTTGATCATTTTTACTTTGTTCCTAAGTTTCTACGCTTTGGTAGTATTTCTGCAACGATTGGTCGTGTAAAGGATCAGAGAAAGAAGGAAATCAGGGGGGTGGGGTAAAAAGCGCACTTGCGAAAGTGAGCTAGCGACGACAGACTCCCGTGGGGGACCGACTTTTGAAAGGTGCAGTGAGCACGCTTACTGCTCGAGAGCGTGTGTCTGCCCCTCTTTGTAGTCGCCTAAGGGCGGGAGCAGTTGTACGTCGGCATTCGGACATTCGTCACGGAACGTTGGCTGCGCGAGAAGGGTTTGCTTTCTTAGACCAACAATCTTCGACATCTCCTCCCTACCCCTCGCTTCGAGCAGCCTCTTGTCCTCCACGAAACTTTCTCGCCACCAACTTGCTTCGGAGTCGCCACACCGCGTAACAAACAACGTAGACAAAACGAAATAAAAAGCTCGCTCTCGTATACACTCGGGGACGGGTGACAATCAGTTCCGCTACGAGCCCTTATTTTTCCTATGGCCTTTCCCCATCAGAGTCGCGTTCCCCGCCAGATACCTTTTGCATGGACCTCCTTCAATTCGCAGTCTTCACCACTCGCAGCACATTGTGTGTTTGTTTTATATTTCACTGGGATTTTCCACAGCACGAGTCAGCGTACGCGGCAGTGTTGCCCAAGGTTCTGCACAAACCCATAATGTCTTGCTCCGAGGCATTACTGAGCGAGCGACGCTCCGTATCTCTGCCGCAATTGGAAGCCGAGGCAGGTAGCCCAATGCGTATATGCCCGCATGAGCGATTACCAGCTACGTTTGCCGGCACGGCCAATGTAACTCCTGCTCTACCGGCAGTAAGGTGATCACATGACTGCTTAGCCGATGATATTAAAGAGAAATGTATCACTTATGGTCTCTTTTCCAAGTGTAAAAATAGGAACAAGGCGCAATTCTTCTATACACAGGAACGAGAAAATGATGCGAGATATTCGACAGTGTAAAATACCTGCGCTGACGTAAAATAGCATCAAGAGAACAGGCTCAATGAGGGCCGACGGAACTAACATTTCACATTGCTGATGGCATCATTATTTCCAGTCAACAAAGACAACAACACGTGCTAGGAAGCAATAACTATGCCCACAGTTCTGCTCTTAATGCCACAAGCGAAGCACCTCTTTCTGCCTGTGATGTTGTAGATACCCTCTATACAACTGTACGTTATTGAGCTCATTCATAACACATATCGTAAAAGAAAGGTTCAAACGTGAGCCATACGGGCAACATTGAACGACACTTTGTCGTAAATTAATCTAATATTTACATGTGGCATTCCTCTCTGTTACAAATTGCTCTATAATATTGCCAAGAAAAAAAGACATTGACTATTACCTGGCTTTTGAGGCGGAGTTCTGAAGTGTTTATTTGAATATGAACGACATGGCGGAACACTAGGCTGTATGGAACGTAACCTGCAGAAATGAATTTTGTGAATTTTAAGGCGACACGGAATACCCCTGGGATATCATGAGTAAACTAAGGCTGCGTTTCGTTCATATTGAACAGTTCCTAGGTCAGCTCGTTGCGTCTATTAAGGAGACCTGCGACGGTGGAGTTGAGCTTATGGCGTTCGTCTACTGAAATGAAGGTCACGGGTTTTATTCCCGGCCAAGGCAGTTGCATTTTCTGTAGAGGTGGGATCGCTTTAGGCATGTTCACTAAAATTTAGACACACGGTAAGGAACCCCAGGTTGTGGAAATTTTCACCTGATTCTACTGTATGGCGTTCCTCATAACATAGTTTTTGGACCTTAATTCCGAAATGTCATCATCTACAATTGAAAGAGAGTTAGACTATTGTTTTTTCAATGGGTACAGCACATATAAGTGTCAAAAATATCTGCTAATAATTTCTGGGTAAAGATATTAGGTTTGGCCTTATTCTGTTAATATTAACAACAGCATTGTGCTAGCAGTTGTGGTCAAGGTTGTTGTAAAGTACATAGAGTATAATTTCATTAGTTAGACACACCTACAGTAAAAAAGTTCAAACAATCCGGACGTTCTCTCTGGTGCCAGCTAGCATACCCATCGTTGACATCAAATTTGCGTTGCTTCAGTCATAATTTACCGCAACTTTGCCGATTAAGGTGGATCTTCGGTTCACCCCGAAAGCGATTCGTTGCAAATATGTGGTGCAAAAAAACCTGGCGGACGGTGAAATGGCTGCAAAAAAACCGCTGGCAGACGGTGAAATGGCCGCAGACTTTCCAACCAGCATGGTCGTTATTCACAATCACTTTGTTACAGTGTGCGTAATAAGTTATGGCTTGAGAAATTGTTGGAACATAAGCTGAGAGGTCTTGAGCCGCTATGTGAAAGCTGTGTGAATCAACTGGCAAATGGAGAAAATTGCGGCTTTCACACGGTTTTCAAGCGAAATGTCCCTACATTCACGATTATCTGAAGAAAACAATAATGCATAGATGTAAGAGACACTTGTTTATTGTTTTTTGATAATTCAGAATTCGCTTATTTAAAGTGATTTTCCACCAACTTCTCACTGACCAGAACAGACCTTCCTATCAGCTGTCGTTGATGAAATCCTGCCCTCTTGCTCTGCCAATCACAAGTTTGCCACTTCGTACCATCCGCAAACGAACAGTCTTATGGAGCGCCTCAACCGAACTATAACCGACATGCTTTCTAAATACGTAGCGGCCGACCACCAGGACTGGAACGTTCATTTGCCATTTGTGACGTTCGCACCTAATTCATCACGTCACCACACTGCCGGCTATTCGTCATTCCATCTTCTATACGGCCGAGAATCCGCCCTACCCTTTGACACCTTGCTGCCCTCGGCCACTGAGTATGCCGGCGAAGCCATCGCGTGAGCCGACCACGCACGCCACCTCTCCCGCGGCCATCTGCAGGTCTCACAGGAGCACCAAAGACGGCTCTACGATTCTCATCATCGAAACGTGCACTTTTCACTGGGTTCCCTTGTCCTTCTCTGGTCCCGCACTCGGCGTGTAGGTCTTTCTGAAAAACTGCTGTCACGCTACACTGGACCATACCACGTCGTTCGCCAGGTGACTGACATTACATACGAGATCGTTCCAGCCAATCCAACGTCATCATCGTCAGCTTTCAGTGACATCGTGCACATATCTCGGCTCAAGCCTTATCACCCTCCTTCTACCGCATCCGGTTAGCTCAAGCACCGAGACGGTGCTTCTACCGCCGGGGGGTTATGGTACACCACCACCGCCACAGCCTTGCCGCATGAAAGAGAAAGGCGATGTCGGTTGCTGGTTGTTGATGAACTCTCGCCATCTTGTTCGCCGAGCATGGGCCATCGTATATAATTTAATAAATAATTAATTCGTAACATTAAATCACCAGAAATTCGGTTTCCATCACAGCGAACCTGAAGTGCCGGCTCCGCAAGCTTCTACGCAAGGAAGAAATGACATTTCACTTGCGATGGGCCTATAAGACATTCAGAACGCAAGTATTATTGATGGCAGAAAATACAAAATTGGAACGCTTTAAAAATTAGTGTGAATGTAGACACCGCATATGTTTTGGTCTCATTGAACATGACGCCAACTCAGCACCAGCCGATGACAAACGACACACCGAGGCACGTCTGCAACCCCTATGAGCGCAGAAATTCTAGCTGAAATTGATGTCATTCAGATCTTCAGGAAGAAAGTGTACACCTGTCTCTCCCGCAATGTCTTTGTGCTTCAGTTTTGGAGTAATGCTCACAAAGCCTTGGACACGAAAAAAATTGAAATTACAATGGCTTGTGATGAGCTGCTGATGTCATTCAGCAAATATACATGCTTGACGAAAGGCAAGAAGAAAAAAATTAAGCTAGTTTCACCTATGGTGGTTTCATGTCATGAAGAATGCTGACCTGGTCATCTTCCTTTTGTTTCTTTTCGCTTTTCTCTCTCGACCCTCCTCTCTTTCTTTCATATTCTCTTTCTCAGTTGACTCTGTGTTTCGGTTCCTTTACGTCATTTCGTTTGTATTTTACTTCCTATTTCTTATTTCTCTCTTTTAGTTTCTCGCTTGCTTCCTTCTTCAATTTTCTATACGTGGTTTGTGCTGACGTGTTTTCCTACCCATTGTAGTAGTCTTCTCACTTTATATTATCGTCAAGGTACTCGAAGAGAAAAAGGAAGAAGATTTTTCCATGATGCGAGTGCGCACTATTATACTACAGCTTGCTAAATAGGCTACAACCAACGACTTTTTTATTGAAAGGCGCGCTTTAGAAACACGAGCTACCGTATGCTGCCGCCGTCGCTTGGAGAAACGCAAGCAATATCACGAGCAACATAGCCATCTATAGCCTAGCTATGCAGAGCACAGGGGCGCGAAAGATAAGTGAGGCTCAGAAGAAGAGATGGAAGGCAGAGGAGGAGAGATAGGAGAAGAAGGAAGGCAATATGATGTCATCGTACACTGTCATCATTTCTCGGCACTCCGCGATACGCTCACTAAATAATATGTAGCATAGCCGCGCATAATAACGGAACAGAGAAATGCGAGGATTGTTATGAGGGGAATGTGGATGAAAAGGAGAGAGCAAATAGTAGCATAGTGATATGTCGCATTACTTATGATGTAATATCTATAACTCAGCCATTTAAAGCCATGTTTATATAGCCCAGTTATAGTAAGGGGATAAGAGAGGGGTCGGTATGAGGAATGGTTTGAGGTTGAAGAGAATGGCCAGAAAAAAAAAGATAGAGAGTACAGCGTAACATAGCTTTGTATGAGGCCAGGAACACAATACCATTATAGCATAGCGGCATGTAGCAAGAATGGAAGAAGAAAGATAGCGTGATGACGAGGAAAACGAGGAAACGAGAGGGTAAAGCATAGCAAACTCGTGCATTCATTCTAGTCATCTCTTTCTATTCTAGCGTGTTGCCCCAAGCACATTTTCAGCCTAAACGACAATTCCTTATAAACTAGCCCCTCAACAAACTCTCCTTTAGTTGGTCCTTGAAGGACAGTTATCAGTGAATGCCTGTGTTTTTGAATGCGAAAACATAGCACTGCAGTTGGGCGTATTTTAACCACTGCAGCAGGTACCGAAAGAAAGGAAGCATACTAAAATTTATTAATATGTTGTTTTTAAGTATTATCTACTTTCTGATTACCGCTGTTCGAGTAGAACAGAAACAAACTATATCTGCATTGTAGGAAATACTACAGTCTGTATCAGTTGACAGATTAACGCGTCGCTGAAGTTCTTTTTATCATTGATATACGTCGTATTCTGTCTTCTTAAATTCTCACATCGTATTGATAAGAGAAAATGCGTAATTAAAAAATATACGCGATTGAATAAACATTCCGACGAAAATTTATATGATGAATATCTATACACCTAAGGTACACGTAATTTTTCCTCTCTAACAAAAACACGGGGAAAAAATAACTGTGCTTTTGCGAGTACAATGTTCACAGGCGGTTACAAAATTACGGGCTGTAATCACAAGAAGCACGCGACGGGGCCGCCTCTGGGCTTTCGCATCGCCTTTTGACTGTCGGCTACATCAACATTAAAAGCCAGCGCGCCCTTAGTAGAGACTGCGAAATCGAGAACGATTGAACAAGCGAAGCGAGCGCGCTTCGCGGGAACCACGGTCACACGTCCGCCGGAAACAGCAGTGGCCACATAAAGCCCACCCAGGTCTTGTATTGTGCCGCACAAGTAGAACGGAATGTCCCGCAGTGGCCGTGGATTTTTCTCGTGTAAGAGGAGTGAGTGAGCGGAGAAACGGAGGAGGGAGTCATCTTGTGAGGGACAAGGTCCAGCGCGGACAACGGTGGTTGCTTGACATACTGGGAAACAAAACGAAACAAACCAAAAGACACACGTGTATAGGCGCAGCGAGCGTGGTTCCCGGTTGCTCGCCCGCCCCGTAATTGCAGATCGGACGTGGCGTGGCACTCTCGCAATGAGCTTGAGACATCGGGGCGCGCGGAAACACAACAAGCATGACGCGCCCTTTGTTTTTTTGTTTTTATTTTTGTGGTCGGGGACAATTCATCATTCTCGTCGGCGCTTTTTTCGTCAGCTGTCACTGCGGATGTTTCTACATGGTACAGCAGGCCCTAGCCATCCGTTACGATTTCTGTCATATACATATATATGCACTGGTCTGGCTGTTTAATATAGACAACGCGGACGACAACTTGAGAGTGCGCCCACGAACTGACTCGGAGGCGCTGCGACGACCCCTGTCGACATGAGAACCCTGGTAATGAAGCTTTATTTCAACAAATTACGATGTTGGCTGCCGTTATGACTTACTATGCGACTGATGTCTGCGAAGCCGTGAGGCACATATCACTTCCAACATAAATACCATTTTGGTGTGGGTATTAGTTGAAAAAACTCAACAAACTAGAGTAAAGAAAGTTTGTATATTCTTGCCTATATTGCATTACGGGTAGCTTGAAATGATTTAACCACCTAGTGCGCTGTGCTTTTTTATAGCATAAAAATACTGTGACTCAATATGTGGTACGACCGTTTTACCTTTGAGAACACTTAACATTTCTGCTACATGTTCGAAAACGCTGATGGTTGCATATCCTCGTCTTTGTTTTGCAGTATTACGTTATTCTCTTCTGTATGATTGCGTCAACTGCCATGGCTGGCTTCGGATACGGGCTCGGATATGGGCTTGGTGGCTACGGGCTTGGCTACGGGCTTGGCTATGGCCTCGGAGGATATGGACTTGGAGGATACGGACTCGGAGGATATGGCTTGGGCCATGGTCGTGGCTATGGTCTAGGATATGGCGGCTACGGGCTCGGCTACGGAGGATACGGAGGATATGGACGGTTGGGCTACGGACGTGGATATTACTACGGAAGATAGTCGTTCAACTCAACTGCCTACCCGTGTACATTTCTAAGCCAAAATACATAATATATCACTTTATCAGACTGCCGTGGTTCCTGCCGTGCTTTTAGATTTACAGCGTGTAACGTTTGGATAGAGGAAAAAAAAACGTACTGTTACTTATACTTGTTAGGTGACACAAAAACGAAAATACATATATGTCAGCTGGCTGTCAATCTTATCATACAACAGCCATGAGAACAACACATGAACGATGAGAAATAATGTGGAATGTCTGCAAGCTCGGCGCGTTCGAAACTGTACCGTGGTTGTTTCAGCAAACAGAAACGTTCATTGCAAGCCACTTTTGTTGTTTCGGTATGCGCCGCTGAACAAAAAAAAAACTGATTTCAAGGCTGCAATAAGCCCTTATTTTATTCTACAAATGTCTATGAGGCTACAAATGTGATCACAGTGAACAGGATCACGTGTGCTGTGTACCGTTTCTCATGCCAGTGTGTTAGAGGTCCCTTAGAGTTTATTTTCATGCCACATGCTGCACAACTTCCATGGCCACCTGAGCCCACAAGCTACAAAAAGCGTAAGAACTACTTCGTGATGCCTGGCGAAAACTTGGGATGCCCATATAAAGACGAAAAGAAATCAGCATATCTCCAAACTATTTGCTTGTTGTGTGAGCTTTTCCTTACGCTGTGACGGACCGATAACGCATACGAGTCATACGCCAAAATCATGGTGAACCTGTACACAGATATTTTCTGTACAAACTATTTATGCTTTTTATGGCCCATATTAAGTTCCATGCAGTATTGAGGCAATATATTGAGGCAACTAAAACAAAAGATAGAGGGAGTGTGTGTCATCTGCCAGTACACGTTTTGCAAAAGTATTCATATGAATTCTCCTCCTTGCATGGGCCTATAGCAGCTATTCAACAAAAGAAGATCCTATGAACAAATACAACTCATGAGAGGCCTGATATAAGATCTCAAAACTGTTTATACACCAGTTCTTTTAAAAAGCAATTGATCTTCAATGTATTTAGTGCACATACGAGCCCTCGGCATGTGTCAGCGTGACTTTGAAGTAACAAAACATGGATTCTGGTGGACTTCGTGTGTTCTGCGAGAACTACTGAAATACATAACTTCCTGAAAAAAAATGCATGGAACGTTATTCCGCAGTCGGCTACATCGGTAGTCGCATATTTGACCTAACAAGCATTCTCCACACTCGGTCCACCCGTCTCGTTTTTTTACATATTTATGTACGTTTTGAAGCTAGGCCAAGCCAAACGGGCGGTACTGACCGACCCCGGTTTTAAGAACGGCCTCCAAACTCCCCGAGAACTTGACGAATAGAGTGCGAAGTGAGGCACTTGCAGAAAATGACATCCGCTCCGACAGTACACACCTCCACTTTACCGAACTTTCAAAGAAAGAAACTTTACGGGGGCAAAGAACTAGCTCGTGGCAGCAAAAATGCGTGCGACAAAGCGCACGACATAGCAAAGCAGGCAGCCAGAAAGTGAGCCTTCCCCAAAGAACCTATGAAACAGTTTCTCTCCAAGGCGTGGTCACTCCGGGTCGCGAGGAAATGAGCTTTAAATTTGCTTTCTTTTCAAGTGATTTGTATTTTAGTTGAATTGTCCCCGCCCCAGCGTGCCAGTACTTGCACCGGTGCTAGCATAGTCGTGGCTCGCGTCGGACGCGAACCATGACTGCGGTATAAATAGGAGTCGAGTGACAGCGGAGGGGCAGACTACGAGATCCCCGCAGGTGTATTAGAGCAGCAGCCTCTGCAGCCATCGCCAGGCCCACCGACATGAAGTCCATGGTAAGTCTGTCGTACAATGTATCTCGCGCTGATAAGACTCTCCGAGGCAGTGTCGCCGATTTAAATAATATCACGCCTGAATTTCCGACATTGGCGCTTGCTTCCGCCATACCTCTTTTCGACGCCTTTAAAATGAACGATATGTAAGGTTCGCAATTTTGCACAACCTTGCACAAATATACGACAAAACTGAAAACTTCTCCGCGAATTCCAATGAACATTTAAGTATTGGAGTGAACTTTGTAATACTCAGCCTAAAAGTTATCTGCACAGAAAAAGAAGTGTAGGACATGGAGACTGGAATATCAATTAACACTTTGCTTGATAGCTCTTCTTCGACGTATACGCTTAGTTATGCCGCTGTTTTCTGAAGTTACAAACGTAAAGCAAAATACTGAAAACTAATAAGCGATTAGGTTCTTAGGCAGATGTACTTTATATCTGCGTCTCGTAAGAGCACTTTCCGCGTCCTATTTTTACCGAACCACAGACCAGAGTTACTGCACCAGGACAGTTAGAAATAAACGTATCAATGACCTTATAAATAAAAAACAAAAAATATAATAACCTATTCTATTTCGCACCAAAACCACGACCACACAAAAAAAGCAAAAAAACGCATGTACATTAGGGGCACTCACTCGAAAGTGTACATTCCTTGAGGAAACAGGCTAATATAAACACACTTCTCGTCAACGCACGCGCAACATGCTCGGGCCATCGTTAACTTAACCTAATCACGCTATAGGGCACGTGCTCTAGATATAGCGTACGTGCTTCCGACTCATACATTATGAGTTAAGTTTCGCTAACATATTTATTGCCTCATTTAATTCAGGCACCAACTAGCCCTACAGTGAGTTCTACCAAACTATTCTTTATACTCTGTTTTGACGACATTACTCTATTCCCAAAATATTGCGTGAAATTCTGCTTCTCACCACGGTGTGCAATGCTCTCCAATGCTTAAACTGACAATTTTAGTTCTCATTTACAGGGCCTAATAGATTACAATTCAGTCTCCTGGTTTTTTCCCGTTAAAGTGCGTCATAAGCATCACAGTATGACGGGGAAACGGCTGGTCACAGCTGAAGGAAAAGGAGTGACTGATGAGGCTTCGCTCTGCCTCCTGTATGCGGTTGAGTTGCTTCGCTAGACAAGCCACTCATTAGTGCTGTGTTGCATATCAAGCTGGTTTCCTTCTACTCTCATTGATACACCCCGTGCAGGGCTAGCACCGACCTAAAAGAAAGTATAGGTCTGAATTAAAGGCTGCTGCCATTCATAGTATTCAGTCTCTTTCATTTTTGGAGAGATAACTATTCACCCAGAATTGAATATTAGCTCGTTAGTCTTGCTTTTTATTCCTAGCGTAATGTTTAAAAGGAGCGATTAAGTCTTACTTATATGTACAGTGTGGTAACAATAAGTAGGATTACTGCGTAGAACCGTGCCAGTCTGTGTACTATATTTTATGGTATTTCAAAAAATGTGCCAGTACGTTGTAAGGCTCTCAAAAAGGAAGGATTCACACTCTGGCATACAGAACATGAAACCTGAGCCTGCTTACAAGACCAGTCATGAAGAGACACGAGTGTCTGTAGCTTTGAAGGCAAAAAAAAATGCAAACTTTCCTTCAATCAAAAAGCTAGCATAAGGTGTGGCGAGAGTGTTCCTGCATATTAGAGCAGCTTGCGCAAGAACACGAGGACAGAAGCCCGAAACATGAACATGCTCCTGGCCTGCGCTACCTGCTCAATTTTGCGCTACCTGCGAACATGCTCCATTTTTGCGCTACCTGCTCGATTATGCACTCTGGAACACTCGCCCTGATTTTCGTTCTCGTATGGCGGGATTACTCGACTATATGCGTTATTTTTTTGAATGCATTCGGATTATCAATGCTATCCAATCGAGGAATTTGGGAAATACCATTTTTCTAAGAGAAACAATTTGTTCGCTTTTTGCAGCTGTCCCTTCTCATCCTGAGCCTGGCTATTGCCGGCGCTCTCGCTGGATACGGCTATGGAATTGGATATGGTCTTGGCTATGGTCTTGGTTATGGAGGATACGGCATCGGCTATGGTCTCGGATACGGTGGCTATGGTGGCTATGGCTTCGGAGGCTACGGGCTTGGATACGGTGGATACGGTGGATACGGCATCGGGGGATATGGTCTCGGCTATGGAGGATACGGTGGATTTTACGGCTAGGAGGCACGTTGCTTAAAATCGAACCATTCAGCAAAATAAAAAGTTTGAAGCGTTAAATACAATTTCAATTGTGCCTTTCTGATTCAGAGAAATAGATGAGCGGTGCTATAACTATCAGCGAAAGTGTCAGGCTCATACAAAAAGTTGTCATCCTGACATCCGCCATGGTTCAAGCTTGAAACCATTAACACTATGTTATTGGAATTGGACAACCTTACAGCCAACTTTACTTACTCGTGCAAATATATAATCGACAAGGCCCTGGTTGAGTTGTTAATGTTTTCAAAAGTTGTTTAAGTATGCCAGGACTGTAAAAAGCACCTTTTTTCTTTTGTTCACCTTTCATGTCAATTACCCGGGTAACGTCCTAGTTCTTGGGATTGCTCATCTTTTTGCAGTGTTCTGCGAGAGTGTATAGTGCAGCGATGAAGTAAATCACGTCGTTTCGGTGTTGCTGTATCTTTACCGCAAATATTTTCGTCTCACCGATGTAAAGGCTTGACACTCACTACATGTAGCCTCGTAGACTTGTCGGGAAAAATTGCTTTCGGCAGCCGGTATTTTCGTAAATATCTAAAGATAAATGTCTATTGGGATGATAAACAGGTAAACGACAACGTCGGATAAGACCTTCCAGAAGAGCCTAACTAGCCAAGCATTGTTTTCAAAAGGGAGGACAATAAAATTAAGTCCCCGGAACTTACGTGCATGGACAGCTACCCTCAGCAATGAAAGGCATGAAATTTCACGTCGACTCTTTTAAACTTAGTCACAAAAGAGTTGTTAGTAGAGTTCCTTATAGAATGTCCCATAATAAAAAGATCTGGCTGAAAAAGAAGTTGCGAGGAACGTTATATACTAGGATTATCCGCTCTTCTGAGCTTCTGCAATAAAACTGCACCCCCCCCCCCCCCAAAAAAAAAAGGAACATTCAGACTTTGAAAAGATTACCCGGTTTTTATTCACAAAATATATTCGATACGCTGTCCAATGGCAAAGATCGATGACATAATTGACGGGAGTGGTGGTTGCCGTTGTTTTTCAAGAATAGACTTTTGCAAGATATTTACCAAATCCTCCTCGCTGAAGAAACAAAAAAGTACACCTCATTTATAAACTATTTTGCCCTATTTGAGTACAACCACCTGTCATTTGGTTGGAAAAGTTCTTCAGCATAGTTGGAAAAAACTATCACTGATATTCTCAAACCTTATCTGGGTGTAATCTGCAATGTCTATGCTGGCGACATAACCGTGTATGAAAAAAAAGAGAGCTCTGCCGCAAAGGCGAAGCAATGAATGTGTCAGCAACACATTGGAATATCTCGCGAAGAATGGCAAGCAGATGAAAACGTGTGACGCGTTGATCTCACAAAAATGACGCATGAAACGTACACACTGGTACAGATGAACATGAATTAGTGTTTCCGTTGATATTTCGTTGTGTTTTAAAAAAAGCCTCTTCTTCGCACTGTGCAGTGAGTGCCGTGACCTCTGTGTGCCCAGTAACTGCAACAAAATTGTTCCGATGAAAGTCTATGGCGCACAATTCTCCCAAAAGCGACATAACCATGCGCACGTGTTAGCGCCCATCTCCCCACCCTCCGCGGCCCAAAGTACGCATGCGAGATGAACGAATCTGCGCACGTTGCCGCGTCGTGACAATCCGGCGACGCACGCTCAATGTGCCATCTCACAGGTAATGATGAAGACACAATAGTTCCTCTGAGATTGCCATCGGCGGCGGTAAATGGTAGTTGTAAATTGCTTGCCATTTCAACGTCAAGGAGGTGCTCCTTCGTGGCTAGCACCACGCACTCGCAAGCAAGAGGTCGGACGTTCGATTCCACGCGATGGGGTCTTTTTCTGGATTATTTTTTGTTCCTTGCGCTTTCATATATGTAGACAGATATACAGATATACATATGCGTTGAATAACGGTGGTCACCGACGTCGACGCTGATGACGGCGACGAAATCTAGCCAAGAGTTTTCATATAACTGCTATTGTAGTAAAACAAAAAAGCACGGGATCATCTTTGAAAAGTTCTTCAAGATATTACCCTTTCTCGACCCAAAGTCAATCTCAAGGAAAGAGCTTTTCTTAGGGGCGAAGCTCCTTAAAGCGGCCCCGTTCATCCCTCGTAGTAGTGCGAAACATGTCTCACGCTTTGACCTGCAAGGTGGTGCCGGTGGGACATTTCTCCCGTGCGTTGTTGAACAATAAAATTATCACAGCGTGCGCGTTCACTAAAGGCCGAATTCTCCTGTCTCTCATGTCCCATTAGCAGCCGTTTGCATGTACATTGAGTACTATCTGACAAGAAAGGGTTGCTACGTTATACTCGCTGGGCGTAACCTCCTTGGTTTTAGAAAGGTTTAGCGAGCGTTGGGCCGCAGTGCCATGAATACAGTGAACTAGTATATACCATGAACTCGAGGTGGTTGAAGGTGGGAAGTAGACACGAAGCGCAAGTCGTAAGAAAGTGCGTGTGTGCCATTTCTCGTTTAGCCCTTGGAATGTCCGCTGGATGCCGGTGCTTCTATATCCAGAATATATGATGAAAAGATGCGAGATGATGGTACTTGGAGTGTTAACTAGATGGACGAATGGACGCACAGACAGATGCAGGGACGGACGCACGGATTGCTGCACGGACGGATGGATGCATGAACGGACGCAGGGGCGGATGCATGGACGAACGCAGGGATAGGCGCACGGATGGACGTGTGGACGCACGAACAGCAGCACGCACGGACCGGCGGAAGGACGGATTGACGGTCACACAGATGGACGCATAGACGGATGGAAGCAAGAACGAATGGACGGACGCATGCTTCGCCCCACTCTCCATCAATCCTCCCGGAGATATGCTTCTATATTTTTTTGAAGTCCCATTTCTCTGAAGGTTCTACGACTATCGTACCTAGAGCAGTAAGCAGAAAACCGTAGCGGCAATTTTTCAGCTGGCAAAACCCTTTTGATGTGCACCCTCAACGTGTTTTTCTTTGCATTGAAGGTCCCTTGATGACCTCCAAAACAGGCTGAGCCAACCAAGCACTACGTTTACTACATGAACTCTATAAGACTTTTCTTGCCGAGGAGCTGATCACGCGCCATTTGGTCCATGGATGCGTGCACATCCACAAGCCACAGTGAATTGAAATTCAAACTGGAGCTGGCCTTGTATTGATGCGGAGCTATGGGTAGCACTATCAATCGTATCGGCAGGTTAGTGACTACTGAGCTATCGATGGTATAAGGAACTATCTAAAGCTCTATCGATAGTAGGTTTGGTATAGCACTATCGATGGTATAAAATCAACCACGAGTACTCATTGCAGCATAAACTTCTTTCACCGAGCGTGTTATGATTGGTTGAAAAGCATAAAATAAGAGCCGACTTCCTTACCTTCACCGAAGGCTCTGCCGAAAAATATTTAGATAAAATTCTTACGTTGTAGCGGAAAGGAAGCTGCTACATATGGAGGAACTGCATGGCTTCAAAATTATATTTCATTCTCTTCTTTCAAAGTCATATATCATGTCATAATTGATGAGAGTTTATGCCCTAACATGAAAGTATCAAGAAGAATGTTTGTTACTTGTAAAATTTACCTGATTGCTTTGGACTCTGAATTTTTAGGGTTAACGTGATCGGTATTAACGTTGCGAAAATTATTTCTTTCACCAATATTTTTCTTTTAAACTTTCAAACCGGCGTCAAAGATGTTGAATAAGCCCCGCATAACTGTGTTTCTGTATAAAACAATTATTATTTTTATTCGTGATTCTGTTTACAATAACGTATATTTATCCTCGTTTTTTTTCTTCTGGCTTTCGGTTAGTTTTGAACACTCTAATCAATATACTGTTTACCTTGATGGAGAGCTTGTATATATATTTTTTTGTTTTGCACTGAAAATTATGTAAAATGTGATATTGAACATGTTTTTCCTGCGATAATGCCTTCGTAGTGATACAGGTACTCTGCAATGCCTTCGTAGTGATACAGGTACTCTGTAAATAAACGAATGAAATGAGTAAACAATGCTGATTGTAGGCTATCGTGAGTGTTCTCATATTATCAATGGGAAAAAAGTGGCACAATTATTCACACCACTGTCAACAGTACTATCTGTAGTACCACTACTGGTGGTCCTTCAACTGCACTATCAGTAACACTACCGAGTTCAATAAGTAAAGAGTCACAGTTTTGCCGAAAGGGCGAAGTAATGAATGCAATAGCAACATATTCGAATGTTTTACGAGGCAAACCTAGCATTTTAGGAGCAATATTATTTGTAGCAAACATGCGCTTTCCAAGTTTAACTAAGTTTGCTGCCGCGTGGCCACAGTGGACGACATTTAGAGGGCTCGTGCGTAGTGACGGCGTTGACGAGAAGCATGCAACTCCAATGGGCTGCGAATGCCGGTTCTAAGAGCTATGCGTCGTGTGTCGCGGCTGGTGGCAGTTTGTTATGCATAGAGCGCATCTATGTGTGATGAGCTTCTCCCACGGGTGTCCTCTGAACGATAGTAATGCAAGGTCTACATGGCGAAATTAATTACGTATTTCATGACGTATAATTTTTAAAGGCAGGCAATATAGTATTCGATAGAAACGCTTGTGAATATAAATAAAAGACATTTCACTCGATGACAGCGAAAAGCACCTTGTGGTCACTGAAGTATGGTGGCAATGGCACGTAGTGCACTCATGATGCAACACTTTTTTCCGAACACAATTTCTAGACACGTGTTGTTGCGTGCAGTTGGCTGTGGGACGTTAGGCAGGAGGTGACGCCCAAGTTCTCAAACGCGAAACGCCACAGGCGACGTATGAGGGTGGAGGAATATATGCATGGTCGGTAGGTCATGCAGAAACGGGCATAAAGCCGAATGCGGTTTGAATTGTCTCTGTCCGTAAATACACAAGACGTTGAGAACACGGTAACGAGAAATATGTGACACGCATGCGGTTTTATTTGGTACCCCAAGTTTCAGATCCTTCCCCTGCGTATCGGTAATAAATAACATATGACAAATGGTACAGAACGTGCAAAACATGCATAGCTGCTGGATACCTAGTTGTGTCTCAAGAAATGATCTCGTTGGCTATGTATACTCGTGCCAATATTGTCAACTGTAGTACGGTACTGTGGCAGGAATGATTGCGCAAAGTCAGTCTCACCATAAAGTTGAAGCGATTAATGTGATGGCAACAAATTGCAATGATTTCTGAAGTGAGGCTGGCAGTCAACTCATTTAGATCCGATCTTAGGTAACTCTACAAAATGCTGGCGTAAGAAAACATGGCCGCCCCAGGTAAACTTTTGACACTACTTTTGAAGGTGTTGACAGCGAAGACCGTAGAAGATTACGCTTGGTGTAGGGCACAAGCAGCGCAATAATAGTTGCTGCTATAGCCCGGTAATCACAAGCACCACCCCCTCTTTTTGTTGGCGCATAAGAATAATGCATTCGCAGACGACCCCGGCTGGAAAGGCAATGTTCGCTCCGCAGAAAGAGGAGGCTAGCGCATTCTTCTCAGTATATATATACATACATATACATATACGTGAATTACGGCTGCTCCGGTGGCGATGGTGTCGCTGACGACGAAAAAAAGGTAGATTCTGTTCTTATAATTGCTATCGCAATAATAATGCCTATACAATTAATGTAATACCGGTAGTATTAGCGATAGCTACACGACAATACGTTACCAATGAACTATAGTTTAGTGGTACTCATTATTCATCGATACTAGTTTTGAAATATACTTCATTAATTCCTGCTTCTGCAATATCAGTTAAGCTCGTAGATTTTGCATGCGCGGCCACTCTCACCAGTCCTGCCCTTTATTGATGTGTTTCGTGCTTGTGTCGATATTCAAGGAGGCTCTAAATACAGCTATGAGGAAACTGTACTTCGTGGCACGTGAACCTTGGGGACCTGAACACAGATGTCTCTGTGAAGCGGTTCTGCCGCTGACTATAGCGGTAATGCATAGTCCCGTATAAGTTTCTCGGCGGGAAAATTAACTCACGAGCCTACGCACGGGACGCTCTATAAACTTATTTTTTTCTATCGTTGCGGGAAAGATGTGTTGCTGTGATTGCTTTTCTTTCGATTTTCAATCTTTATAAAGCATGAGCTTGTGTTGTCATGGAAACAAGTTCATTTTTATTGAATTCACATTCAGTATATGAGAAACATCCCAAACAAACCAACAAGTTGCGAACGTTGCATCATGAGTTGCATGCGTGACAACTGTCAGCAGTACGTGACTATGGAACTTATTATGCATAAATAATAAAACATTAAACGTAAATGAAGGCCCTAGTATTCGCTCATGATCTAACGAACATGAAGAGGACTTGTAACCAATACGGAGCATTTTTTAGCAAACTTCAGCGACTTTGAGCGTGTCACCTATCTATCTATCTATCTATCTATCTATCTATCTATCTATCTATCTATCTATCTATCTATCTATCTATCTATCTATCTATCTATCTATCTATCTATCTATCTATCTATCTATCTATCTATCTATCTATCTATCTATCTATCTATCTATCTATCTATCTATCTATCTATCTATCTATCTGTCTGTCTGTCTGTCTGTCTGTCTGTCTGTCTGTCTGTCTGTCTGTCTGTCTGTCTGTCTATCTATCTATCTATCTATCTATCTATCTATCTATCTATCTATCTATCTATCTATCTATCTATCTATCTATCTATCTATCTATCTATCTATCTATCTATCTATCTATCTATCTAGCCACCTCCATCTTTTAGCTTTCCTGGCCGTGTCGATCGCAGTATCGATACCAAAACTGGTATGGCATAACATGACTGTATGGCGAGACCAACTAATTAGTAATAACACAAAATCAAGACTTGCTTGTCATCAGTATCATGGTTTACAATTCATAGTCTTGCTGTTCTTGCGGTGCTTTAGTTCACATGACATTTTGCAAAACTGGTATGGTATGGCATGAATTTATGGCGAACATGAGTGGCATACGCTAACGTGGAAATCATGAAATGCACGATTTCCACGTGATTTCCGCGTGACGTGTAGTCATGACTACACGTCATGCTCATGATGCACTCGAGGTTGTTTTGCTGTTCATCTATACCAAATTTTGTTTACCGTGACGTGAGTAGACGACGAAGGTAAATGACACGTCTACACAGGATAATCATGTATGCGTGTCATGCGAAAGATAATTACATGTTATGCTCATAGCGTTCTCGCGGCCGTTTCGCTAGCTCCACATATACAAAATTTGGTATTACGTGACGTGAGTGGACGACGGAGCTAAGTGACATGCCCAAACATGATAATCTTGATATTGAATCGGTAATAAACAGTCGGCATCATAATGAAGGTGTGTTAACAATGTTATCCTGCTGGGACAGTGATACCATGATCCGCGCAGTTATCACTGAAACAGCCTCGCCCCCTTCACCTATATAGAGACATGTTAATAAACCCTGCCACTCTTCTTGTTCCCGTCAACTTGAAGTTGCCTCTGTCCTTTGTCAGACGCGTGACGCATTACATGGTGTTAGAAGTGGGATACCAGTGACAACAATGCAACTTCTAAAGGCTATGCTCCCCTTGCAACTGACCGGAAAGTTGTCGGAAAATTGGAGACGCTTCAAGCAGAGGTTCGACCTATACCTGCAGGCGACCACAACGAATGAGCATCCTCGAAGCGAAGCTGCAAAAGCGTCGCTACTGCAAAGCGTTCGTAGTGATGAAGCGCTCGACGTGTTTAACACGTTCTAGTTTGAAGAAAGCGAAAACAAGGATGGCTAAGCAACGCTCGCTCGGAAATTCGAGACGTGCTGAGGTGAGTTGAGCAATGAAGTTCACGAACGCTACGTGTTTCTATCAAGGAAGCAGGCGGAGGAAGAACTCTTCGAGAAGTTTGTCCACGACCTCAAAAAGTAAGCCACGCAGTGCAACTTTGGAGAGCAGCAAGATTGTTTCATCGGGGATCAAATCGTGTTTGGCCCGAATGACTCGAAGCTGCGAGAAAAAACGCTTCTAGAAAAAAAAATGACAGCATATCCACGGGGTGAATGATCGAGAGTGGGGCGAAGCATCCGTCCGTCCATTTGTTCTCTCTTCCGCCCGGCCATGCGTCAGTCTGTGTGACCATCTGCGCGTCCATACGCCGTCCGTGTGTGCGTCTGTTCGTGTGTCCGCACGTCCATCCGTGTGTCCGTCCCTGCGTTCATCCATGCATCCACCCCTGCGTCCGTCCATGCGTCCATCCGTCCTTTAAAATGGGTGTCAAGAAACACTTGGTTTAGTGGTTCTTTTTTTCTCTGTCTTTTACTCCCTAATTCCCATTTCCCCCCATGAAGGATAGCGAACTGGACTTAGTCTAGTTATCTTCTCTACCTTTTTTACATTTTCTCTTTCTTGTTGCATGTTGCCGTAATTTTCTGTGTTGATGTTTTCGTTAGCAATGACACATTTTAGGTTAACTAGAGTGTTTCTACTGGTATGTTACACGATAATTTTTGAGATAAGTATTGTACGCTGAATTTTGACGCATAAAACCATTACATTCACAACGTGCATCTTCAAATATGCATGCTCCGTTCACAATTATATTTGAGCTAATTTACCTGGATTCCGGAACGTCCACTTGCAGCGACATACTGGACAGGACGCTGGTGGTGGGCCTCAGAGAACTGCAGATGCACACGTACCCAAGAATGATTACCCAAATTCCACACTGTGTAGCCTGCTATACTTTATTTCATAAAAGCAAAATATATGAAAAATCTGCCACATCGTGCACTTCAGCAACAGTAATATTGATTGACGTCCACGTATTTTTGTTTTGAGATAGCAATATGTAGAGACACTCTCAGCTAGATTTCCCCACCGGCATCGGCGTCATTCACTATATATGTATACGTGTCTATGTATGTACACATTTATATACATGAAAACGAAACAAACTAATCCGGAAAAACACTCTGGTGCGTGAAATCGAGTGTCCACCCTTTCGCTCGTGAGGGTGGGGCGTTAGTCACGGAGCAACGAAAGAGCAGCTCCTTAAACGTTAAAATGGCAAACAATTTACATCTAGCACCGGGAGAGTAGAGTGTTTTCTTCATTACCAAGGACGTGGTGCGATGAGCGTGCTCGGCGTAAAGCTCGGCGCCCAGCTCGTAGCGATACGCCGATGCACGCTCATCTCCCACGCGTGCTTGGGTTCGTGGAAGGAAGGGGCCTTATCCGCGCACTTATCCTGTGATGTGCGAGAATCGTGTGCCTTCGGCTCTCACCAGAATCATTACGTAGTGGACGGACGCACAAACATCACTTCACTGGACAGGCCCTGTCTGTGAATAGAGCACGTTTTTCAAACACAGCGAAGTAACAACTAAGACACTTGTTAGTTCGCACTTATATCTCTACCTCTGATTAGGTTTCTTGCCGCCGCTTTTGTTTAAACAGCGCGTTACGTGTCGAGCAGTAAATGTTGTTAGTTAACACTCGTCCTATGTGCGTAGTTTTTGTGCATCTTTGTGCGTGAGCAGCATGCTGCCCGATTCGATCTGCTTCCCGTTCTCAGCGTTTTATTCCAATTTGTTGCAATCACATTTGTTGCTTTGTGTTTGCGGTGAAGCTGAGACTTTTTTTTAACAATTTGGCACCCCAGTCTCCACGCCTGACGTCAAAAACATCAAATTGTACTTTCGTACTTTCGCGACAATGGCTGGATAAAATTTTTTGAACCTTCATAAGCTTGGTCAATATGGCACCAATAGACTTCAATGTGCTTCATTTTTATTGATTAGAAGCTGCGTAGGATGCAGTAGATACCTCCAAAATTTATGAAGTGATGGTGTGTAAAGCGGGCACTTCAACGTCGTGTCCCCTGTAGTGTTTTTATGTCGCGCGTTTTTTCGCTTACCAAGCGCCGTGTTGCGGTGGTGTATTTGGGATTGCAAACTTGTGCTTCACCCATAGGCGAACAACCGTTCTGCCCTTTAGTGTTTCTTTGAGTAGTGTGACTGAACAACTCTTTTAGGGAGGAAGACACAAACCAGGCACTTGATTCATGCCTAAACTTCGGCTTGCAATGCTGTGTTAGCTGTGGCTCGAGGTAGTGTCTTCCAATGCTCTTGTTACAAAACACCCTAAGCCGTCGTGAGTGTAAGCACGTTTTTATAGTGTAACGAAGATGCGCGAGCGTATAGGGCGCGGTAGAAGAAGAGCAGTGGACTAGCGCTTGAACTGTGTGGTTCGGTGAACCCTATTAGGCCTGTCACAGAAGTACGCTGCTCTCTCCCAACGCCATTTCTCCAAGTATGTAAATAAACACAATCACTCGTGACAATAGCCTTGTTACACAGGCCAGTTAATGCAGGTACCCAACCACTGTTAACAGCGCCGAACTGTGATTACCGGCAACTTCGGTTAGACGAAGTTACCCGCCACCATCATCTGTTTAAGTGGCTGGCACAACCTTGCCCAGAATCCTGCCTGGAACACGCTCTCTACGTGGTTAACCGACAAACCGAGGTGGCTGAGCTCGGTTTTCTACAACCGGGATTTCCCGTACCGTGTAACGTACGCGAACCGCAAGGACACGTATTCGCGGTTACGTTATTCGTGCTTTAGGCAGACAGTGTAACAAGGGTTTAATAAAGATAAGACGTCGACAAACTATGTTTGGCGCTATAACTGCTGTTCAAAGCGGTTTACTGAGGTTGGTTAAACACGGTTAAACTGCTATTAAGCTATTGGATCGACATGGCAGTTTCATCAATGTGCAATGAACGCCACTGTGTAGACGCTATTGATGATATCCTGCTCTTCTCTCTGACTTCAACAATGCCGCACTCTTCAGTGTGCCGTCAGGAGACAACGGGTGGCCTTTAACTGAAACAAACAGTGTGGAAATCTGACTTTGCAGCACAACATCTCAGAGAACTAAACGAGACGTCGTGCAGTCCTTCCACGCAACAGAATTGGGTGACCACCCGTAATACACATCTCTCTCTCTCTCTCGGTGTGATAATGTGTGCGTGTGTTACATGTGTTTCTACTTTTCGGTCTCTCAATCTCCCCCTCATGACTTTGGTAGCAAAGCGGCCGCTAGTCAGGATCGACGGCTACCCTCTAATTGTTCTTTATCTCTACATTTTACAAAAAGCAAGTTCAGCAGAAGATTCTACTTTGAATAAATGTTTGAACATGGAGAATTGCCTTCAGCAAAGCCTTGACAGAAACCACTCTGCTTAACAAATCGTCGCCTTCAGTGACAATCCCTTCTCGAGTACAGCTAACGGAAATGACGCTTACATGTCCAAGATCCTAGGTTTTGCCTTATTGAATTGTCAGTTGTTTGACAACATTTTTGCTGACTATAAGTGGTGCAAAAAATGGACCCTTGAATGCTCGGTACTAAATAGCTGTATTCACTCGACCTGATGTTTTGTTTTGTTGTTTCGGATTGAAGTAACGCGTTCGAATGCTATATCTTGTTTCGTTCAAACCATCATTTATCACATGACCCTATTTGTGGTCGTTTGGTAATTTATTGGTGAGACGTGACATGGCCCCATTTGACTAATTTATTAGTGAGACATGACTTGGCCACACTTATGATCAAGCCATGTCTCACTTTGTAAGGGTAATTTCCGAATAAAGTTACTGAAATTATTTGAACAGAGGGGGCTTTCTATAAATAGAAGACATTTTCAAATGAAGGACTTATACCCAACACCGTTGCACCTAATTGAGCTTCACTTATTTGTGCCTTTGTACGAATTCCAGTCATAGATAATTCAGTTATTACCCTTCAGATATTTTATATACTGATCTGAGATTTAACAAGGTGCTTGATTGGGTTGTTGGTGCTGCATGGTAGACGAAGAAAGCGCTTAACAGCGCAAACGACAGGAGGGGATAGAAGAGATGAAAACAGAGCCCTGAAAGTTCATCACGCTTGCGGCACGAAGACGATTTTATAAACAGGATTTATTATATAGCCTTATTACTCGAGGTCAAAGCAATAATGCAGCGTGCAAATCTCAGAGGCGTGTCATCGATACCGTTGAACTCGTTCCCATGTGAAGACCCAGTAAGCCATACCGAATGTGTTTAAAATTAGCGAAAGATATATGTGTGCTTTTGCGCTTCCAAACTGAATATTACGTCTCGAAGGTCGTCTATTGTTTATCTGTCGTATACGCTGAGCTACACCCATATAATTATTTATCGTAACGGGGTGCTCCGGATGAATTCAAGCGTGTCAAGCGACCCACTTAAGAGACAAGATCTATAAAGCTCGTGGCAAAGACATCTTTTAAAGTACGAGGCACGTGAGGCGACAAACAAATGTCCCACGCTCAAGTTTTGATCAACTATAGAGGTAGAGATTAAGCTGAGCTCAATGTAGGCTGCGCAAAATAATTACCAGATAAAAAACTGAAGAATGTTCTGCAAGGCCGTGTACTTTTTTTCCTTGTGTCAGATTAAAGTGAAACCTTAGGACAAGCTTAGAGTAGTTTGTTCTGGAATAGAGGTTTGATTATCAAGTGAAATTAAAATAATACGTGCGATTGCACAAAAAAAAGAAATCATTTGGGAGAGTACAAGAAGCATGACCGAGTAGATATCTCCAAAAAAATTTAGTAGGTTAATGTGTGCCGTTCAGCGTATGTTTTAGGAAACAAATGCTACAAAGCACATAAGCGGTTCCCTATGCTTGCAGTTACACACAAGTTAAATGACAGGCTATCATGGCAATATTGAAACAGATAGCCACTTCTCTCTTTGCAAAAGAAATTGTGATATTATTGCGGGTTAATAGTTGAATTTTTTTCAAGGTTTATTTTGAACCTCGGTCTTGTATGCTGCCTTTAGTGACATAGCTTTTTACTTCGCTTTGCTTGCCTGATGGAAACAGCATTTGACAAAAGAAAAATTGCTAGCCACTGCTACCAAATAGTATCTATTGGGATGACGAATCAGATAGTAGCTGAAAACTACGTAACCGGTAGGAGTTATTCAGAACAACTTTACAAGAAATTACCGAAGTATGAATTCTCAAGAACTTAGCTTTTTCATGCGCTTCACGTAATTCTCTGTGAAGAACTTTTCCGAAGGTTATATTCTCCCCTGTAAAACCCGCTTTAACTCAGTTCAGCAGTTTTTATAGCGGAAGCTGTTACGCTTAACTCAAAGGCTGATTTTGGTTGCGATATTGTCCACCACTGCCATCGCCTATGTGCGTCGCAGCTATAGGTCACAATATTATTTCAAAAAACGCATACAAAAAACGGTGTGTATGCTCTTTTTGTTCAGTCTTCGCCGTTCTTGATGCACTATTGATAAGGAGATCGTACAAGGACATTATTAATTGTGAAGCATTTCTCAGCGAACTTCGGCGACATTGAGCCTATCTATCTATCTATCTATCTATCTATCTATCTATCTATCTATCTATCTATCTATCTATCTATCTATCTATCTATCTATCTATCTATCTATCTATCTATCTATCTATCTATCTATCTATTTATCTATCTATCTGTCTTTCTGTCTGTCTATCTATCTATCTATCTATATATCTATCTGTCTATCTATCTTTCTATCTATCTATCTATCTATCTATCTGTCTATCTATCTATCTAGCCGCCTATGACTTCTAGCTCTCCTGGTCATTTTGTTATCAATATCTATACCGAATTTCGTATGACATAACATGACTGTATGACGAGCATAATGGACAAGACACAACATCCCTATCATGAAATCTTTGTCATAAATGTGACAATTTAATTTCATGGTCTTGTTGGTCTTGCGGTTGTTTCGTTCACCTCGCATGCTGAAAACTAGTATGGTATGACATGACTGCATGGCGTACACAAGTGACAGACCCTAACGTGAAAATCATGACATGCATGTCATCTAAGTCATGGCTCATGACTACACGCCACAACGCCACACTCATGATGCCCTCGCAGTAGTTTCGCTAGCTTCGCATATACCAAATTTGGTATTACGTGACGAGGACAGATGACGAAGGCATGTGACCAGTGCAGGTATGATAATCATGAGACGCTTGTTAAGTAACAATATGACTACGTGCCACGGTCATGATGCGCCCTCGACCATTTCGCTAGCTTCACATATACCAAATCGGGTGTCACGTGACATGAACGGACAACGAAGGCAAAGGACACATCCAAACATGCTAATAAAGACATGCGTGTCATGTAAAACACGACTACGTGCTAATTTCATAGTGAGCTCGTGGTCGTTTCACTAGCTCCAGATATACTAAATTTGGTATCACGTGACATCAATAGACGACTAAGGTAAACGACACATGCAAACATGATAATTATGACACGGAAGTCATGTACGGCATTATTAACGTCCGCCTCTTAAAGTTGTGCTGGTTTTCAAGTGACATATCAACCTTCCTCATTCGTGCTTCGCATATTATCGATTCTCACTGTACGTGGGATCTGCCACTTTTTTTTCAATATTCATCATATATCTTTGTTTTAACTTTGCGGCCTTTGCTTGTTCTATTGCAATCTTTCTTTTTTGTGCTTTATTGTATACTTTAGTCGATATATTTGGTGTTGCATAAAACGCAATGTATATGATTCACTGCTTACGAAGTGTTTACCCAAACTTCACTTATTATGCTGTAAAGATTGAAGGGCCAACTAAAAGGCCCATTTTTTGCTTCACCAGAATAATAGTGAGAGTTTTGTGATTGAGATATTTCTGAGTTTATTTGAGTTAAGCAGCAAATGATGACCATATAGGGCTTTTCATATAGATAATACTTATGTATTTGTCACAACTTAAAAAAATGTGCATTGTGATTACGGAAAAGAAGTAATGGAAGTTGATTTAATGGTTTCTGAGGCTATATGAGTCGCAACCTTCTAGTGATTATGACACACCCAAGAATGTCAGTAATTCCAGAGCACACTGCACGACAAGCTCTGTGATTCATTTAAAATACAAGAAAAAGCAATAAATGCAATTTTAATAGTACAATTTAAGAGAAAATAAATGCAATACAAAGTCTACATAAATTTAAATACCATGCTTTGTCAAATACGAATAAGTCTTTAGTAAGAAAACAGTTTCATGAAGAAAATGACCAAGGGAGAAAATGGAAGTGGTGCTAACTCTTATACAATAAGAAACCTTAAGTAGGACGTCAAAAGTGGCATATTCGCATAATATGGCAGTAAGAAATGTCTTCAGAGGTTGCACTGATTTGGTACTTTTGACCCGTGGCATGAAAATTTAAGAGGCACACCGGCGATTTTCGGCGGCCATTTTGGACAGAAAACTGGAGTTGTCACACTAAAAATTTGTTGTGTGCTTTTAGACGAATAATCAATTGACCTACCTCAATTTACAGCCGTTTATGTGTCTATTGAGGAGGAAACTGTTTTGCGTAAGAGCTTAAGCATCGGTCTAACTGCTTCACTTGAGCTGCGGTCACATTTCGGACGTCATGCAGATATGCAGCAACCAAATTGCCCACAAAAACTCACCTTATTTGTTCGCTGTTTTCGTGTCGTGATCAAGAGAATCCTCAATACTGCTAACTGTACATCGTGATAACCTGACCACACGCTTGGCATACATTATTACAATATCAATAACGTGGGGCCATCACGTCCACCAATGCACTCAGTTGTGATCATATCTCGGGGTTAGCGCTGTGGGGCCACGCCTAATGGGTCGAAAGTCCGTCGTGGGAGTACAATGATTAAAGTTTGCGTCTGCTCACACAAAGGTTGGCTTTTCACTCAGAACCACAATAGTTGCGTTTAGATGGAGGCGAAATCCTAAAAGCCCGTGCATTGTTTCATTTCAATGTGCGTTCGAGGACACCAGGTAGTAGAGAGTGGCCGAGTATGCCCCAGTGACATGCCTGAGGATCATACCGTGGTCTTGCAGCGCAAATTTCCAGATTTTGTTATGAGAGCAGTCACAAAACTTTGTGCCACACGCACTTCGTATGTAAATATCTATATTCATTTTCGGTTGTGCTACCCGATTCTTGGCCAATCCCCCAGAGTGGATGTGAGTCACAAATTGAGGATATACAGCTACATCTACTTCGTCTTGAAGGTGCGCACTCACGGTATTAACGCAAACGCATTTGAAGGTCCTTCGTAATGTGTAACAGAGCAGCAATCTCTGCTATACACGGAAGCCAAGAAAACACCACTTCGAGCAAAAAATGAACGGCACAAATCTGGAGCCGGTGACAGCCAGACAACTTGGTTTCACTCAAATGGATACAGCGCGTGCGTCTGAGACTTGCCTAGGAAGTGTTATTCTTTGCCCACCTTGTCTGCAAGTGAAACTCAAAGAGGAAAATAACGCAATTTACACCAGCGTGAGTCACCAAAGGAAATAACGGAACTGAACTGCTCCTGTCTCCCGTTGGCCTGGTCACCCGCGGATCAAGTAGTTTTTCGAGCGTGTTACTTTCTTACTTTTGAGCCTCGGCTGTTGGCGCCATTCATGCCGATACAGGTTTGGCGTGGTTGGGTTCTCGCGATTCAGTCAAAATAGCCGGGACCGGGGTATATATACCGCTAGTGGGCGTCGACAGATAATACATCGTCTCAAGCCAGTCGTTCGCCCACGACACTCTAGGAGTTTCGCTGCCAAAGAAAGACCCATCATGAAGTGCACGGTAAGCAGCGATACATTAACAGTTCTTAACTATGGATTATACACCTTTCTTCAAATATCCCCTTCTCGTCGTTTCATCGCGAACATTCTGTGCCTGCGACAAATCGAAGGCCTAATTTTACGATAAGAGCAAAGGGTAATACGCAACGAAAGGTGAAGCGCCAAGTGTCACAGGAAAGCGAGCGAACTTGTGAGCTCACGTTGATGTTGAGTTGCGAAATCGCCCTCTTTTATGTGCCCGCTGTTTCTTTGCCTTGCGTTGCATCATTACCTTTCGCACAGCTTGAACCAACTAGCACTAGAATTCGTTTTAATAACAAGGTTTTCTCTGTACACAGGGTTTTGCAGAATATTTTGATGGAGAACATTCGTTCAATAAAACAGGGGGTTCTTGAAAGGGGATAGTTAGCGTAGGTAGTAGAGCAGAAGATATAAACTGCATCCACTCCTGAGCATTTGTAGGGGACTAAAAAGTTATCGGTAGTAGAGAGTAATGTGTCCTCGTAAAGTCTATATTCTGGTGCCTCAACATACATGAGCATTTTATCTCGAACTTGCTAAAGTCATTGGCTTTGGCGCGTTTCCTGTACTTCACTCTAATCTCAGCACAACAGCCTTCCGCCTTTTTTTCTAATTTGTTGCGTTTTTTTCCCAAACACAGTTTTAGTTTTAATTGTTATGTTTTCTTTAAGAGCACCTCGAGTATAATATACGAGTGAGGCGTACGCCATATGCTGCCCGAAATAATGTTCACGACGATGCGTGCTTTTTAACCACGCCTGTCAAAAACATACTTTACTCTCCAGATTGCATTCCTTGTTCTCGCAACTGTGATCGCTGGTGCCATGGCTGGCTATGCGTATGGCGGCTATGGCGGGTACGGCCTTGGCGGCTACGGAGGCTATGGTGGTTATGGTGGCTACGGAGGCTACGGCGGATACGGTGGTTACGGAAGATACGGCCTCGGATACGGTGGTTATGGATACGGTCATGGATACGGCGGATACGGAGGCTACGGTGGATACGGCCTTGGATATGGTGGATATGGAGGCTATGGTGGATACGGTGGTTATGGAGGATATGGTGGCTACGGAAAATATGGTCATGGCTTCTATGGTTAAGGAACACTTCAGAAGTACAGTGAATAAAAGCACGTGAAACTACTAAACGCCTGTGTTGTGTCAATAAATAGGAGTGCAGCCTGCATTTCTGTGGCCTTGGGTTTCTGTGGTGGTTGTCTGCTTGAACCTTCTAGAACCCCCTTAATTATTAAGGTAGCCCCAGCAGAACAGTGTGTCACAATTCGTTTTGAAAGGAAAACTTATTGGAGGTATTGGCGTCCATTTATTACACACGTTGCAACAATTGCACTTTGAATAGCTAGAGATACGAAGACTTTTATGAACACTACACTTAAATTATGCTAAAGAAAAAGATTCTTCAAATGTTTTTTAAGAAAATGAGTGATAGCTTCAATGAAGTGATATTTGAAATATGTTTCACAACTATTTTATTGTAATACCGCAAGTGATATCGTTACAAGACTTGGATTATAATTATGGCCCTGCCTTTAAAACTGTAGTAAAGTTACGTCGTAGCAGCAGAGGTAAAGAAGTAGTGAAATAAAGCATACTGTTGAATCCAGCTGCGGTTATCTATAAAATGTCCAACACATTCTTAAAATTTCTTTTTCTTATCGGTAAAGCTGAATGAATACACTTCTTTTGCGAGAATTGAGCTATGAAAAAGCTGATAAAAAGAATAGCGCTCACTAGCGGCAATTGCTCAAATCATTCACAAACCTTGCCAAAACAAGCGTCTTAGGGTTAAAGAATACGTAAGAAAAATTCGCAGATGCAATCTTGTTGAATGTATGTACATGCAGGGCACCTTCAGAAATTACCAAAAGTGCCTATGCAAAACTGTCTATTTTAAAAGCCGAAAAGAACTGCAGCTCAAACAATTGCTTATGGTTCGAGAAGGCTGGCAGATAGACTGAATATAGAACGGCAAACTAGATTTATCACAATAGGTCTGCTTAAAATTTACCGATAAAAACTTTTAACGCGAAGTTTTCAGCAAATTAACGTGTACAATGATAATTATTTCTACATTGTAAACAAAAATGTACCCAGCTTGGAGGAATCAGAGAATGATGCGCCCACTCTGCTCCGGTGGCCTCACTCAAACCGGAATTTACAGAGCAATACATTCGTTTTCCACCGTTTTCCTCTGGTGGGAGCCGGACGAAAGAAACCGGAGGAAAGCGGGCGAATCCTCTGATTATGCACCCGTGGTTGCTCCAGAAATGCCCCGGCCGATCATTTTTGCCTCGGTGGATGCTACCCAAGTGCTCCGGCTCATCGCTCAGCGGCATTCATTGGCTGTTCGAGGAGTGACGTAGGCAGCCTCGCCACAGGGAGGCCGTTCCCCCCCAACTAACATGGCACAGACAAAGCCGGTGCAGTGAGGATCGTGCGAATATTCGGCCGCGTTGGAGAAAAAAATAGTTCTGAGCACTTTCTGGATATCACAAGTGACAAGCAGCAACGAAGGTCATCAACGACAGAAGGAAGATGTGTGAACCATAATCGTGTGATGGTTCTTGGCAGGGGACGACACATTGTGATCTCGCGAGTGTTGAAGAACCCCGCGGTGGCTGGTGCGTCGAAAAAAAGGGTGAGCAAGCTCTCTTTGAATCACCTGTGTCATTTTTCACAGGTAGTGCTAAGATTGGATAATGTTGGGTTGATAAACAAACATGCGATCAATATTAGGCTAAATTCACAAAACGTCACTGAAAAGTCAGAGAAGTGCAAATAAAGCGTTGTTTGGACTATGTGTTTTTTTTCTTAACATAACTTCCGTAAATCAAAACGCAGAAGTGAACGAGGTGGCACTGATTTGTTATGGCATAAATGTAGCACAAAAAACGACGAGATAAAGAAAGTGAACACCACCAGTGTTTGTTGTTGTTCACTTTCTTGTACTCGTCTTTTTTGCGCTGTATTTACGCCATAATAACTTCGGTAAAATGAATCAAGGCACTGTAATGTTTGGAGCGCTGATTATATATGCAACAATAGTAAATGTCATAATTTTAGGTTGATTCTATTAAACGTTACTTATCGTTATAGGTAAAGTTAACTGGTAAAAATTGTGTTTGGTCTTATGAGTACACATAAACAGTAAAATTTGTCCGCTTACCATATGAATAAATGCCAGGTCGAGGTCTACCAGTGCGTAAAAATTATTTTGATACAATATGTAAGCCGAACTTGTAAAACTTCAATAGCTAAAATCAGTTTTAATTCTTTACAAACGTTGTAAATCGAGGTAGAGCAATGTGTTTGGTACGACTTTTGCAACTCATAACGCACTCGTACTCGTGAAAATTTTATTTTGATTGGATAAGTGGTATCTGAGATAATAATCCAGAAGTATACTGGACTCTTTGCGGGACGTGGTGAATTCAGAAGGAGAAAGAGAGGGGCGTAACCAATTGACGATACTAGAGACGAGGAATGCAAAAAAAAAACAGAGTTGCTTGGCAGAACGAGTCGTGTGGTGCTGGACGTTTCTGTAAAAAAAGGGGGGGGTATTGCAGTTAACTCATATGATAGCCCAGCTCAACAATCCAAGACGGAAGGGACATTGTAGTGAAAGAACGAGAGAAAGGAGAAAGCCCCCCTTTGAAAAACTACCCGTATTTTCTGTTTTAGAGATGGCAGAGATTACTATAATTGCTGCTGCATTTTTTTTCATCTTTTCAGTCGTGCTGCCGTTGCTACGGATGCACTATTTTTTTGGCGGAAGACGGGAGTGCGAACAGTGCTGAGACGTAATTTTTGCCTGGACAATCAAACGACACTGATCTGTGAGCAGAAGAGGGGAAAAAATTTCAAGAGGAAGCGCTAGCACGTTGTGACGCTTCCACGTGCATCACCTTTTGTGGCCTCAGGACGTTTGCACCGATCTTTAGGTTTAATAAACTGGTCGGCTTTCCCTTATTTCTGTGAAAATGCAGTTGGCTTTGGTGGCGTAATGTTTGTGCCTTTTGCTGCTTATTTATTTTGTTACGTTGTCGTGATATTTTCCTCATTTTGTGCTTGAAGCTGTTCGTCTTGAAATACGCGCTCATACAATAACTACTTTGAAAAAGGTTCACAACGACAAATATCAAAACAGAGTGGGCAGTGCAAATTACAAATGAACAATTCCAACTTATCTCAATTATTTTACAAAGGAGATGAAACTAGGCTTCCCTTAAATATAGACCGCAAGCATGCATACTGTAAGGAACCGCTTTGCTAAAAGTATGACGATGAGCACGCAATAACATTCGACTGTAACAATCAGATTTATTCTTTGATAAAATTAGTGAATGATCGGGAGGGGCATTACTGTTGCCGTCTACGAGAGTACCAAAATAAGATTAATTTAGTCACAAAGTGTGTGTGTGTGTGTGTGTGTGTGTGTGTGCGTGCGTGCGTGCGTGTGTGTGTGTGTGTGTGTGTGTGTGTGTGTGTGTGTGTGTGTGTGTGTGTGTGGTCAGTTTTAGAAGTTGTTTTTTCTCATGGACCTAAGGACTGCGGATTTATTGATTGTCCGTGGCTTCAGTGTCCTCAGTTTCCGTGCCTCTCACATGATTGCCAGTTCTTATGCATAATTATTTTTTGTTAAATCACGCAGGAAGCAATCAGATCAAGCCTTGCGTCGTCAATAAGTCTGATGGATGGTCCGTCGGGGAGGGTGAAGAGCTGTTCTCGGTGGCCGTGCTTTCTTCGTTTGTCGTGCATCGTTTTGCAGCATTATAGACTTCAATTTGTAGCGCTGCGCTTCCAACTTCAGTGCTCTTAACTTCATGGGATCTGTTTCATCGTGTTTTGTCTTCGGTCGCTTTTGCATGTTTGTTTCTTCTCGTCTTCTTTTCCCAAATGATGGGCAATCTAGAAATGGCAGCTCATTTTGAATAAGTCAAATAATAAGAACTCTAGTGTTTTCTTGAATTTCATCTGCTAGAGCTCTGTGGAAAAGAATACACAGTAACTCTGCAGTGCTTGCATGAGAATTGGGACTTCCTTCATCTAACTAATACGTGAAACGATCAACATAGAATAAATAAACGGCAGAGCCAACACTTTAAAGAAGTACTTATCCACCTCACTGAAATTCTGTCCGGACGAAGTAAGTAGATTCGTAAAATACTACAGAAGTACCACACAAAGGCTCTGGATAGCCGTTGTGAAAATCCCGCGAAAAATGATCCGGAGGTGCGACGCAATCACTCCAGCCAGCCGGAGAAAAATGCCAGCAAAATGTACTCCAGCGGTACCACGCAATTGGTCTGGTCAGCCGTACTGAAATATCTGCTAAAGTACTACGTTTGCGCCACGCAATTTCTCCGGCGAGCCGGAGCAAAAAGTTTGCTCCGGATGTCCGGAGCGAAAATTGCTCCGAACAGAGGGGACGCTAGAGGACAAGCATTTTACTCCGACCTTGGAGTAATTTTTTTCTTTTACAGTGAACCACTCCAACAAACTTGGCAGAGGTCCACCTTCTCATAGTTAGGTTTTGTGTAATTACCTGGTAAGCGCACTGAATGGGGCCTGTAAGAAAAAAAGTTGAGATGTCATTTTGGAAAAGAAGCAAATTTGGAGGATCCCTGAGCCTCACCTTCAAGAGTTCATTGCAACAGCGATATCCTGACTTCAGTGCGTACTTCAGCTATTTAATGCATATTTTTTGTGAAAACTGGAAAAGAATAAATTGTGGGTTATTATACACTGTAATCAGTTAAGTTCAAGGTAGCTATAGTGTCAGTGTAGCTTTCGCATAGGATTGCTTACTGTGTAATGGATAGTACACTTTAAAACATCAGCAATTATACACGTAAAGTCGTCTGGAAATTGCTATTCAGCCATTACGTCGTCATAAAGGAATACGCGCCGTAACGTGTGTGCCTTTTGTAGCATTAAAGTAGTATGTAGCTTTAATGCTACAGGAATATTTAAAAAGTAATCAAGAAAAGCTGATGAAAAGCCACATGACACTCAAGTATTATAGGTGGTCCGAAGGCACAGTGAATGTACAAGGACCTAGGTCTAACATGCTGTCAGTAATAGCATGGGCATTTGGCGTCATAATGACGTTTGAAATTTCAAAAACTGGCAACGTCACAGCGACGTCATCACAAAACGTGAAATTAAAGACAGTCCAACCACGGGGGTGACGCAGAACCAAGCAGCGTACATATAGCTCGCAGTGACTCTTTTTAAGGGAGTGAAAAACCCCATTAACGGCACAAAACTCTATGCGGAAATTGTTCGCACCTAAACACTATATACTGAGAAAAAAATGAGCCAAAAACGATGGCTTTTTGAGTTCAAGTTTTCTTACGTGAATGCATGAAATACTACTTGAGTTTATTTTTATCTTTTAAGTTTTCACACATACAAACAACTGGGTTTGAACCATCACATCAGATACAAATAAAAAAAATCTCTGGGCTTGAAAAGCTTCATACATTTTACTGTTTACAGCATTTGCCGACGCTAAAAGACCCACACCTTAATAATACATTCGCGATATTGCAAGAATGAAACAGCTGCTGTAGACAGTCCTTTCATTGCACTACTGACCCCGTTTTCGACCATTCCGGGGAATACTGCGGTCAAAGCGGAACGCTTCTACAATGTCCCACAAACGCGAAAAACATCAGCGTTTTCAGCGGAAAGCACCTACAGTCTCACCGTGCTGCAAATCCTCTCTCGGTTCTCGTGTTTTTTCCCAGCGCTAACGTTATATTACGCAAATATATGGATAACAATTTGCGGAGTCGATAGGCAAGCAGCTCCATTTAAAATTGCGTACGTGTTGAACTTTCAATCAATTGACTGCTTACGAGACACATGCGTTCGCTACAGATTCTTGTCGCGCAACGCTTCCGTTTGAACTCGCGCAAAAAAGCCCAGAGACTCGGCCACTGTATACGCTCTCTACGATCACTGCAACTGATATCCACGTCGCAATCGTCCCGCACTGACCGCGATACGTGGCGCAATAAATTTTTGCCCAGAAAGCCAAGCTGCACGTGCTTCTAATCACCCACGTGTACGACCGGACAACGCCAGGCGACATTATACGTACCTGACAAACTCTTAAACGCTTGCTGCATTTCTTCGGTTGGCAGTCTTCAATAATCCCGGCTGCGGCAGCTGCATTTCCGATGGAGGCGGAAATGTTGTAGGCCCGTGTGTGCAGCTTTGGGTGCACGTTAAAGAACCCTAGGCGGTCAAAATTTCCGGAGCCCTCCACTACGGCGTCTCTCATAACCATATGGTGGTTTTGGGACGTTAAACCCCACATATCAATCAGTCTTCAATACAGCAAAGTTTCTTTGGTTTTGTGGTGTACTTTGTAGGAGCACTGGCTTAAGTCGTGCTCCGTAAAAACAGGGGCCGGCTATTTGAAGAGGACCCACTATAATTTTGTGTGCGCGCGCAATCAGAATGTGTGCGGCGCTATGATTTCTTGCTGTGGTTTCGCACTACTGGTCATTCCTGTCAGATGCTTCGAGGGGAAGATATCCAAAGTGGAAACCAGACACTTCACTGCATATGCTTGGTAAAAAATTATGCTTGTTTCAGTTTTCATTATTTGCCTCGCTTTTTCATACCTGAATTTGTTGGAAGGCAAGACAGTGCAAATATGCAATACAGGAAAGGTTGCAAAAAGCTCACACTCATAAAGTGCAGTATATGTTGCTTTTCTTCTTTGATGTACGGAAGACCTTAACTTTTTCAATAGTGGAATAAAATGCTAGAAACCACTGTAATCTCCCCAAAACTACGTAAAATGTGCTGTAGTTGCAACACCGTTCTTGTAAACAGTGTCTTCCATTACTGGTTAAAGAGTGGTTGCAAAACCGAACATTACGCTGCTTCAATGTTGTAACGAACAATCTTTCGTGTTCTAGCGTTCTTTACGTTTGGCCTCAGCTAGATTTCACAAATGATTTTTCGCAACACACTACAGGGTATTCCGTTTGACGTAGTCTCAAGAACACGCTCAGGTTGTTCAGGCTGGTTCCAAGCTCAGCACCTCTGAACCCCTCAGTTAACAGATTCTGAGAGAAGGCGGACGGCAGAGTGACCAAGTGCTATCGACCGATGAGAGGAGCAAGTTGACCGTAAACACTAAGGTGAAACGCATATGTGATATACTTAACGTGTTAATTTCTACAACATTTACAATCATAAAAAACACTGAGTTGCTTTGATCATGTGCTTGTAGAAACATTTGGCATATGATTGAGGAAGGGAATGAGTTCGAATCCCCAAAAATAGCGCAAATATATTAAACTGGCACTGTTGGAGTAATACGTTGCAGCCACGTTGTCATACTCGGTTTCAAACAAGTGCACAAGTCTTAGTAATTTGGCCCATCAAGCTGTTTTATATAGGATGAAAATCTCAGATTCCAGAGGTATTCAGTTTTCTTAGAAAACAAACACGAATGGCCTCACAATGATTACATTACTAGAACTTCAGAAAACGCAGCAATCTCGAAAGTACTGATAGCTCCGCTTCGCTGACTTAGTGTCCTTTTGCCTGTATAAGCGAAGTGACATTCGTCAAGCGTGACGGCTGGATACTCGCAGATTCTTAATTAGCTTCTCTCTTTCTCATTTCGCAATGGCAATTGTTTTCGGCAAAACTTAACATGCGCGGAGCTCTGCCGTTGCGAGAAAACCTTGATAAGCATCACTACTCGTTGGATTCCATCGATACGCCATAATTTGAGACGATGTAGCTGCGCGAAAGTACACAGGCCGCCGCGAAATGGTTCTGGTTCAAACCAAACCTCGATCCATTTCCTCGTCTTCTTCCAGTGAAGTCTCCAACACAGTCACTGCCGTTGGCGACCATTAATTGAGTCTGGGTTTCGTCGCGGGGCAATCTCTTTTCCCCGTCTGGCTTATGTGCTTCGGGGGTGATGCGATGGCGATAGCACTCAATATGCTTAGGTTTTTTTTTTATTTGTCTGGTTCGTTCGTGCCTCGCCAAAGTGGCCGATCTGGCGAGAGGCCAGATAACAAGCCCTGAAAGCTGCCATGCATAATTCTGCGGCACGTTTCGCAGTTGAAGAACATTTTTTTTTTTCGTTTTAACGACAACCGCTTCAACAGCTAGTGAGTAGGAGGCGTTGCCTATAGACAATGTGAGACGGTAGTTGTGCGAATCTTTCATATAATTGCTGTATTAATGAGAAACAACCGCCAAATATGCCGAGGAAAGTATGGAAGACGTTATTAGAAGTAATTTCAATGTAAAAGTGGGCAAAAAAAGATAACTCTCCACCTGCAGCGACCGAACCTGCGACCTTCGAATAACGCGTCCCACGCTCTACGACACAGCTGCGGCAGAGCTCATCGCTTCATCTACTTTATTGGGTACATGTAAAAGTGGGAGCGCATTACGTGTTATAAAGTTGACGGTGGAATTACCGCCGCTGAAGTTCAGTGGTAGAGCATCGGATGTGTTGTTCGAAGGTCGCAGATTCGGTTCCTGCTGGTGCTAAGTTATCTCTCTGACCTCTTTTCTTTCTTCAAACTTACATTCAAATTACTTATAATTACACCCACTGTACTTTTTTCGCGTACTTATAGGTTATTTCACATTACTATTGAGTCTAACAAAAATACAACCTTTCAATACAAACTTGTTTTCCATTATATGTTTGCAATCTTTTAACATTTCGTGAATATACGTATGCGTCATAAAAAGCAACTTAAAAATTGAACTTTCTAGTGGGCTTCATTGCAGGCTTTTTTGCTTTTGCGACAGGTTTGCGCAATAAAAACATCAACTCAAAGATCGTGGATACAGTATGCATTCGAGTTATGATTCAGATGTTACTGACAGTCCATGCAATTGCCAGGAAGAAAAGGTTGTTTCCGTGGTTGTTGAAAACACGAAACCATCATAGGAATTGCAGTTGCTTATTTGATATTTCGTGCGGCCTCAAGGTAAAATATAGTGCAGCTTGGACATCGTCGCACAACCTGGTTTCAGTGCCTACCTCTAGACCACTCTCTGTGTTCAGCGGCGCACTGTACCTTCACATCGTGTAGTGCATCCACCGAACTTGACGCATGCAGTAAGACCATCATAGCGTTGCTGTGCCTATATTGATTCGAAGCTCCCCTAACAACTCTTGTAATCTAAAAAAGAAAAAAAATTGACAGATTCCACGTATCTGGGAATCAACGTTATGCAAACATGCGAAAGAAAGGTGCCCGTGTTGCATTTTTTTTTATTGAGTGACAGGTCATAAAACGACGCTGAATATATGTATAAATGTTGCGCGCACGAACATATGTTGAAGAGTTGTAGATGTTTATATAACCAGTTCTTTTCACTTGCGCAACGATGTCAACTGGAACATGCGTATTAGGAACACAAGAAGCTGATATGAAGTGCTGATGCTCGCGAGAATGCTCACCCTAGGCCCTCCTACATCAATCAACTTCAGCGCACGACAACGAACGACAATTGACATTAACACGACGTGACGGCTGCATCAAATGAGTTCAAGTGGAATGTTTAAAAATTGGGTAGGCGGCACTGCAACCACTAGTGACATTCTACGAAGATTAGTGTCGATCTGAAAAGTAGTTCCGAGAACTGGCGTAGCTGTGTGGTAAAATGCTTCATTGCCACGCAGAATGTTTGGTTCGATTCCAGCTTGACCCTGACATACATTTTTGCATTCATCGGGTTGACGCCACTGAAGTTGGGTACTTCTTAACGTTCGCGCAATGAATTTGCACATGTGTGTTCTTTTTGTTCCTGGGTAGATACTAAGTGTGAATCACCTTTGGCACATAGCCACATACAAGTGGCACATACCCGCCCATGGGTATGTGCCACTGTCTGACGGGACGTGTTTGACGACGTACGCGACAAGATTGTGACATTATTCATGTCTTGACAAGAGCGTCGTATTCATCAGACCATCTTACCCTCTCATGTTAATTTTGGTTCACACCACATTAAGGGGGTGACCACGGGAGCACCCATACGTAAGCGGCAATATAAGATAGATAGATAGATAGATAGATAGATAGATAGATAGATAGATAGATAGATAGATAGATAGATAGATAGATAGATAGATAGATAGATAGATAGATAGATAGATAGGCTCAAAGTCACCGAAGTTCACTATAAAATGTTTCGCATTTAAAACCAGTCCTCGTACTTTACCCTTCAACAAACATCAGTGGACGCCTTCACGTAAGTACGAATGAATTCGTTTCTACTGCAAGCTCAATAGAGGATGTAATTATGCCCGTTAAGTCCGTCACCATAAAATGAAAGTGCAATCATTATTACTATATTATTATTATTATTAATATTATTATTATTATTATTATTATTACACTCTGCACCAAAGGACGTGGTCATGGAGTGAGGCTCATTGGTAAGAACTGCCCACTTTACCTGCCTCAAAAGAGATTTGCTGTTGATCAGCAGAACATCAAAGAAAATGTTGCAATAGCAGCTTTTCTAAGCGGTTTAGCCGAATCACGTTCAAATATAAAATCAGGGTTAAGGAATATTTCACTGAAAAACTCCTTGTAAGACAAGTTAGGGCCAAATGGAAAGCGTGCTTTTGTGTGGATAAAAAAGACATAATCAAAAGATAAATACACAGACACCGACAGTGGTACTTATATACTGATATCTTGAAGTGGTTGATGGAGCACCTTGGAATTCCAGTGCTATCGCAACGTTAGAGATACAACGTCACGTTTATGAATTCTGTTGCCTCTCTTCCTTTAAGCTCGTGCATCAAGCGAGTGTGAGCTCCTGTCAGACAAAATGACGGAGGTATCGTTCACACAAGTGGTACTTCTCATTCTTTATGAAACCCAGAGGCTGAATCCCGCTGACATCGTAACATTATCGGTGCCCTTGTGTTTTCCTCTGCGTGTTTAAATCATTCTGTCAGAATACTCTCTTCTTCTGAGAGGCGTTGTTGTTGCCGATGTTTCTGTGCAATATTAGCAGACCAATAATTAAGTTTTTAGTATCGATGGTTAAACACAAAGAATCTGATGGTTTTCAGCACAATCTAACTGTAAATAATCTACCATAAATCACCATAAAGTAAAAATAAATGGTGGCAACAAGTAACCTATTTTTCCCTGCTGATTATAATTATTACCGCAGAGATGTCATAGTCGACGTTAGTCATGTCAGCTAGAGAAAAGATTATCATAATCGTGAACCTGCACGTGCTCAATTTTCGCCAAGGATTCTGTGCAGATGGTTTACAAGCCAAGTTGAAACGTGGTCGCTAGCTCTGCTGAGCCTCAGCGTCGCGCGACATCCCAGATGCTTTAATGTGCCTGCGACATAGTTCTCTTCCTACTTTTTTATTACTACGGGTGAGCGCGCAAGACGTAAACATAACACTTGTTGAGTAGGTTCTTTGGGCATTCAGAAGGTCAAACCGAAATGTGAACGTTCACAGTTGTTAATAAAGCAATAACATGAGACGAACAAGGCATGCATGCCTGGGACATTGAAAGCGGAGATACAAGGTCATGTAGAAGGGACTTCCCCGTCCGTTCCACGTGTCCGCAATTTATCGTGCGCGGAAGACAGTCACGACTGTCATGACGACATTCCCATCCATACGCAGGAGAGAAAGATTCGTAACTACGGATTATCCGATGTGAAATACGCAAAAAAAAGTGTCTAAGGGTCAGTGTAAATGGCTGCTCAAAATCTGTGATGCTTCACAGAATCAGCTGATCCGAACGGTTCAAAGTGATGAAGAACAAATAAACAACACAGGAGGACACAAAAGGGACGTCTTAAAACCAGTTGGCCAATAAAGCAGTTTTTCCCCGGATTGCGGTATGTACTGAAATGTAGCTCGTGGTCGTACGGTCGTAGCTCGTGCCCCCTATTACCATTCGTGTTTTTCTGCGCGCGAGGGCTCTTTCAATTACGGGGAATAGAAAGGCGCGTGGTCCATGCTTCACGACGCTTGTACGACACCATATGTGTTCCCCAGGTTGTTAGCGTATGAGTTGTACGCAGCCAGCGTCCTTGCACCTGTCAACACGCAATTGACCCGGATCCAGCGTCTTTTTTTTCTATGAATACAGTTACACGTTTGTTCTTTCGGTTGGCTTGACTATCGCCGCTGTTTGGCCGTAGTTACGTAGAGGATAAAGAACGAAAAAACACGAGTTTGATTGGCTTACTGCCCTCAATGTCTTACCGTGGAGTTTATTCATGAAATATTTTAGTGTCGTTGTATACGTAGACGAAAGTAATATACTCTTGCAGTGAAAAAGTAGAGAAAAAGAGTAGAAAATTAGGAAAAAGTTTATAATGGCTCATCGTAAACTTCCGCAGCGCCTTCTTCAGTAAAAATACCAAACTATATGTCCTTACAAATATTATATCTAATCAAGTCACAAGGTGTGCTGAAGAACTTAGTTGACTAAAAGTGACTAATCAGTATTGAACTAATAATACCATCGGTTCCCTCTTTTCACTGGAGAGATTATTGTGCAAAAGTGCATAAAATATCAGCCAGTTAAGAGATGGGGCGTTTAAACATCAGATGCATATAACTACACCTGGCATCCAAGCGAAGAACAGATCTAAGCAGCTCTTGCACAATTCGAACAAGACTTTAATCTCTACTGATAGAAGTGGCTGCAGCACACAGGCTTCATTATTACCACATGTGAAACGATTAAGCTAACCCCGTTCTTGAAAGTTTTTCAGTAGTCTAAAGTACACAGAAAGACATCAATCAACCAGCTAATCATTCAACGAATAATTTATTCCCATTATTTACCGAAATATTTCTCGATCGTTGATTTAAATGACGTCACATAGTCTAGCATGAACCTTAGATTGCAAAAACTAGGAGCATAAATAAGGAGTAATTAATTCTTTTGAAAATTTTAATACATTCCCCGTTCGATTTCCAACAGAACCTGCACTAAATCTTACAGTTTCCAGCTTTGAAGATTAAGGAAACGCCGAAATACAATATTTGCAGCACATTTTTAAAATGATGTAACACAATGAAGAACCTACTATTAAACAAGTCTGATGAAACTAAGCATTTTCGCATAACATAAATGCATCTCAAAACCACGTGTAATCAACACCAATTAATAAAACACATAAACAAAGCCTAAGATTTTGTAAGTGGCTGTTCCTACGAGGTTACGTGCTCCTCCTATGAAAGTTATTTTTTTACTCCCATAAAAGCTAAGAAGCAGAGGGAAAATATCGTACAATACTTCCAAGTACACTGAAAACAATAATAAACTCAGGTCAACGTCGGCATGCCTACCGCTAACTTTGTCCAGATTTCATTTAAATTTTAATTACATAAGTGAACCGGTCTTGCCCATTACAAAGCAAGCCTTAGAAGTGTTCAAGCAATGTGTTGAACGTGTAATCTCACGATGATAGATTTGGTGTTAATGTGCTGATAATTGTTTATGGAGTGTAATCAGTTTAGTACGCATCAGTGATTGTTAGCAGGGTTCGAGAAACAAGAAAATTGCCGATATAAATTATGGTTACGAGAACTATGCGGTACCCGGCCATCTATCCCCTTTTGTCATCAACACAGCTTCCTTGCACCAATTACTTGCGATTAAGAAAACGTGTTGAAGCATTAAAATATTAACAGATTGGTGCACGTAGGGTGGCACGTGTGTTGCACACAGCCCTTTCCTTTACTTAATCGCGACATTAATACACGACACTTTCAAATACCACAAAACTAAGAGGTTACACGGCTGATGTAAAGCCAGGTTAAGGGCCCCTGGTTGAATGGAAACAACTGATGCCCATGCCTGCTTCTCCGCAAATATCTCTGTTTTTCCCTACGGCAAGCACTGTGCATGTTTAACGAGCGTGGTTTTAAGCACTTAGAAAGTAGCTGTAGAAAAAGCCTACTTAACCAGTCACAATACACACAAATAAAAGGCAACGCCCACAACTATTGGCAGTGGCCGTATTTCTTCCTGGAACTTTCACCTTCGCAACCTTTCCACGATGCAGCTCCCATCAGCCCAGGCTCTCCACTATCGTTAGAGGAAAGTGACCACTGGGAACGACGCGGCGACCACATTGTGACGTCTCGAGAAGCTGCGTGCTGTGCTTTCCCTCTTTGCAGATCTTGCATGTCATCACACTCCAGTGTATATATAAAGCCATCTCATTGCGCTCCGTAGAAAACAACTTGGCGACAGATCGTCCACTGTACAACTCCTCCGCAGGACAGACGAACAAGGATAATCATGAAAGCTGTGGTGAGTTCATCGAAAGCTTCTGTTTCTTAGTCTACGTGTGTCTTTGTTGTCATTGGCAATTTAGAAAGCATATTTTGGTTTCTATCAAATGCCATTTGGCGCTAGCAATACCTTCACCAGCTATCATCTTGAGTTATAGCACCAGCTATATACAAAAATGGAACTCACTGCGTAAAAAGTGAATACTACAAAAAGTGAACGTAGCCACAAAACAAAAAATGCACAGCACGCACGTAAGCTTTTGCTGCTGCATACGAGCTACAACAGTAGAATCAGATAGTTCGAAATGTGTGGAATGTGGGCCTAATAACTAAAATAGCGCAATGTGGCCGGAACAAGGGAAAAATCTTGCGCTCATGTCTGTGCCTAATGAACATACCAGAAAGTTTCAAACGCCTTCTATAAAATGTTAGTTTACAACCAGCATGTAATGCTAGATTCTTGAGAAGTAGCCTAATGTACTCTGGCTTTTTTGTTAACAGTTATATTTAGGAAGATTGACACTGTAGAGTGCCTTGCTTGCAGGATATAAGGCGCAGAGATAAAAAGCACTGGGGAATGGAGGGGAGGGTACATAGTTAATATTAGCACCTTGTTTGGCCGACTCGGCATCCTCTCAGTTATGTTAGACGTACAAGTGAGTCGTCACGCAACGGCGAGACCTACACTAACAATAAATGCCATCGCTGCTCATTTGAACTGTTGCTTAACCTTACTAAGGGCCAGTGTTCTAGAGATAGCTATGCGCCTCATCAGAGCCTTTGATATATGAAGCCTGCAAGCCACTGAAGGCTTAGTTTTAGGAATAACGATGTTGCAACAGTGAAAGTCGAACTGTAGCGCAGAACAAGAATGCAAAGGAGAATTTAAAACAGCGATTCCTTGCGCGCATTCATATTTAACATTTAATATAAGACACGAAAATTGAAAAAAAGTTTTTTTAGGTGCATGACCGGCTTATGTGTTCTCTCGATTCTGGGACTGTAAGGTTCATTGCGCGACTATATAGTCTGGTGTTACACAATGTTTAGTTTATTTATGCTAGTAATAATGAATACACAGAATACCGTATTAGAATTGTCTTTTGAATCCCTGTGTACAGTGCCAACTTTCTACCGGTGTCTGTCATGTCTTACAGTGTACGTTTTTTTGCAACTTTGTTGGTTATCAGCCATGTTTGTGACTTAGTGAAAACGAGCATAGGTGCATGCAGTAGTCCGCTGACATAGTAAACTTCTCAATAGGCACACTACATACAACGCTAGTACGAGCCCGCACGTATTGATCCTATCGATTTCTTGTTTGTATAAGGGAATCATGATGCTCGATTGTAAACATATTTGTTTTAAACATTTGTCACAAATTGTGTTATTTTTGGTATGTTAGAAGAACTTGTAGATGAGACCTGAGCTCCTGATTTGGGAACATCTTCAAACAAAATCTTGTCGAGGAGTTTGATGAAGCACGCTTTATATATCGACTAGCTGTAGACTGCTGGACATATAAAGCGAATTCAGGCAGACCAGCTTCGGAAACAAGAAAGAATATTTATTGAAGCGGGTAACTTACAATACAAAGCTACATTGACGCAATCGAAGCTGCCGTTTGGAGGTAGCTGACTTGATTGAAATTGAGTATGGTACCACTATTTTATATGTTTCAGCTGTGCTTGCTGATTGTTTGCCTTATACTGGCCACTGCCGTGGCAATTAAGTTTGGCAAAGGCTTCGGACATGGTGGTGGAGGATTCGGTCATGGAGGAGGATACGGACATGGAGGATACGGTCACGGAGGTTTTGGCCACGGAGGCAAGTTTGGAAAGTTCCACGGATAGTCACCAACAACGAAGCACTTTACAGAAACCCTTCAGACCAGCGCCAACCAGAGTCTCAGAAAGATTAGCGAACGAACAAAAGTACAAAGTTGTGAAATCATGAGACAATAAAAATGTCTTCTGTAAATGCGTGTTGAGACCAAAGCTGTTTTGGGTGATTCAGTCATTGCACAACTGATGAGTTAGTACCTAATGGTCATATATGCCCTTTTGCTTTGCCTGATATGTAAAACTAAGTGCTGTTAAAAACTGAAAAGAGCTATTATAATAGAGGTGGCAACAGCGCTTCAATTTAGTGAAGATATTAAAGTCTCTTTCAAAATCCAGCTAACATAACTGCGTTATAATTTACTAGAGAGAAATTTGTGAGCTGTGCTCTAGCAGGGGTTGTACATTGCTGCGTTCGGCCTATGTAGTAAAATCAGCACCCTATCGTGGAAGCAATAGTGCCCGAATACCTTCTAATCTTAGCAATTGCAGGAAAAAACCTATTGGATGACATTCTGGGCACCACTTTTCAAGTGAAATCTTGGCAAAGTCCTACCGCAATATCCAACTAACCTTCACAAATTTTATTTTAGTGAATCGTGGTAATTTATTGGAGAACAGCAGAAAAGAAGCTGTCATTTTTTACGTGTCCTTGCAGTGCCTCTGGGGAAACGGAAGGGGTGTAAAGGTGAAAGCTCATGATGGGAAGTGGTATGCATAACATCTCATCGTTAGCGCCGCTGAAATCTGTAGTCTGGATCTCCAGCGAGATTTCTAGGAGGTCGGCGAAAGCAACCAACTCTAGGAATGGACCTAGTGCAGGTATCGACGACGGTAAGGAGAAGAGAAATTCCTGCATGGTGGCAGTCCGAGCAATCGGTGACAGCTTTGCATCCCGAGTCACGCCGCCGATTGAGTGCGACAAGTTCAGATGATATGCACTATTTTTTCTCGATTTGTTGCACAGCAGCGTCCTAGAGAGTGTTTGCGGGCAGCATGTAGTATTTGCAGATGCTACCAAGCCAACTATTGAATACTCCTTACAAAACAAGCCCCAAAAACACGAGAAAACATGGAGACATGATTATTTTCGTATCATTGAAAGTGCTTTATTATAATTTTTAAAAATGATAATCAAATACGGAGATCTTATCGGTTGTTTCAATGCAGAATTTGCTTTCTACAGCGAAAACCTGTGCAAGTATTCACGAAAACACATAGCTGCATTTTGATATTCTCCCCGCGGCCATCTCCATTCGATTGAAGGCACGTTACCCAGCCCATCATTGAACTTTACGTGTTCATTCTGTTAATGTATGTTAGACCTTTACTCTCAATCATGGGCTTGTGCACGAGACAGGAGGGTGAAAGGATCCGCAAAATCTCTTCTATTCATCAAATTAGTACGAAAGAGGCGCTCTTATCAACCTTCGCCCACCCTGATGAAGAACCCTGCACGCGCCTCACCTCATCAACAAGCAAGCCATAGGTGAACAACAAACGCACATTGAGGAACGTGACGATCTCCAAAATTATTTATTTTCTGAAAAAATGCAAATAAGCTAATGAAACGTGACTAGCGAATAGAAAATCATACAAGCAACTCGGCAAAACAGGAAGCCCAAATCCGCCTAATATAAGCGAACTGGCAAACGCAGGCCAGGTGCTACCGGTGCACATGCAGAGAAGGGGCTGGCGCTCAGCAACCCTACTAAACGTTACTAGACTGAAGCATTACGCGTACTCCACAGTCATAGTCACTCTTATATATAGACCTAACCTAACCTAACCTAACCTAATCTTTTAATCTATCCCATTGTGCACTCACGACCACACTCGTTGCAATTATTGTACGGATCATCTTCGCTTCATATCATCTTCGCTTCAGACTCTCTAGTTCGGCACTATGTGTTCACATAGTGCCGAACTAAAGAGTCTGCTGGCTACGTTTGAAAATGAAGGAAGAAGTGAGAACAGGAAGAAAAGTCTGGGAGGTCATCCGGAAAAATCATCATGAGGGTACATACACGCTTGTCAATTGCACACCTACAAGCGATGACTAGTTGTTTTCGAAAACAGTAGCCACGCCCACACCGCTTTGTTGGCTGACAACTCGCAGTGCCATGATCCGAGGGGCTTCTAAGCTGAAGATGGCCAGCCATCTATTTGTTTAAGCCCATTGAGTAAAACGTTTTGTTCGCAAACGAAGGATCACGGAAACACAATAGATAGTCGATCATTCTCTCACGGTTTCGCGAATAACATCCGGAAATATGTGCCTACCTTATGCGAAAAGAGCACAACTTCGCAAAAACCATCCCTAACTAGGCGGCACAGTAAAGTTGCTTCAAGGCGGGAGTAGTCGATTGAAATTTGCAGCTTCCTCTATTAGTTTAGCTTATGTAGACAAGAGTTCCACACACTGGGGACCCTCCACCAGCTTCGTGACATTGTATCAGCAAAGATGCGACGGCCTCTTGCCACCCACGAGACAGCAAGGGAGCCCATACATCATTGTTCCAGCTAGAAAACTAACAAATCGCAGGGTTGATTGGGTCAGTTAGCATAACGTCAAGTTTTACCCTCACTGTCACTGACAGCAAAAGCTTCGTAGAGGACACACGAAGCGCATCATGTTAACAGAACAGGTGTCTGTAATGAATAAGTCAACACTGACAAAAATATCCTCTAAAAGTGAAGTAGTTCTTTCGAAAAACTGTAATGAAATTCGGGCAGTTTCGTCGTCGTCGTGGCAAGCCTGAAGAAAGCGCGGAACTGGACAGCCTTCTCTGTTTTAAGGATGATAGTATTTCTTGGGGACCTTCGACGAATAAAATTTTATTCTGTCTGTCTGTCTGTACATTTATCAGTTTGTCCGCCCTTAACGATTTCTCAAACGGCCGACCTCATCCCCTGCGCCCACCAATATTGCTCAAGGTTCAGCATTCATACTTTAGTGTTTGTCAAATGAAAAACAATCATTGCACATTTCTGAGGTACCATAACAACACGTTGATGTTTTGTATGAGTGCATTTATACTAGAGAAGGCAAACACAAGTAATTCTAAGGACCGTAGCGTTAAACACGCTGCGCTGACAGTGCATCGTCATGCTCAAAAAGGCAAGTGTTACGAAGGCTTTGCTAAAACGACACGGTGGTGGCGCCTGTCCGTCGTTTTGCGTCCTTCACCTTATTGCCTCCGAGAATGGCATGCATCTTTCGCAGGCGCGTACGCCTTCCTCCATTTTGGAAGATGACTGCCAGATGGCGCTCATGTCTAACGTGCCTCGATGCGCTCATTCGCCTCCGCTGCACGCTCGAAGAACTCTAACGCAGCGCCTCCAGAATATTCACCAATTTTCTTGCACAAAACATCAAATAAATGTTTTGCTCACTCTCTCCGGACGCAAGACTATCGTCTTACGACGACATTTGCAGTGTAACATGCAAATCCGGGGCCATATTTTTCTTTTGTTTTCTCTTTCATTTTTTCTCACTTCATTTTTTTTTCTTTTACATCTTCATGGCCAGGATTTGGGGACAGTGCACGTACCGCCATCTTTGGTGCACCAAAGCGGCGGCGTGCCGGGGCTTACCCAGGTTCTATGCAGCAAAGACTTATTTAAAGTCTGGTAAAATTTGTGTCGCACTACAAACCATGCTCCACCACGGTGATCTAGTGGCTGATATAGTGGCTAAGGTAACTGCAGCTGCCACAGTTTTGATGGAGTAGAAAATTCTGTAGGCTCGTGTTTTCAGAACCACAGGTGGTAAAAATTTTCCAAGTGTTTCACTACAGCATCTCTCATAATTATATGGTGCACTTGGGACATTGAACCCTACATATCAATCAATCAAGCGCTACGAACCGTATGACTTCCCAGAGTGTTTAAAGTTCAACAATGTAATCCCATGTATTTCTAAGTGAAGTGTTCAATTGTCCTGGGAAGCCGCACGCCTTATAGTGCGATACTGAAGTTTTGCCAAATGCATCAATACGTGTCCACTACATACAACCTGGAGTCATTTTTTACAACCAACTTATTTAAAAAAATATTAAGTTTTGTCACCTATTTCCCATTCATTTAAGGCTGGCTGCAATTTTGGCCACCGAGAGAGGGCGCCACGTTCAGATGCCCCCGATTTCTGGGAATGCCGCTTTTTATTTCAATCTATTTCCCGGTGTTTTTCTTTTTCCCCTCGTTTCCTCCTTCTTTATATTTTTCACAACGTTTTTTTTCTCTCTAGTTTTCTTCATTAATTAGTGGTTATGCTCATAGAGTTTCCTGAAATTAACTAAAGGGGACTCTGGCGCTGCGATCGTTCAGCGACAATGAAAATGATAGGTAGTACAAACATTTGCCTAGTATTCGTACTTGCGGTCTGCGAATCATACTTGCGGTTTCGTTTATTGCTGGTTACGGTTTTGTTTTGAAGGAAAGAATGAACCCCTTTAGAACTTTATGACCCGATTCAAGATGATAAGCATAAAAGAATAAGATGTTGAAGCACAACGCTGCACTTTTGATTTTTGTTTCACGAGAAAACAGCTACAAGCCACATCAAGACACAGGGAACCAGAAGCAGTCGAGGAGTACGAATATTAGACAACTCTGTGTATACTACCCATCATTCCCATGCTCGCTGAAGTGCCTTTCGTTGTAGCTCCCATAGACACTAGCGCGAGAGTTCCCTCTTGTGTATATTAGAAAACTCTATGATTGTGTCCTTGTTTCACCACGGGTCAGCAGCATTCGACAGCCCGGGTCTCGAAAATGAAGCGTACTTAAAAATCACTCTTTAATAACCGGCTCACAAATAGTTGCAACTCCAAAGAAGTAAACGAGCGCGTTGAGGGGCATTTCATATTCTGCGTGTCCGTAAGTTATCGAAGGCATCATAAATGCTTCAAAGTGTCAGTTTGCTATGAATATGCTTTGTCGCTGGTGTTTCTCCTATATATAAAGGCAGTGCTTATTTCTCGAACATAATCATCAGAGAAGGCATAAGCTTTTTGAAATACCTGTCTGTCCTTTTGATTCTACACGGTATGTTTATATTCAAAAGTAAAAGCTAAATACTTTGGTCAAACATTGACCAGCTGGAAGCTCACTCAGCCAGACACTAAACTATAGAAAACGGAAGAGACATCGATTAATTTCTGGCGGAAGGCCTGACATGACAAGAACATTTAAAGGCAGTTTCCGCAGGTCGTTTACATACCTTTTAAGCTTTGCGTGCCAAAATCATGACATCTCTTCAAGACATGGTGTAGTGGAGGCCTCCAGAAATTTTGGCCGGCTGTGGTTCTCTAACGAACACTGGACTCTATAGCATTCAAACCTCATCGACATGCAACCGTCGCGGCCGACATCAAACCTGCGTCCTTTCAAGTCAACAACAGTAATCCGTAACCTCTGCATGGCTCACTGAGGTGGCTTACTTAGTAATAGCAAGTAAAGATGCATACTTGACTCATTTAGTATAAGTTATCATGGTCTTTTGTTTTGTCAAAGATACCTTACCCAGCAGCAAAAACTGAATGATTAAGAGTGGAAGGAACGCAAACGAGCTTGTGTAGCACGGCTTCATTGCATGCTATAGAGCCTTTCAAGCGGTCAAAATTGTTGCCGAATTTTTTTAGTATACGGCGTGTCTCAACAAGTGTGTTGCACTGGAATGTTAACTACCACAAAGAAAAGTAAAAATACGGTACAGCAGCCATTATACGACCAACGCGCTAGAATGTAAAAAGAAACAATACTGCTAATATTGCCGCTCTTTGGTCGTGACTCAGCAGTGCTGGGTATGACAATTAAAGCAGTGCAGTTCTACCTAGTAACTTCTCAACCGAGTTAACAATTATCCGAAATGCAGGAAGGTAAAGAAACTACAAGAGCCACCGTTTTTTTGTTGTTGTTGTTTTCTATGGTTAACGCTCATATTGTATACCAGATCTGGCCTTTCACAAGCCAGGACTTTTTTTCACGGTTCGTTCTCTCGAGTAGCGCGCCTATTTTTTTTCTCTCCTTTGCATACGCCACCTCGTCAAAAGCGTGCACGCGCCTATCGCGGGCTGCATGGCACATGCACCCAATACGCACACCATGCCGTGGCACTGTGGCACGCAACAGCGTAAATAAAATAAAGATCCAAACCAGGTCATCAACATCCGAGACGCGGTTTGAAACAAACGTCGCGAACGCACCGGCTGCTACAAGAGCGTCATTTCACAAGGTGCCTTTACGGCGCAACACAGTGGCGTCGCCTTGCTTTTGTTGTCATTTTGAGGCCGCCTTGCGGACGCCTAAGTCGCGCGAGAGCGTTGCGAGGGCGTGGTCGCCGCGATACCTTGTTTTCATAATTTCGCGAACGCACGTCGAAGGAACGCACCTTGCGCGGAAACAAATAATCGCGCCGCTCTACTTCGAACACAGCGAGACCCAAAAAAGTGAGAAGTTGGGGAGGGGAGGGGGTGGACAAGAGGGAAGGGTAGGAGAAGGTGTTGGAAGATCAGCATGTTCTGCCTTTTTTTTTGTGTGGGTGCCTGGTTTGGTATATAAGACCGACAGCCCGAGCAGCAGACATCGAGCAAACCAAAGGATCTTGTTCAATCGACAAACTCCAGCGTCCCTCCCATTCATCTAAAATGAAGGCCTGCGTAAGTCAGATGGGTTACTGCAATCGCTAGGGGGGGAAGCACCGCTCAAAGCTAGGTTTTGAGCCCCCAATAATTCTGAGCCTAGATCAATTCTTTTGTTCACTAAATCGGTGCGCATTCCCGAAACAAGTGCCTGTCACTCTGTCCTTCACGATCACCGGCAAGGAAACAGTCAATCTGCATATTGATCGGCGACAGGTGCCTATCTCACTGAATAGAGCCCGCCGTTTCTTACAACTAGCGTTAGGTGGGACCGGCAAATAATGAAGAGTTTGCATTACCAAAATATATTAAGTGAATGGTCCAGCTAGCAAGCCTGAGCCCTTTCGTGTAGGATAATGGGTTGCTATGAAATATTTTAAACTCATTCTGGCGGATTCGCTCTTACGCTGAAAGTTCCTATATTTACTGAGTAACGTGTAAGCTCAACACTACATGAAAGCAATGAGTTTAAAATGTATCGCTTGCTACAACAAGACCATTACAGCATTAATGAACCCGACACACGTGGTGGTTCTTGTGGTGGTAGGTGTTACCACATATATACTGCGTGTATTCGATTTCTTACTGCATCAGCGCTGAGCTGCCTGACTTAAAGAAATATGATCCAGGCAATAAAGAATAGAGTAAGTAATGAAATAGATAAATTTATAGAAAAGAAAGCTCTTATATCTGACAAGTAGGTTGGTTTCCTGCATTGAATATGCACAAACGATCGTATTTTACCGAATCCTCCTCATGTTTCGCAGAAACATGTACGTCTGTTAGTGCAGTATAAGTGCTTCCTGGGCTTCAAAATGTTCAAGACACCAATAAGTTTCACTGTTTTTCTGCCTGTAGCTTCAAGACGTAATTGCACTTCTAAATTAATGGAGAAACGTAGTCATTCTGTCTTTGCTGTTCAAACATATCTTAGTTATGCTATCAAAGTTATAGCTACGATGCAGATGCTTCTCCAAAGTGCAGATTACTAAAGTGATAGGTCCTTGGTACATTGTACAGCGTGTGATCTTGTGGGCCAGTGACCTTGATCAATGGAATGCAGTGGCAATATGCTTAGTGTGAAGTTGTTTACAATTTGTTTTAGTTCAAGTATGTATACCAATGGAAGTTGCTGTATACAAAAACAATTCACGCATCTATAGGGCGAACTTGCCAGCATCCTCTAATGGTGTCACTAGTGCAATAATTTGTTAATATAGTGGCGGAGTGCCTTCTTTTTTACTCTGGAAATGAGTATGCCTACATGACTTATTACGAAGAACTCAGTTTGCTTAGCGTAAATTAATATATACAGCCCTGCAACGTTTTTGCTTCGATGCAATCCGCTAACGAGAGTGATTCAGGAGCACCTAATTTATGACGCTGCATCTGCAAGGTAAAGCATAGAAAACAATGCAACACGGGTACTTGCGCAGTACTTTTCCAGCTTGTAGCTGCTTTTCTGAGATAAGGGCAAAGACGCAGGAGAAAGGCACAGCTTTGCTTTGAGCATTATTCCACTCTCATCGCAAGCGCTGGGAAAAATCTAATACGCATGTTTGAAGTGTACCTATAACGAACGTCCTTTGTCTAGACGGGCTATATCGCACTTAACGAGCTATAGGAAACACCGAAGAACCGAACGACACATGCTACTTCAAATTTCGCTTTGCCTTAATTGTACCCACTGCCCACCTCGGACTGTCTCTCCATTCAGTTTGCCCTCCTGGTCCTCACTGCCATGGTCGCTGCCACCATCGCCGGATACATTGGCTACGGCATCGGATATGGCGGCTACGGTGGTTACGGCGGAGGTTACGGCGGTGGATATGGTGGCTTTGGTCACTATGGCGGATATGGTGGTTACGGCGGTTACGGTGGTTATGGAGGCTACGGCGGGTTCGGTGGCTACGGAAAGTTCGGCGGCTACGGCGGCTATGGCTATCACGGCTGAACGGGATGTTCAGTCACTCAACGCTGCGGAAACATTCTGTACAAAGTCCACTGAATAAATTGTGTGAGTGAGCAAAATGTTTCGCCTCTATGGTCTCTACTCGCGCTGTCATAAAATTCACCGTGGTGTATGATGCTTTTGAGCGTTGCGTAGCAACAGCACGTCACTAACCACAGAGTAACAATGAAGCAATGAGTCACCCGTAGGACCATCCTTTCCATTTTCTCAAGTAGAGAGAGAATGTGGGTGCGGTAGAGCGGCTACAAGCATGACTAACAGTGCATGAAGGCAGCTACACCGAATAAATTCGTCATGGTGGAGATCATAATTGGCATGTTTATTAGGGCAGCCATTCCCGCTGTCTATACTACGCTGAGTAAAACGGAACCGATGGTTTGTTCGGGCAAAAAGTGTGGCATGAGGGAGCTGTGCCCAAGTCACTAATAACCCTTTCCCCCCCTGCCGGTAGACAATATAGCCAGGTAACAAGGAGTAAGAAGGGGGTGTTTCTACGCCCCTTTCTGATGAAATTTAAAATGATTGTGGTGAAATTGTAATGAGCTGCTCATATTTCCTTGCTCACTCAATTGTCATAGTACGAAACGACCGTATGGCGTTCCCGTTCACCATATAACTGTTCATTTTTTTATTTTCTCCTGTGTTGCCACAATTACCACATCATGCAGAATCTATAAAAAATTAAAACAAACGCCGTATATAGAGAATAAAAGTTGACAAGTTATTGTTATGAGATTCTCTGTGAAACTCCACAAAGGCTTCGCCATCGGCAACTGCACTGGGGTTTCTATCAGGTGCGTGCTTCCAGCAGCAGTAGTTTTTTGCATCTGCAATGTTTTGTGTGCAAGAACTACTGCAGAAAGCGTCTATTATTAATAATTTGATTTCAGCCTACATTTGGAGTCCTCACATAGAGATTTTCTACTTTCTATCCACAAGTTCTGTTACTTAAAAATAATGAGAACTAAGAAGGAAACTATGGGGAATGTTGTTAGCAGTAATCATCATGTAAATGTAAAGAAAGAAAAGTGGACGAAAACATCACTTACCGCCGGCAGCGACGGAACCTGCGATCTTCGAATAACGCGTCTTACGCTCAACGAACTAAGCTAAGTTCGTGGTCAACCCTTCATCCACTTTCTAGTGTATATACGCTTATTTTAAACTGGCAGTTTTAGTCAGCACTGCAAGTAGCCATGATGTCAAGTTTGGCCCTGCATATTACCTTAATGAAGGCACCATGTCCTGACCAACATAATGCATTAGAAAATATGCCAGTAATTCATCAGATGTAAGCTCGCAATAAAATAACAACTTACGTGACACCAATGGACACAAATAGTCTTGCCCCCTCGCCATCATGAATACCAGTGGCGCTGACTAACATTACCTCTTTTAAATGCACATATATACTCACTAAAGTGGCCGGAAGGACAACCGTCACCCTAGCTCAGTTAGTAGAACATCAAACCCGTTATTCGATGTTCACCGGTTTGATTCTTGCCAGAGGCAAATTACATTTTCATTCACCTTCCTTTCTCCACACTTAAATTACAATTACTTCTGATAGCATTCATTATACTTTTCTTGGCATCACTGTATGTTAGCTGTCATTATATTGTGTCTAAAGAAGAAAAATAAACAAGCCTTAGATGTCCCCAGTTTTTTTAAATATTTAATGGTCATAATTTGCTTGCATTGTTATCATTATAGGCTGATCTAATAGATTTATGTACAAGTAATATGGCTGAAAATCACCAGAAATGAAGACAATGAGACAACTTCACACTCCATTCTCTTCTTCTTTCCTCTCTGTTAATTCCTGCCTGTTATTTTCCTTTTTCTCTCATCCAAATTGTAGGAGAGCCAACCAAGGCAAACATTGGTTAACTTCCCTGCCTTTCCTCATTCTCGCTTCTCTCTGTGGCAGCAGGCATCTTCGACTTAGCAGAGGAATCAGTTATCCTGTTCATCATCAATTAGTCGTCATTCTAATCAGTTTTTACTTTCTAGAGACAGGTAGTCGTGTCAAATGGGAAGATTACAGCTCTTCCTGTGAAGAGCCTATTACCGCTTTCAGATCTGTTGGCTTAATATTGACAAAAAATAAACACTAGCGAACTTCACTAGTGAAACTGAACTTCGGAAGAGCGCCACTGTCATAATCTTCCCTTATTTACAGAATACACGATCGTCATGCCAATGATCGATTTGCCTCACTTCGTAGTTGTGCGGCTTCCATTTTATACAACAAGGACCACGCAAAAATATCCATTAGGGTTTAAGAAGGTCTATGACCTCAATTTTTCAGGTAGAAACAAAACGACAATTGATTACAGTAGTTCAACACCAATACAGAAAAAATGGCTAGTCATAACACTCATGAAATACATTGTACAAACCTGTCACTTGTACTTCCTATTAACACATTATGAAAAGCTCAAACACAAAAGTTATCACAACAAAAAAGAAAAAAAAACTGAAAATAAACAGAATCAGAGTGAGTAGTACGTAAGTAATTTCGGATGCAAAATACAAAAAAAGAAATCCCTAAACACAAATACATCTCGTTCAAGCGAAATACAAATGTTGATAGACAGAATACATAAAAAATATGAAACAGAATTTCTATAAAAAATATATCGCCTTATGGATACTACCACGTAGGTGTTTCCAGAGACAGACATGTTCACTCTATCACGCATCATTATGTAATGTGTTTAGAATAAATGTACGACGATTTACCGTACGACGTATGCTACTATGGGAGAGCAATAAGCTGTCCCAGGGCATACACAAGGTCCTAAATTGAAAGAATTTAATGTATCATGCTATATTGTGTTTCTCTGTTTAAGTTGCGTGGAAGTCCATAGCATAACAACTGGTAGGTATATTTGCACCGAACGTCGGTAGTTCCCACAATTCGGAGCTTCTTGTATTGATTGCTTTATGTTTCGGCATTAAACTAGATACACGTTTCAGGGTGTTGCTGTTTTTAGTACTGTTTTTATAACTTAGCTATAATATTATATTTTCATAAATCTTACGCATATTCTAAGGTATGTTAGTTCAAACGTCTTTCTAACAAGCCTCTATACATCTGCACTTTGCACAGCTGCTGAGACCACAGCAGCGTCAGTTTTGTGGTGAAACGTGCGCTGTCATGCGTAACCTTTGCTAGCAGAGACGATGATTCTGTTTCAGGTGAAATATTCCAGAACGAATCAGAAAAATACTTTTAAAGAAAGTTGCTCCTAGATGTAGAACAGAAGAAAGTCCAGCGCTAACTGACAACCTACATCAATATGGTTTAGTAAGAGCTGGTTCGACCCAGAGTGCGCATAGTTGCCTCCTCTAGTAACCTGTTTGGTTTGTACGTTTTTTTGCTGATAGTTTTTATTTTCCCGTTTTTATCAATTGTGTTTCGGTCAGGTCGCACTGTATTTGAAATAAGCAGCTTTGGGAAATTTGACCCCATGCTGTGTGCAGCGCCCTGTTATTGTCCTAAGCAATCTTATTGTCTTAAGAGGGTTTGAGGCTATAGCGGATCGTTTTGTTAAAATTACGCCCACTTCGTGAACAATACACAACAATCGAGAACCCACGTCGCCGCTAGCGATAACGCTATATTCGATGAAAATGGTGTAAATGCCGACACGCTGCGCCACTTGTCAGTATTGACGGCTGACGCTCTGCTCGCCGCTACCAGTGCCAGTGTCTCGCTGTATTATAACTTTTCTTTTACGTGACCACAAGTTCGGCCCGAATAAACAGTTTATTATTCGACCTGTAGTTTTCTCGTTTCATCCACGCCGCGACCGCGTGACATCTGGTGGAGGTGCTGGGTACCGATCTCAGTACCTCAATATTATGTCATATTTATTATTCGAGGCTAATCTGGACGACATGAAGCTCATTTGTAGGAGTTAAAGTCAAGAACACAGCTGTTCTTTCGCTTTTCACCCTCATCGAAAGAAAGCCTCCGTGGACGGCAAGTGAAGCCGTGGCATCAGGCATCGCTTATCCGCTAGTAACCGTGACACGTTAGTTGTAAAGCAGCCAGGGTTGGTGAAAAATTGGGATCGGGTAGTCTTAAATGACTACGTGGTGTACACTAGTTGCACTGGAATCATGGGGATGAGAAACGGGTGCAGTTACGAACACAATACAGCGATAATTGTATAAAACAATAACTGCAAAGCCAACTGAAGGTGACATAACTTGCATCATGGCATAACATCAAGTAAACCTCGTGCTTTACAGCTTTGTAGACTCGCTTCCACTGCCACGTTTAATGCCGATGGCGTCGTTGGTGTTTATCGCAGCAGTTACCCATGTTGATGAAATCAGCATTTCTATTCTTGTACATAGTGCGCCTGCACAGTCTAAATTGGGCGCAGCACATTTACACTTTGCCACAAATGTTTGTTTTTCCTTAATGCGTCAAATAATGTCTCTATGCAACATTTTTTCACACTGGTACCGAAAACAATCCACCAGAGACGTCCAACGGCGCCAGTAATCACTTGTGCTGTCCCATATATGAGCTTTTTGCACTACAGCGAGTCTTGCACCAGGTGTCACGACGTGGCAGTCTGAAGCCACCCACCTGCGACACGTGTTCAGAAACGGATCACGCTCTTCGTGATTATTACCAGTGTCGCACCTGATCAGCTACACCGCTGCACCGGCTGCGACGATGTCGCTTTTGTTACACCAAATGTTACGTCATTATGTTGGAGTGCCTAAGGAATGCCCTTGAGCTACTAAACTTTCGGTTGATTGATATGTGGTGTTTAACGTCCCAAAACCGCCAAATGATTATGAGAGACGCTGTAGTGGAGGGCTCCGGAAATTTCAACCACCTGGGGCTCTTTAACGTGCATCCAAATCTGAGGAGACGGGTCTACAACATTTCCGTTTTTATCGGAAATGCAGCCACCGCAGCCGATATTCGATCCCGCGACCTGCGAGTCAGCAGCCGAGTACCTTAGCCACTAGACCACCGCGGTGGAGCAAGCTGCTCAACTTTTACAAAGCGTTATAATAGAAATCGTTCGCTAATCATTGTAAACGTCATTAAGAGTGAAAACAATCACCCATAGTCACAAGTTTAGATACGAAGATGCAATGCTTTCTTACAGATGCTTTGCATCTCACCAGTTGTGACGTCATTTGAATTCCAATATTAGCGAAATTTTGAAAGCAGCCCACATGTCACCAAGTGTTATGTCAAAATTTGCGTTGACGAGCCTGATAATAGGCAACGGAGATCTAAACGCGAGGAGTCATATGAGAAAGCGCAGACACGTTTCATGCAGTCTCCCGGCACCAAACCGAATGTTGCGCAAAGTGAATTGCTCTATTTTCGCAGATGACCACCTGTGACGAAAGGCTCAGCTGCAATACATCATGATATAGACGAAAAACTGCTTTTAGTCAGCGAAGACGGAGTGGTATGCCTGATATACAGCAATCTATAACCAGGTATGAGAGCCTTGCTGAGAGAATTTATTAAAGTACTCCGCTGCGAACTATTCCAACAAACTACCACAAGCAAAGGTCTATTATATCAATCAAAGCTTCTGGGTGTTGAGTAAGTGATCTCCGCTGCGCAGAATAACTTCCAAGCTAGTGATACACGGCTGTCTGCTCTTCCGTAGAGTGCCCTTGAGGTGAAAAAATCGTGGAGAGAAAACTACGCGGGAATGAAGAGTCTTTGTGCAAACGTTTCAAAACCCGCCACAGCTTCAATGACGTCCGCGTGCTAAGTGGGTCTGAGGCGTGGTGGAACAGTTGTCGTTCTGCCACGCCGCTGCATCTTTTCACAAAAAACACAAAACACGTGATCTGACCATTAGAAAAGAACTATTTTTGAGCCTGAGTATACTATAGTGTCTGCATGAATAGAACTCCTCATAAATACCGCAGATTATCACATTGTAGCTTATAGAGGAAAGCAATAAAGCTGTAGGGTCATTGCTTCCCCATGCTCTCGAAGCAAGCTGTCGTATTATTGACAGCACCTTTTTGCGGCCTTCCGAGTTTCCTGGATGTTGTATAATATACCTATACCAACTCCTCGAGCATTTTCTGTTTTTTTTTTGTTCATGGCTACACGTTTTACGTAAACAATACTCTCATTAAAACCCTGCTGTGAGAAGCAGCACCACTTGGCTCATAAAAAACACCCGTATAACTTCAATGTTTGAATGCTGGGTCGTTTCAGCAATGCCAATTAAATTTTATGCGGAAAACAGCGCCACCTGTATGTGTGCGTGTCGTGTCTTTATTTCTGTTTATCGTATTTTGAAGAGCAAGCTATCAAATTACATGCATAACTATCGATAAGCTAGACATGCTTCTCTTACGTTATATATCTTGGCAAATAATATGGGCAATCTTAGGCTCTACCTCTAGAAACCTTGCAACCTCTATCAGTTGTCTTTTTGTGGCTACGAATCCCTTCTTTGAGACAAACCAAGAAACTTACATTGGAATATTGGTCATGCTCATTCTATGAAAATGCTGGTGCTGAGCAAATGACTTTCGGGAAGACAAAATCGTCAGTTTGTTTTCTTTATTTTTGTTCTTTCTTTTTTTCTCATTTCTCTTTTTTTATTTGTGGTGTCGTCTGCTGTGGCCACCTATGACGCGGTTATTCAGCTTGGAAGAAAAAATATCAAAGTTGTCGAACAATACGAAATGACATTATTTCCGTTCTGCTGCAATGCGTGACATCGTATGGTGAGGAGGAGGAGAAAGACTTTAATGTGTACAGAGACCAGACAGGCCAGAAACTCCGTGCGCCATAGGTAACATAAGCGAGCTCTACATATAATTCTGATTTAATCCAGAGAGCGCTTTGAGTCCATCTTGAGTCCCAACCTGAAGAACATATAGAAGACTTAACGCAAGGTTTTGCCTCAGAAGCAAATGGAAGACCACAAAGATTTAAGTACAGAAACCTAATATGACGATACCGTTGAATCTTAATAATGCAATTTTCTAGGCAACATAAAAATCAAACTTTCAATAAAAATTCAGTTTTAAACATTTTGAAAACGGGCAAACTCAGTGACAAGGGATCAGCGAAGATTCATATTACCTTGATTTACGCCGTTTCACGGCATCGCTCAACTCCACGCACAGTGCAAGTGGCTTTTTGCAGTCGCACCTAAGTACGTAGTTTGCCAATTTGCTGATAAACGGTCGTGTCGGCGATGTTTGTAAAAAGGACAAAAAAAGAACTTTCGGCATATCCCCCGCCTTGTGAAAATCCATGTAGTGTGAAGCACTATAGGTAAACAATCCCGTACGCTGCATTTTTCAGTACCTTTGAGTCAGGTGTTACGAGGTGGATCGACATGTTTTTGGAAGTGTGTTGTTGTGTGCTCATCATCGGATTACTATGAATGTTGACAACACTGTCGCGACGTCAGCACTGACGTTAAAGCACAGACGTCATTGTTATCAAAATTAGGTGCACTTTACAGTGTGATGACGTCCATATTATGAGCAACTTTAGCTAGTGTATTTTTAGTGACAAGGAATGCTTGAATATAGTGAACCTGATCATATAAATACAGATCTTGTGTTTACCAGACTGCTACAAAAGCGGAGTAGACACTGCAACCGCAATTTGCGTTAACCAGCATGATGCCTGTATTGTAGTAGTACACATTTGTTACTTATTACTCTGTTACAAAGTTGGATAGCCAGGAGTGCAACCTCAGTTGACGTTTCGCTTACAAAGCGGCTGCATGGTAGCATTTTTCGAAGCAGTTTCAAGACCAAGTTCGCCCGGTGGCGGAATAATTCCCCGCTATATTGAGCTAAACTTCGGCGGGAATTTTGATCTTATTGTTCGCATTCAGACGGTTAGTGATCCAGAAGTAGGTTTAATAAAGCGCTACGCATTTATATTACTAATGTCTGTTCTACCCGTTTTAGGTATGCACTGTGAATCATCGGAGGCGCGTACACACAGACAACGCCCCGTGGTATGTATTTATGTGCCGTACATGTTGGAGGAAAAGTATATGAGTGGATATCTGAGCGGTTAACGCGACACTAAAGAAAAACAATGAGATGTTTTAGACTGATAAACTTCGTTCCGAGAACTTTAATGTGATAAGTTTTTCTGTCACCAGTTCATTATTAGTGTTCATTATTAGTGAAAAAAATCAAGGTTGAAGTTTCATTTATAAATTTTGCCCCGTTATCTCCACACGGGACGTCAGAAATTCCACGATGTATTTCTCGTATTTTCGTGACGTGAGCTCAACGAAACTTTCCGAGACTTCGTATGCTAAGCATAGGGCACGCACAAATTACAATGTATTTCAATTTTATTCATCAAATGCTACGTATAAATCAAGAGAATCCTTGAAAAAATGATGACGCCGTTCTCGCTTACCAAGTTTTGTATCTCTATAAGAAGGGTGTTTTGTGGATTGTGAACTCGTACTCTATTAATACGCAAAAAAGCATTTTGCACTTATCCCCGTATTCACAAACGCTCCTCCACTCAAGAGCTCTCCTCGACTTGAAAAAGCCGATAGGAGCGCCGTCTCTGGGCACACCCAGTCGTGGCATATCGGCAATATTCTGCAGCGATTCTTGAGAAGCGCAGTGTCAATTTCAGTCGAGAAGTGGCGCAATGCTCAACTCTGTCAAGTGAGGATGGAATTCGAGTCGAGGAGCGTTTCTGAATACGGGGGTTAGTGTCCCTTTACCGCGCCCGCTTTTAGATGGTGGGTATGTCAGTTCGCGTTTCACTTCGGTGATTGAATGGATGGATGAAAAACTTTCATTGGAGTCCTGAAAGATTTCACTCCCGTTTTATAGGGGTAGGATCGCTGGCCGCTGCCACGTTGGGAAGGGGAGGCCCAGCCTCACCACCGCATTGTGGGTTTTCTGGACAGCCTTGAGTTGTTGTATGAGAACCGGACCCTTCGGTGAAAGAAAAAGTAAAATTTAGGATAGTGTCCAGGTTGTAAGCTTTGTGCACCTCATTTACCAGCTCTTCACACGGAAACTAAACGCACGTTCTGCAGTCCTTTTCAGAGGTAAGGGAAGTCTCTCTTTCATTTTAAACACAAAATGTACGTGCATAAAGTAAAAAGTATCCTTTTTTAATTTTTAGCTCAAAAGAACGTTTATTTGAATATATTTTACCAAAAAGAAAGGAAACTATAGTGAATTAGCGGCCTATATAGTCTAAAGATCCTATTTTCCACCGAGGCTAATAACAATAGGCACATCACTAAACAAAACTAGTGGTCATCAAGGGCCTGCGTTTGTAAACAGTGAAAGGGGCTGTAGTCCATAATAGTTTCGCCTCCGTGGTCTAAAAAAATCGGCAGATCCCACGTACAGTGGGAATCGATGATATGCGAAGAATGAATTAGAAATGTTGATATGTCACTTTAAAAGCAGTACAAGCAGATAGTTACGACGTGGAGGTAAATTATCCCATACATGACTTCCATGGCATGATTATCATCTTTAAATGTGTCATTTACTATCGTCATCTATTCACATCACGTGATGCCAAATTTAGTATACGTGGAGCTAGTAAAATGACCCCGAGCACGCTATGAGCATGGTATGTTACAATGTTCTTACATGACACGTGTGTCAGGATTATCATGTTTGCACCAGTCATATATTTCGTCACCCAATGACTTCACGTAACATCAAATTTGAAATATGTGAAGCAAGCAAAACGGCCACGAGTGCATCATGAAGGGTCCAATATACTCCAATGTAGCGTTGACGCGCGCGCGCGCTGGGCACAGCGACGCTACGTTAGCAAAACGGGAGCACTCTATAGCCTGACGCCAGGCGCGACCAGCGTCCGTCGACGTGGCTTGAAGACAACCGGCGCGAAATGCCACACGCTGCATTTCGTGCCGATGACGTAAAGTAACGTTACTCTATGACGATGCGTTGCCCAGACTACAACTGCGTCTCCCTCTTTTCGTGACGGAGGGACGTCGGACGCGCTGAAACGCGCATGCGTCAAAGCAATGCAACGCGGCATGCGCCTGCGAGTATATGGCAGGACGGTGCCTGGCGGAGCAACACCGGCGTGACGCGACGAAATGAACGCCGGCGAGCATGCCACGGCGTCATGTCAAAATGTATTGGCGCCTTGACTGTGGCATGTAGTCATGTTCTCACATGACACGCATCTCATGATTATTATGTTTGCACCAGTCACATACCTTCATCATTGATTCGCGTCACGTAATACCACATTTTTATGATTTTATGTTTGGGTCTGTCGATTGTGTTCGCCATGCAATCATGTCTTACCATACCTGTTTTGCAACATGCCACGTTAATCAAACCACCGCAAGACCTGCAGGATCATGAAATTTAAATCATGGCATTCATGACTATCATATCGCGATTTTCACGTTATGACTAGTCAGACACGTTCTTCATACAGACATGTTATGCCATACCAAGTTTGGTATTGATACCATTATGGAAACGGCCAGGAGAGTTGAAAGTCGTAGGCGGCTTGATAGATAGATAGATAGATAGATAGATAGATAGATAGATAGATAGATAGATAGATAGATAGATAGATAGATAGATAGATAGATAGATAGATAGATAGATAGATAGATAGATAGATAGATAGATAGATAGATAGATAGATAGATAGATAGATAGATAGATAGATAGATAGATAGATAGATAGACAGACAGACAGACAGACAGACAGACAGACAGACAGACAGACAGACAGACAGACAGACAGACAGACAGACAGACAGATACGCTCAAAGTTGCCGAAGTTCGCTAAGAAATGCTTCGCATATAAAACAAAATGCCATGCCCTCAAACCCTCGGTAGCCGCTCACGCTCGCGTGCTCTTCTACTAGCAGATCAGTTCGCCCTCGGGCGCTAAGGAACGCCCCTCAGGGAGGTAGAGTGACGATACGACGAACGCGTTTGCTGTAGACTCGTACCAAAACTAATACCTCAATCACAAGGCAAATATATTGTCATTTACAACGACTGACGTTAAGTGGACCTAGTGTAATTTTACCGGCGTTCTGCCGCACGAAAAAAACAAATGTCATTTTAAAATGATGGCCATGACATTAGCCATCCTAAGAAATGGCTAAGGATGAAATAAAATTCGAATAAAACTTGCATGCAACATGTGTGTAACCTCCAAATTATTTTGTTTTCACTAAAAAGGTGATCTTACAATATAAGCACAGCCCCTTTTCACACCTTCCCACAGCTGCACGATGCAAACAAAGTGAAGCTAATCAACACTCGAAAACCAATATGGTGGACGTTATGACCAAGCGGTGTGAGCACACAGGGAACTGAAGCAGAGAGGCACAACAGAATTCCCAGCTGCAGAAAGAGACGGGGGAAGCAAGTTTCTCTTGTTATGAACTTTATCACAACAGCACGTGCAATTAGAAGACCAACACCCGTGACACAGATAACAACGACAACAGAGCACAAATGCACAGGGGGCGTTAATGCTAGCGTTAAAATAATGCATTGAGGGGTACCTCAAAATTATATTCTTGGGCGCTTGCTGTTTTGTATCTAGGTTAATGATTTGCCTAACTGACCTAATGATTCTAATCTTATCTTTCATGCTGACGACACGACTATTTCTATGTCGCATAAATCACTAATTGATCTGATCAATAAAAACCTGAACAATGAACTGACCAATGTTCTTAAATGGTGTCGTTCGAACAATTTAATTTCAAGCCCACTTTCAAAACTCAGTTCAAGATATTTAAAACCCCTCAAATATGTGCTTCCTTTGATACCACAAGTATCTATTGACCATCACTTCAATCCTGCATCTGACTGTGTGATTTCTGGCCCTAAGATTAGACCCTTAGTTGAAGTTCAGTAATCATATACTTTATGTTGAACCAAAAACAGAATTTTGTATATAATCACACATTACATCTCTTCCTTTTTTTTCACTTCAAGCGCTATTGCCTTAATACTTTGCCTTCATACATAGTCACATCACCTATGGCATTACATTTTGGGGTAATACCCAACACTCATCTTTCGTTCGTACAGGACATTCAGAATCAGGTAATTCGCATTTTTACCAGTAGTTAATTTTATTCCAATGCTGCCCCACTCTATCAGGCTAACCGCATGCATTCTCTGCCTTGCTTGTTTCATTTTCACTTCATTACATAGTTTTTTAAAGAACTGAACTGACAGCTTGTGTTTAAATTATTCGATGCCAGATTCCTCGCTAAATCCAACAGCCCTAGGTTTGCCCACATTTACAACTTTTTTACGTAGATGTTGCATTAATTATGATAAAATCACATCCTCCTTCGCAGTGTATAAATTTTGGAAATATTTACCCCACTCACTGAAATAGTTGTCATCGTTGCATTCATTCAAACACAAACAAGAAAATTTTGTCTTGTGTAACTAGGCTGACAAGAATAATTGTTTATAATGTAAAGATGTTAGCAACTGAAAATGTTAACCTTTTTTTATTGCCTAAATTATCCATTGTGTAACTGATTATTATGTACTTGAATCGGTTAGAGTGTCTTTTTTGGTAGTATTTTCTGGTACATCCATTGTTCACTTCCAGTACGTCATGTGATATTAAATGCTGTTATAATTAAACCTTCTATTGTTGTTGTTAACCGAATGTTGCACTGCAGTCACCCGTCCCTCGTCTGCATACTTTAACTGTGAACTTTGTATTAACAAAACTGAAACTGAAACTGAATGAAACGTGGTTTTGCGTATACAGCCACTATAGTTGAGCGTAGCCTTCTTCAAGAAACTTTCGCGCGTGCTATCAGGTCATCCGATCCATAATAAGCTAATACAGTAGTGAAAAAGACGTTATTGAATTACAAAATCTGCGTACACACAACTTCACAGCCATCTTTGTAAACGTCCTAGGCGTCAAGAATTTGCATACGATCCGAAATGAAATGCGAATGCATTTCGGAACTCACTCGACAGGAAATGTATTTTTCTCGAATGACATTACTTTCCCCTGAAACTGCAAGCAAATTACATTGCAAACGAGTGACATTAGCCGTAAAAGACATTATATTTGCCGTGTGACAGTGGTATAAATTTTAATCTCTGCGTGATTTAGGGGCCCTTTCATATGGGAAGGCAAATGAAAGATATTTGCTATCACTAATACAGTACAGAGAAATTATTCATTGAAACAAATAAACCACAAAAGAACAGAGAAAATCACATGCTAGATCATAAAACGTCTGAAAATAATGGAAACACCCTGCCATGCGTTCTCGAAAAAAAAATTGGTTGCAGCTAATTTGCAGTTTCAAGGAGTGCTTCGAATGACATCAAGTACCTCGTCCTTCTCCCCGCGTGTGTTTCCCGCTTTATTTAATAAAATCAAGACACGTCTAGCTACTCCTTCAGTTCATTCTAAGAGTACCAATTGAGCTACCAAAGGTGAACCACGAAAATTAGACACCAGAAAATAGCGCCAATACAATGCCGGCTGAAGTTGTCTAGCTGAAATTGATAGTGAAGCCAGTCGCCGTTTACTTAACCAAGCACAAAGTGTTTGTCATCTCAATTGCTATAAAGTGATGCAAATACATCCCCTCTCCTCTGCTGCCATGAGCAAAAGCGGCGTTTGACGCTGCTTCGCTGCACATGGACTTAGGGCGGGACGGAGGCCCCCTCTTTTTTTTTCTTGCCAGAAGTTCTTCGTTGCGCTTCCTTTTTATATCACCCCTTTTCTCTTTTTTTTCTCTCAACTGTTTCTCTCTGCCCTCATCGTCTCACCCATCAAGTTATTGCATCCCTAATTGGGAAAATTGGCGTCTGTCTTTTTGGTAGCGGATCGAATGAAGAGAGTGAGAAGGGAGACACTTAAGAAAACAAAGTTGCCACGTGCCAATAATGATAATGATAACTTTCCGTCCAAGGCCCGCGAACAACATGGACTTTAATATCCGTGGTGTAAAATAAAGTTGTTCTAGAAGTTGTCCAGGAAACTCGTATTTCTGAACGAATGTGAGCATTAGCGAGCAAGTCCGAACCACGTCAGAAGTGGTGTTATGCAATTCCTGGTGAAAACTCAATCACAAAAAACACATGAAAAAAACAATGCTGTTATGGAAGTTTGGCCGCGAGAAGGGTCAAAAAAAGAAAGCACTAACAAGGGAAACCATGTCACGCTTAATTTTAAATCCTTGGTTGCACTATTCCTTTGTTTAGGTAAATATATGTATTCGTACATTGTATGACAACGAACAAAGCAAGACCAAACCAACCACCGAAAAAAATTGGCAGATTCCACATACAGTGGGAATCGATGATATTCGAAGCACGAATGAATAAGGTTAATATGTCTCTCTAAAAAAATACAATGCTACGAGGTGGAGGTAAATGATGCCGTACATGACTTACGTGTCACGATTACCACGTTTGGATGTGTCCTCTACCTTCGTCAACTATTCACGTCACTTGATACCACATTTGGTATATGTGGAGCTGGCGAAATGGCCGCGAGCACGCTATGACCATGGTATGTTGTCATTTTCTTAAATGACAAGCTTCTCAGCATTATCATGTTTGCCCCAGTCATACACTCTCGTTAACTATTTATGTCACGTAAACCAACTTTCGTATATGTGGAGTGAGCAAAACGGCCGCGAGTGCATGATGAAGGGCCCAATACACTCCTATGTAGTGTTGACCCAGGCGCATGCTGTGCACAGAGACGTTACGTTAGCAAACCGCGAGCACTTTATAGTCCGACGCCAGGGGCGACTGGCGCGACTAGCGTCCGTCGGCACGGCCCGACGGCAACCAGCCTGAAATTCGGCGTGCTGCATTTCGCGCCAATGTGTTAACAAGACAGCACTGCGCCTCCCTCTTTTTGTGACGGAGGGACGCCGCACGTGCCGAAACGCGCATGCGTCAAAGCAACGCAGCGCGGCGCGCGCCTGCGAGTATAGGGCAGGGCCACCGCCAGGCGTGGCAACGCCGGCGTGACGCGATGTAATGAACGCCGGCGAGCACTCGCACCACGTCAGGTCGAAATGTATTGACGCCATGACTGGGGTATGTAGTCATGTTTTCACATGACACACATCTCATGATCATTGTGTTTGCACCAGTCAAACACCTTCGTCATCCTTTGACGTCACGTAATACAAAATTTGGCACATGTGAAGCTAGCGAAACGGCCACAAGCGCATAATGAGTGTGGGCTGTAGTCATGTTGTTACATGAGACGCATGTCATGATTGTCATGTTTGAATGTGCCATTTTCCTATGTCGTCCGTTCGCATCACGTAATACCGAGTTTGGTACGTGTGAAGCTAGCGAAACGGCCACGAGCGCGTCATGAGCGTAACAAGTGTTCATGTTGTTACATGATACGCATCACATGATTATCATGTTTGCACCAGTCACGTGCCTTCGTCATCCATTCACGTGACGTAACACAAAATTTAGGCATATGTAAAACTAGCGAAACGGCCGTGAGCACATCATTAGTGTGGAACGTAGTCAAGTTGTTACATGACAAGCACCTCGTGAGTATCATGTTTGCACCAGTCACATACATATCTTCGTCATCCATTCACGTACCGTAATACCAAACTTGGTGTATGTGACGCTAGCGAAATGGCTGCGAGCGGACCATGAGCATGGCATCTAGTCGTGTTGTTACATGACACGCATGTCATGATTTTTATCTTAGGGTCTGTCGCTTGTGTTCGCCATAGAATCATGTCATAGCATACTAGTTTTGCAACATGCCATGTGAACGAAACCACCGCAAGAGCTGCACGACCATGAATTGCAAATCATGACATTGATGAGATACAGGTCATGAGTTTCCTGTTACCACTAGTCAGATATGTTCTTCATACAGTCATGCTACGTCATACCAATTTTGGTATCAATACCATTATCAAAACGGCCAGGAGAGATAAAAGTCCTAGGCGGCTAGATAGATAGATAGATAGATAGATAGATACGCTCAAAATCGCCGCAGTACGATAAGAAATGCTTCGCATTAAAAAAAAACTGACAGATCCCACGTACAGTGGGAATCGATGATATGCGAAGCGTGAATGCGAACTGTTGATATGCCACTTTAAAATCAGCCCAACGTTACGAAGTGGAGGCAAGTGAGGCAGCACAAGACTTCCATGTCATGATTATCATGTTTGGATGTGTCCTTTAGCTTCGTCATCTATTCACGTCACGCGGTACCAAATTTAGTATATGTGGAGCTAGCGAAACAGCCGCGAGCACGCTATGAGCGTGGTATGTTGGCATGTTACTAAATGACACGCGTGTCAGGATCATCATGTTTGCACCAGTCATATATTTCGTCATCCATTGACGTCACGTAACACTAAATTTTGTATATGGGGGGCTAGCCGAACGGCCGCGAGCGCATCGTGAAAGACCCAATATACTCCATTGTAGCGTTGGCGCGCGCGCACTCTGGGCACAGCGACGCTACGTTAGCAAAACGCGAGCACTCCAAAGTCTGACGCCAGGCGCGACCAGTGTCCGCCGGCGCGGCTCGACGGCAACCGGCGCGAAATGCGACATGCTGCATTTCGCGCCTATGCCATAAAGTTACATTACTCTCTGCCGATGTGTTACCCAGACAACACAGCGTCTCCCTCTTTTCGTGATGGAGGGACGCTGGTAGCGATGTCACTTTGCGAAGCCGTTTTGAAAACTTGAAAGCGTCCGTAAAACTTATCATTAGGTTTACCTACTTCTTTTCGTACTAGAACGCACTTGCCCGGTTGTATGTCTTCTTCATCCTCCTCTTTTGGACTTCTCGCAGCTTCGCAGTTTTCTTTCTCTCGGAAATGACTACGTTCTCAAGCTTCGCAGTTTTCTTTCTCTCGGAAATGACTAAGTTCTCAAGGAGGCCCAGTTCGTGGTCAGCTGGAAGCAGTGGTAGAGTTCCTGAAGCTGCAAACAATGGACTGCATCCGAGACCACTTCTGCAGGAACGGTTGTGGGGTCTTAAAGCGGCTTCAAGGCAGCATTTCCAACAACCTAGAAAGTTTAATAAGTACATCTTGATGTACTGCTTCACGTCTCGTATAGCACGCTCAACGAGGCCATCGGCAGAACGATGGATAGTGGAGCAAAACTTGATTTTCATTTCATGATCTTTCACCAAATCTGGAGGCTTTGTGCTTTTGAAAGCCCGGCCGTTGTCACACACCAATATCTTCGTATTTAAGAAACATTCTGCCTTCAGTACACTAATGATGCTGTTAGCGTCTTCCTTTCAAACTCTGGCTGTAACCATTCTCGTGCACTGATCAATAGTGAGCATGCAGGAAAGTTTGCGTCTTCCTGGCCCCTTTTTTGGGCTCAGCGAAGTCCGAATGAATAACGTCGAATGGGACATTGGAGTGTTCTGTAGCTATCATTATGTTCGTGGGCTGCTTGAACTTGAATTTGTTCGATTGACAATTGTGACATGTGCAAATGTACTTTATGATGTTTTCTTTCATATCAGACCACGTAAATTGTTTAGAATGTTTGCCGTACGTGCACCAAAAATCATCATGTTCACCTGATTCAGGAGTGCCGTGGTAAAGATGTAGAATCTTAGCAACCATCGGTGATGGGACGTGGTAATTTTAATGATGAATTTCAGTTCTTCGGTTCCTTCCCAGAGCTTCTAGTGATTGATTTGTACAGAGCTGTCAACCGCTGTGGGTGTCAAAAGCCTGGACAGTGCGTCTGCATCAATCAGTGGAGGACCTTGACGAAGCGAAATGACGAAATCGAATTGTTGCATCTGGCTATTCGGCCTCTTGGTTGTGACATACCGAGGAGGTGAGTCAGTGTTTGATGATCTGTAAAAAGGGGAAAATTTGTATCTTCTAGATACGTACGAAAATACTGCATAGCTTTCAGTACGGCCAATGCCTTCTTTTCTGTTGTTGAGTAGTTAACTTCAGCCGGCTTCAGTGTGTAACTGTAATACCTTACTACATAATGTTTTTGATGATTACAGTTCATTGGCTTCTGGTAAAGGACCGCTCCAGTCGAATAATGTGACGCATCTGTATTTAGCACAAACGGTAAGAAGGAGTCTGGGATGCACAGGATAGGGTACGACAATATTATTTTCACTAAGTCAGACTAAGCCCTTTCACAGTGGCAATCCTACTGAAACGGTACACCTTTTTGGGTCAAGCGTATGAGACATCTCGTTTCATTTGCATAATCTTTAATGAATGAACGAAAGCGTCCAGCCAGTCCCAGCAATACACGCAATGGATGCATGTCATAGGGCTTTACCAATTTGAGATTCTCTCCCCGAATTCCTACTTAGTGCTTTTTGTGGAACCGTCAAAGACTCTTCTTAGGAACACTACCTTTTCTTGGAAGAAAGCACTTTTCTTAAAGTTCAGTATTAAACTTGCAACACTTTACGCTTTCAAAACTAGTGACAGGTTTCGCCAATGCTCTTCTTTTGTTTTTGAGTAAACTGTTGTATCATCTGTGTAAACATTGCAGAATGTGTCCAGATACAGCTTCAGGGTTTCGTTCATGATATTTTGAACCAAGCAAGAGAATTCTTCCGCCCAAACGGTAGGTGGTTATATTCATATAGGTCAAATGGCGTTATAAACGCAGTGTACTTCTTCGTGTCTTCTGTCAGTGGAATTTGCCAGAAGCCTTTGCAAAGGTCTAATCTTGAAAAGCAACGGCAGCCACATGTCTCATTAATAATGTAATAAATTCTTGGTATTGGATATGATATCAGAATAGTTTGTTGGTTGAGAGCACTGTAGTCTGTGCACAGACGAAATCTGCCATCTTCTTTAGGAGCGATAGTTATTGGCGATGCATATGGCGACATGGAAGGTCAAATTATGCCAGCTACTAGCACCGCTTGAATTTCTGCTTTCAACCATGTAGCTCTTCGAACAACCGCTTTGTTTGTGAGGTCGAAAGGAACCTCATGAGATTTACTTGAGGGGGGAGGGTAATTTATTATGCACAATAGCTCTGGGTACTTTGTTCGTATGTTTTCCCCACAGTAAATTTGTGCAGGTGACGCAATGTTATCCTTTCCTGCTACGTGGCCTTCAATTTGAACTTTGTCGCTCCAGTAAATGTTCATCTTTAACTTCTTTATATCAGGACAAGATAGCAGGAACTCATGACATCTGACAGTACCAACCTGTCGGTTGCGATTCTGTGACCTTGAAATTTGAGAATTCCAGAAGCTCACTTATTACGTGAACTCACAATTCTATCGCATCTTCGAACGCGCAGGGTTCTTCCAGCATACAGACAGCTTACATCCACGTGCCTCTTACTCATTATCGACACGGATGCCCCGCTGTCAATGAGGGCTTTCATTTTCACGCCATTTATTTTACCCGGAACGTGAAGTAAGCAAGTGGATACAACGTACACATCATACACGCTGGTCATTTAAAACTTTTTTTCGCCCTCAGGTTCTCTCGGTGGTAAGGCTTGTGGAACAGTCCATGCGTCATGTTAGCCACTGCTCTTATTACGACTAGAAGAATGGTGTGAGCTTTCTTTTAGATAGAAGGCTGAGAAAGGCAACCGATCTATCTTTTCATTAGCTTTCAGTTAATGTGATGTGGTGAGTACAGCTGAGTCAGAAACCTGTTCCATTTTACAGTGTGGTAGTTGTCGTGGTGATTCAGCTCTTGACAAATTGAATTTCAGGCGTTGCAGAAGATCTTTCAATGTTTGGGTTTCTTATCTGAACTTGGCTGAGAACATCGGCCCATAGACCTTGCATAATCAGAGCTGCAGCTGCCGATGGTGCAAGCTTAAGCTCCGCTTCGTATAAAAGGCGCCGTTTTTTAAGAAATTATTCTAGTAATGAGCCACATTGGTAGGTAAAGCGCAGAGCAGCATCCCAACATTCAGAAGTAGTGCAATCAAATATTGACAAAAGTAATTTCTCAGCGACGCCAGCATGCTGGTGGTTCAAGTAGAAGCTGCATGTCATACCACTTTCTAGATACATCACCTAGATAGCGGCACATATTCTCAATCTTCTGGTCATCAGAGATTTAACTACTTTTTCCGCGTGTACATTCATATAACGAAAGCCAGCAGTAGGGCTTCTGGAGCTTTTCTTGAAAATATCTGGTTCCTCTACTTTTATTTTGTGGTCATGCAGTCTTTGGTGGTCATGCTGCATAATCTGTCGTTGCTATCGTTTGATGAGATTCATGATAATGCTCACCACCACCAAAGTCTTCTCTTGAATGGTTCGTCGGTGCAAAGGCTCCAAGACCCAGTCCACTAGCTTTTCAAGTGGCAAATCTAGACTGGCAGATCCCATCTCGACAAGTTTTTCACGGCTGTTCGAAGCTCCTTGTAGCACGCATTCGACGATATCAGCTGTTGTAACACTGCGGGCAAGGTCTTTCGCTGACTCACCTTACACTTGGTAGCTGGTGAAGCTTATGCCAGTTGTGGACGTCCGGTCAACAAAGAATGTCACCCACATGTTCGCTTGACGGCTGTGCTAAACTGTAGCGTTCCCAGTAGTTAATAACTTATACATTGAGCAACAGAGAGACGGAGGTCATCCGCCATTCATTCTCCCTGTTTCAACCTCATCTTCCTCTTCATCTTCGCTGTTCTCTTGCACTTTCGATGCTTCTTGCAAGGACTACTTCATCTATATATCACTTTTTTTTACTGTGATGTTCCAAAACCAAATCGTCCACTCACGCCCTAAAGCTATAGTGAAATAGGCTTGTCATCAATGGCTCGTTCCACCTAAATATCAGTGCATTCAGCAACTTACATACAACGAAGAGCTCGGGAGCCACAGTACCACTCAGTTTCTAGGTCACCTGCAACACCTTCTAGGGGACCAGCCGGACTGCTCTGAAATGTTCATACACCGCGAGTTCTTTCTGCAGTGTTTTCCACCTACCTTGCGAATGGGTCTTTTCCCAGCTCAGAATAAGCTTCTGTCGGAGATGACGGACATGGCTGATGACGTGATAGATACTTCTTTGATTTCTGAAACATATTCCCTTCATGAAACGGTAAAGGATCTCGTAGCTGAAGTCACCAACTTGGGTCTCAAATTTTGTAGCATTCGTTATATAAATGATCAGCCTCATCCTCACCAACTATTTCTCACGTCGCCTGCTCAGCAACGGCCCCTCCGCCAGCCTGAACACCACTTTTTATCGCAGAACACATGCTACAATCACCGGCGTTTTTGTGCCCTGCCTCGCAGATGCGTGCCACCCTGCTCATGGTACATGGGAGACGCTCAGGCCTATCATCAATAACAGCGGTGGGCGATCCATCAAAGCCAATTATTAAACCAGTATCCATTCTGACAAGCTCTGTCGGATCTTCTTTTTGAGTCCCCAAGGGCATTTTTGTGCAGGCATAATTTTATTCTTCTGGTGCGACAAACTTGGGATATGATCTGGTAGTGTGTAGTCTGCTGAAATGAAGGAAGTATTCGAAACGATGGCGCATATGCATTAATAAACCACGGCGTGTTTTCAGAATTGCATTTCAGAGTGCTACAATAATATTGAGAAACACAGTGTTTATGTACTAAATATTGACTATTGCACATTTTGACGTTCTCAAAACCGTTTTGCTAACCAATTATTAATGCCACCACTACAGATAGCAGAGACAAAAACAAAACCACACTTAGAAGACCAGTCACTTTCCAAGCAGTCAGTTTTGAATTGTTTGAGGTTTCGACACTTAGCGGTGTCTGTCAGACCATAATATTTTGCTCGCGCTGCACCGAATCACACATTGTGGACTCCTCCGTTGCCATAACACTCAAGTGTTCCTATTTCCTCGGGTCCAACGACGCTTCATCATATCAGTACCCCAAGATACAAAAAGACCAGGTGATCCTTGATGGTACGAGACTATTCTTCTGGTCGTGAAGGTGTTGCTGTTGTCAGAATGCGGCGCTACCAATGCAGTAGTGGTTCAAAGGCCTCCTCGACATATAGTTCACAGGTGACATCTGCTCGTTTTCTTTCTAGACCAGACACTTCCAAATGAACTTCTGAGAGCAGGACCGTACCACAGCATTTTGACACTAATGTAAGGGAATCAGTACCACAGCTACAGCCTGAACCACAGCCACAGTCAAAGCCACAGAACAAACAACGGCGACTGTTGATGCAGACATGTTTGCTGCAGACATCGACTGAATAAGTGACAGCGCTGGTTCCCCACGCCTTGCCTGGAAAATAAGAGGGCATACCTGTGAAGCTACGATCTGCCTTTGAAGGCACATTTATACTATTAAACATGCTCATTTCTGTGGCCACCCGAACTGCACTGAAACTGCGATAGGTTCTCAATTCAGTGTTTTCAGTAAAACAGTTAAGACCAAGAATCAACTACGACTCTTTCCAAGGCCGCAATCGCCCTGTCGCATGTCTGAACGCTGAAGCAGTGATGATCAGAACAGCTCTGGCTACAGTAACTGATTGATTGTACTATGTTGTACGTGCAGTGCTCTCCTTCTCACTTTCTCCTGTCGGAGTCTTCTGCTCCCACAATTCGGTGACCTCGGATGCTTCCAGCATCGCCCCTCTTCATCCCGAAACTTCTATTCCACGTCAATAAATCACGTTCCTATGCATGTGCAACACGTTTCGTCACCACACTCACGGTTCTCGAGTTTTGGCCCACAGATTCTCAGCTATGGTTCATTCATGTCGAAGCGCAGTTCCGCTGTGACTGCGCTGAATTGCGGACAGCCAAGTACGGCCAGGTTATGAGTGTACTCCCCCCGACCATTCCAGCTTTGATCCTCGACGTTTTGTTATCTCCACCGCCCTATGACCCGTACGACGTCTTGAGATGGGAGCTACTACGTCGCGCGGCTCACTCTGAATCTCGACGCATTGGACTGCTCCGGTCATCAGAGGAACTTGGTGACAGAAAGCCTACCAAGCTGTTTCGCCGTAAGACCCATTTACTCATAAGCAATCTATCTTCAACGGATTCAAAAATCGTCTGTGAGCTTTTTCGCCAGCGTCTACTGAATCAGGTATTGGATCATTTCGATGCGCCTCATCCGCGGCGACATTCATTGAACAATTAGAAACAATAGCAGACCAGTTCGCAAATACTTTCCATCCGTTAGTATCTGCCATCGACCGTTTTGTTCCCGCAGTGCCGAGTCAATCGCAGTTGGAGCAGTGTTTTGACGAACTCCGCACTTCAAATGAACAGCTTACCACCCAAGTTCGTATGACATGGTAAAACGCTTCCCCGTCAAATGAAAGCATCATTGCGTACGCAAGACTCAACAATTCCATGGAGAGAGCGCGTGGCTTTAGATCTACGTGGTCTTCGCACCACAGTGAAAGAAGACACCCGGTGCTCATTCGTAGAACTGCTCTTCGGCAGGACAATTCACGTACTCGGCGAGTTCTTCGCCTCTGATGTGACATTAGCTGAAGTAAACTCTTACGCCGACCGCCTGCGAACTACTGTGGCTAATGTTGTACTACTTCCGATTCGTCATGATGGCAAGCCCGCTCATACGAAGCCATCATTGCTAACGGGAGGTCATGCGGAGATTACCGATCGTTTAAAGTAAAAATTTCCAACAGCTACCTATCCCTCACATTTACGACTTGACACTTCGCTTCACGGTTGCTGTATATTCAGCGAAGTAGATCTAGTCATGCTTTTCACCAGATTCCTGTGGATCCTTCCAACATCCCTAAAATGATAACCATGACGTATGAGCCACAAACTTGTGGTAGAAGAAGACTCAACACAAACAGACATTTTCTTTTCCGATGACTTAGCTGATCTCACAGCCTTAATGTAGCGTGTAACCTTGGACAGTGGCACACACTCGCACCGAGGAATTGGCCAAAAACCAGGTGGTTTACAAAAACTTTCTGAATTCTTAAAATAACTGTCGTCTAGTTACAGATAAAAAAGTAGTCTGAGCTTTTTCTGAATATTCGTCTATCGTGGACATGAAGCGCACACTATCCGCTGAAACTTCTTACCAGCCATGTCTCCTTCCATCACGATGCTACTCGTACTCCATTAAAAGTGAATGAAGACCGTTATTCTAGAGTCCTAAAGCACGATCCTTTACACTTCACTCTCCCTTTTATTGGACGTGAGTAGATGATTTATAGCGACCCTTTTTATGCACAGGAAGATTTCCTCCTTTCTGGGCTGTTGCATAAGAGCACGTTGTCACAACCTCGGCAATGCATTTTTGGTGGGGAGGGGGGCACGCGCACTAACAACAGCCCAGAGAGAATTATGGCGGTGCCCAGGAGGATTTGAGTGAAAAGGGTGTTCGAAGCCTATCACACGTAGATGCTGGTAACCCTCAATCGAATCAGCCGATTGACAGAAATGCCTTCATCTCTAGGGGGTGGGGTGGGGGAATCCCTGTAGTGGACAGAGTGCATCGCGTCCGCGAAAGACGAATAGACTTAGGGGGTTGCAAATTCGGTTTATATCAGTGATCTCAGCAAGTACTCGTCTAGTGCGATTGATATGAGTACCAGGTCACCATGGTATACTTATAAATGAAATGAATGACTCACTCGCGTGAGCATTCCTTGATCTTCCCATGGTGCCAATCATGCCTCTTACAGCTTATGTAACAGCAAGGAGGTTCAGAAAAGTTTCCCGTCTCAAGGACTCATCAAAGACAACAATACGCAGTCTAAATATTTCGCACCTGTACTTCGCATGGGATACTAAATGGTGTCCCGCGCGTAAATTGGAAGTCTCAATAAGAAAATTACGATGCCGTGTACTACCTCTTGTACTCAGACAGGTGTGGTCTGGTGCAATCCCCTCTGTGCTCAAGCTGTAACAAACCTAAAAATATTGACCATTTTTTTTCACATGCCACTATTTGAAAATAAAGGAAAAAATGCTCAAAACTTTATTCAGAAAACTGGGAATTCACTCACTACTCCGTATATTTTGTCTTTAGGGCTGCTTATTTAGGATTCAGGGACAGGAAAGTCTACAAGGCCCTTTGCGAATTCCTATGTGACACAAGGAGATTACATTGCTGAGCCATCGATAAGCTCTCTATTTTTGCTAACCAAACGTGCATGTAGTACTTCAATATTGCACTGTAATGGCTTAGCCTATGGAAGAATAGCATATAATGATTATGCCTCAGTTATTCAAAAATCCTACTATTTCTTTTATTTCACTTTTTCTCACACTGTGCCAAAATGTAGCCGTCTTGTCAAAACAAACTAATTAAATTTTCATAGCCTGGATAATTCTAAATTGTTCAATTAAATTAACCACCGGCTTCTTGTTCAATCCCCCATAGTGGGTGAGAGCCACAAGGACAGGATGAAGGAAGCAAGTTCCCAATGCCGTGCCTGTGGTGCGGACCATCCCTTCAATGAATGCCCTGCTGAGATGGAAAAGTGCTTTCTATGTGAAGGACACCATGCGGCTGATTACATGATTTGCCTGGCAAGGTCAAACGAACTCCAGCTGCTAGAAATAATGAATAGACGAAAGTGTTCACCGCGAGACGCTATCACGGCTGTCAAAGATCAAGTCTTCAGATATGCTGGTGTTGCTGCGAGAAAAGAGTCAATAAATGAGGCCAAACTTTTGCAACTTGTTGAGTCAGCAGTTGAAAAAGCAATGTCGAAGGCGATGGTACAGATAATCACTACTGTAACTGAGTGTGTCTTGCAAGTGTTTTGCCCTCAGGTGACACAGCTGCTATCAAAAGCTGCAGCACCGATGACAAAGCCGACTTCTTGAGCAACAATAGAAACAGCCACAAAAAAGTCTGAATCCGTGTCGCAGCAGGAACTTCAGGCCAATCCAACGCCTATTGCCTGAGAACCTTCCACATAAATCTAGTAGAATTCGGGGATGAGCAGAAAATTACCCATAATACCAGGCTTCAGAAACAAACTGGGTCCCCATTTGAATCTCTGTGCCACAGTTCTAAAACCAAAAAAGGTGATTCTTATCTTGCTTTAATTCCTAAAGAAACTATTTTGGAAACAGTTGTTGCCGAAGTAATTCGCCCATCACCTTCATTACTTTGAAGGATCTGCAGTGAAATTGTTGTTCTTTGTTTTCTGTTTGAACAGATTTATTTCGCTTAGTTATTCAGTTATATCCCGACACAATTGAATTGCAGAAAACCTTGCTTATGCCTAATAAAAATTATCATTTAAAAATGAATATGTCGGCTAGATCGCCCATCCATAGGGGGTGTTGTGATGATGCTACTATCAAACAAATTTTGCCAGACAGCGAATCTGGCATTTAAATTTATGTTCTCCGACTGGGAAATTCTGGCAATTGAATTCAAAATGACAGGATGCCACCCTTTTTCTATTACAAATGCATATTTCCCCTCGGGTGTACAAAATACACAACATTTGGACTGTGTCCGAAGTAGTTGCAATAATGAAATAAATTTTACCGGTGATTTCAACTCCCATCACGTGTTACGCGGTTTTTGAACAGACTGTGCTGGCACATGTAGCGTGAGAGGAAGACGGGACGGCGGCCAACATGGTCGTGTCGTTCTCTCGCCACTTTATTCCACGCCTGAAGCGGAGCCGCGTGGCTTTCCACGTCCGACACACCAAGTGCGCTAGCTTGTTCTAATCGTCGCACAGCTCGAGCTAGCATCAGCTGCGCGAGAGGCGCGGCGGGGTGATTGAGAAATGATGATGGTGATGATGGCACTACGCACTCTTCTGTGGAAGTGGATGACGCCAAAATTTTTACCTACCTAAAAATGAAGCAGCCTACGTTTATTCGTAGTCGAGCACGATCAGTGTTAGATCTGACGTTCTGTAGCTCAAGTCTTCTGCTGAAGTCCGGGAGAACAATTCATTTCGCTTCAAACAGTGATCAGTATCACCTTCTGGTATATTTTGAAATAGGCTGTCCCAATAAATCGCTTGAATTAAAAGCGAAGAAATTGGTGAAGTATAAAATGTTTAAAGACTGCTTGCGCTCTAACATTCAGGTAGCGGTTGGTGATAGAATTCAAGACCTCGGTAAGAACGTTCTTTCTGTTTTTAAATTATAAAAAAACCTTCGAAATTTGTGATTACGTCAGCGTCAACCAAGAGTGCTCCACCCAGTCGATGGTAGAACACTGAGTGTACGCGAGACTACTAAAAACGAAAAGCTGCGTGCAAAAGTCTTATACAAAATTAGAGCCTTAAAAATTGGTAGGATTATCCATTCATTGTGGCAACAGGTAAACGTACAGTATCACGCGCGAAAAAGGAATATGATAAGAATCACTCCGGTCTAAATAAAAACAATAATTGAGCAATAATAAATTTCCTACGTTGTACAAAGAAAACTCGAATGCTAGGAAATGTGGACACAGTAGTTTCCGCTCCACAAGAATTACCGAAAACAATAAATCAATTAGCTCAAGGGTTAAAAAGTAGATTTACAACGCGCGTTCCAACATCTGTTTATACACCAATGATTTTCGAGTACACAACAGTATCAATTTCCGAATTACTTCAGGCTATGTTAAGGTTGCGAAACTCAGCCCCAGGGCATGACAGAAATAAAACCGCAATGCTAAGAATATTACACCAGGAATCCCCCAATTACCTGTTAAGCCTCGTAAACTACTCGCTTAGAAAGGTATAGATAACTGATGAGTGGAAGATTGCTAAAACCTATACTGCTGCCTAAAAAGCACGACGCCGGACTTAATATCGACAATATGAGACCAATAGCTTTAACAGAAATAAAACCGCAATGCTAAAAACTACAGCTACACTGACAGAAATAAAACAAAACATCGCAGGCATTAATGCTAAAATTCATGAAATTAAGACAGGTCTGCAAAAGATGTCGCAAATTGAGTCAACGTGCGAAGATGTAGGTGATTCAGTACGTGAAGTAAAATCAAGCATATCAAAAGTAAATGAAGATCTCGTTGATGTAGTAGACGATATAAATAACAGGATGAGGCGGAACAACCTCATCGTTAAAGGCCTTCCCGAGACCGACAAAGAAGACTACGAGGAAACAGAAAAAATTGTTAAAGAATTTTTTTCCGCGCACCTTGAGTTACAAGTTGGTGACATTGAACGCGCCCATCGCGTCGGTAAGCGACGCCCGCATTTTGATCGACCCATTATAATCAAATTTCTAAACTTTAAGTCCAAAACCGAGGTCTTGCGCAACGCCCCGAAACTGAAAAACTTAGATTTTCCCAAGGTTTGGATTGACGAAGATTTCTCGCCGAAGGTGCAGATGGCCCGTAAACGGTTGAGGGATTTTGCAAAGCTTAAGCGCAAAGGAAGCGAGTGTTATTCGGTTCACTTTAACTGTTTGTACATTTGGGACCGCGTTTTTCGATACAACTTTGTCACTGATAGCGTTGTCGAAGTAACTCCCAGACAGGAATTCACGCCCCATGCAATGAAACCCCAAGGCAGTTCTCTTAATGAAGTCTCTCCGCACCAACCTCTCGCTGATTGACAAACTACCTCTTCTAATCGAAACTCCACCTACAAATCTGAAATAACGTTGCTCCTAATAAATTTTAGGAGCATTTTAAATAAGCTAGACACCCTAAATTCCTTCTTGTATACATGTTCCGCCGACATTTTGATCGGTGCGGCAACGTGGCTGTCGGCCGACATTTAAAACTCTGAACTTAACTTTCCTGCACAGTTTACAGTTTTTCGCAAAGACAGATCGGTATCTAAAGGAGGAGGAGTAATTATAGCTGTTAAACAAGAATTCCAACCGTCAGATATCGCTTACGACTCGTCCATCGAAGCAATTTGGGTTACTGCGCAGTGAGTTCACACCACCGTAATTATCGGTGCCTGCTACTGACCCCCCGATAGCGGTCCAGAGTTCGTCGACTTGCTGAATGATTCACTCGAGTATGTGCATGCCCATTATCTAAATTCTGTTCTTATTCTCGGCGGCGACTTTAACTAGCCAGGCATGGATTGGGCATCTTCTTCTGTCAGCAGTAGCAGCTCCCACCGTCACGAATGCTTGCGTTTTCTACATTTGACACATGTCCACCTCATGACCCATTTAGTAACAGAACCTACACGTGTTGATAACATTTTAGATTTACTTTTCACTAATAATTCCCAGGAAGCTCTTACCCACGTGCTTGAAGAAATTAGCGACCACAGAGTTGTCCATTGTTCATTATATCTACCAAGCGCCGACAAATCAAAGGTAACTAAGCAGTTATTGAATTACGCATGTGCTGACATCGATAAGATGAACCGTATGTTAGATGATTTTATACCAATATTTGAGTCAAATTTTGAACATTGCGCAGCAAACGAAAATTGGCTTCAATTCCGTAACACACTAAAAAAAATAGAAGAATGCTGCGTCCCGAAACTAACAATCAGCACCAAAACAAATGACCCGTGGTTCACACGTGATGTAAAAAGATGCCTAATAGGAACAAACGAGCTTTTAAAAGGGCTACACAAACTAATAGTCCGGAAGATTGGCTTAATTATAAAAAATCTTTCAAAACAAGCTGAGGCCTCAATAAAAGAGGCCAAGGAAAAATATTTTAACTGCACCTTACCTAACCTTGTGAAATCAGACCCCCAGAAATTCTGGCGCGTGGTGAACCCTACAGCCTACCCTTCTGAGCCAACTCTACTGAGTGATCAAGGCAAAGCGTTGTCGCCAGAGGAAAGTGCTGAATGCTTCAACGAATTTTTTGCATCTGTGTTCACGGAAGAAATTCCACTAGACTCACTGGCACTGTTAAAACCTACCATTCACGGCCTTTTTTCTTCAATTACAATAACTGAAAATGGTGTCGCACAAGCTGTACAACGCCTTCCTCGCGAGACTAGCCTGGGGCCCGACGGAATTAGTGCCAAACTCCTAAAATTAACCTGCCACAGATCAGCGTATTTATTGTTGCTGATCTTTCAGCAGTCGCTTGACACGGGCTGTGTACCGGAAGACTGGAAATATGCCTTTGTTAAACCCATATACAAATCCGGCCAAAAGTCAAGTCCGAACAACTATCGTCCAATCTCTCTAACCTGTATATCTTGCAAGCTATTAGAACATATCATTTACTCGAAAATTATATCTCACTTGAACAGAAACAACATCCTCATCCCAAACCAACATGGCTTTCGGGAAAAACGCTCTTGCAACACCCAACTATTCGAATTGTTGACAGACTTGCACAAATCCATGCATAGCTCTGCTCCTACAGATGCTATTTTTATAGACCTTTCAAAGGCTTTTGATCGCGTCCAACATAACCGATTAAAAACTAAAGTCCGTAACCTCCAGCTTGATCAGAAAACAATCCAATGGATTCAAGAGTTCGTCTGTAACCGGTCGCAATCGGTCAAACTTAACCACATAATTTCCAGAAAGTGCATGGTAAAATCCGGTGTCCCCCAGGGCTCCGTGCTCGGACCATTATTATTTTTGGTCTACATCAATGACATTGGATCTAATATTGTTTCTTCTCTACGCCTATTCGCAGATGATTGCGTTATATATAAGGAGATTACCGAACCGAATGACAGTAGCATCCTACAGTCAGATTTGTTAAAACTCACAGAGTGGTGCAACTTGTGGCAGATGCACATCAACGCGGAAAAAACCAAACATATTAGATTTACTTCCGTAGCCAACCCCTCATCATCCGTCAGATACATAGTCAATAGCACCGTGATTGAGACCGTTTCATCCACAAAATACCTCGGCATTTTCTTTAGTTCCGACCTAAGCTGGAACAGTCACATTGAATACATCACCAGCAAATCATCAAAAAAAAACTCGGTCTTTTGAAACGCGGCCTCAGATGCGCAAACTTGAAAACTAAACTTCACGCATATCAAGCTCTGATCAGGCCTTCACTAGAGTATGCGTCAACCATCTGGCATCCACACACGGCAATGTTATCTGATATGCTAGAATCGGTACAAAATAAAGCAGCTCGGTTTATCACCTCCTGTCATTCTCGCCACCAAAGCGTAACATGTCTTAAGCGTTCTCTGAACCTTCCATTGCTTGCCACGCGCAGAAAGTTGTCCCGCCTATGTTTTTTTCATAGCTTATATCATAGTGACTCGTCATTTTCCCGATCATTCATTCACCCGGCTCCCTACGTTTCTGATCGCGTTGGTCATCCACATAAGGTCAATCCAATATATGCACGCACTAAGAAATACCAATTTTCACCTCTGCTGTTATCCATTAACGAGTGGAACGCGCTGCCCTCAAACATCGTCTCTATTACAGAACCCTCCCTTTTCCAGTCTGCAGTACTAACTTACATAGAAGTTGACAATAATTTGTAACCACCATTGACATTTAATGTGTAACGCATGCTTAGAGAATGTTTATTGCTATTTCTTGAAATATGTTTCCTGTTATGGTGAGCTGCTTCCTGTGTTTTTTGCTTATTGTGTTATTAGTAATGTTGCTTGGGCTATCGGTCAGTTTGAATACTAGTATTACTCCCTGACATGTTGTTTTACTAATGCTATAGTAACCTCTTGTATGTATCCCCCCTTATGTAATGCCCTCTGGGCTCTTAAGGTATTTAAATAAATAAATAAATAAATAAATAATTCAAATGTACTGAAACTTATTAAAAGGGCCATTCATTGTCGCATATTAACATTTGTTAATTAACAGCAGCTGTTGAGCCCCAGCCAAATTGGCTTTAGAACTAGACATTCAATCTAGAACGCGCACGTAGACCTCGAAAGTCGGGTTAACTTTGCCCGGCATAAAAAACACAACGCTGCTTTAGTTACCTTATAGACATCTATAAAGCATACAATGGTACCTTGGATACCCTTATTATATCGTAGAATTGGTGACGATATTTTTAAAAGGAAGGGAGTTTTACTGCATTAGCAATGGCTCTTCTTTCTGCGAGCGCAACCAGACGAGGGGCGTGCCTCACGGATCAGTACCTTCACTAGCATTATTGAACATCTGATGTGTACTATTTCTATTCGATCAGGGGTACAGACTTAGGTTTATTCGGGCGACATATCTTTGTTTGCTATGGCTGTTGACATACATCACCTTTACAATACTTCACAGCCGTACTTGAGTGAATTCGAGAATGGGCTAGATGGACTACAGTTAAGTCCTAATACCAATAAGTGGGCTATTATACTTTTTCCTGTTAAAATCGAGAGAGAATATCGCTGATTTACAAGGTGCAAGATATCCCGCAAGTAGACCTTGCAGGATACCCCGCAAAAGGATTAAAATATCTCGGAGTTATATATAATGACCAACTAAACTGGCAACCTCATGTTGAATATATCACAATAAAAGGAGCACGGAAATTGGGTGTATTGCGCAGGCTGAGCAGCCGCATATCGGGTATGAGAAGAAAAGCATTCTTGATGGTCTACAGCATGTACGTACGACCGGTGATAGAATTCGGCTGTGTTTTGTTTTCTGGTGCGCCAGCATACAAGCTTCGGCCACTAGTCTTTTTAGAACGAAAGGCTTTACAACTGTGCCTAGGCCTTTTAAAATATGTGCCAAATGTAGTATTATACCTGGAAACGAGAACACCACCCCTGTTAGGCTGATTCAACCTACTTACGGTGAAGTTTTCCTAACGGTTCTACGAAACACTGCCTAATAAAACTCAAATATGCCTCATCTCTAAACCCAATTCATTTTTCTCCAAGCAGTCGCCTATATTCTGCAAGCCACAAACCATATTTTGACAAACCTTGCTCGACTGCTTAAATGCACATATTCGTGAATTGCGTACTTTAACGATGCAAACTAAATTCACAGACATTGTCTACCACAATTTTTTCCAAACAACGTGAAATGATTACCGCACAGAATTATAAATGGACTGTTACGAGAGCATCTAAATAATCTGCCAACGACTGTGGTTATTGCAAAAGATGCATCACAAACCAAGAAACAATCTGGCATAGGAATATGCTGCCCTCAACTTCATCGGTCTTTTTCTTTACGACTGCCTGATTTTATCCTAGTTTTTGTAGTGAAACTTAAGCCCACAATATTAGCACTCCAAAACTTACCTAGTTAAATTATAGTAGTAGCAGTTATCACTGACTCATTATTTGTGTGTACTTCTCTATGCATCTGGTCAAGCGCATCTACTAAAGCTTTTCAGAATACTAGTTACCACGCACCTTCAATGTATCCATTTAATATACCAGGACACAAGGGTTTGTTTTAAATGAAAGCGTGGATGCTTTAGCAAAGGCGGTGCTTTTGGTGCTAATCTTTCTGGTTTTCCCACGGACAGTATACATCACAATTTCACAATTCCACACCCTAACCTTCAAAAAATGCTTATTTGACCTTGTTTTTGACCGCTTCTCCAGAATATAGGAACGTAATATTTCCCTGAAACAGTGAGTTATCGTGGTCGAGAGTAATCGAAGTGGCTATAACCGAACTTCACTGCCGGGTTACTTCCCTCAGCTTTTACCTTCATAGAATAAGTCAAGCGCTGTCTTCTCTGTGTGTCTTCTCTGTGTGTCTTCTGTAAGGAGAAGGAAACAATTAGTCATTGCTTTCTATCATGATGCCGGTACACGTCATTGAAGAGAATACTCATAGTACAACCTCTTCAAAACTTGGGCCTTGAATTATCCGAATCAGTTGTTTTATCATTTGGTGCCTCTAGTCACGGGGATGTTTACTATGCCATAGAAAAATTTATCAGTCAGACTAAACAATTAACTTGACACTAAAAGAACCCTTTTAAACACTTCAATACAAATATTTGGTGACTGACTTTGTTTTAATAACTATTCCTAACTTAGACGAGAAATATTGCGTAGCACCACTTAAAAAAAGAAAAAAATCACCTAACACTCGACCAATCCTCTACATTGGGTAAAAGCCATGAGAAGAGGTGAAGAAGCTGAAGAAGACTTCATGGTCCTGACATGATCTCTTTTCCCCAGCTGACAAATGTTTATGTTCTGCCTTCTGATCCAGCAATATTTTTCTCTTTTCAATTATCAGTCTGTTATGTACTGTGCAGGGTAGCAAATTGGATGCTTGTCAGGTTAACTTCCCTGCCTTTCTTCTTATTGTTTACTCTCTCTTGTAATGATGGAAAGATAGGGCTCCCAACCAAAAAACACTGAAAACGCTGTGGAAATCACTACATGACTATGGCACTCGCGTGATTGAGTGTGTGCGTTTTATTTTATGCAGACATTTTAACCCTTTCACTTTTTCCCGCATTACCTTTAATTCACCGCTGCCCTTCCACCAGAGAAGGGTAACAAACCGGCAAATCTTCTTCTGTTTTCTTCTGTTTATCCTCTCTAAGTCTATATGTTTGAACTAAAAGCAAAAAGAAAAAGTCTGCATCCGCGCATGACTAGACGTGTGTATCCGGTGAGGAGCAGCGGCCTGAAACGTGGGACACTCGCTGTTGCACCGTGGACGCCACTGAGCTTCCACCTCTTTCAACCTACTCGGGCATCAAGGTTGTTTGTCCAAGACAATGAACTCCCTCACCGCCAACAGGTAAGCAGAACAAAGTAATTCCCATTACATAACACTACGAATAGGCCGAGGAGGTCAACCTTCCGAAACGTGGTTCCGAAACCGTGCCATTGATTTCTCTTGACCCACTCTCTCTATGTCCAATTACATCAAAGCGAAAACGTCTGCGTAGATTCCCATCGCTGTCCCAGCGCACCGTCTTCACCCTTGCGTATGCAAATACTCAACCTCGTGGGCACGAATAGGCCGTTTTTGTCCCTATTAGTTTATTTTTCGGCAATAATATTGCTTGTAAAACACGGAAACACGTTCGTGTGCAGCTGGGCGCGGACTTGTATAAATAGCGTAGGCACGCCATGGTGGCCACCAGACGTTACCCCCAGACCTCCAACAGGTAGATAGAGAAAAATGAAGGCGCTCGTAAGTGCTTTTCTGCAGCTTTTATTTGGTATATCTGCATTGTCTAATGAGTGTGTAAATACCTAAAAGCATTTGCACATCAATACTAAAAATATGCATGCAGTGATTGATGCTTTTGAGTTTTAGTTCTAATTTCTGAGTAGCTGACTTGGGCGTTCCGAAAAAATATATGTTGGGTGATCATGCAGAGAGGGATTACAAAATTTTCACAAAGCTGCTTTTTGCAATACAACGCTATTCTTGAGCAATATGTAAGGAATGGTTCATATACAGGGCTGGTGCGAAGAATACATTCCTGTTATGAACATAGGGTTGATCGAACAAAATACGAAGTTCGAAGCCCTGAGCTTTATCCGACTTTAAGCAGCATGCTTGCTAGTAAAAAGTGTACGAGAAATGATTGTACAGAAAAAGAACACATCAAGAGCCTTACAATTGTCCAATATTAGCTTTGATTCTAGTTTATCATTGTCCAAGAACTGTTCATGTGTTACACTGTAGGACGCCTCTTACATATATAAGGAGGTGGGTCAATATTTATTACATCTTGGTTACTGCCTATCAACTTACTTCTGCCAGCCAAATGCATGGATATGCATTGATATGGATTGACAAACATGTGTGGCTGATTCTCCTATGCAAATCAATAGGGCTGCCAGACAAATCAGAGCTCCTGAAAGCTTAGACATGAAACGTTTTGAGTCATATAGCAGAAGCAAAAGGAATCTCTTGCTCCTAATTATCAAGCTTCAGCTCTCATGTTTTAAACAGTTTATGCTTAGTATTACATATAACACTTGGGAATTTACACATACGCTGTCAATACATTAAAAAGAAAATTGCACGTAAAACATGACACCAATATTGATATAACTAGTCTGCCTACATACATCCCTTGAATCTTTTTTTTATTTTACTAAATTTTTCGGCTTTATTTATACTTCAGAGCTCCTTCAAGAGAGGGATACATATATTGAAATTTTGATAACATTATTTTGTGATCACATCATTTCTATTCATCGTTCTGCGCAACAAGCTGCAAATTTTCCACGCAATGGCCTTAGTGTTCCAGGCTGTAAAGAATACAACGTGGAGTAATGATTTGATTGAGGGGTTTAACGTCCCAAAACCAACATAAGATTATGAGAGACGCCGTAGTGGAGGGCTCCGGAAATTTTCAGTACCTGAGGTTCTTTAACGTGCACCCAAATCTGAGTACACGGGCCTACAACATTTCCGCCTCCATCGGAAATGCAGCCGCCACAGCCGGGATTTGATCCCGCGACCTGCGGGTCAGCAGCCGAGTACCTTAGCCACTAGACCACCGTGGCGGGGCTACAACGTGGAGTATTAGGAGACAAAACTCTTAGAGCAGCCTAAAACCAAGACCTATGTCATGATATGGAGGAGCCCCACCGCAGTGGTCTAGTGGCTAAGGTACTCGGCTGCTGACCCGCAGATCGCGGGATCGAATCCCGGCTGCGGCGGCTGCATTCCCGATGGAGGCGGAAATGTTGTAGGCCCGTGTGCTCAGATTTGGGTGCAGGTTAAAGAAGCACAGATGCTCGAAATTTACGCTGAATATATAATTTGCGCTGTAAATTACAGCGTAACTTAAGGCGTAAATAATTACGCTGTAAATTACGCTATACGCTGAATATGTAAATTTAAGCGGTGACCATTCCCAAGGTATGTCGGTTTGTGCATAAGGAAATAAGCAGGTGTAATGCTTTCGAAAGCCATTATTCATAATCAGGCTTACATAGATGCTTGTATATGAGATGTACACACATTTGTTTAGGAGAGAGAAGTTCCCCCATTTGACTGTCTTGTTCCTATTAGAAGGCTGACACCCAAAAATACAAAATAAAGCAACTGTGGAGACATAGAAAATTAAATCGTCATTTTTAAGTAGCCATGGAACATGCTGTGTGTACAAAGATGTGTGAGGTGACTTGATTTGGAAAGTTTGCGACCGGAATGTGTGAATGAAAGCAACAAAGAGATAGGCTAGACACAGGGTCCAGACAGAAAACATCATTCCGAAGCTAATAACAATTCTGATAACAATCAAAGGAGTTTATGGAGTTAGGTATTGAGCTGGCGTTTTTTGAAAGGCAAAGCAAACTCTCAGTTGTGCCTGTCATGTTTGTTTCTCCATAAGCTTGCGTTCATGTTTGCACGTAACATTTCGTAAATACGCATCATAGATCGGAGAACGATCACCCAAAATAAATCGCTAAGGTGAAAAAAAAGATGATGAAAATGAAAAACGAAAATGAATGGAATAGAAAATTCTATTGTCAATCTATGAATACACTACCGCGCTAATGGATTCACTAAAATAGTATAAAGCTATCAGTCTAGTAATATACGTCACTTATCCTAGGCTAACGAAACATTTGCAAACCTATCTCCTGTGTAGACGCATGTGCCACCGTAGCCTAAGTAGAGCAGTTTAGTGTATACATGTCTATCTTGTATCATTAGCCGCTCAGTTGGCTGTTCATTGTTCACAAGGCTGTCTTGCTTTTTTGTTCTTTTTATAGATACGATAGCAGCTTCTGGGTGCTGTGGGTGTGTTTTTTGTCCTCTCCTTCTAATTTTTTCCTGTTTCTCCCAACCCTTCTGAAAACGAATATCGCAAACCAGCAGCACAAACAGCTTTCCACAAGGAAATGAAGGAACTTCACGTTTAAAAAATTGATTTCGCACACGGTGTAAATGTTTTTTTTTCTGCAATACAGCGTAGTGTTGAAAAAGGTGGGAGCTAGATGCCGTGTGTGTCTTTAGGACTCACAAAAAATGTTTTATATCCTATTTTCAGACTAAACACTTGTAGTCCATTTACTGCAAATAAATCTTTCTTTTAGGTCACCCTCACTTTCGCAGCTATCTTGCTGGTCGTTGTGTCAGCTGGCATCATTCCCAGTGGAGGCTTCGGATTTGGGTGGCCATACGGATTTGGATACGGCTTTCCATACGGCTTTGGATATGGCCTTGGAAATGGCTTTGGCTTCGGCGGAGGCTGGCCTGGCTTCTGGTGGCGATGAGGGAATACTCGACAAGTCAAAACCAGTCGTCAAGAACGCTCAAGAACGTTCATAAGGACGCATAGAGCGGAACCACGTGGAAACAATAAACGGAGTATATAACAGCTTGTCACAGTATTTACTGCGTTGATTTTACGATGATCGTTTGCGTAGTGACATGAACGTCAATCTGGCGGGAGAGAAGTGAGAAAAGCGAGGAAAATAGCGCAATTGGCCGTTAGCCGCAGTAGTTTTTTTTTCAGCAAGTAGTGTTTCTCTAACTACGGTAAGATGAAGTCCACGGAGGTTCGGCCCTGGTGGACGAAGAGCAGCAGCAAATCGCCTCACGACTTAGGAAATAGTCCCGTTCATACACAGGAAACGTTCTCAGATAGATAGATAGATAGATAGATAGATAGATAGATAGATAGATAGATAGATAGATAGATAGATAGATAGATAGATAGATAGATAGATAGATAGATAGATAGATAGATAGATAGATAGATACTTTTGGGCCTACCTACGGGCCGCTGCAACATTGGAACCGGCACAGAGAATCACATTAATAACAGCGCCAAAAACGAGGGACAAGAAAAGGAGAAAACCTGCCCGCTGATTCACAGGCCCCTCGAATTTCCAGAAGCTGACAGTGACGATCCGTGCTTTTGATGAAGGAGCAATTCATAAGCGGCTATCCGGCTCATGAATTTAGAATATAGAGCGTGCCCATTGGTACAGGCCTATATGTGAATGCGCCTTCGAGAAAGAAGTGCTTCGGGCTTTTAGAGTTGTATCCAACCATAGAATGATTACGCGTAAGATGGAACAAAGCATGCGTGGTCGACCTCTTAAATTTCATTCAAATGTTTTTATGTTGTTGCCTGATCAGTGAATGGGCAATTGATCTTGCGTTCAAATTTTTTTCCAGCACCGTACCCCAATAATGACGAAGAGGGGGTGTGCCACGCTAACCTGCTCTGGTGTTTTTTTCAAATTTGGTAATGAATTACACTAAATCTGTTAAAGTTACTCATCTAACAATTGTTCACGTATATATATATATATATATATATATATATATATATATGCGTACTTGCACCTATATACGATCACTTATATTTCGATTCTTTATAAAGTGTATAATTTTTTATATAAGATTATCAATTTTCGCGTGAAAACGTTTTTTTTATTCTAGTTTGCAAGCCTTTCTTTCAGAAATGACCTATGACATAGCAATTAAAATTCCGCATTACGTTTTCATGACAAAAATTTACAAAAGTAGCAAAGCCTATTCTAATAACACTTTTCAATAAAAAGATCTAATTTCGCTAACTTCAAGAAAAGAGCATGCAAGAGAATATTCTGACAAGAATAAAAAAAACATATTCATATTTTTATACTTTCCTCACATATTCTCCTGCACATGAGCTTTCAGAATAAAAAAAAACATGTTGCATTATTATTTACAGCCTGTCGAAAAGTGCCCTTGTGCAATCATGGATCGAAAGGTAGATCGGACTGCCTGCCCGCTAAGTATGGAATGCAGGCTTATGTTTCAATTTCTTCAAAGGCAAGCTGCAGCACTGAGATAGCTGTCGACTGCACTGAGGACACCAATTTCGAAATAGTTTGGTAACGGGATCGGCCACGAGTGTCGGATTAACGATCAAGGAAGCGCGCACGGTCTGGTGTGTTCCGGGCCAAAGAGGGCTCGTTTTCATGTCTGCAGACGGATGAGTTGCGATACAGCCGGGCATAACTTCCACGCATGGGAGTTGAAGCGCAGCTATTTCATTTGCCCATTGCTCGCGTACCAGCCACGCGCTGTTAATGCCGCAGATGTAGCGGACATTGTTTGGGCTTTGTGTTTTTCCAAATTGAACGCGAACAAAAGCACGTCTATAATACTTGTATTTTCAAAGAAAAGCATTCCGAAGTAACTGTTCTAACTTGGGCACGGCAGGATTCCGACTCACGCGCTTGCCGCAATAACAGAGGAAATTGGTCAATGTCACAGATTCGTCTGTAGCTCAAGGTCCTCGACCGCATTGGGCGCCCACACAAGAAACACTTCGTGGCATCGACGTGGACGTTGAAGTTTGCGTTTCCCAGGTGCGAAGCGCCTGAAAACACTTCTCAGAAAGCTGCGAGCGCTCGTTCCCCACACGCTGGTGACCGCCACTTTAGCTTGAGAAAGTACATTGCACGAAGCCAGTGAAAATTGTAAATGTGGTGCACAAGGATCGAAATCGAAAGGGAACAAATGGCGAACTACAGAGAACGGTGTGCGTCCGCCAATCTCAGATGGCGGCTGCAGACGGCTTGTACTGGCCGCGCGCCCAGTCCGCTGCTCATATTTCATTTGATTCAGATAGCGCTTGCACTTCGCTCAGCTGCTGTGCATTTCGCGGCAGCGAAGTATAGCTCCTAGCAAAACTATTGTGCAGACTACCATTCGAAGTACAAGAAGCTCAATTTAAAGACACAAAGTTTTCACAGATATACCGATTTGTACATCACAGCTTGATGCCGCAGTGCCTTAACGATCGTCAAGGCACCTACCCATTTGACCATACGTTCATTATCACAGGTCAGTGGAAGGTCATAGACCAGATCCTTGTACACAAAACGGTGCCCAAACGGTGCCTTGAGTGAGTGAAACAACTTTATTGACGATCCGGCATAAAGGGGGAAGGGGTAGGGGGATTAAAGCGAGACACTAGCGTGCTCGGACGTCCCAGAGCAGCAACCTACTCGCGTTAAACCCGGGGGGGCGCCGCTTTCGGCCACTGGCGTTCCAGCATGCTAAGCACGTGCTGGACCACGTCTCTTTGGTTGCCTGGCTCTCGGCTGATGATTTTGCTGCTTATGGCAGTTGGCATTACTTCTTGGTTACCCGGCGGTGGTGCACAGTCCAAACGGTGCCTTAAAACGGTGCCAGAAAATGGTGCCCTAATCAATGATTGTCTACACAAGTGAAATGTTAAAAACAAGAATAATTACGGCTGTTTGCTGTACATTGCTTCTAAAGTGGTTGCGTGCTTCTGTATGAGTTTTGCACCGTACTGGTGAAACATAAAGACGTCCGAGATATAATTGAAGCCCAAGGTACCTTTCGCAATAGATACAAGTGTGTGAGTGCACTATCAGTTGGTTTTTTATGTCGGGAGATGGCTTTTCTGCTTGGCTTGTGGACAGATTGGTAGCGTTATTGTGCATGGTTATATAGGTTGGGGTTTCCTGTAATTAAAATTACTTTCTCACTTTCTTCTTGCCGCAAGACTGCTAGTCTAATATATTTTTTTAGGTTTTTCCATTCGCTGCCTCCAGGAAACTAAATCATCATTCCTGCACATCTTTCCTCTCGCCACTCGCGCCAAAATGATGTGTATCGATCACGTGCACATTTGGCCACCTACCAACGTTTATTTTTTCTGCATACTGTCGGATAATGGAATGTCCTTCCATCCAATATCGCGCTCATCACCGACATTGCTCAATTCAAAGCTGCCATTGAAGACCATCTTTCAAGTCATGAAACCAAACCTGACCCGCCAGATGTTTTCGTTCGCCCACCCCTCATGTAATGTCCCATGTGGGACCTTTGAGGTATTATGAATGAATAAAAAATTGTTGAGGTTAGCGCATTGTCTTATCATCTCTCTTCCGTCACTGTATGTTAGCAATGAATATGTCGTCAAGTATCAACAGTGTCGCATACCCATTTCAGGCATAAGTCTATACATCATCGTCCCGCCACTGAATAAAATATATGCAAAAAACATTCTTTGCAAATAAGGAGCAGATACTACATTTCTCCGAAGATTGACGCAGAATAGCGTAGTAAATGCCGGCCTACTAAACAAAAATTATGATTACTCAGCGCGCAGCAGGTATCCAGCAACTGTGCTTATTGCAGTCACCCAAGTAGTGTGTAGAAAAGGCTCTGTAAGGCCGCTTTTCCAGCTTCCGTTGTGATTGTGCGGCGCGTTCCGCACAGGCCTGGTGGTCTTTTATGAACAACTGCAATGTCAGCCTGGCTCTTATCCAGAGTTTACTAAGTGCACTGCTCAAACACCCTTGTAAAACACAGTGTCGTAAAAAATTTGGTTTTTAATGCCTATTGTACACTTGTCGAGGCCGCCCTAAGTATTTTATACTTAGGGTGGCCTCCAATACGTAAACCTAACTTATAATAAATACCTTGTAAATACCTTGTACAATAAATACCTTGTACAACAGCAGCGAAAAAAGAACGACGTGTGGCTTGCTGCTGGAACACCTGCTTTCCAGGCCGTCGGCCTCGATCTGGTGGTCACTAGGGCCCAGAAAGTGGTAGTATTTATTTTATTTGCATCTTCCACAATTTTTATTGGTCGCGGACAATTAATTTTGCGCTCACAACTAGCTATGCCAAACCTACGTTGACACCCGAATTTCTGCGAAACGAGCTCTTCAACACTATTGTGTTAAAATGCTAACATTGCACAATTTCTTAAATAGGGGCCCTGGTGCCGATTTCTGTATTTGAAGCCAGATTTTAGCAGCGGCAGCAGCACCGGAAACACGTCTGATATTCTGTACGCTACTCTTGCAGTTGCGGAATTGGAGCCCTGCTTAAGCCCTTCTAATTTCAACCCTGCCAGTGCACCGCTGAATCAGCTGATTCTGCGCACACTTTTGCCAACGTATTACGCCGAAACCTGGTGGCTCAGCTGTGCTCCGCTGGCTTCGGGATTTTCACAGACACTGACTGCGCAAGCACTCTCCGTGCATCGTAGCCTCAGAGGGGCGTATCCCGGGCGGTGGCGTTTTGGCAACGGCAGCAGCACTGGAAACATGCCTGATTCTCTGTACGCTACTCTTGCAGCGGCAATAGCGAAGCGAAAGGGCTACAGGTTCGTTTGGTACGTCAACAGCAAGATCCTTGCCTGAAAAACCGATGGTGCTGATGTAGCTCATATTAGGGATATAGATGATCTTGAAACACTGTAATTAGTACAGTTCACTTCAATACATGACTGGTGCACAATCAAATGTAATTTTACTCCACTTTCGATGTAAACGAAATTGTAGCAGCGCTCACCACCCCTTCCATCAAATGCGCCCACCTAAACACACGTTCTGTGAGGAATAAAACATCATGCTTAAAGGAAGTATTTGCCTATTTTTCTTTCCAGTTCTCAGTGATCATGTTAAGCGATACATGGAGTAGTTCCGAATGTGATATATTTACGTTGCCCGATTACAATACTTACTATTTAGACAAGTCAAACTCCCGAGGATTCATTGTATCATTGTTCATTGCGGATGATGTTGACTGTCAGATCCTTGATTGTTACACTGTGCTTTCACATGACTATAAAATATTGACACTGTGCACTGCTAAGCATGTGTGCTCTGTGTGCTATAGACGCCCTACCGGTGAAATACCAATGTTCATAAAATTCTATAAGCGATTTCTTGCATATGTCATTCAACAGCATAATTCAAAAACGCTAATTGCGAAATTGGTGGTTTTTGGGCGCTCCAATTACAAATGCAGATGAAATTTTTGCTCCTATACTCGCTAATATCTTCATTGTGTGTCTGAAATCGGCAATTTCTCCTGTAAAAATGCAGTCAGCGAAAGTGACCATTCTGTAAAATAAGGGACATCAAAACAATCTAGGAAATTATGAGCCGGTATCTATTTTGCCAATCTTTTCAAAGATTTTCCAAAAAGTTTTGCATTAGAGAATAGCAAATTTCATTGAAAAACATAACCTGCTAACACCACGCTAATTTGGGATTTGTAAAAATAAATCAGCTGAATTAGCACTAGCAGAACAGAAAGAATATATATTTACAGGGTTTGAAAATAGAGCTCACGGTCATTGGTATTTTCGTAGACTCTTCAAAAGCTTTTTTTTATTTGGTTGCATTCTAGTATGAAAATTAAGCTGTTACAGAATCCGAAGAAATACATTATCTCTCGTCAAATCCTACTTATCTAACAGAAGCCAAATTGTGAAAATCAACACATTTTCTTCTAGGGTTAGATTGTCCACTGCGGATTACCACAACGAAGTTTCCTAGGGCCTCTACTTCACTTATCTGAACAATATTATCAATATTGACCCTGAGGCAAACTTTATTGTTTACGCGGATGACAAGAGCATATTTTTCACTGGCAATGATATTGATGATCTAATAAAACAATGTAACAATACAATGAAGAATCTAGAGGAGTTGTCTGCATTAAATTTAACGAATGTAAATGTGGGCAAGTCAAAAGCAGTCATATTCAGGCCAAAGTTCAAGTGCATACCTCTACTTTAAGACGTTATGTTACGTTCCCGAAGTATCGAAATTACCGAAAATTTCAAATATTTGGGTGTTACCTTTCCCGCCAACACGTCATGGGATAATCATGTTAATTGCGTCCTAAGTAAAGCAAGTGAAATCACAGGAGTAGTCGGTCGCTTACGCTACATTCTTCCCACATGTGTTAAACTCTTACTATATAATTCACTTTTTCAGTCACATCTAAACTATTGTCAAATAGTATGGGGTAACACAAAACACACTTATCTGGAATGTAATTTCCTGTTACAAACAAAAAAATTATCTCCGGCACGCATACAACGCTTCTTACACAGCATCAACAATAACTTTTCTTAAGAATTCAGGCACGATCGCTGCATATAATCTGTACCAATATTCTTTGAGTCACATATACAAACAAGATCACTATCGAAACATAAACAATTCATGTAATGTTGCCCAACTTCAAAGAAAAGCTCCAAGTTACGGTACCAGACACTTAGAGGAGTGGTTAGTACCAACACCGCGTGCAAATTATGGAAAACAAATGCTACACTACAGAATACCTACACTACTAAACAGCTATAATTCGATGCAATTTGTTCTTCTTACGGCCTCTTTCAAAGACCTTAAAAGGATGCATGTGGTTTCTGCATACATTCATGTGCAATACAGACACGATTTTGATTTTGTTGCCTTTTAAAAGGAAAGTGTGTGTTGAAATATGTTAAAGCACTAGCATACCCCTGTATGTATGTATGTATGTGTGTGTGTGTGTGTGTGTGTGTGTGTGTGTGTGTGTGTGTGCGGCTTTGTGTTTGTATAAATATGTAAAAGTGCAGGAGTATATATGTATTTATATTATATGTAATATGATTGTATGTAATATTGCTGCACTGCTAAATACATAGGGTTGTAGGATATTCAAGCGTCCTGAGATGGCTTCTTTCCTACAATCCCCCCATCTGTATCTCACAGGGATGGCAAATATACCTATTATATTATATATTGCAATAGTAGCGAAAGTTGGGCTAGCTGTTGGTTAATGCTTGGGATGTCAAAACAGCGCAAAAAATATAGACAAGGACCGAGGAAAAGACGACACCACGCTGTCTTCCTCTGACTTTGTGTATATTTTGCGCTGTTTCTACATCCCAAGTATATATTATATATTATTATATATAATATTTCTGAGGAGCAGTGGTATCGAACGTGACGAGCGACACGACTAATTGACATTAACTTTATCTTCATCACAGAATTTAGTCTTATTTTACTTTCTGTCCGTGACATACGTTAAACAATATCTGGTTGAGCGGATCATCTCTTTCGTATATCCAGTCATATTCATGTGATGGTTTTATTCTTGTTGTCTCTTTTGGTCTTTGAAATGGTAATTGTGATGCCAAATACAGGGTGCGGCTAATATGTAACTGGATTCGAAACAATCTACGCTCCCCATACTCTGTTGTACTTGTAGCCGACTCTAGTAAACATTTACCCTCTGCATTCGAGGTGAGTAACCGGAAACAAATGGTAGTATTGTTCATCAAAGACGTCTTATATCGCTAGCAACGGTGACAGCGAAAATAGCCGTCGATGATAAGCTGCGGAGTAACCCCGTATCAATCACCAAGAAAATTCCTCAGGATGGCTTGCATCTGGAGCAACAATGGCCTATACTTACGGGCTACCTTGAAAGGCTGGCACGCTTAAAACACTGACACCCGGGAACAGCATACAAAAAAAAATGTTCGGGTGAGCTTTCGAGAGGCGCGCCACGTGGCAGATGAAATAGAAAAAAAAATAAAGCAGCAAAAGGGATATCGAGACAAGGTTACCGTCAATTCCTGACAATGAGCCCAGCCACTGGAACACGGCCGGTCGGCCCTTCACTGCAGCTCTTGTAGGTCACCAGAGAGGCGAAAACGGTTCCGGATATTGGCCCAGCCCATAAACGCCACGCAAACGTCAAAGGCGAAGCTTGGGTATAAAAGCCAACTTCCACTGACCTAGAGCACCCGTAGTGTCCACTCCTTCCGATCTGTGCAATACGAGGATCGCCGTACAGGGACAAACATGAAAGCCGTGGTAAGCCGCCTTAAATTTTTGCTTGATGACACTTTATCGTTAACCGAACACATCACCATACTCAGCGCAAAGCATTTTTTTTTCTATCACCGCTAATTAGGGGCATTTTTGTAAGGCACTTACTAAATTATTCGGAATCTTTCAATCAAGGCTGTAAAGTGAGTGCGCCGATGACGTTGAAGATTAACTATCCTGAGAAGAAAAGCCTTGCAAATATTGTACATCTATGGGGTTGGTATGTTCCAGTAAGCTTCAATGCTTCCTCGATTTAAATTGTCGTCCATGGAGAAGCAAAGCTTAGTATGTCACCGCCCATTTCAATGTTTGCTCAATGCCTGATACTCATAGAGGCCATTCAATATTTAATGAAAAGTGAGGCCTAACCAGCGATGGGACAAGTGGTCTGTGTGCTGTGATTGAAATAGCATGCTGAAGAAAGTGACTCCGAACATTTCACTATATTTCTAGCTTATAGCCAACGCGAATTAGAACCAGCGATTGAAAACTGAAAAACAAGATGTCGATCTGATTATGTGAACCGTGATAGTTATCATTTATATTCATTTAAAATTTAGCTCAAAGGCTATACTTACCAAGATTATAAAGCAACTCATTCGTAAAGTGCACATCTGAGTCTTAGGCCTTTCAACAGTGCATATTAAAAAGGTATTTAATTTTTTATCCCTAATCTGAATAGCCCAACCTTAAGTGTATTCTTGGCTTCACGTATTTCCGATCGACATATATCTTTGATGACGTAAGTTACCTGGTTAAAAGAAATAATAAATGATATCGCTGTGATAATTGCTTATCTACATAAGACTGCCTCAGCGCTTGCTGTAAGAGGCCCATATATGATAAATACGTGTGCACTAAGTATTTTGTTGATAATTCTTCAACAGCCGATGAGCTCTAATAATGCAAAATAACCTTGATATCACGCAAAACAGAGAAGGTGCTGCGACCATAGGTCAGAAAATAACATTTTCCAAACAGGTTATCTTCAGATTTTGCTTTCTGGAAAAGGCATTATTCACTCTTTACAGCGTGTGTGTTTCTTGCAAAAAATACTATAACCCACCGTGTCGCTAAGCCAACGGGATGATTATCGCTATGATTATCGCTATGATTATCGCAGAATATGGGCATTGATATGCAGGTAGAAGACAGTCTGCAGCTTACCAGCCGGTAACGTTAGTACTTGATGGCATTCTAAGGGGACGGTATGCGGGCATTTGTATTTGCGTACACGTTTGCTTATAAAACAATTCCCAAAACCGGATCACAACTTACAATTATTGCGTTACAAGCAAGCATGAAAGACAAAGAGCAAAGCTGTGCTTCACCTAGCGTAATATAACATTCCTTCCTGCAGCTCGTGCTCGCTGTTCTGTGCATGGCAGCTACCATCGCCTATGCTGGCTACGGATATGGTCTTGGACACTACGGTGGCTATGGTGGCTACGGCGGATATGGCGGCTATGGTGGTTATGGGGGCTACGGAGGATACGGTGGATACGGTCACGGATATGGAGGTTACGGCGGTTACGGCCGTGGCTACGGAGGCTACGGTGGTTACGGAGGCTACGGCCACGGATACGGAGGCTACGGTCACGGCCACGGAGGCTATGGTCACGGATACGGATTCAAGAAGATAATTTACGGGCATGGATATGGTCACGGCGGTTACGGTCATGGAGGCTACGGAGGCTACGGTCATGGCTACTATGGATAAGAGCCAGGGACTTTCGTCGTGAGTGAACCGCCTTAATAAAAAAAAGCATCTCTTCCGTCTCCGCTTCAACCGGCCTGTTCCTTCCTTACAACTATTAGTTTTTTTCGATTGTCATAATTTTATATCCTTTTTCTTTTAGGTTAAGGTGAAAAATCTTTTGGAACATTGTAAGCGTATATGAGCGAAAACCACAATAGCATCAGCATGTCGATCTAGGTGTGAGTCATAATTGATGTAGACACACTGGGATGAACGAAGCGATTACGTGTGCCCGATGATACCCAGAGCCAACTAGCCATTAGGCCAAGGATATTATATGTAATGTTATTTCGAATACTTATAACAAGAAATGGAAAAAGTCAAAGCGAACAAAAAAGCCATGCCTGCGCTGAAAACGCAGCACAGTCACAGTGAAAGCTAGAAGAGTGGTCTTTCAGAACCGTTTCTAAACACTCATTGGGTAACTGCTGCAAGCGTACTAGCTGGGTACACACTAGGCCATTATTAATATAATATCTACTTCTGGTTAGTAGAGAAACATTAGCTATGCTATTTTTGGTCATTCTTCTGAGAAGCGTTGTATCCGCTAAACACTTGCAAGGACTTTTGGGCCGATTGTTCGATCAGTGGCTGATGTCGATGAAAAGTTATGCCTCAAGTGGGTATGTGGCACAGTTATTAAATGATCAAAAACAAGCTTTTGTAATGGGTCGAAGCATGGGACGACCCACTCGTCACACTATTCTTATTTTGTGACAACTCGTTGTGCTTTTGCTGTTCTAAAACGTTTTCATACTCATGATTAGGCGATTTCTTTCTCGATATCAAGCGTGCCTAAGGAAAAATTGTGAACGAGTTGCAAGCACCAGCGTATCTCAGTGGTAGAATACTGGGCTAGCACGCGTTGGACCGGCTTCAAGCCCCACTCTGTCTCTGGTACTAGCATTACATTTCTTATTTCGCAATAGTGGTTGCGGACACAGGCGGTGGCGGCGGACATATACGGCTCCGTGCGTGACCCGAGTTTCGATCTCATAACAGCTTTCGCTGTAAAAGACATCTGCCCCAGGCAGAAAACAAGCGTGCAATCTTCAAATAGTGAATCCCGGATTATATCAATCGAGCTACGGCAGCGCTGACTAACATTCTAAGGTTTAAATGCACAGGCATGCCCGATGAAGTGGATGGTAAAATGGCCTTCGCTGTAACTCTATTCCTGGATCGTATGAGGTGTTACTCGATAGATGCATGCTCGGTCCCATGCTTGCGGCAAGTTCACTCTTCATAGTCTTCAAATACTCCCCGTTTACGCCATAGTTACTACAAATCACACCCCACATATATTTTGCATTCATATATATCTCATTCATTGCTTCGCTTTTGCGGCAAAACTGTGACCTTTTTTGATTGTTTTTCCATTTCGTTCATAAAGTTTATGTGTTGCAACAAAAAAATAGGCACCTATGTTCCTTTTATTACCATTTCAGCCAAAAGAAGTCTTATAAATAATTTGTTTATACTGCAGTGCTGCTTCCATGGTCGAAACCGAAGGCACAACTGGTAACTTAGCAGTACAACGACATAAGTTCTGAGTTACACTGCAGCGGATAGTTAGAAGTGCCAAATGACTCTTTGAAGGTTTAATAGGGTGAGAAGCATCTTCCGTGCTACAGTGAGTAGTGAACCATCAATATTAGGCCTGATCATCCTTTGCAGTGCCTATATTGAATACTCTTTCCTTAAAAGAAGAAAATAAAAAGGTTCCCCGTATTTTAGCCAACCACATGTCTCAGTCAACCACAAACATCGGGCATTTATTCTTCCGATTGCTGATTTTACATAGTCCTACTGCGCTCAAGTAACTACAATTCTACGCAATGTTGCACAAATTAGGTAGGAACTAACAAGAATGACGCTCAAAATTGCGTGAGAGCGGCATGTGCACAAAAAACAGCGGAGACTTCGTGCACAGAGCACCATAAGCGGAATAATTCATCATAAAGATATCGCATATGTTTCTTGTTCCATTTACTATCAATTTGCCATCAATAATGCATTTATATAGAAAGGATAGGTACGTGAGAACACAGCACCTATTTATCCAGGCGAAAGCTTTTAGAACCTCATCAGACGCTGCCCGCAACGTGTCATGCCACAATTCGCGTGGTTTCGCACTGAATAAAAAAAATAAACAAAAGAAAGGCAGATACCATGTACCTTGAGCATCGATGTTACCCTTTGTTCAGCAGATAATCAAATGATATCATTTACCTGCAGAAAAAAAAGAGGTTTCAATTGGCTTGTGCATAGCAACTTTACTGAGCGATTTGAGTGTTCTCGTGATTTTGTGTACCTTCTCATCTTTGTGCAACCTTTTTTCTCCCCTTTATCCCTTCCCCAGTGCAGGGTAGCAAACCGGATGTGCGTCTGGTTAACCTCCCTGCCTTTCCTTGTATCTTTATCTCTCTCTCTCTCTCTTGCTGTTGGCCGGAATGGGCACTTTACTACAGATATATAGTAGGATGGTACGTATGGCATCAGAATATTTAGATAAGTAAAAGACATTTGTAGTTTATCTGAAGTGGTATTCTTCTACGTTTTACTTCTTATTGAATAAAACATTAGGCTAGTTACAAAACTATTTGAAGCCTCTTGTGTTGACACATGATATGCTCGAGAATGACTGTTTGCTCTCGTTGGTGTTAAGGCTGGTTTTGGGTGCACAACACATTTGTTAGTTTACGAACCACGTTCGCAAAAACCAATGCTTCGTTTTTCTTCTGTCCAGAGCAAGCTATAGTGAAGTTAGGCATAGCATGTGCCTGTCTTGTGAATGCTTTGAACATGCCATCGAAGTATGTCGGCGATTTTCAAAGATCAAGCGTCCCGGCTTGTGGTTGCAGATATCCCACAGGCGTTCTATGCGTCTGTCGCGGAGTCCATTTCCCAGACTAGTAACAGAGCAGAAGAAAGAACAAACTCAAACTCCAGGTAACACGGCACAAAAGCGTGCAAAGATGACTGCTCTTCCGTACAAACAACGGATATTTCACAAACTTAAGAAAATTGGTCAACGTGCCGGGGTTCATGTGGTGTTTACAGTACCACTCAAATCATTAAGTCTTGCTAAATCAATAACTACCCTCATCAAACAATCATCCGCTGACTGTAACGTTAAAAATTGGGGCATTGCCTTCAAACGTTGAACGTGATAGTGACATCCTGTCCTTAGCGAGACTTCAAATCCTCAGTGCGTAAAATATTTTCAAACTATATCTGTACACCCACTACGTGACCTTAAAGCAATAAGCGCAGTAATGTGGGTGCCCTGTGCAGTGCGTCACCGGTTTTAATCCTTGAGGTTATAGTAATAATCGCATGTTTTTATGCCTAATAGCAATGTACGCTTGTACCACGCATTATTGCGGCCATATTTCATGTTGTATTGTGAAGCGTGTGTACAGTACGCGTGTGTTGGTTAAACATAAAATTTACTTTCACTGCATTTTCAAACACGGGATGCTATTTTCACCGTGTTCACTAGCAGACGGAGATGAATGTGTTTTTTTATGGTTACAAAATGTAGAAGCCCCCTTACCATAAAGAATTTTTAAGGCGCGATTTGCTTTCACAGAGCTTGGCGGCCGTAGTAAGTGTTATGTCATGTTTTTTGTGTATTGCAATGTGTTTATCTTGTCCCCCTTGTGTGAAGTTCAACAGAAATTAAAGAAATGAAAAGTAGAGCACGCGCTAGCCAAGCAAACGACCCGGATTCAACCCACATTTGGACCCATCTGCAGAATTTTTTTAATTATTTGTTTTGTTATCTTGGCATCTGCCTCAATTTTCCGGTCACGCACAAGATTATTTCTCGCTCACAACCAACGATGCCGACGCCCGAATTTTCGCGACATAAGCTTTTTACGCTGTCGCGGTAACAGAGCACCAGGTATGCGAAATGTTCCCGGAACGTTGTGCATATATCATTCCTCTTTCCGGTGACGCACGTTCTATCAGACAGACCGGAATATGGCTAAACGACAGACTTATTGAACGTGCTAGCATTATCATAAACGGGAAAGGTAGGTTTTTTGCACAGCGCCGTAGTGTGTGCAACTGTGCGCCTCTTTTTCGAGAGCACAGTGACGCTGTATAAACACAGAGATGACCGCAGCCGAGTCACCGTTGAGATTTCGCAGAAACCACAAGAACACGACTAATGCATGAGCAAACCTTCCTTGTCTCTGACTGAAAACGAATTAAGGTTTCTGAAAGAACTGGCGTGCGCAGCTCGTGTTGGTTGATGTTTTCTTAGCTTTTTTTCTTGGTGTGTTTCTGTTGTTCAAATTTTTTGTATTCTTTGCCTTGCTCGTTTTTTTTTCACATAGCTTTTATCACCTACTTGTTTTCGTGTCCTTCGCAATAAAAGTACTTGAAATTTAGCACTCACTCGCCTTCGTGCACCTTTTCGTTATTGTCCTGAGTTCACGCTTAAACAATTACCTCGCTTGAATGTTCATCACAAATGATGTTAAACAGGGGTCACTATAGAAGCCACGTTAATAAATCTTAAGGTGCATGGCTGAAGCTTATAAGCACACCAAGCATTACACCAATTGAACGTGTAACAAATGATGGTTTAAGGCTGCCTAACCAATAGAATATAGTCATTATTTATCAATATCGCAATCAGCCACAGCATTTCCACAGAGTGCAGTTACGTAGGTGCAGACATTCTCTTACACACGCATAGCAGGACCTTCGCTGCTAAGCAACGTGTTGACGAATACGGTGGGCTACGTATACGTAACTGTAAATCCAGTTAACGTCCTAACAGAGCAAAAAACACGCTCTATAGACGCTGTTGCAGCTCAGTCAGCCGGATGGTTTCGCCTTCGAGTATTCTTAAGCGAATGCATAAAGTACGCTGAGATTTTACCCTGCCCACCCAGCTCACCATCCTCTTCCTCGAGGCAGGCACTGGTTGGCGAGAAGTTCCGTCGAGATGATTTTTCCGCATACGAGTGCTGCGTTTGCCGACCTTTTCCTCAAGTGAAATTTCTGTGAATTGCTTTTTTCTGTAGTGGTAGCTCTTAAAGGGAAGGCTTGTTGCCTATATTGCATGATTTTGTTCGATTAACATGTGTTGATGCGCTCGTCGTAGATGAGAGCCACCAAAACAAAAATACTACCTCTTAGGAAGTGGACGTTCTGCATGTTCACGCTGAATAGGACTTTGAGATATAGTTGCATGGCATGGATGTGAACGTACTTAGTTTCTGTCGTGACATGCGCACCGCTGTTTTAAACGGTGTACAACATTGGCAACAGCACTGTTTCGAGCTGCCATACGAGAGGTCAGGGACAAGATTCTCATTCACTACGAAAACTTCTAATCTGAGTTGAATGAAAAAAAGAAAACAAACAAGAAACACTCTCCGCTGTGCATTGGGCAGAGATTAACAAACCCCGTGCAAAGTAAAGCGGAATTACGATTTACGGTGTTACTCATAACCGACTGAAGGTCCACGTAATTTTAAGTCCAATAACTAAATTATATGAACCATCTGTTGTGCAGTTACTTCGCCGCATATGACGACTAAAACGTGTTTGCATACTGACTTTGCTCTTTTGACCCTGATACATAACTTGTCATGCGCATTGTTACTTCATAAAGATTGAGCCGTAAAAAGTACCAAGTATATGAGGAACAAGAATCTCTGCTGCTACCTTCAAGACGTATGAAGTATCAGGTAATATGAGCTATGCATCTATTGGGTGTGCGTATTCGCCATGGCGTAGCATAGATGCAGCTTCGGCTATGCTAAAACATGCTAATACCTCATGCGTCATCATTTGTTTCTGCCCGCAGATCATGCACTCTTTATTTCTGCCCTCATCGCCAACGCTGAATTGCACCCGTCCGCAGATGATCGCGCCAAGTCCATTTTTACCTTGACTAAGAAGATAAATTGCGAAGTTCCGTCGAGAACTGATTACTGCCACCTGGACAATGTTTTCGCAAGAAAGACGCATCGTAATTCACGCACCACACACAATAATCTCACTTTCACCGTCCATTAAGGTGAACCAATATTGCCGATGCTTTTGGTAACCGGCTCTTAAATTAAAAAGTAGCACTCTCACAAGTTGAAAATATAGAAACAAAAATACTTTTCAAAAGTTTGTGACTCCGTGTTTTATTTCGAAGAAAACTTTCCTTTCAACTGTCAAACGATCTCATGAAACTTTCAGTAACCCATTCTTAGCAAGCAATAAAGCTGGACGACGCACATTATGCCATGCGTCAGAGACTGCTCATGACGTTGTTCATACAGCGGGAAAAAAACTGCCGATGCTTCCCAGCGGCTCAACACCTGTTTCCTGGGTGACGGCAAATAGTGTGTGAGCATTTCATTCTTCGTGACGGCATTCTGAGAAGGTTAAATAGGTGATGCGTATTGTACTATTTTTCGCAGTAGAGATCTTGTAGTGGTGATATAAAACATGATGATCTTTACCTTTGTCAATCATTGGTATGATTACAGAGACATTCTATGAAGTCGATCAAATTACCCACTTGTTTAGCAATATGACAATGCGCACAGGTTTACAATTACCATGATTTACAGTTCACATCAAAGAGCTGTTTTACACACTTAGGCAAGGTTTCAGTGATCTTGGTGCTATAGAAGCAGCCGAATTTCGCAATCCTTTGCGGATCACCCCAGTTCTTTAGAACAATGAGGACCTCGTTCCAATACCGAAATTTAATTTGCTAACACACGCACGGTCAGGTAAATTGGCATGACTTCTGATTTTATTAGTGAAAAGAAAAATAAAGAAGGCGTCAAAAAAGGCACAATTTCATTCAGTTCACAAGCCATTCAGAAAAATATCTTGATTGATGGTTGAACGTCCCACAACCACCATATGCTTATAAGTGAAGCCGTAGTGGAGGACTACAGAAACTTCGAGCACATAGGTTACTTTAAGGTGCACCCAAATCTCAGCGCACAGGCCTACAGCATTTTCCACTCCATCGAAGATGCAGCCGCCGCAGCCGGGATCCGATCCCGCTACCAACGGCTCAGCAGCAGTGTACCTTAGCCACTAGACCACCGCGGCAGGACGTATTGACAGTTAGGCCGCACCTGTTAAGTGATGTATGCAAAAAAAACAGAAAATGACTCAACGTTTCTCAACGCATACAAAAGAAATGCACGCATACCCCAGTATACTCATGCGCCTGACCTTGAAACGTGTTTTTTCGGTATTTTTCTTCTAGTATAGTTTATACACATATTTATCAATGGTATTCGGGCAATCATGTTGCTACCTGCCGCTGCAAAAGCAGTCTGCAAAGACGAAGCTGTAGTGCTGCAAACCAAATAAAAAAAGAAATTATGTGTTTCGAAGAATTCATGTAAATACATAAGAAACAAAGCCTTCATGACGACCTGCAGTTTTTAGAGCTCATTGAGCAATATCTGGGGTCACATTATATACGAATGAAGCAGCCATATGAAGCAGCGTAGGGAAGGCAACATTTTGTTCTTTAGCGTTCCAAATCCTTTTCATTCTTCGATCAGAGAGCGATATTTTAAGACGGTGACCTATACACAGCAAGACTTGATGTGAAATATTGAAATTGGCAAGTCTTCGTCTAAGAAAAGTGCAATACAGCATTTTCGATTGCGAAGCAATCGAAAATACTGTACTGCACTTTTCAATTGCAATTCAATTGCAATGCTGTACTGAACTTTTCAATTGCAATTCGATTGCGAAGCATTTCTTAGCGAACTACGGTGACATTGAGCGTATCTATCTATCTATCTATCTATCTATCTATCTATCTATCTATCTATCTATCTATCTATCTATCTATCTATCTATCTATCTATCTATCTATCTATCTATCTATCTATCTATCTATCTATCTATCTATCTATCTAGCCACCTACGACTTTTAGCTCTCCTGGCCATTTCGGTAATGGTATAGATACTAAAAATGGTATGGCATAACATAACGGTATGACGAGCATAAGTGACTGGTCATAACATGAAAATCATGGCATGTATATCATTAATGTAACGGTTTACAATTCATGATCTTGCTGCTCTTGGAGTTGTTTTGTTCACATGACATATTCCAAAAATGAAATAGTATGACATGGCTGCATGGCGCATATTAGGGGCAGGCCCTAACATGTAAATCATACTATGCATTTCATATAAGTCATGACTACATGTCGCCCCGCCGCGGTGGTCTAGTGGCTAAGGCACTCGGCTGCTGACCCGCAGGGCGCGGGTTCGAATCCCGGCTGCGGCGGCTGCATTTCCGATGGAGGCGGAAATGTTGTAGGCCCGTGTACTCAGATTTGGGTGCACGTTAAAGAACCCCAGGTGGTCTAAATTTCCGGAGCCCTCCACTACGGCGTCTCTCATAATCGTAGAGTGGTTTTGGGACGTTAAACCCCACATATCAATCATGACTACATGTCGTACGCTCATGGTGCGCTCGGGGTCATTTCGCTAGCTTCGTTATACCAAATTTGGTATTACGTAACGTGAATGGATGACGAAGATACATGACTGGTGCAAACATGATAATCATGAGATTAGTGTCATGTAAGAACATGACAGAATTTCACGCTCATGATGCGCTCACGGCCATTTCCTTAGTTACATATATAACACATTGCTTGTTATGCATGACGTGAATGGACGAAAAAGGTAAATGACACATTCAAACATGATAATCATGACATGCGTGTGAAGTGAAACATGACAACATTTTACGCTCAAAGCGCGCTAACAGGTGTTTCGCTAGCTCCACATATACCAAATTTCTTGGCATTATTCCAAATTTCTTGGCAAATTCCTTGGCATTATTGTCTGTTAGATCTCATAATATTGTGTCAAAACACGGAAAAACGAGCCCTTGGGTACACACTTCTTTCCCTTATTGATTAACGAGGGTTTTGTACTGGCAGACTCGGTGTCATTAGGTTGTATACGAGGAACTATTGGTCAGATGCCCGCTCGTAGTAAGTTCACGTGCTACGTGACGCAATACATGCGCATAAAAGAGTGTTTCACACTCGGCGCTTGGCTACAGAGGGCGCTGACTGACACTCCCACTTCTAAATTCACATATAAACCCCAAAAAGTGGAAGGAGGCAAGGACGCTGTGATAGCTCAGTGGGTAGAGCATCTAACGCGTTATTCGAAGGTCGTAGGTTCGATTTCTGCTCACGGCTGGTTATTTTTTCACCCTCTTTTCTTTCTTCTTATTTACATTCCATTTGTTCTAATAACTTCCCCTATACATTCCTTGGCGTTATTGTCTGTCAGATATGATATATATATATATATATATATATATATATATATTGTAAGATGGCGTCGAGAACACTCGAGACTCTCCTTTTATTGACTCGAGTATGTGCCCCACAACCTAAACTTGACTGGTGATGATGAGTATGTACAGATGAAAAGATAGGACGCATAAATAATGCTCACACTTATTTTCCCCGCGCACTTGAGCGGCCGGCCCGGCCGAGACTTACGCGGGAAAGGTACGGCGCACAAAGGGTTTAAGACGTGAAACGTGGACAATCTCGGAGGCACGGTAACGACGGTCCGAGGAACCGTCGAAGGGAGTGACAAGGTAATTGACCGGAGATGTTCGTTCACAAACAACGTAAGGTCCTAGAAAGCGAGACTGAAACTTTTCACACAATCTGGGTGTTCGAACAGGCGTCCAAAGTAGTACTTCATCTCCAGGACGGAAGGTGACGTCTCGACGAAAGCTGTCATAGCGTTGCTTGCGGTCTTGTTTACTGGCCTCCGTGTTGAGTTGAGCACGTTGCCGTGCCTCATCAAGCCTGGAGACGAAATGGTCTGACGTAGTCGTCGACGTTTTTGTCATTACATTGAAGAAAGAGGCGTCAATGGTGAATGTCGGCGCACGACCATAGACGAGGAAGAAAGGTGAATACCCAGTGGTTCGTTGAACAGCGGTGTTGTGTGCAAATGTTACGAACGGCAAGATTTTGTCCCAATTATCGTGGTTCGGTCCGATGTACATGGATATCATGTCGATTAGAGTCCGGTGGAATCGCTCTGTCAGCCCATTTATCTGCGGGTGGTAAGCGGATGTGGTCTTATGAAGAGTGCCACAAGTTTTTAGAATTTCGTCAAGAATTGTCGACATGAAGGCCTTGCCCCGGTCACTCAACAACGTGCGAGGTGCACCATGACGCAACACAATGGCTTCTAAAAAGAAGGCGGCAACGTCTGAGGCGGAGCTAGTGCGTAGAGGAGCGGTCTCCGCGTATCGTGTGAGGTGGTCAACGGCTGTGACGATCCGGCGGTGGCCCGCTGGCGTTACGGGAAGTGGCCCGACGAGGTCTATTCCGACAACGGCAAAAGGTGTGTCGGGACATAGAATGGGTTGTAATAAGCCAGCAGGGGCTGAAGTTGGTCGTTTCCGGCGTTGACAAAGTGCGCAAGAAGCGACATAATTAGCCACAAAGGTAGAAAGACCAGGCCAGAAGAAACGGCTCCTAACGCGGTTGTAGGTCTTTTGAAATCCCAAGTGTCCAGCTGATGGGTCGTCGTGCAATGCTTCGAGAACTTGTTTTCGCAGCGAACGGGGAAGTACTGGCACCCACCGATGCCCATCCGCATTGTAAGTATAGTGCTGCAGGACATTGTTCTCTAGCTTGAACAGCCGTAGCTGACGACGTAGTCTGGCATTAGGTGGAGAAGGCGAGCCATTCAAGTATCCGATGATGCGGTTACAGTAGGGGTCGCCACGTTGATACGCGGCAAACTGGGCGCTGTTGTTTAAAGGTAGCGACCCAGCAACTGCCAGGGGTGATAACGTGAGTGAACAGGAAGCCGCTTGATCATCTGAGGGGCATTCAGGATGCGTGGTTGGAGATGAAAGTGGCAGAGGGCAGCGAGAGAGAGCGTCAGCATCCTGATGCTGTTTGCCGGACCTGTACACAACGTCAAAAGTGTACTCTTGCAAACGCAGTATCCAGCGACCGAGGCGCCCAGACAAATTCTTCAGCGAGGACAACCAGCATAGGGCATGGTGGTCGGTAACCACAGTAAAGTGGCGTCCATACAGATAAGGTCGAAATTTCTGGATGGCCCAAACGACAGCGAGACATTTCTGCTCTGTTATCGAGCAGTTCTGCTCTGCAGGTGTTAGTGCGCGGCTGGCATACGCAACTACTCTCTCACGGGAAGTGTCGTCGTGCTGGAGGAGGACAGCACCGATTCCGTGGCCGCTGGCATCTGTGTGCAGGAAAGTGGGTGCACTCTCATCGAAGTGACGGAGGACGGGGTCTGATGTCAAAGCACGCTTAAGGGCTTGGAAAGCACACTCGCACTCGTCAGTCCACATGAAATCCGTCCCTGACGTCAGAAGCTTGTGTAACGGCCCCGCAATGGCAGCAAAGTGACGGATGAAGCGGCGGAAGTAAGACGCCAGACCCACGAAACTTCGCAATTGTTTTTGATTGCGCGGACGTGGAAAACTAATTACGGCAGCAACCTTGTCGGGGTCGGGTCGAACGCCGTCTTTGCTGACAAGGTGACCCAATACTTTGATGCTTGTGCTGGCGAAGTGGCACTTTTTTGTATTGAGCTGTAGGCCAGCGTTCGAAATGCACGTTAGAACTTCGTCCAAACGCCTAAGGTGCTGAGAAAAAGTAGAAGAATAAATGACGATGTCGTCTAAATAAATAATATAAACAGGTTTTCCATTTGAGACCACGTAAGACAGTATCTATCATGCGCTCAAATGTTGCTGGAGCGTTGCATAAGCCAAAGGGCATGACGTTAAATTCGTAAAGCCCGTCAGGCGTCGCAAACGCTGTTTTCTCCTTGTCTGCTTCGCGCATAGGTATTTGCCAATACCCGCATCGGAGGTCGAGGCTGGAGAAATATTCTGCGCCTTGTAGGGAGTCCAGGGCATCATCTATGCGTGGCAACAGATATACGTCTTTTTTCATGATCTTATTGAGCGCTCTGTAATCAGCACAAAAGCGGACAGAGCCATCCTTTTTTCGGACCAACACCACAGGAGACGACCAGGAGCTAGCTGGATGAAGGTCGAATAATATCCCGTTTGAGCATGTCGGCGACGTTTTCCTCAATGATTTGCCGTTCAGCCGAAGAGAGACGGTATGGGCGGCGGCGTACAATGAAGCTGCCTTCGGTTTCGATGCTGTGCTCTGCAACGGAGGTGCGGCCCAGAACTTTGCATTGTACATCAAACGAAAGGCTGTGCTTTTGGAGAAGGTCTAAGAGGTCTCTCTTTTGCTCGGCAGCGAGGTGAGGACTTATGGTGTCATTTAAGGTAACAGTGGTAGCCTTGATATCAGTAGTAGCAGACAAAGGCGGTGATTCTGCGTGAAGGAGAATCAGTGAAAAGGGCTAACTGTCAGCGAAGCAGCTCACAGCAGTGCCCTGGGGCAGCATCACTGGCGAAGAAGTTGGATTCAAGGCGGTGACCAATGCTTTACCGTCGTTAAACCGCACATGGCCGGGTGCTATGGTAAGCCCCGCAGATTTGGAGCGAACTGATGGAGCTATGAACACGTCACCGTTAACTATAGTATCCGAAGCGATCGTTAGAAGTTGTTCATCTCCTGGCGAAATGAAACAATCAGTAGCAGCAATGAAACGGAAGCTGTAGGGATCGACATCCGATGAACTCTCAGTAGCTGACATTCGAATGACTCGCTGACGACACGATATGAAAGCTGATGCCGAAGAAAGGAAGTCCCATCCTAAAATTACTGTGTGAGTGCACAAAGGAAGTACAAGAAACTGAATGTGGTGAAGGATGCCATCTATGAAAACACGGACTGTGCAAACACTTGAAGGCTGAATAGGGACTCCATCTGCGCAACGAAGGGGAGGACCATCGTAGGGCATCCTAACTTTTTTCAAACGGGCACAAAAGTCTGCACGAATTACGGAAAGTGATGCGCCTGTGTCCACCAGTGCCTCTGCCTGTATACCTTCAACGTACACCAATAAAACATTCGATGGGCGGTCCGGAGGAGTTTGACGCAGTTCGAAAGATGCAGCTTTCCCTCCGAAGCTGCACTGTTCAGTTTTCCAGTTGGCGGTCGGGAATCGAAGTAGAAGGTCGGAGAGGAGAAGAAGAACGCCGCATCGGTGAAGGTGAGCGACGACGTGAGAACCGGGAACTGCCAACTGGGTCAAAGTTCTGCGGAGATGGCGACCGACGTGTGCTGTTCGAATACAGCCGACGATAGGGGGGTCCAGTCGCGTAGAAGTCGTCCCGTTCTAGGTTATCGTAGCCTCGTCGCTCGTCTTGCTTACGGCGTCGGCAAAACCTTGAAATATGACCACGGATGCCACAATAGAAGCAAGTCGGCCGCGAACTGCGCCAGGCGTTGTAAGGCTGGGAAAATGGTCGCGGTGCGAGTAAGTTGAGCGAACCATGTACTTCGGGCGCTGGTAGCTGCATTGGGCTTTGGGTGCAGGCGTCCTAGCAGCAACCTGAGCATACGTTGGCATGGCCACAGGTTATGAGCTCGGGACAGGCGTGACAGTCATCGAGGCCATGCTCTGGTGGGGCGTAGGTGTCGTTGCAGCAACGTGAGCATAACTGGGTATGGGATGTGAACTCGGAGCTGGTGTACTAGTCATCAAGGCCAGTTCCTCCCTCACGACGTCGCGTAAACTAGTAGCGGGTGGCGTCGTTCGGATATCGAGGTGGCGAGGTGAAGCCTGTGCATGAAGTTCCTCGCGGATGATAGAGCGGATCAGTGCACGCAGCTCTGTTGTATCATGACTTGAGCTCAGATCAGACATATCAGGTTGTACCCGAGTGGTCTGAAGCTCCTCAAGGCGCTGACAGGTAGCGACAACATCAGCTACGGTTTGAGGATTTTGCACCACAAGCGCATTAAAAGCGACAGTCGCAATTCCTTTTAGCAGGTGGCGCACACGGTCGTTTTCCGCCATATCGTTGTCGATGCGGCTTCAAAGGGCGAGAACATCTTCGATGTAAGAAGTGTAAGACTCGCCAGGGCGTTGAACACGTGCACCAAGCCTCTTTTTGGCGATATCCGAGCGCACTGACGGGTTGGCGAAAATCTGGTGGAGCTGACGTGTAAAGGCGGGCCATGTCAGAAAATCTGTGGTGTGGTTGAAAAACCACGTTTTTGCGACGCCGCTCAAGTAGAATGCAACGTGGGTGAGTTTCGCAGGCTCATCCCAGTTGTTGATAACACTCACGCGGTCATACTCCTCTAGCCAGTCTTCAACGTCTTCACCCGGAAGCCCTGCGAACAGCGGAGGATCCTTTTGAGGGCTGGTGACTAGGTGAGAAGGGTTTCTTGCCGGTGGGAGTGGTGGCGAAGCTGGCACGCTGGACTGGGCGGCTTGCGACATTACCGGACCCAGGTCGTTTAAGCGGCGGCCTGAACGGAGCTGCAGGGATGTGTTCTAGAAGACGCTGGCGTGTCCGAGAACGCGAGAGGATGCAGGAACCGGGCAGCACTCTCCGCCACTTGTAAGATGGCGTCGAGAACACTCGAGACTCTCCTTTTATTGACTCGAGTATGTGCCCCACAACCTAAACTTGACTGGTGATGATAAGTATGTACAGATGAAAAGATGGGACGCATAAATAATGCTCACAATATATATATACAACCGTTATGATCGGGACTTCTCCCCGTCTTCACATGCTCATTTGTTGTCACTTCATTCAATGGAACACCGCCGTACACGTGAGAGTATTATCTTGTTGCACAAGATTGTACACAAAATGACCCGCGTTCACGCGCCCTTATCTTTCGCTGATATACCAGCGCGTACAACACGTAGTACAGACGCTTTGAACCTTGTACCCTTCAGGTCTCGTTTGGATTGTTTCAAATTCTCTTGTTTTCCGCGTGTGGTGGAAATTTGGAACAAGCTTGATGGTGCATTGCGTAGACTGAACACTGTAGAGTTCGGGAAAAATTTTATGTGTTAGTCACATAAATTTGTGCGCACTATTGTTTGTTTCTGTGCTTTCGTTGATTTTTTGTACCCGCTCCTGCAATGTCCCAGGCATGGGACAGCAGTACTTCTAAATAAATAAATAAATAATATATATATATATATATATATATATATATATATATATATTACCGCGATCACAAACTTCCATGCCGATTGTCGTGTATAACAATCCGTACACAAAGGTGACATGCAGATTTTCTACAAGAGTATATTTTAAGAATATATATTGATTTTTGCAGTGCAATAAAAACAAAAATTTAGGCCAGCTTTGTGTACATGATAGTTTCAACTATGCTTGCATTCGTGTAGTTTAACTTGTACAAGTTTTCCATGAAATTCAGGCTTGCAAAAATAAGTTAAATATTATTACGGCGTAATTATATGTATACGAGAGGAGACATGTTTTACAAGGAAGGAATCGTGTCCGGTCGCAAAACGTATTGAAGCAATCCCGAACTCGTTTTTATGATTAAACATTCCTGTATAGTATTGTGTAAAAACGACATCCATGCAACTGATATTGTTCACATTAATGCATAGTTTGTAGTGGCAGCAAGAAATGGTAATATTAAGGCATTCTTTAGCTTGCATATCGGTCACCCAAATTGCTGATTATTGGAAGGTTCTAATGGCTATATGCTCCCTTCATTAAACAGCATTTTGGTTAACGTTGTTTACCCCCATCTGTGATTGCTTTCAACGGCCATTTATCATATTTTCATGCGCAGTGCGACGTTTATGGGAGTGTCTGTGAAAACAAAAAAAGGAACTTATGTGAATGCAACTCGCAGGCATTTGTATGCCTAAATTCAAGATGAAAGTTGTACTAATTTATTGCAAAATTGCATATTGCGTTTATTTTGGTTATGTATACCGTTCTTGGCTGTGCACATAGTAAATTTACCAAAAAGTTTGTGAGTGCACTAGTGAACAATTAATTTGGTGTAGTGCTTGGTTTGGTTTGGTTTGGAAAAACTTTATTGACAAGTCCGAAGGCGTGCGCCCTAGCACACGGCGGGCCGCTCCCACGATGGGACAGTAAGGCCGAGCCCTAGCGCCGCATCGTGGGCCCTCTGGACAGCCCAAAGTTGCGATGTTATGTCTGGACTCCGGAGAGCGGAGTCCCACTTTCTGGACGATGCTGTATCGGTGCCACGTACCGAAGGGCACTCCCAGAGCATGTGGTGTAAGGTGGCTAAACCGCCACATTTTGTACACGAGTTGGTTAAATAAACATCAGGATAAAGCTTGTGAAGAAAGGCAGGGTTAGGGTACGTTTCTGTTTGAAGTAATCGCAATGTAAGCGCCTGCGCTCTATTTAGCTTCGCATGTGGTGGTGGAAAGATTCTCCTAGGTGTAGTGCTTGCAAGCGTCAAATAAATCTCACGTCATACACACTCAACGGGAATACGTTAAGAAGGGTGCAACTGCCTCACACATGATACACATTTAATGGACCTTGTATTGAAATGCTGAAGCTTTATTGCAACCTTTAACGTAGGCTGCCGAATTCACAAAACTTCTATTTTGTGTGGGTGTGTTATTATTTGGTCAAGGTCACACGTGCCTCGTCAGAATCAGCTTAAGCATTACCTGGCGAATACAATTAGTATGACATATTTTTGCGAATAAGGGCTGGCATGATGCTTAAGCCAAACTCTACATTATGTAAACAGCCCTTCGCGGTACAACCGCGCCACAATTAAAGCTGCTTGCGAACATGTCCTTTTAACACTAACACTGTGGTGCATTTACCTATGAAAAATGTATGCTAGTACGTGTACTCGCCACAATGTGCAATTACACACTCGCGTATAGAGGTTTATAGACACCCAGGCACTAGCATTTGCTTCAATGTGGCCAGATATGTTCGGCCAAGTGAGAATAATAATAATAACAATAACAATAATAATAATAATAATAATAATAATAATAATAATAATAATAATAATAATAATAATAATAATAATATGTTAATAATAATAATAATATATTATTATTATTATTATTATTAATATTATTATTATTATTATTATTATTGTTGTTGTTGTTGTTGTTGTTGTTGTTGTTGTTGTTGTGTCCCGCAAAACGTCCAATGTGCAAATTCCATATTGTCTCAAGACTGCGTCGTTATGTAAGGTTTGTGACACCAGTAATTTGATGTTCTTCTTTATAGCATGCTAAATTTTACCGTCTCACAATAAGTGTGCTGCCATGCATGGCCTTCGTTCTCTCTCTGTTGACAGAATATCTCTCGAGAATCCAGTTCACCTATAGCCTTCTACAAAGTGTACACCACGATATGTCTTTCTTAACTTGAGTATCTATGCATATCTGATCTGGATTGGTTTATAAGTCTAGCAGTAACGCCAGTGAGCGAGTCCAGAAAAAAATTCATAAGCATTTACACACATCGTTTCACTAGAATCTTTTCAACACAGCTAGAATATTGCCTTTGCCCTCACATAACGGCCGACAGAACCGCGCTCAGCTGTTATTTCTTTACAAGCTGGTTCAGGGTAAGACATTCTGTCCTTCTCGGTTGTAATAATTTTCGAATTCCGCGTAAGGCATCCGGAGAGATTCGACCATTGCATGTACCTGCCAGCTTCTTCTCACACTTTGTCCTTCACAGAATACCGAGTATCTCTAACGTCAACTCTCCTGATTCGTTTTGTTTTTTTATAGTCCACAGTCATTTTTGTACTAGGGAGGTTTGCCCTGTCCTAACGCATATTTGCGCATGTACAGATTCTTCCCTTTAACATCTTTCAGGAACCCTTCCTCACTGTTCTGTATATTCTGCATTATTTTTCAGTACCATTCAATGAACATCTCCTCTCTTTAAATTTTTGTTCGCAATGTGCGTTTCTTTCTTTTTGTTTGCGCGTTTTGCTCTTTTTATTGATTTGCTTTCCTGTAGACAGTCTGCAATATAATGTTGCTTATCATTCTTTTATTGTCGCGTGCGCCAGACCGAAAGCGCCCATGATTGTTCCTGGATATGTTAAATAAATGCTTGATAGATGACTGCTTCATTGAATAATAATAATAATATGATAAATGCTAGAAAAATAAGATGAAAATCTGCCTTGAACGCGTCTTTGTAGCCAGCGTACACGAAGCAGTGAATGAAGCTTCGCTGAATGGCTGTCTCAAAGGTCATACAGGTGCAGCTTTTTGGGCCCGCGGTGAGAAGCTGAGCTCTATTGTTCCAAAAAACTCACTTGACTGCACTGCAGTTGTTAGCGAGTTTGCGGGGAATGCATGCCGTAAATATTATGGAACGGAGCCAGTCCGGGGGTGAAAAGTTCCGGGAACGTTTTCTGCACACAGCAGTCGGACGACACAGCTTACAAAAAAGTGCCAAGGCCCATTTCCGGTAACAACGAAAAAAATAGATTGCGCAAAAATTCAGTCGTATGGTAATAATATCGCGTCATAATTGTGAACAAATGAAACTTCGTTCTCCAGTAAGCTTTCGAAAATGTAGTTGCAATGAAAAGCGCGTAAATCATTGATTTTAATGGTAGTGTTAACGCCAATGGTAACGCCATTGTTCCTTCTTCGCTCGCCGGAGTCGTGGGTGCAGTGCGGATTGTGCCATTTTTAATTTCTGTTCTTCTTATTTTGTGTTCAACTACTGCTGCTATTTACACATGATAATTACGCAGCTCTCAGGAATCCACTTCGCCGCACGTGGTGCAATTGAGGACGGACGTGTAAGCGTTTTTGTGTGCGTGTGCGTGTGTAGGCCACTGGATTGTTGATCGCCAACATTTTGTGTGAAAAAAAAAATTGACACTCATGCTTGCGGGCAAGCTCTCCTTCACAACTTTTCCCAAAAGCATTACGAATAGATGTGGTGGCCTCAAGCAGTGAACATGTTATCTGGATTAACAGGCTTCGTGAAAGAGAAGTCTCGGGTTAAATATTAGGTAAGTTCATCATTTTCGTTACAGTCGCACGTTGTTTGCAAATATTATGATAACTCAAAAACATAGTGCATTGCATGATTTGTGAGTGAATAGCTTCATAGTAATCGTGGCTACGTGAGTAGGCTGTTTTGTTTAACCAATACGACAAGACTTTCATTTCTATTTCTTGCAGAATGGGCTCTATTTCACCGGAAACTCTACACCAGCGAAATATGAGTTTCTTTGTATTGTACTTTCCATTAAAATATTGATGTAAATATATTTGTTTTATATTTTTCTCGGTTTAACGCTCGAGGAATTATCAAGGATAAATTACAAGTAGCGCTAATAATGAAAAACAATGGCATATCTCCATCTCCAAGGGTGTCATGAAATTTATGAGCCCGCGTTGATTTGTGTTTCTTTGCCTACTTTCCCATTGTTTTTATATTTACGCGTGTTTTGATTAGGATACGCAGTGAAAATGTTTTGCTAGTTTGTTTCTTCAAAGCAGGGTGCGGTGTCCACGGATCGAAACGCGACAACTTAGGGAATAGTTCATATTTTCTTTCCACCATATACAATTCGGCTAACACAAGTGTAATTTCGACTGGAATGCGTACATCAAAGCCGACAATATTGTTACAGATGTCGCAACATCGCGCGATTATCTTGAGCAACTGCACAAGCCCGTACGCATAGTTACACAAGATAATGTGATGTAACGGTTTAATTCGTAAGCTCTGTACATGATTACTTTTTACGTAATCCGATAAACTTCTTTGGTGCATTAGCGTTTGCTACTGTGTAAAAAAACTGGGGGACGAATAAGCTGCGTTTTCTAGAGTTGAACGCGATAGCAATATGCTGCCTCATGTGCGTAATTCAACCACTCAGTGTGTACTTTTTATTGTATGATGCTACTTGAACAATTTTAATTGTGCGATAGTATAGTGTAATTGAGAAAGTTGGAAGTCTCTTGTCCCAATCAAGGTTTCACTCATGGCTGCATTCTGTGTAAAATTGAGTACCACGTTTTAAACTACGAGCAATATTAAGTTATCTTAACGGTGTTGCGCAAAAAAAATTGAACTACAAAAGGAAGACACCTGGACACAGCGCACAATAACTTAAACTTTATTGTAGAAAACAAACATACATATGCAGTTACTAGAACACGTGCGGTGAAAGAAAATGATTATATGAGCAGACAGATTGTTATAATGATGCGCCTCCAGAAAAGATGCTTTCGCGGCAAGCAACATAACTGAGGGTTGCGCAACACGTGAATCATCAGCTTTGTTCATGACATATGCCCTTCAATTTCCCGTGCTACCTTATCACTGAATCTAGCTTTAACTACCGTATCACCAAACAAGGGTGCGAAGCCGCTATCTCTACAATGCGATGATAGGTTAGAGCGTGGTGTCCCTTTAGAGAAGCTTTGTGATACATGCTTATATTATTGAATTCTAAATAATACTTTGCACGTGACAGTGGAGTGCCGTGCACCACGCGATATCCGCATGGTGAAAGAAAATGATTAGATGCATGCTCATCTAATCATAGTTTTACCTAACGTGTTCTCGTGACCGCACATATACGTCTGTTTTCTTCAATGAAGTTTCAGTTGTTAGTGTGTTCTGTGATTAGGTGTCTTCCTTTTGACCTTCAATTTTTTCGTGCAAATCGGTTAGTATGAATTACCATCTCGCTCATCAGATTGTGTTACCCAATATTATGTGCGTAGACTGTTTTAGAACTTGCTATGCACCCTCTACGCAGTCTTGAGGGAATACACGCAGTAACGTGTGTGCCTTTTGTAATGGTCGGCTGTCTCTAGTCCGTAAAGTCGCGTTGGCAATAACGTGTTTTGATGCCCGATGGCAATGTACACTTGTATTATGCAATATTGCTGCGATATTACATGTTGTGCTGTGAAACCTGTATACACTATGCGTGTATTTGCTACACATGACAGTTATTTCTCCTGCATTTCCAACCAAAGAATGTTTATCATACTTTATTTGCAAGCAGACACATAGCTGTGTGGCAGAGCACTTGCTTGCCATGCAAATGACCTGCATGGTTTCGATCATCATACAGATACGTAAAAATTTATTATTTGTTTTATTTGAATTTTTCTCAATTTTCGGTCACGGACAAAATGACGTTTCACTCAGAACCACCGAAGCCTACGCCCGAATTTCTGCGCAACAAGCTCTTTACCGATGTTGCCTAATGATGCATTATTGGTAGAGCAGAAAGTGAGTAACGTGTACAAAAGACATTTTTAGTGACCCGTTGGCAAGAAATATTGCATATAGCCTCCGTCTCTACGCGCACAATGACCTATAGACACCAGCTTTAGCAGTGACACTATAGGCCGTTCCTAGTTACAATAGTTGTACATGACAAGCTTGCATGCCTATCAATTTCTTTTGACCAAACTCTATAAACGTTGATTATCAAGTCCTTTAAATTATTCAATGCACACGCGCTTCATATGGTCACCAGCAAGCCCACATTTCTTTTTGACTCACTATGGACGCTCGATTGACATACCAGATAAGTTTTAAATAAAAACACTGAAAATATATATTTACAAGACTAAAATCGCATTTGAATTTTCAATGCTATTTATAATTGTCAAGTCAGAATCTATAAAGCGAAATATTTACTTAGACTGTACTATGTCTCAGGTAGCGTTGACCATAAGTTCAAGATAAGAGAAATTGCATTCATAACTGACGTATTTTAAAATGACTTTTTTACCAAAACAATCAGAGAATGAAACCAACTGCCTTGTAGTCTTGCCTCCACAATCTCAAATGATCTTTTTATTCTATGTTAGAATGAGTGTGTTGCATTTTTTAGTAAAGATGTATTTGTGTTCCGTATTGTGACTGAGGTGACTTTGATTATTTCTTTGGCTATATTCTAATTTTTGGAAACGCTCCACAATTGTATTGCCAATTGGTGCTGTGAGTAATGAAATAAATAAGTGAAATGTAAGTAGATAAGCAATAAATTTAATTATTTTAATTTTATCTCTTCAGGAAACGTGGGCTAAGAGTGACATGCGCCCACCACGAACTATAAATAGGTTGCCAAGTTACATTTAAGCAATAATATTTTGAGAATAACTCAAGATGAGGATGACTTGAACAAGGTTGTTGAGAAGACATGTACAACCTTTGTTTTGAAGACGATGGCGACTGTATGCATACCTTTTAACAAACAGCAATATTTGTAGAGGTAGAATGATTTGTGGGACTATAATTTATGTCGGCGGCACAAGCTGAATTCATGTAGAAGAATCATCTGAATGGCTCTATATAAAGGTATTTATACAAGGCCATGTTTCACCTTATATATACGCTTATATATAGCCATATATAGATGATTATATTATATCGCCATATACAGCAACGTCTATTTATATATGAGTATATAAGGAATTAGGTATATCAGGTTGTATAAGGCCCATATATGGCTATATTAGAAACTGGTCAAATAAGCTTATATAAGGTCCATATATGGGGAGTCCATATATAGCCTGATATGCTCAATTTCTGATGTATTGATATGTGAGGATTTTTGCATAGATTCATGTATGGAGTTTTCATAAGAGAAAACCTTGATTCCCACAGCACGTGGGATCTGCCAAGTTTTTTTTCCTCAACGTTTACTTTTTTCTACGGCAATGATGGTACGAGAACGTTCCATTCGATTTAGTGTACGATGGCCAGCGTTGCAATACCAATCATTGAGGTAATTGGATCACATCGATGCTTTATTTCCTTTAGCGTGATTCTTAATGTTTGCTTTGCTCCTAATAATGCAATTTACCTATTATTTGTTCAAAAAGGCGGTTGTGTAGAGGAGGGCTTATACTGGATTCATTGACTTGGACATTGCTTCAAAGTAAGGTGATGTAGCTGCTAAGGCACTCGGGTGCTGACCCACAGGTCACGGGATGTAATCCAGGCGGCTGCGGTTGCATTTTTAATGGAGGCAAGAATCCTGCAGTCCCGTGTGCTCAGATTTTTTTGCAGGTTAAAAAACCTGAAATTGTTTAAATTTCCAGGGCCATCTTCTATGGCGTCCATCAAAATCATATTTTGGTTTTGGGAAGTTGAACCCCACATATCAATCACTTCTTCACCCCAACTTTAGGCATGGACGAACGCACGGACGTACACACGGATGGACGCATGGACGCACAGATGGATGGACGGACGCATGGATGGTTGCACGGACAGATAATTGCACCAATGGTCGCACAGATGGACGCATGGACGGAAGCGCCCACTACGGCGTCTCTCATAATCATGTAGTGGTTTTGGGACGTTAAACCCCACATATCAATCAATCAATGGACGGAAGCGCCCACGGACCGATGGACGCTTCACCCCACTCATCATGATTTAGTCCGTGGATGTGCTGTAGTTTTGTTGCTCTTACTCGGCGCGGTTTGTCAACGCAGGAAGTTTCTTCGGCAATGGCAGCAAGCTTCGCTCAGAAGCACACTTCATACAGCAGCTACGCTGCTTTACTGGGCGTGCCCGATCACAGCTGTGAATGTTGCGCTGAGCAGCTGCTTCATTACTGCATCGAAGGGTGTAGCACCAATTGTTTCGTACGTAGGAGGGGTACCTTGCGCACCGGAATATATATATGCGAACTCGCCTAGCCATGTGATAGCAGGCCCATTTGACGTGTAAGAAAAGGAAGTGTTGAAGAGCCGCCTAAGTTCCGCATAGAAGAGGTAACCTTTGATTCGTTTTTTTTCACAGCAGAGGCCTTATCGTCGAGGTTTAGTCTGTATCGTAAAAAAAAGTTAGCATCATAAATCGGTGCGCCTAATCACTGCCTAAGCAATCTGTACAGAAGCTTAACAAAAAAGCTGCCACGTGCGTTTCCTAAGCGGTTTTCAGCACCTGTGTGTGCCTTAGAGAACTTTCAGTAGACTGCTGTGTTGGTGAGTGGGACTTGCCCAGTAGTGTACAACATAACGCAAAACTGGAGTTCCGTGGCAGAGCTGTCAAGTGTGAAGTTTGCAGTGTGTCCTGGATAGAAAATCACCAGCATTATAAACTGGCACGCGCCTTATTTGTCTCTTCCTTGCTGTATGCAATAAGTACCTCAGATGGATGAGTGAACGAGTGGAAAAGGGCATAAACAGAGAGAGAGAGACAAAACAAAACAGAAAGACGCCGGTACTGCTTTTAAGACAACACACACTGAATGAAAAATACTGCTGCTTATAGGGATGCAACTCCAAAACACTACTGTACGAAAATATATTGAAATAACAGTGAATTTAAATTTACAACAATTTTCCCACTCAATTTCATCCAAGTGTCAGCTAAGAAAATTTTGGTGCCAGACAATTTAATGCAGCCACCACTTAAAATATTCCAAGTGCCTTTCATCTTAAATCAAGTGCCAATGAATTGAATCCAACTGCCAGCCGAAATAATTTAGTCACCAGTGAATTTCAACCCGACTAATTCGCAACTTCAAGGCCGCTCAAAATTTCCCGAATTGCGTAGAGTGAATGGCTCTGGAGTGAATTTAAAGGGGACCTTATTAGCTGTGTAGAATAAAGAACGAATGAGTCCCTGGTTACACAGTGTCACAGCTGCAAGATTCCACGCTGTGAATTACTGGCAACAAATATGACCAACTCAGTCGTTATGTGGGCACTGTTGCAAGCACCTATTGAGTTGTTTGTCATCACTATAGTGGCAAATCAACAGGTGATTAGTAGTGACCGATGTGAATTCAAGCCACTCCCGATCCACATATGCCCTTTTCTTACCTACCAACATGCATATCAAATGATGTGCTTTTCGAAAATTGATACGCCACTTACTATCCCTCATACAAGTGAATCGATTACCAGAGACTCATGTGAGCTCATTACACCTATAACCCGCGAACGCACTATCTGTACCTATCAACATGCATATCGAAGGAAATGTCGTGTACACAGTCCTAACGTAATACCTATTGCTCAGGGCAGTTACCTGCTCTCTACTGACTCGCGCGACGTCAACTAGCTTGTCACACGCACGCAATACTTACACCTGCTAATGTACATATCAAACCAAACGCCCTTTAAAAGATGATAGCATGACACCCATCACTTGGCTTAGTGACTTGCCCACTGGTGACTCTTCTGACGTCATCACGCATATCATTAACGCGCGCACTATCTTAACCTGCCATCATTCATATCAAATGCAACGTCTTTGAAAGAGTAGTAACGCATTAATTACCACTCGGCCTAATGACTTGATCACTGGTGGCTCCCGTGACGCCATCACAACTATCACCCACGCAAACACTGTCCTAACCTGCCAATGCATATAGTGAAATGTCTTTGAAAGTTTAATAACGCGATACTTACCACTTGACCCAACGACTTGATCCGGAGTGACTCGCGTCACGCCATCAAGCCGTTCATCATCAAGCATGCACCATCATAACCTGCCGACATGCATATCAAACCAAACATCTTTGAACGTGTAACATCCTGACATGTTTCACTCGACCTAGTGAGCTAATCGCTAGTGGCTACGCGACGTTATCATGCATAACACCCGCGGACGCTCTGTCCTAACCTACCGCCATGTATATCAAACGAAGCATCTTTGAAAGAGCAACAACGTGATAGCTATCATTCAGCCTGGTAACCTAATGGCTAGTCGCTCACATGATGTCATCACGCCTAACACCCATACACATGCTGTCCTAACGCCAACATACAACCAGAATCCGGTAACATCCAACATACATCCAGAATCCAAGTCCAGAATCCGGTAAGGGCGACCATCTAAGTTCACATGTAGGAAAATGGAATTCACGACCAGCTCAACGGTTGGAAGACGATGCAGCCACACACGGTAGTAATTGCCGCTGGCTGAAGCCTGAGCAGCACCTCCGCCCAAGGCCGATAAATCCTTTGCGGTGGCGGATGATGATGAAGAAGATGATGATGATGTTGGTGATGATGATGATAATGAGCCTTTAGCTTTCCTAGCACTCTCCCACAAAGGGGGATCAGCCAAGAACCAGGTGACAGGATTGTCAAGTTATGTAGTTATGCATTTAAAATCACTAAATTGAATTTCAGTGTAAAGCAAAAACAAATCGTAAGAAATGTATGAAAATGCTGCAAGAGCTAGCGGTAAGGCATTCAGGTTGTCTCGGAGAAGAAAATATTAGTTACAATAGACTAACAAGGTAATATTTTTGTTGCCGTTGCGTATGCACATACATCAGAGCAAACCTCTCTGTGGCCATAACCTAAGAATAAAATTACTGCCACGTTTATTTTTAAAGCAAGCTTCTCGATTGGTTCGACCAGGTATCTTTTTTCTTTGATAAGAATATCAGTGACAGAATAAAAAGAAATGATCCATTGTTTCTAATTCCTTGCAAAAGAGACATAACAGAGATGCTCTGAGTCCAGCATTATGTAAGTAATATTTCAGGTGCGGAATTCTGCATCGTAATCTGGTGATTCTAATCTCTATCTGCCGAGATACACACCACTGTTTCTTCCTGCAAAATCTTAGATGTACGATATCTCTGACTTTATCCAAATATATTTTTTTCTATTTCCTTGTCCAACAAGCATTTCTATATCCGAGTGCTCTTACATATGCGAAATCAGGTAAAATAGGTAAAAGTGGCCCGTTTAACGTTGCTTTGGCTAACGAGTCTGCCATCTCATTCGGATAAATCCCGCAGTGTTCAGGTACCCACAGCAAGGGTAAATTTCTCAGGTTTGCTGGTAATAAATTAGTAATCATACTCAATAATGCCAAATTTCTTGCTGCAGATAGTGCTGTACATGCTGAGAGACAATCAGTAAGCATGACTGCTGCTGATTAACTTGCAGGAAGTTTAAGAAGTGCTAGAATATAGCAAATAATTCAGCGATGAATATAGGCGTATAATCTGGTAATCGAACTGAAAAATACCAGTCGAGAAAAGTACAGAAGATGCCTACCCCAGCAGTTTCGTTTAATACGAATGCATCCGTCGCAATATAGTTGTTTATGGACAGGTGACTTAAGTAATCTTGTAACTGATTGTTTGAATGTCGAAGGGGCATTTGTTTCGCTTTAGAGGGGAAAATATCTACAAATTCTATTTCAACTTTTGAATGAGGCATCTTCGTCGAGGTAATCAGATAGATATTTACAATCAGAGGTTCTAGCAGCGTTAGGACGAAGCTAACCTGAGGGGAATGTATTCTGGACCATTGTGTTTCGATGAATTCACTTGGTTCTTGAATAGAAGCCGAAGACACTTGTCTCCAAGCCAAATTCTATAATTTTAAGAAAGTTTGAACTGAAAACATTCTAAACCGAGTTAACAAAGGTAGAAACGCGCTTCCACATGAAAAACATTATTTCCACTAAATTTGGGGAGTCACAAGACACAAGCGCAAACTTCTCTTTCTAATAATATTAACTGTCTCATCTCTTATGCAGCGCTGCCAGAAAATAATATGCACCCAAATTCCTTAGTAGGCCGCACATACATCTTGAAAACTATTATCAATGAACTCCTTCGCAACCTTGATTTTCTGTTTGCGAATTTTCGTAACCCCCTCAAGGCACGTGACGCTTTACAGCTAATTTCGTCTATATGGCTTTTCCAATTTAGCGTGCTATTATATACGATGCCTAGGTATTTCAGATAATCGACCTGGGGAATGAGCTCGTTACGATACATCAGAGAAATGCTGACACGACCCTTAAAAGAGAACTGAAATGCGCACTTTTTTTGATCTTCACTGACATATGAATATTATCAAGCCATGCCTCTAATGTTCATGTAATTCTGTAATGCCTGATAGAATGAGTGCAGATCACTGTTTGTTGCAAAGAAAGCAATATTATCTTGGCATCAAGGTTGGCATTCCCACATGCCACACCGGCCATTTTTACAATTCATTTATCCCCTGTACGTCAGCAAGTTGGAATCACCTTCCCCTATCTGTATACGAGATTACTAATAGCTCTATGTTTAAGGCTGCTATAACTAACCTGTCGCCATAATTTTTAGGAATATAGTATTTCCATTTTTCAGCAGCACTATGTTCTTCATTTTTTTATTTTTTGTAGTTCTTTATAACCTGTTTATGGTCTTATATCGTGCACTATTTTTTGTTATTTCTATCACTGATTCAAGTAACCAACAATTTTCCGCTTTTTTATTATGTTGTGTTAAAAATGTAACCCACTCCCCTCTGTAATGCCCTCTGGCCCTGACGGTATTGAAATAAATAAATAAATAAATAAGACTGCATACACGTAAATTTGAATATTTTGATTAGTTGGAATGTACCTTATAATATATTGAATAAAACAGGGGAAAATACTGAGCCCTGAGGTACACTTCGTGTCCGCTTATATCTTTTAGGAGAGTATTTACTGAATAAGCAATAAAATGCTCTGTCTTTTACAAACTCTGTAATTCATGATGTTACATAATATGGAAAGCAATTGTCTTGCATTTGCTGGATTAGGATAGAATACTCCACTCTATCTTACGCGTTAGCTAAGTCTCGAGTTACAAGTGCATAGTATTCGTGCCGATGCCGAGCCAGCTGTATGCTGCTTTCCAAATCACCACACCAAATGGAGTATCCCGATCTAAAGCCAATTCGTCTGGGGTTTAATATTGTATGTTCATGAATATAGTTCATTATACGGGCTATAAAGACCCTGTCTACAAGTTTGACCAAGTTAGTAGTCAATAAAATAGGCCTTATGATATCCAGAGTAAACTTCATTCCCTGTTCGTTTAATATCGGAATAATACTGGAAAGCTTCCAATCTGCCAAAAATCAAGAACTTTTAGTAAATATTTAATCATATTACGGATTTCATATGAGGATACTTTGTATAGCACTTCTATTATTGTAGAGGTCACCCCATCCGGTCCAGGAGCAGCAGGCGGTAAGCACTTTATCACATCCGCCAGTTCAGCTAAAGATACCTCTTGGAAATCATCATCCGCCCTTACTTTCACCATGGGCTTTGGCATATAAGTCGTAAATTTGGTTTGGATGCCTTTGGCAATATTTTCCAAGAAATCAGGGAGTTCGCGAAGAGAAATAATGGTGAAATGAATGCTTTCTGACTGTGGAATCATTTTTCTCGCACGCAATACCTACCTGAAAAACGTTTTTTTTTTATTTTTAGAATCAGACAGGTAAATAACTTTATTCCTATCATAGTCTTATTTTGCTTTGCGCACTGTACGCTTGAAGTCAGTGGCCATGAATTTAAAATCACATCAATTTTCGTGGCATTGCTTATTTAACAGCTTTTTCCAAGCCGCTTTTCGCTTTCTGTACCCCCTCACACATTTTGCATTCCACCACGGGCTAAAGATCCCGCTGTGTTCGAGTTCATATTAAACGTTCAATTTTTAAATGATCGTTTCAATACCGCACAAAGACTCATAGCTCTAATGTCTTCCTGCATTTCCTCGCAAAAACTGCGTAGATTATAAATCTTTTTGTAATTGAGCATAATTTACAAATGAGCCAATTTTCCCCGCCAAACTAAACCTCGGGAACCTAATTTTAAAACTAATGGGAAGGTGGTCACTGTTTGTAGTACAATCTAAGATATTCCACGAGAATATGCTTGAAGTGGAGTTGAAAGTGTTAAATCTATAGTCAATTTAAAGTTACCTCTAACAAATGACGCAGCGTGAACGTTCAAGCAGGAAAACTTCTTATGAAGTGCCCATTTCCTTAAACATCTTCCACATACATCAGATCTTAAGCCCCAAGACATGTGGTGTGAATGGGAATCACCACACAGTAACATTTCTTTTCTGCATGAAGCTAACATAATATCGAGGCATCTCGTGACTTGAACTTCTGCAGGAAAGTATACATTTGCAAAAGAAAAAGGCGAGCAGTCTAGTAGTGTATGCCTAACACCAGAATTTTGTAATTCATATCTATACACTGATACGATATCTTGGCTCTGTGAATAAACCACGTTGATATTGAGAAAGCCAGACCACCACCTATACTCGGCCGATCAAGCGGGATTAGTCAATAATTTTTCAGGTAAAATTTTTATCATTAGCAAGCCAGGTTTCCTGCATGTCAATTATGTCGGAAAAAGACTGCGAAGAAATATTTTGTAAATCTGTAGTTGCTGACCAAATAGACCGGCAATTCCACTGCACAATTTTTAGTGAACCTATTTTGATGCTATATCAGCAGTAGAAACTGGCTGATCCAAAATATCTTTTTAAAGAAATTATTGTTGAAAGGTTCTCAAAGAAGTCCTTGTTTGACAGGTTTTTATTGGATTTTCAGTTCTAAGGAGACTTTTTTAAAGGGGGAGATCTGTCACGTTGCAGAGTTTTTTTGAGATTCTGTGTTCGTATCTGTAAAGTCTCCTGAATCATCTGTCACAGGTTCTGACTTAGCCTGAGCTATATTTTTAGAAGGCCCTGCTTTCGGAGAGATAGATCCATCATTAACTGTCAGAGTTTCCTCCTCTGTACTTCTTAAAATCAACAAAGCCTGGGAGACCCAATTTCGCACAGAAACTGTGCCAATGATTTTTCTCAGCTGTTGTTTTAACATATTAACTAAGGCTTCATAAAGAGTAGATGCCAGACGCTGCCTTGCCTTTTCAGTAGACTTTTCTAAGGTCTCAGTTATCGACTTTGCGAGTGATGCATCCATTGCAGCTGTGTGCCGGGATGGTATGTCTGCGTATCCTTTCGATCTTTCACGCACTTCTGCTACCGCCTCCCTCCTAGAGCAACGCCTGCGTTCTATGCTTTCTAGAACACCCAGTTCTCTTTCTTTTGCGACACATTTAGCAGAGTCTGCAGGGTGCGCTTTATTACACAAGCAGAACTTCTGGTCATCAGATTTGAAATCGCGGCTGTCATGAATCTCTGCGCACAGACGACATCTAGCCTTTGATCTGAATCCTTTAATGCTGTGGCCAAATAACCAACATTTCGAGCACAGCAAATGATTCTAGGAAAGTAGCACTGCTTTGTAAGTTAGTGACCATGCCTTAATTTCTGCTGGTCTGATTCTTCCTGCAAAAGGTTCTATAACCGATTCGGTAGGCGATTTTGTTTTATCAGTCGTTCGGGCACACCGATAGACTAAAACTGCCTCAGCTACAGCAGATAAGTCCACAATTTCTTAAGGTACCAGACTCGTATCCACCCATGCAAGGTGAGCTGGAATAAACGGGCTCACCTGCTGTGCAGCAAATTCAGAACAATTCAGAAGCTCTCGGATGCAATCCTGGTCTGCAGAGCAGCACAGGATAACCCCTCGGCCAAAATGGCAGACCTCAGTGATCTTCTGGAAGAGAGACGTGGCTTTCTGAAGCTCCACTTGTATCACCTTTGGATTCTTCATTGAATAGGAACCCCCATTTGTAGGAGCCAGAGCCACAGGGACGTAGTTGTCTCCATTGCGTAGCAAGGTATCAAGCGGCCAATCCTTGACCGGTAACGAGGCCAGCTAAGGGGAGTGCCCTTGACCAGGTGATGAGAAAGACATCAAAATATTCTGACTTGCCTGACCTCCAAAGGGCTGCAACAACGTATCAGTTGCGAGAAACTAACGAGGAACACGAGGATCCAAAAGCAAACCTATTCTTAGCTAACAGAGATCCTGCTACTCGACCTTGAGCTAATTGCTGTGACGGGAACCAGCTACTGCAGGATCCTATCGTTCTTTGCACGAGCCGTTTCTTGAGGACACAGAAGAAGATTATGATGATGATGCCTCCACTATGGCTATTGCCCACTCAGGGGGATTGGCCAAGAATTGAGGATATGAAATTTAAAGCCTTTCGATCGAAGCCTAATCCTAACAGGAGGAGGATAAAGCACACGTAAATACAGAAAGAGTGCAATATTTTCGTTTGCCATTTTAATCAGACAGAATAATATGTATTACGAACTGAAATTGCAGTTATTTTGAACACGTTTAAAATTTATGTTTAGAATTTGCTTAATAATAATATAATAAGAAATCTGTAAATTGGAATTTAGAGGTGCATTCGTTTTGTTTCACGTAGATAGCTGCAAACGGCATTAAAGGCAATGCTGTGGCTGTAGCCCAGAACCGAAGCACCAAAAGAGAGTATATTCTCAATAGTGAAGGGCAGCCCAAGGTTAGCAAATGGGATGGCAAGGAGGCGTTTTCTGAATATACTGTAACGGCGACATGACAAAAAAATTGGTCTATTGATTCCAGATCTGTACAAAAGCTGCATAGGGGAGATATTCCTAGACCAGCCCTGCGTGAATACAGGTTCGAAGGTGGCACATGACATCGCAGTCTTGTTAGCATGACTTCCATTTGTCTAGCATGACACCAGCCGGATTTCCATTGATATTTCAAATGTCTAAATTCAGTGCATGGTGTTACTGATTCTGTGGCATCAGCCCTGAGTGCAAATTTTGATATCTTGAAGCCGTTAAACTGGGCAGCACCGGAAGCAGAGAAAGCATTGGGCCATTTAATGCCATTCGAGCTAATGAGTCCGCCATTTCATTTAACTCTAACCCGCAATGTTCAGGTACCCATAATAATTTTAAGAGCTTAAGCCGTGGAGTAATTAGCGTAAGGAATGTCCTTAAGGCATCTGCTTGAGTTGAAGCTGTCAGTGACGTACATACGGACAGGGAGTCTGTAACTATTATTGCAGTGTGGGCGTCCAAAGTCAGTTTTTGTAGTGCTAGAACAACTGCCAAACGTTCAGCTTCAAAAATAGGTGTAAAGTCTGGTAGTCTTACTGAAAACGACCAGTCAAGTGAAGTAGAGTAAATACCTACTCCTGCTTTCTCATCTATTACTGAAGCATCAGTGGCTATTACAATATTTGTTTCCACGTGTGCAAGGTAATCTTAAAAGTGACTATTTCGGACCCGGTGTGATTGAAATGTGGGCTTACAGGGAAAAATGTCATCACATTTTATAATGAGATTTTGATTTGGCTCGTTTGCTGCTGGTATATCTCGAATTTTTACGTTTATTCTGTGTAGTTGCTTCTGGACAAAATTAATTTGTGGTGTATGAAAACGTGGCCAATGAGCAAGAAAAAATCAGTCTGGGTCGTTAATGAATACATATTCTGATCGTCTTACCGAATAGCTATAATATTTTAGATAAGCCTGAACCGTCAGGATACGTAATCGACGAGGCAAGGTTGGTAAGCCAGCCTCCTGGTACAAAACATTGTTCGCAACAAACTTAGGGAGCCCAAGGCATAGTCTCAGGGCCTCACGCTCCAAAACAATCAAAGGTGTAAGCTTATAAGCTCGGCCACCTGAGAATAACACACATCCAAATTCTAGAATGGGACGCATATACATTTTGGAAATCATAAGCAGAGTGTCCCTGCGTAGAGCATAGCGTCTGCTGGTCAATCTGCGAATAATGCCTGAGGCACGTTGTGCCTTACATGCCCTACTCTCTATGTGAGGAGTCCAGTTTAATTCATCATTATAAATCATTCCGAAATATTTAAGCTACTCAACTTTCGGAATAGGCTCGTCTTTAAAACAAATAATAATTGAGATAGAATCTGTTTACGGAAATAGCAACATTGCAGTTTTGTTTACATTTAGTGACATGCATATTGTCTCTAGCCAACCCTCTAGCAAATTCATATACCTCTTCAGTTTTTGATATAAGAAATGAATGTCTATGTCTGCTGCAATGAAGGCAATGTCATCTGCATACACATATACATGCACATCCTGGCTGTAAGGGATTGAACTCATAAAGTTGTTGAATAATATCGGAGACAAAACAGCCCCTTGGGGAACTCCGCGAGTTTGTCTAAATTTTGTAGAAGCGCAGCCATTCTTAAAGCAATAAAATTCTCTTGCTCTTATAAATTCTCCCAGCCACGGAATAATACACTTTGCGAAATTCTGGCTTAGAAGTATCTCCAATATCACTGAAAATTCCACACAGTCATATGATTTGGCTATGTCCAAGGTCACTAGAGCAGCATGTTGCCTTTTTTTGCGGGCAAGTTAGATGCGGTTTTTTAAATCAGCGTGGGCACACCATGTCGAACAGTGTTCTCTGAAGTCAATTTGATTAGGGTTTAATAATTTATTATCTGTCATCCAGCTTGTAATTCTCTTATTAAGCACCCTCTCAAGAAGCTTCACCATATTAGAAGTAAGAGAAATCGGTCGTGTGTTTTCTATGGTATAACATAAACCTTGCTTCTTCTGTATCGGAATTATTTTTGCTATTTTCCCATTGTATGCATTCCAGGCGTGTCTTAACGAATAATTTACAGTGTTCAGGAGGTCACCTGGTGATAATTTAAGTAATAACTTTATCATGGCAGCTTTCATTCCGTTTGGACCGGGAGCTGATGAGGGTAAATTCCGAACAACATGTGCTAACTCTTGCAATGTAACTATTAAAACCTGTCATTACCATGGGAGGTCTCAGATCATACAACTTGCTTAATGTGAATCGACACTTTAGCTCTTTTGCGATGATTTCCAAAGACTTCATATCACCGAGCGACATGATTTCACAGACTGCATTGGTTGGAGATGGCAGAATTTCACGTGATCTGAGGAACCTAAACCGGGCACTCTTGTTCTTAGGGTTAGAAAGATAGTCATAATGACTTCTATCATATTCGTCTTTAGCTAAGTAAACTGCGCGCTTAAAATTTGCAGCATGAAACTTGTATACAGACCAATTACGTGGACACTGATTGTACAAACGTTTTTTCTACGCGGCTTGCCGTCGTCGGTAAACCCGTGTGCACTCCGGATTCCACCAGGGACTGTGAGTTGTGCTGTTGGCGACTGAACTACAAATTCAGCTTTTTTATAGGTTCTTTGGAGCAACGTACATAGTCTCATAGCTTTTGTGTCTTCGGTCTCTTCAGAATGAGTGGTCAAGGCAGATTCTAGATCTTGTTTGAATTTATTATAATTTATATATACTCGGTTCTGACTGCATGATAGTGTTGTATGACAAACAATATCAAATATTATTGGCAAGTGATCGCTGTTGGTGGCACAATCTAAGACAGTCCATGACGAACTAGTGAGAGAAGAACTAACAAAACTTAAATTCAATGCTGAGCGAGGTATGCCACTAATAAAAGTAGTTGTTCTGGAAATGAGGCATGATAAATTGTTATCTGCTGTCCACTCCCACAATCGTTAACCACAACCATCTGTTCGAAAACCCCAACAGGTATGGTGGGAATAGAAATCTCCCACCAGAATTTTATTTCTACAACGTGATGTCAGTGCAACGTAAAACACCGTGTGTCAAGAACCCGTGTGGGGAAATAGGCATTCACTAATCAGAAAGGCAAGCCAACTGTCAAAGTGATTTCTAAGGCAAAAATTTCGCTCTTCAGTGACATATGCTTATACGCGATTTTAGCCTTTAGACTAAATTTATTATAATTAAAAATACCAGGCCTCCACCTTTTGATGGACGGTCCAGACGGAAAGCTTTATATCTATTTAATTGAAAGGTCTAATGTGGTAGAAGCCACGTTTCTTGTAATGCAATTATATCTGGATTGAATTTTGTTGCTAGGAATGATAATTCGGTTGCTGCTGAATGAATTGATTGACCATTCCAGTGAATAAATTTAAGTGACCCTATGGATAGGTGTCACACCTGTCCCGTTTATTAGGGTGGCGATCGCCGGGCTAATTCCAAGAGCCGAAGTATCGGCCCCCCGAACCGCACCACGAAAGCGTGGACAATTGAGAAGTTGTCCTTTTTGGCATGCCAGCGGACGCCGGCTGTGGCCCAAAGAACAAGTCAGAGCCGAGAGTTGATAAACAAACAAATTATATTCTCAATAACGGCAGATCAAAAACAATACACAAAAATGCATACTCCACAATAGTTGCATACAATATGTCACCAATCAAACCAATCAATCAACGTACTACACAATACAATCAGCCACACTTGAAACAATGGACACGGACAACAATACGCACTACAATGCAGTCGCATGCATTGAACAACCAAGACACTTAAAGACTAAAGAGATAGAAAACCTATTCAGTCCAAAGTTCTTGGAACCAAAGTCTAGATGATACTCTTCCGAGAATCACTCACTCAAAGTCCAGCGTTGTTGTCGTTCCGCAGCCCTCGAAGTTTCTCTTCCAGCAAAACCTCCCGTCTTCATATGGCCACTCTCCAAGCTTCAAACTTCTTCGTCGGAACACGTCGGCTCCACACACGCAGCTGTCGCAACGCGTCTTCGCTCGATAGCGGTAAACACACACTCTTGCCTGTAGCTCGAGTCGTCACCCCTCAGGTGGAAATCCTCTTCATCTCCGGCTTCATCCCTACGGACCAAAACCTTCGCCGACTACACGGCGGAATCCCTACGCACTCTGGCGCTCACTTCCGTCTCCTCCTGATCTCTTATCTCGGCTGCTCGGTTAAATACCTTGCGCGCGACATTCTAGACGGTTCTCGTCATTTCGTCCGCGCGATACGCAGCGAAAGCTGGGGAGAGGCGCGAGACGGTTCGACTGCCCTCCCCGGAGGATGATTCAACTCGGTGTGACAACGCCCCCTTCGTTCTAGAGATTTCTAGCGCTTGCCCGGCCGCCGCTGTGGGGTGAGGAGGTTCGTCTGCGAAGCCATGCTTCTGCGGGGAGAGCGCGCGCCCGGGGAGCCTTGGATGTTTTCTTTTTTTTCTTTTGACCTCTGCGAAGCCATGCTTCTGCGGGGAGAGCGCGCGCCCGGGGAGCCTTGGATGTTTTCTTTTTTTTCTTTTGACCTCGCGGCGTTTCTCCCGCCCGTTGTCGCAAGAATTTGGCGGCGCGCCCGTTTTTAGCGCTCGTTTTGTGACACTGCCCCCCACTTTAAGAATATTATCTCATAATATTCAAAACCACACAAACGAGCGCGAACAGTCACCACACATTCTCACAGACTGTAACACAATCCGTCGCTCATGACACTTCACTTTCACAATATATCACTCAATACGATCGGACATTGTAATTCAATTACACAACACGTGAAAACACAACCACAAGCACATGAGTACAACACTTCACCACACATTCCCAATAATACAAATGTACAAAGTTCTCTCATTACAACAATGGTACAATACTATACATCACATCACAGCACAACACTTCGACACTTGTGACACAGGATAACACAACATTAACACAACATATGGCACTCAACACTGCCTAGCACATTCTGATTTGACCTCAGCACTTATCCTGTGTACTTTGAACTGCGCTTGCGTCCATTCTTGCGGTGCTCGCTCGATCTCTTCTTGTTTTTCCTTGTTCTTTTTCGGCGAGCCTTTTCCAACGACGATTTCTGAGGCGGCGTCTCAGCCATCGTTGTCACCTCCGACACCGTTAACGGGTCATAACGTTCAACGGGTCCTGTCGGTTTATTCGCCAGCTTGTTATGTCACGGCATTGGGCCTGGCTGGCCGACTCCGTCATTTTTACACTCTCGGTCGGTTGGGGTCGTGCCGACGTACGTCCAGCTGCGCACCCCGTGAACTCATTCAACTCGATCATCTTCTCACTCGCTGTCTCTTGCGCCACGGCTTCGCCTTGGGCTCTAGTGAGATCCGTCACGGGCTGCGCCTCCATGTATCTCGCGGCCGCTGTGTTGGCGAGGGCTCTATCTTCGGGTCTTCTCCCAAACATTCTGGATCACTTGGCCCTCGCGCCCCGTCGATGTTTCCGATGACAAGGTCATACAGGGGGGTCGTCATGCATAAAGCAGTAACCTTCCCGCTGAAGTACGGGGTTTCAACCTCAATTTCTGCTTCGGGAAGCATCCGAACCGTACGGTCAATTAGGCAAACCGGTTTCGTTCTGCCTGTCAACTCACTTTCCCGTACCGAATTTCTCCGCACGATAACCGTGGAGCTACCGGTATCTCTTAACACCGTAATCTTTTTGTCCGCAACTTTTCCAGGCAGCGTTGGCATACCTTTCGTAACACCGGTTGGCTGTTTTGACATTACAGCACCAACAATAGGAATTTTCTCCCCATTTTTCAATTCTACGAATCCGTCGGTGACGGCATTATTATCGGATTTCGGTGCCACTTGCACACAGGATACCTGGTGAGTTTGACTCGCTCCGTTTCGACATGCATCTGCTTTGTGCCCAGTCTGACCACACTAAAACATTTCACTACCGTAAAGCTCGTAAAGATCGTTCGACAGTTTTTCGCGCGATGACCCACTCGGTTACACAGAAAACATCGCTGAATGCTCTCTGGTGCACGCTTCTTTTCTTCGGGAGCCAATTTCTTCGAATCATCGGGACAATCCTTCTTGACCTTGGCCAAATTAGTGCCACCTTGCGCTTCCAAGAATTGATCAGCCAATTCAAGCATGTCTTCAAGTGAGTCAGCCTTCCTCTCTTTTAAGTACAGTGACAGGCTTGGGCGGCAACTAGTAAGAAATTGTTCTCTAATTAGCAGCTCTCTAAGCTCATTGTACTCCTGCGCTGTCCCTGAAAGTTCAATCCATCTGTCGAAATAATGGCAAAGTCGGGCGGCATACTGCGTAGCCGTCTCACCATCAGCTGGCTTTCCTGTCCGAAATCTGTCCCGGAATCCTTCCACAGTGAATCTAAATCGCTTCAACAAAGCAGCTTTCACCTTTGCGTAGTTGGCTGCATCGGTCGGCGTCAGCCTACCGTACACACTGAGCGCTTCACCACTCAAGCAAGTACTCAAAGCAATTGCCCATTGCTGTTCCGGCCAATTCTGGCTCCTCGCAATCGTCTCAAATCTGTGGAGGTACGCGTCTAGGTCGTCCTTCCTTTCATCAAACGCTACGAGCAGCTTGCTTGGGTTCAAGCGGAAGCCGTGATCTTCCCGTTCGCTGCTTTCAACTCTAGCTTGGACGGGAGTTTCACTTCGCTGTTGCAAACGGAGCCGCTCGAGTTCCATCTCGTGCTGCCGCTGCCGTTCCCTTTCAGCCATCTCCGCTTCTCTTTCTTCCTTCAGCTGCCGCTCCCTCGCTTCTCTTTCTTCTCTCGCCCTTTCGGCTGCCAACTTCTCTCTCTCCAGCTCCAACTTCAATTGCTGCTCTCTTTCTTCCTTCAGCCATCGCTCCTTTGCCTCTCTTTCTTCTTTCACCCTTTCAGCTGCCAACCTCTCTCGTTCCAACTCAGCTTCTTTTTCTGCTTTGGCTCTTTCGACCGCCAACCTTTCTCGTTCCAACTCAGCTGCTTTTTCTTCCTTGGCTCTCTCAGCTGCCAACCTTTCTCTCTCCACCGCCTCTTTCTCCTTCTGGCTTACCCATTTCCGTAGTTCGGCGCCGGAAAGACTCATCTTCTCACCAAGCGCAACTAACTTTTCGAGATCCAGTGTGTCTCGTAACTCGCAAATAAAACCTTGCCGCGTGCAACAAGTATCTGCCTAAATCAGTCTATCGAAACACTCCCCTGCACTCGTTAACGAGAACACCGAGCAACACCCAAAGTCGTTCCGATAGCACTATCAACAACTCGGGGCTCTTTCTCACTACTTTGGACACACTGTGCACCAAAAGGTCCTGTTTCGCGGACGCCAGATTAATTGTCACACCTGTCCCGTTTATTAGGGAGGCGATCGCCGGGCTAATTCCAAGAGCCGAAGTATCGGCCCCCCAAACCGCACCACGAAAGCGTGGACAATTTAGAAGTGGTCCTTTTTGGCGCGCCAGCGGACGCCGGCTGTGGCCCAAAGAACAAGTCAGAGCCAAGAGTTGATAAACAAACAAATTATATTCTCAATAACGGCAGATCGAAAACAATACACAAAAATGCACACTCCACAATAGTTGCATACAATATGTCACCAATCAAACCAATCAATCAACGTACTACACAATACAATCAGCCACACTTGAAACAACGGACATGGACAACAATACGCACTACAATGCAGTCGCATGCATTGAACAACCAAGACACTTAAAGACTAAAGAGATAGAAAACCTATTCAGTCCAAAGATCTTGGAACCAAAGTCTAGATGATACTCTTCCGAGAATCACTCACTCAAAGTCCAGCGTTATTGTCGTTCCGCAGCCCTCGAAGTTTCTCTTCCAGCAAAACCTCCCGTCTTCATATGGCCACTCTCCAAGCTTCAAACTTCTTCGTCGGAACACGTCGGCTCCACACACGCAGCTGTCGCAACGCGTCTTCGCTCGATAGCGGTAAACACACACTCTTGCCTGTAGCTCGAGTCGTCACCCCTCAGGTGGAAATCCTCTTCATCTCCGGCTTCGTCCCTACGGACCAAAACCTTCGCCGACTACACGGCGGAATCCCTACGCACTCTGGCGCTCACTTCCGTCTCCTCCTGATCTCTCATCTCGGCTGCTCGGTTAAATACCTTGCGCGCGACATTCCAGACGGTTCTCGTCATTTCGTCCGCGCAATACGCAGCGAAAGCTGGGAAGAGGCGCGAGACGGTTCGACTGCCCTCCCCGGAGGATGATTCAATTCGGTCTGACCACGCCCCTTTCGTTCTGGACATTTCTAGTGCTTGCCCGGCCGCCGCTGTGGGGTGAGGAGGTTCATCTGCGAAGCCATGCTTCTGCGGGGAGAGCGCGCGCCCGGGGAGCCTTGGATGTTTTCTTTTTTTTTCTTTTGACCTCTGCGAAGCCATGATTCTGCGGGGAGAGCGCGCGCCCGGGGAGCCTTGGATGTTTTATTTTTTTTTCTTTTGACCTCGCGGCGTTTCTCCCGCCCGTTGTCGCAAGAATTTGGCGGCGCGCCCGTTTTTAGCGCTCGTTTTGTGAGAATAGGCTAAAATAGTTTTGGTGATTGCCTTATTTAAGATACTGTCTTTTAGAAAGTCGGCTTTATATTGGGTGTCCTTGTGGTATTTCTTGAACCTAGAGTGGCTAGGCTGAGTAACTTTTTTGATCAAAGGGGATCTTGAGCGCTTTATTGATCGGGGGTCGATCTCCATTTCATCGGATTTCGACATATCTTTCCTGGTAGCTTTGCTTTGACACAGAGTGAGTTCAACAGATGCACTCTCAACTTGAGCACCCTGTGACGAGGTATCTGAGATTACCTCTTTTGATGGACCTTCACTTTCGCTGTTGTGAGTAGGTGGGCTGAGATTTTCAGCTGTGCCCAATAAATGGGCCATCTGATTCGTGAGTATATGGGTCAATGTCTCATAAAGGCTTCCAGCTAGGTGTTCTATCGCCCTTTCTATTGTTTTATCAATTGCTTCCGCAATAGAAGGAGAGAGCGACGCTTCCATTGCTGGTATATGACGTGCTGTAATGCTAGCATAATCTTAGTTTTGTGCTTGAATTTCATCTACTGCTTCCTTACGAGAGCATCGCCTGCGTTCAGCTATTTCGAGAATTTGCAATTCACGAGCCTTTGCAGGACAGTTTGAAAAGTCTGCAGCATGAGCTCCCTGACATAAACAACACTTTTAATTGTTACGTTGACACTCTTTAGAATCGTGCTCTTCCCCACACACTCTGCACCTGACAGCAGACCTGCAACCTTTTATGGTGTGTCCATAACGCCAGCACGTAACGCAGTGAAAAGGTCGAGGGGAGAGAGGCTCGACTCGGTAAATAATAGGCCATGCCTTAATTTTTGATGGTCGGACTGCTTTCGCAAATGTCCCTATGACGGACTCGGTTAGTATTTTCTTCTTGTCAGCAACACGTGCACACTAATAAACTGAAATTACACCTGCTGGCGAAAACGATTCTAGAATTTCAGTTGGTGTCATGTTGACGTCAACGCCACGGACTAGACCTCTGGAACATGCTAAATGCGGTGGGATAAACGCGCTCACCAGATTAGATGCGAACATCTTGCACTTTAGAAGATCTTGTACACAGGACTGGTCAGGGGAAAAACAGAGTATACCCCCTTTGCTGAACTGTCGGACCTCGGTGATGGTCTGAAAGTGGGCCGTCGCCGACCGCAGTTCCGTTTGTATTGCCTTCGGGTTTTTCATTGGAATGATGCCCTCATTGGTAGGAAATAATGCCACATGAACTGACGATATGCCGTTGCGCAAGAAAACATCCACTGGCAGCTCCTGCGGAGGAATGGATGCTGACCAGAGGAAAGTCCCTGGTCCCGGCGCCGAATAAGGCATTCCGTCTGGTCTAAACTGCACAAAAAAGCTTCTCGATCAACCATTGCACTCTAAAAAACTAGGAAAGCCCTATAAAATAAAGCACTACTCAATCCTTGGCCAAGACCCCAAGACGAGCATCCAACGGTGCTTCTTCAACATGCGATTGCACTTCTCTAAGCTGCTTCTTGTAACAGAAAAAGAGACCGTTCGAAACGTCGTCTGCGCCTTGTTTTCCTATCAACTGAGACACGCTGGTGCTTGGACTTGTTCGCAAACTTGCCTTATGCAAGCTTGATGCCGACAAAAGAATCGAGTCAATATGACTAATAAAGCGGCATAAAAAAACAACAACTGGGCGTCACACAGTGAGAACAGCGTAACGAGTGGGCCGTCCAACGCTACAACACGTTAGAAAAGCTTGTTCTTGATACCTGTCAACTGTGGTGCACACCCACTTCAGGCATAATTTCTCATCGTCGTCAGCCACTTAACAAACGATTGGCACAAAATTCCATGAACTTTTTATCAGATACCACGCTTATCAGAAGAATGACGAAAAATCGCATCGGGAATGCCGACCTACTACCCATAAAAAATGACTGCATTTCAAGCTGCTTTAAGATTATTATGGGGCGAAGCTTTCCGAGGTGATTATTGGAATTAAAGTGGAGATAGTACTGAGACTGATTCTGGTTGTGATATTTATATTTTTTATTCAAAAGATAGGGTTAAGACCGATTGTGTGATATAGCGGTGATTCTTCTTTATAGCTGATATGAGGTTCCGAGTTCCGGGTTACGTTTTGACTTCATTAGCTATCGTCTCGGGTTTAGAATTTTCTTGTCGGTATTGCCGCCTTGCATCCGCCTAAAGTTGTCTCAACTGCGCGTAAGCTTGGCGTTTTTCCCACCTAGCCTTTGCTTCCTTAGCCCTAGTCTGTGGTGTAGAACTTTGTTGTCACCGTCACCGCTTTGCATCCACTTCCTTCTCTTTTGTCTCCGCTTGTAGCTTCCCGTCGATGGCGACGCTAATACACAGCACGTAGCGCTTTCCTGCGTTCGTCTTCGTCCTTATGAGAGAAGAGAATGTGTGGTATGGAGCGTGGTTATATATATAAATATATATATATATATATATATATATATATATATATTTATATATATATATATATATATATATATATATATTTATATGGTTGACAGCAGCGCCATCACATCTACAATTAACCACAGCGCCCTCTGTTGCTTATAAGTTGAAGGTTACATGCAAAACGGTTACCACCAACGCCCTCTGTTGCTTAAAGTTGAAGGTTACATGGTGTTACGAACAGACGGGAGACGGCGGACATCGTGAGGTCTTAAGGAGCTTTGCCCCGAATATTATTATTGATGCCGTAGTGGGTACCTACCAAGTTTGCTTGCAGCAGTTGCCCAATGAGTGTTTAGAAAATGCTCTGAAAGGCTGCTCTCCTAGCTTTCGCTGTAATTGTACTGCGCCTTCCACGCAGGCCTAGCATTTTTTTATGTTATAATCAAACACGAATTATTACAATGCCCAAGCGTATCCGCCTTAGACACGGTCAAAGATTTTAGCTAAGAGGCGCCGTCCCCACTTGGCAAGCGTTAAACCACAATACTGCTACTTCAAGACGACAAAGACGACGAAAGAAGTAGAGGACAAAGGGCGTTTGTCTTGGCAGAGCCTCCTAGATTTCCCTTGCCTACCGGATTATCAGCGGTCACTTGGAAAGCGGCCGTCGTCGGAACTATAGTGGTGGCGCCACCTAAGAAGGGTATCTTCAGAAAAGATTTAACGTTTTTGGACCTTATATGCAACAAAAATAACGTAAAAACGTTTTGAAAAGGCATAAACGTAAGTATAATTAACCCTACGTAAGTGACGCCGTCATTCAGCAGGCAACTCCTTCAATACAAGGCATAGTTTTGAGATTAGTAGCAAACACCTACATTTTCAATGTTAAAGGCCAAGTACAAAGACCCTTACCCCTATGTAGGCAGCGTTGCCAAAGATGACGGGCGTTTGGCGCTCATCCGGCAGGCAAGGGAAATCTAGGAGGCTATGGTCTAGAATACACATCAGTGTCAGTGTGGCTGCTATTGAACACTATTCTACCATCACATCTTTTGATGAACATATTGATACGGTATGACCCGGGCCATGTTTTGGGGACAAAGGTAGAGGAAGAGTAAGTTACTTGGTTCGGCCTATGTGCGCCATCATCGCCGATCGTCGCCTGATCTCTCCTGTAAAGAAACATAGTTAAACTCAATCTAACCGTAACAGTTTTATGGTGGAGGTGCTAGGCACCTAACCAAGCAACACGGTTCTGCAACAACCTGAGCTACGCTGAAGCCGCCGCATTGCTTGGCTGCCCCCATTACTGCTGGTGGTCGAGGTGTTTCACGGTGAAGACGGAACCCTGAATCCCGCAGCTGACGGCACTGCACTACCAGTTCCAGCGACACCTTTACTAGCGACCTCAGCCGCGGCTGGTCTTCGGCAGCGTCAGCATCTGATAGAGCTCCGTCCTTTGTGGGGCAAATCTGGCGAGGATGTGGATGAGTGGATCAAACATTACAAGCGGGTGAGCAACTACTACTCTTGGGACGCGGCAACTCAGTTGACTAACATGATGTTCTTCTTGAGGGACACGGCGCTTACATGGTACGAGAACCATGAGGACACCCTGACAACGTGGGAACGCTTCGTCTCCGAAATCAAGGAGTGTTTCGGAGACACCGTGGCAAAGAAGAAGCAAGCCGAACAAACACTGCTGCAAAGAGCCCAGGTCTCAGGCAAAACGTGCACGATGTACATCGAGGCGATCCTGAAACTATGCAAGACCACTCACTCTTGCATGTCCGAGGAGGACAAAGTCGGCCACATGTTGAAGGGCATCGCAGAGGATGTTTATCACTTTCTTATTGGCAAAGACAGCATTGGTACAATAGCCGATGTCATACGGCACTGTCGCACGTTTGAGACACTGAAGATGAAGCGCAATGCTCCTAAATTTGGTCGATTACCTAATGTGACCACGGTAGCGAGTGTTACAACTACGCACCTTCTGATCTTGCGTCTACAATACGCGAGATTGTGCGTCAAGAGCTCAGTCGACACACTCGCGCAACGCCTTGCGAAGCTACGCCCTTGCCGGTTCCAGACAAGCGCCAGCATCCTTTTTCCATTGCTGCAGCAGGCATCGAGGAGTATGACTACGTTTCTTGCACACCACCTAGGCTGCAGCGCAGTCACTACCAAGGCACCAGGCATCAGTGCCGCTTCAGTTACCCTCGACAGCTGGCCGCCGACTATCAGAACCCAAACAAATACGCACCTCTGTCACCACGCCCTCGAGATGCTTTCCAAAATGCATATCGTCAACCTCCTGTGGGCTACAGCTGTGGTGCTCCAGGACACATTGCTCAGTTATGCCGTCGGCAGAGAGAGATGACATCGAGATTCGAGCCATTGTCAAGACCTCCTCGCGGTGGCCACAATTATTGTGACAATCCTCGGTGGTCCACGTATCCCAATAGCACCCTACGACAAGGGAGCCGGCGTGGAACCTCCCCCACTTCTGACCGTAGCTTGACACCTCCGCCTGGCCGAACGCATCGCTCTCCTTCACCTCTACGGCGGCGGTCGCCACCACCACCACCGTGAAACTAGCCGGCGCGGCCGATGGAGGAGAGGTCGCACAACAGGATTCACCTCATATACCTCCACCAGTTATAATGGACAAAAACCGGATATGTGTGTCAATAGACGGATTGTGTGAAACAGCTGTAGTGGATTCTAGTGCCACAGTTTATGTTATGAGCAGTTTGTTTAAAGATAGCTTAGGCCGCAAAGTTATGTTTTCCTATCAGGATTCTGGCAGATTTCGTGGCGTGGGCGGCGACATACTTCAACCCGTAGGAGTATGTGCCGTCAACGTGTTGTTGGCGGGAAAACGTTCTCAACTGAGTTCCTGATTCTGAAACACTGCACACGTGATGTTATTCTCGGCATTCACTTCCTCCAAGAGTGTGGTGCTTTCGTCGACTTTGGTACGGGTAAAGTTTCTGTTAGCGATGGTGATGCCCTTCTCGCCATAGTTGAGCAGCAGCTGCCTCCGGAAGACTTACTTATTGTTTCCAAAGAGCTCACATTACCACCGTGGTCTATGAGTTCAGTAGCCGTATCTACTCCAATAGCTGCAGTATCAGTCTTTGATGCCGTCGTTCAACTTATCATGGTTCAGTGTGCAAAAAAGATATAATAGTGCCTCATTCGCTTATTTCAATTACTAATGGCTGCGCGTTTTTGTGGGCACCTAATTCTTCGTCTGCGCTAATTATCCTTCCTCGAAGAATGAAGCTCGCACTGTTCCATAGTGTCATGAAAAATTCTATTGTCGCCATTGACGACGAGGAAAGTGAGAAACGCGTGGGCACCTCTAAACGGAATACCTTCCCTGAGTCCCACATTTTGAGCATGGTTAGCAAGACGCTACGGTCACATGAACAACAATTGGTCCAACTATCACAACGACATGGGTCAGTGTTTTACTTCGGCAAAAAGGGTAAGCGACTGTGTTTACCATGCTCTCGACCACAGCATGCCATCTACACAGGCTTTGCTCATCCGGATTGGCAAAAGCCTTACAGGGTGTCATCATCCAAGCGAAAAGTTATAGCTGAACAAGTTCAGGACATGTTGCAGAAGGGCGTTATTGAAGAGTCGTGCAGCCCATGGACAGCACCTGTGATTTTGGTACGCAAGATAGACGGTTCCTGGAGGTTTTGGGTTGATTATAAACGATAGAATGCCTTCACTAAAAAGGATGTATATCCACTGCTTCGGATCGACGACGTAATTGACTGTCTAAATTCTGCTTCATACTTTTCTTCACTCTATCTATGATCAGGATATTGGCAGATCCCCATAAACACTGCTGACAAAGAGAAAACGGCATTTGTAACACCGTATGGACTAAATCAGTTCGCTGTGATGCCATTTGGGCTATACGATGCACCCGCAACTTTTGAAATACTTATGGACTCGATTATTCGTGGACTGAATTAGGAGATCTGTTTGTGCTATCTGAACGACGTCTTTTTGGCCGCACATTCGAAGAACTTAACGTTCATATGAGCCTCGTTCTGGACTGTGTGGGAAAGGCTGGCTTGGTCTTGAACTCCAAAAATTGTCGGCTTGGTGAACGGCAGGCCTTGATCCTTGGCCATTTGGCAGACAAAGATGGGGTCAGGCCTGACCCCCGGAAAATTGAAGCGATCAGCGCCTTTAAGCCACCTATGTCTATAAAACAACTTCGCAGCTTTCTCGGGTTATGTTATTATTTTCGACGCTTTGTGCCTAAATTTGTGGACATCGTGTACCCATTGACCAGCTTCTTGCGAAAAGACAGTGCATGTGACGCTGCGTTCTGTCAACTAGAATTTCTGCTGACATCAGAGCCACTTCTCCGTCATTTTGACCCATCTGCTCCTACAGAAGTACACAGCGGCGCAAGCGGTATTGGCATCGGAAGCGTTCTTGTTCAGCGTCATAATGACAAAGAGCATGTCGTTGCCTATACAAGTCGTTCCCTCAGCAAGGCTGAAAAAAATTACACTGTGACCGAACAAGAATGCTTCGCAGCCGTATTTGCTATTCAGAAGTTTTGTTTTTACCTGTATAGGCGTCCTTTCACGATAGTAACAGACCATCATTCCCTATGCTGGCTTGTTACTCTCCGAGACCCTTCTGGAAGCCTTGCAAGCTGCGCTCTACACCTCCAGGAATATCACTTTAATGTTGCATACAAAAGTGGACGGCGTCATACCGACACCCTTTGTCTTTCTCGCCTTCCATTGTCTACGACTGACGACAATACAGACACGTTCGACGTCTGCTTTGCAACTGTTCCACGGGTATTTCCTGATTTCACCACGTTCTAGCGGAAGCAGCGCAATAACTTGACTTTAGACTCTTTATTCGCCACTCTCAGATGCCCCAAGGGCAGTGGTCGCTTTTGTCTTCGCGATGAACTGTTGTACAAGGTGAATTTCTCGGCAAATGATGCGCGGTATTTGCTAGTGGTTCCCCAAAGCTTGCGGTACGACGTCCTTCATTTCATGCATGATGACCCGACGTCTGGCCATCTTGGATTCATCCGCACTTTGCATCGAACTCAAGAGCGCTTCTACTGGCCTAAAATGCGACAATGTACGAAGCAATACGTCTCCAGTTGCGACAAATGCCAGCGCCACAAACGTCCTACAAGCAGTCCACATGGCCTCGTTCGCCCTATAACGCCACCCACAACACCTTTTGAACAAGTTGGTATTGACCTGCTAGGACCGTTTCCGCGGTCTTGCAACAACAACCGCTGGATCATAGGCTGCGTCGATCACCTTACCAGATATGCGGAAACTGCTGCGATACCATCTTCCACAGCGGATACCGTTGCCTCTTTCCTGTTACGATCTACCGTTCTTCGCCATGGTCTATCTCGTGTCATCATCAGTGATCGTGGTCGCCAGTTCGTCGCCGACACTGTAAAGGAATTTCTTCGTCTCTGCACTACCCAGTTTCGCCATTCAACGCCATATCATCCCCAGACGAATGGCCTTGTGGAACGCACAAACCCCACGCTTACTAATATGCCGGCTATGTATGTATCCTCAAATCACAGGAACTGGGATGAGATTTGGCCTTTCATCACCTACGCTTAAAATACAGCGAAGCACGAAACCACGGACTTCACTCCGTTCTACCTACTCTACGCTCGACCATCGCGCAGCTGCCTCGACACAATACTTCCATTCGAGCTCCATACGGACGATTCAGTTGCTGAAACACTGTGCCGAGCTGAAGAAGCCCGCCAAATTGCCCACATTCGCACACTGACATCGCAAGATTGCTCCAAGGAGAGGTATGATCAACGCCACGACACCGTTTCATTCGAAAAAGGGGACCTCGTGTGGTTGCGGACCCCTCAGCGAAAACGTGGTTTATGTCAGAAATTTTTAGCGCACTATGTCGGTCCATTCGTTATCGTAAATCGCCTGAGTGACTTCACTTACGTGGTGGCCCGCTTGACGTCAGCTGGTCGTCAGTCAAGCCAAACACAGTTGGCGCATGCAGCTCGTCTCAAGCAGTTCCATCCCACACTACGCCAATGATTCGGCTCGCCCAGCGGGCTTCGTCTGTGAACCGGGGAATGATACGGTATGAGCCGGGTCATGTTTTGGGCACAAAGGTAGAGGAAGAGGAAGTTACTTGGTTCAGCCTATGTTCGCCATCATTGGCGATCGTCGCCTGATCTCTCCTGTAAATAAACATGGTTAAACTCAATCTAACCGGAACAATATCTTCTTGTAACAATATTTGGTGTATGTGCTGGGTAGGATACCGGCAACCCCGATGAACGACAGTGCACTGACACTGATACGCGCTGAAAAGAAACACCCTTTGCCCTTTACATTTTTTCCCTCCTTGCCACTTTCGAATAGCACTATTTTCGTTCAATGTTTGTTCACCCTGCCAGGCAACCCTACATCGAACCATGAACTTTTCCAGAAAAAGCAGTTCTTGACGTAGATGCACAGCTCAGTTCCCACGAACAGGCAAGCCGATTTAATCGCTGGAATGTCCCTGGCTAGCCTAAAAATGTCGGCGTCTTCTTATAAGGTAGCACGTCTGTGTGGTAAAAAAAACACCAGGCTTGCATGGAACGTGCAGCACTGTCACAGCGAAAACTGGAAGAGCTTGCTTTGAAGACATTTTTAACGCTCTTTGGGTAGCAGGTGCAAACACAATTGTAGGGTACCCTACGCCAACTATTATTGTGTAGAACACATGCATTCACTCTACCTGCCTGTCGTTTTTTTTTCTTATTTCGTGCGATAGTGGCTACGGACACCGGTGGTGGCGGGCAACGTTGGTGCGCACAGGACCCGTGTTGTGATCTCATAACAGCTTTCGCTGTAAAATCACAAAGAAGGGTGCACCATGGGTCAGGAATTTTTAGATGAAATAAAAAATGCTTCGGAGATCCGGCTTCTAGAAAAAAGCGTGCCGACTGAGATTTGATGCAGCGCGATCAAGTCCATGCACGACGTACATTGAAGAAGTGATGAAGTTGTGCCATAACGTAGACTCTCGGTTGACAGAACGGGTGTAAATTGGTCATCGGAAAGGAGTTGCGCCGGAGGATGTCTGCAAGTTTCTCATCGCAATAGAAGGTTCATAAAGCGACGTCATCCTGCACTGCCGAACGCTTCAAACACTGTAAGCATGGCGCATTAGGGCGAAGTTCGGCCGCTTGCCCAACGTAACAAACCATCCATTCGGCAAGTGGTTCACAAAAAACTGAACTGGTGTAAAGCATTTTCTTCCTTCTCCTCGGCTTCGGGGGCCTTTTTCTTCCTGCGACTCGGACGTGACATCCATCAAAGCCACCTCCTTAGACGCCTACGACATCGCACCTTAACCAGGCGCACCAAGCCCAGTGTGCGCCCTTCGCAGTTACCCATCGCAACACTGCTACGCATGCGCACAATCTGCCGTTCTCATCTATAGGACGGCTGTGCCAACAATTCGCCTGCTGATATCCCACCACGCCCCATCTGCTTCCAATGCGGCATCCACAGTCACGCCACCTGATTTCTCCTTATCGCCGTTGCATGTCAGCACCCTCTTCTGAGAAACGACGCAATTTTTATTGGTGTTGCAATAACTATGGTGGCAGTACACATTCTCTCTTTAACTCGGATAGCAAGATAAACTATCACGCGAATTAACGCAGCGGCTCCACAGCTTGTGTGTGGAGCTTGACATCCCTGACTTAGCGATAGGAGAGGCCTCCAACTCCACGGTGATGTCTCACATGCCCACCACAACCAAACTAGGTGGCGCAATTAATGGAGGTAAGGACACCTGTGATTTTCAGCTTATAACCCCAATGCCTCCACCAGTTATAATGCACCACGAAAAAATTTGTGTTTTACAAAAAAAGTATTACTGCACTGGCCTAAGTGCATGGACAAGGAAGCAAGTGTCTCCTGCTGGTCCAGACTTCAAGAACTACAAAATCTTAGGTGGTCATAATGTGTTGTGTTTTTATGACAAACTAATCTCTTGCTGCTAGTTTACACTTGCCCTGGCACAATGTTTATGAACCCGGAACAATTATTGCTCTAATAATTTATATCTAGCTGAATTTTCAGTAAAGGCTAAATCTCTTCAAGGCGTAGTTCCTAGCTTCAATTTCCTGCAACAATGCGGTGTCAATCTTGACCTTGGTAGCGGCGAGCTTTTTTTTTAGTGCAACCTACCAACACCTTCCTTGTTTAAGTACCCGCACCATCTTTTACGGAGTCGTCCTCCTAGTACGTTCTCTGTCCAGAGTATTAGTTGCTGTGAACGGTACTGACAACGAAGCACAAGTCACTATTGTTGAACCCTTCTTTTGGAATGGAATAGTGAGAAGTGTGCTCGTACCTCGATGCCTCATCTATTAGTCCAGCGGGTGATCCACATTGTGGAAGTCAAATGTATCTAACAAGTCTATTCTGCTATACAGTGGTTTGCGACTTGCATTTCTTGAATCGGATACAAGCCTCTTAGAAGCCTTAAGTAATGACGCATCGCACTAAGCTCGGGAGCCCGGCCCTGGTGTCCCTGAAGACTTGTTACCGCTTCTGTAAATTGATAATAACTGTATTAAAGCCATAACCCCTCTGTCTTAAAGCAAAGAAATTGTGTAAAAAAACGCTTCGCAACCTTGTTTCATTCTGTTATTATGGGTGTTTCATGTATGCTCACCCTGCCTGGACTTTTTGTCTGCAGTATTCTATAACTAAATAAATAAAAATAAACAAGGCACTAACTTCTGAGCAGCGTCAAGCCCTGGTGAACGCCCCAAGCAAACAGGCTTCATTGTTTGATTTCAATCAGAATTCTCCCAACGTTCACATTCCCAATAAGTGAGCTCATCACATCATCTACACTGGGTCAGAGCACTTCAGTAAGACCTTTTTGTTTATTCGCATCCGGGCGCAGTATTATCGCTCAGCAGTTGCACGACATGCTTTTAAGGGCATTAACCAAGATTCTTCTAGCCTTTGGACTGCACCGGTCATCCTCGTGCAAAAGGAAGACGGGTCCTGAAAGTTCTTCGTCGACTATCGGTGGCAAAAAGGGTGTGTAACAACTCCCCCCGTATCGATGACGTTGTTGACAGGCTGCACTCTGCATCCTACTTCTCATCTGTGGACCTTCGATTGGGCTATTTTGCCAGATAGGGAAGCATTCCGCCAAGAAAAAAAAAGGAAAGCGCTTTTGTAACAGCAGACAGCTCCTTTCAACGCAACGTTATGCTGTTTTGCTTCTGCAATGCACCAACAAGGTTTTCGAGCTTTATCGACACGATACTGCGCGGCCTGAAAAATTTTTATGTTGTCTTGAAGACGCCGTCGTTTTCGTCGCACTTTTGCAAAACACAATCACCAACACTTTTCTTCTGACCCCGACAACTACATAAGAAGTGCCCCGACAGCAGCTTGGATACACTTACTGATACAGCTGCTCTGCTGACAGGCAACAAAGGGTTTGTGATCAGAGGCGACGCATTCTACAAAAATATTTACGCATTTGAAGGTGCACACCTATTGTTAGTGGCCCCACAAGTATGCGAACCCACGTGCTCCATATTCCCAATGACGCAACCAATAGACATGTTCATTCCACCTAAACATACCACCGTATGCAAGGTCGATTATATTGGCCGAACATGCTTGATTAATTAATTAATTGATTGATTGATTGATGTGGAGTTTAACGTCCCAAAACCACCATATGATTATGAGAGACGCCATAGTGGAGGGCCCCGGGAATTTCGACCACCTGGGGTTCTTTAACGTGCACCCAAATCTGAGCACACGGGCCTACAACATTTCCGCCTCCATCGGAAATGCAGCCGCCGCAGCCGAGATTCGATCCCGCGACCTGCGGGTCAGCAGCCGTGTACCTTAGCCACTAGACCACCACGGCGGCGCGAGCATGCGATGGAACACGACAAAGTATGTGGGCAGTCGGGACAAGGGCCACCAATTAAAGCACCTTGATAGTGCTCTGGTCGGGCACCTGCACCTTTTCACACCAGCCTCACCTTTTTCTGAAACAGTGGGAGTGAATCTTCATGTTTGCCTTCTTTGGCGCTTGTCTAACAACAACCGTCGGGCTACTGTATGCGTCAACCACTTGACGCATTATGCTGGGACCATGGCAATGGCAACAGCAATGACCACCATTCTTTCAAGATTCCTCCCGTCTTCTGATAATATGTGCCATAGGCCACTTCACGTAGTTGAAAGATATCGTTGTGGTATGTAGTATTTTCAGCGTGTAAATAGACAAGGGATTAAACAGTAATTGACAGAGTGATCATGGTCACCAGTTTTTGACAACGCAGTCGGACAGCTAGCTCCAATGTCTGTGTCATTGTTCATTCCACCACGCGACTTCGTGTAAACCGCATACAAATGACCTCGTCGAGTTCACCAACAAAATTCTGACCAAAGTGATCTCCATGCATCATAATCACACTCATCATCATCATCATCATCATCATCAACATCAACATTATCATCATCAGCCTGACTACGTTCACTGCAGGACAAAGGCCTCTCCCATGTTCCGCCAGTTATCCCGGTCCTGTGCTTGCTGCTCCCAATTTATAACCGCAAACTTCTTAATCTCATCTGCCCACCTAACCTTCTGTCTCCCCCTAACTCGCTTGCCTTCTCTGGGAATCCAGTTAGTTACCCTTAATGACCAGCGGTTATCCTGTCTAGGCGCTACATGCCCAGCCCATGTCCATTTTCTCTTCTTGATTTCAACTATGATATCCTTGAACCCCGCTTGTTCCCTAATCCTCTCTGCTCTCTTTTTGTCTCTTAAGGTTACACCTACCATTTTCCTTTCCATTGCTCGCTGTGTCGTCCTCAATTTAAGCTGAACCCTCTCGTCCAGCGGGCTCTGTCTGTGAAGGTAGGATTGCTACGCCAAAGCAACAAGGACGACGAAAGAGAAGAGGAAGAAGGGCGCTTGTCTTCAGCGCGTATCAGTATCATTGTTGACACTATTCAACCTTGATCTATCAGTTCATATTTAAATAAACACATCTCTTCTTAACGAACAGTGATTATTCACAATCAGGACCCACCCCAGTCCTGTTATCACCATTACCAACACAGGAGGGAACCACAAAACTTATTCGAAGGTTTCGCATCAGTTTGACTATTCAACTATTTGACAAGTGTTTCGACTATTCAAATTTCTCGCCTAATCACAGTCGCGTGTGCGCGCACTGCTTTACGCCCCAAGCAAACAAACAAAACATTTCGGCAGAGAAAGAGGCTTGCTACCTTAAGAAAACCTCACTGATTGTCCAGTAACTAAGATAAACTTAGTTTACAGCGTTATTGTCGTGCTCATGGTGTTTCCGAAGCGCTGACATCAGCAAGGATCACGCACCGTCTTCGTTCAGTGAGCGTTCCACAATAGAAAGCAACGGTTCCTCGCTTGAGTTTTCGGAATGCCTAAAGACTGCTGCGCCGCCTACCAGAATTCAGGAGCAGTCTCTCAAAGACGTTCAGCAGTTAACACCGTAGCGGCACTTCGCAGTCACTCTCTTTTTCTGTTGCACTAGCCCCATTTTTAAAAGGTTCACAAGAAATTACCTCCGACTTCACATGTTTCCTGCATCGATGAACAAACCGGGACCTCAATGTTATGACGAATTTCATTCCTCCTTGTGCGACGCGATGTTTTTATGAAAATAACAGAGAACTCGCGCATTCGATGAAAGCCCGTATCGTACACACATGAGCTTCGCGAAAATTTCTGTAGCACCGTAGGTTAGGTAAATGTTGTAGTCTGACCTTTTCAGTGGACACTCATGTCGTTTTACTTGCACACAGCAATAGTCAGTGTTTTTAAGACATCAATCCCTACACAGATGGCAAAACACTGAAAGGTGGCAACTCCCTGCAAGTGATGATGTGTTTGTTGAGCATTGTGATAGCAAAATGTTCTCCGCATCCAAATCACGGGTTGGCGCTAGTAGGTCCAATTCGTTTGGAGGAAGAAATAGACCCTTTTGGAAACTCTACTGTCAGCCTTCGTACTATGAAATTTGAACAAGTAATGGCGGCTAGTCAATTATGGCAAATAGCCTGTTCAAGCTCATTTGGTTACGCAACGAACAAGAAAATAGTCCGCTTTCTTGATATGGACAGTCAGGCAATCCTCAGCACGTATAAATAGGACCACGTCTGCATTTGAAGAGTGATAAGGTGCCGCCGCTACTTGCAGAGTTACAGAATTGATTGATATGTGGAGTTCAACGTCCCAAAACCACCATATGATTATTAGAGACACCGTAGTGGAGGGCTCCGGAAATTTCGACAACCTGGGGTTCTTTAACGTACACCCAAATCTAAGCACACGGCCTATAACATCTCCGCCTTCCTCGGAAATGCAGCCACCGCAGCCGGGATTTGATCCCGCGACCTGCGTGTCAGCAGCCGATACAGAGTTACAGAATGGTACTTGCAAAGTATAAGCACGGTTCAGTTTCCACATTACCTTCAGCCACGACATATAAACAAACCTCTAGACGACGACAATTTTCCGCTGAGCGCAGAATTCTGTGAAAACACCGAGAGTGACCATGACAATGAATGAACACCTGCTAACTTACGAGGAGCGATACTCGTAACGTCCTTTAATTCGATAATGTTTTTTTTCACGCTCGTAAGTCATTTCAAATGTATTTACTATATAATATTATGGAGTAAGTTAAAAGAAAAGCACTGGTTCCCTCGTACATTTATGTGTACATATTCATTTTTATCATTATTCTCTTCTTTCTCTTCTGAAATCTTTCTGTTCCCTTCTCAATCTATACAGAGTATCAAGGCAGCTGTATGTAGACGTCGGAAAACATCTGTTTTTCTAAAAAAAATATTTATAAACTAGTACCAATAGTTAGCTCTGTAAGTTGTCTTTTGAATATAAACTTGTTTAGTTTAATGAAATTTGTTTGTGCATTAGTAAAAAGATAACTTCAATTTTTATAGGTACGGTAATTTGTGAAAATGTGCATATTTATTAAACGTTACAGAACCACCATATAGAGAAGTCTGCTGTACGTAATTTACTGTTCTTCCTTCGTTACTGAATCGGTAGTTGGGCATTATTCGTGGGCGAGCATATTCCAACAATTAGGAGGATAGCGAGTAAATAAGGTACTCTAACGATGTAAAACATGTTGTATCATCAGATTTCATTCTCTTGGCTTCTCATAAAACACATAAAATTATCATGCTTCAAGTGGATTCCATATGACTGATTATTTTTTAGACATTCGAACACGCCATGAAAAGCAGGAATAGACGAACACGCGGTAAAATAAAGTGACGTGTAAATTATCTGCATTATTTAGTATTCTATAACTTTAGCTACAGCTATGTATATGTTTTCTAAATGAATTGACGTAAATTAATACACGGTTCTAAGAAACTGTTTATTTGTGGCGTTTTGATCGGTGACCGATCTTCTGATGTCGTATGAAGATGGGTATCCAACTGAATCATCAGCAATAAAGAATTTTTTGAGAAGCGTATATATATAATATATATATATATATATATATATATATATATATATATATATATATATATATATATATATATATATATATATATATATATATATATATATACGAGACTTGTAAACGAAGGGTTGAACAGAGATTTATTTAGAGGGGGTGATTGTTTTGGTCCGCTAATGGTGGTTCACTAAGTTCAACGGACTGTAACAAACATTGCTTCACTCACAGACGAAGACCTCCTGGCGAGAAGTCAGCTCGACAGTCCCTGAGTGAACGGGTTAAGTAAGGCTACATGCGTAGCTTCGGTCTTCGATGACCTTCTCCTATTGGCAGGGAGGTGTGCGATTCGATAATTCGCCTCCCCGGACGCTCAGTTATAACGAACGGCCTAAGATAGTTAGCGATTAACTTCTGCTACAGAAAAGTTTACGAACAGAAGTCTCTAATCACACTAAGTCACCAAGCTCTTAAGTTGATTCGTGGTGCTTGTGATCGTACTGTGATTTTAACCGTTTCGGCGAAGCCAGAGATCGCAATAAAGCAAGTGGCCGAGCTTCCTCGGCCCGACTTAGAGTTCCCGCAAGGCAAGTGTCGTGTCGGCTAGAGAAAGGAAAGATTGTATTGAAGGCGTACCTCGATGGAAGAGAGTGAGTGAGGAAGAACGGACTGAATCCAGTGGTCTTATGACGTGCGGTGTCATAAACGTACGTGACGAACTAAAGCCCATCATCCTAGTTTGCATGCTCATTGCTCACGTACATTGATATCGTGTTTACAAGTCATCGATTCATGCGCTCAGTCAAGCCATTGGTCTGAGGGTGATAAGGGTTTAATGTCGTGAATTAGAGGCACACAGACGCAGAAGTCATTCAACCGCATCAGACATCAACTGATGACAACGGTCACTAATTATCGCGTAATTAGGACCATGAAGAAATACCATTTCATGCAGAATGAACTGTGCCACACCACCCGCAGTTGGAGAGGGTAGGGCTGACTTCTCCCATAACCGAGTCAAGTAATCGGCGCACACTATTATCTAGCCGTTACCTTTGAATGAGAGTAGAAACGGCCTATCAGGTCAATGCCGACTTGCTGGAAAGATGAGCTGGTAAATATTGCAGGCATTAGGCAACCGGAGAGTGTGTTCGTAGGTCTTTTGTTACTTTCGCACTCAGTGCAACTGGCTACGTATATGTCTGTTGTCTTGCGCATTTGGGGTCAGTAAAATGTCTTTGGCACGATAGAGTGTCCGCGTAGGTCGTATTGACTGGCAGCAGGATGATCTTGAACAACATGTAAAAAAAAACGGAGGGTTTCTCACACCACCATAGCATAGCACACCCTTAGCGTAAGTGTTGTTACTATATCGCAGTCATTTCGTACACGAAAATGACCGTTTAATGAGCCTTTCACAGGTTAGAAGAATAGCTGAAGAGTTAGTTCATCACGCTGCTAGTTCGCGAAGGCTGCAGCGTCTGAGAAATCTTGTTGTGCGGTTGTGATTACTTGGCCGATTGTATACGGAGGGGCAGCCCGGAAAGACAATCAGCGTAGTAGGACTGAAGTGTGGTAGTACCGGTGAATATCAGCAAAAAAAAATTGCCCGCGGCTTCCCTCGGGGGAACACTGATGAGGATGCGGAGCATATAATTGGTTAACAGGGTGTTAAAGTGCGACGCACTTGGGTCGATGGCTAAATTGATTAACGTGGTTGTGAAATGGGGTGTTAAATTGCGACTTACTTGGGTCGATGGCTAAATTCGTTAACGTGGTTGTAGGAGGGGGTGTTAAATGAGTGAACACGTACACACGTATGCGAAAGGGCGGCGCTGGTCGAAGGGACGTCGATCATTGTGTTTGTGGATTCGTTGGAATTCATTTCACCGCGACCTTGGACGTCGACGCGCCGTACAAACCAACCGACGAGCGGCAACTGAGCGAGCGAGCGCCGACCTTGAGTATATATACAGCGCGACGGCGCATGCACTGTCAGCTGTCGAATGTTCGAGAAGGGGGAGAAGCGCAACGGCGCATGCGCGCGCGTCAACTGCCGATGTTCTCGAAGCGCGCCGGCGCATGCGCGCGCGTCAGCTGCCGATGTTTTTGAAGCGTGACGGCGCATGCGCGCTACATTATACAGCTAGCGAATGTTCGTGAAGAGGAGAAGCGCACGCGGTGTGTAGAGGAGGAAGGCTGCACAGATGGTGGAGGAGTGAAGCGCGCGCGGTGTGTAGAGGAGGAAGGGATGCACAGATGGTGGAAGAAGGAGGAGGAAGCTTGCGGACGGCGCCGCACTACAAGCCTCGAGTATTAGATGCTCCGCATCTAAAACTCGCGCCGCCGAAAGGATGCTGAACCCTCAGGCGTCATCTAGAATGGAACGTTTTAGTACAGGAGGCTACTCAAGGAACAAGCGGCGTCCGCAAACCCAGGAATGAATAATATGAAATAGGAGCACAGCCCCAAAACGATCCGGAGTTTTTTCACAATTAGGGTAGCTCAAACGCTTCAACAGCCTCAGTCTTTGCAGGTTTGGGCATGAGGCTGTCTTTTTCTACGAGAATTCACAGCACCAAGGCTCGGCGTTCACCGAAATGGCATTTCTTAGGGTTTCCAAATCTTTCGTATGCAACTAAGTACAATATTGAGACGCTTGGTATGCTCCTCCTATATATGCCCAAAGGTAATAAAACCAACAAGATAGCTCATACATATTTTCCATTTTAAACTTTGCTTAATGGGATCAACAAAACAACTGAAAATAGCGGGGTACGTTGCACTATCCAAATGACATAGCAATAAATTTGAGAAGTCGACCGAGTGTTACGAATACCGCCTTTTCTTCATCAGCAGGGTGCATCAGGATTTGTCAACAGCCGTATCTCTAGTCAACGTAAAAAAATTAGGGAGCCGATAGAAGACAATCGAATGCATCTTGTATGCAGAGAAGCAACTTGAAATCCTTTTTTGTAATGTTACTGAGCCGGCGATAATCAACACAAACTCGCCAACTACCATTTTTTCTTTACGGAGAATCACTGGTGCAACCCAAGGACTTGCACACTCTTGAATGACGCGTTTTTGCAACACTTTAGCCTGCTCAATAATTACTTTATGTTCAGTTGGTAACACTTGGTTCGGCTTCAGCCGTATAGGGTGCACTAATCTGGGGCTTATACGATGGCGCATTCAAGACGCTGCGATCGGAGGTGCCCTATCGTTTTAGAGAATTTAGACACTTTCGAGTACTGGGATAAAAGGGTTAGTAACGTGTGGCGCTCACACGTACTGAGGGACTTGTTCACTATCTCTTGCAGTTTCAACTCCGCATGGCTCTAGTGGAAGGATTTGTCCACAGCGGCGTGGGGTGCAGCAGCGAACGCCGGTGCTTTCGCTCCAAAGAGTGCTTGTTTCATAGTGGAAGGTAGAAAAATGGGCTGAACCGTGTTAATCGTGGTCCATAATCAAGGTAGCCCGTCATCTACCGACACCATGCAATAATTGTGACATAGTGTCAGTATATATATATATATATGTATATATATATATATATATATATATATATATATATATTCAGTAGAAATATCAGCCGTCATGCAAACATTGCGGAATCAGGGCGTAGATGAAGTATATATAAACATTCTGGAAGAAATCTACAGGGGATCAACTGCTACCATAGTGCTTCATAAAGAAAGCAACAGAATACCAATCAAGAAAGGTGTAAGGCAGGGGGACACAATTTCCCCAATGCTATTTACCGCGTGCTTACAGGAGGTTTTCAGAAGCCTAGAATGGGAACAGTTAGGGATAAGAGTCAATGGAGAATACCTTAGTAACCTGCGCTTCGCCGATGACATTGCATTGCTGAGTAACTCGGGGGACGAATTGCAACTCATGATTACGGAGTTAGACAAGGAGAGCAGAAAGGTGGGTCTTAAAATTAATCTGCAGAAAACGAAAGTAATGTACAACAACCTCGGCACGGAGCAGCGCTTCGAGATAGGTAATAGTGCACTTGAAGTTGTAAAAGACTATGTCTACTTAGGGCAGGTAATAACCGCAGAGCCGAACCACGAGATTCAAGTAACTAGAAGAATATGAATGGGGTGGAGCACATTCGGCAAGCACTTTCAAATTATGACAGGTAGATTTCCACTATCCCTCAAGAGGAAGGTATATAACAGCTGTATCTTGCCGGTACTTAGCTACGGAGCAGAAACCTGAAGACTTACAAAGAGGGTTCAGCTTAAATTGAGGACGACGCAGCGAGCAATAGAAAGAAAAATGGTAGGTGTAACATTAAGGGACAAGAAGAGAGCAGAGTGGATTAGGGAACAAACGGGGGTTAAGGATATCATAGCTGAAATCAAGAAAAAGAAATGGACATGGGCAGAACATGTAGCGCGTAGACAGGATAACCGCTGGTCATTAAGGGTAACTGACTGGATTCCCCGAGAAGGGAAGCGGGTTAGGGGGAGACAGAAGGTTAGGTGGGCAGATGAGGTTAAGAAGTTTGCGGGTATAAATTGGCAGCAGCAAGCACAGGACCGGGTTAACTGGCGGAACATGGGAGAAGCCTTTGTCCTGCAGTGGACGTAGTCAGGCTGATGATATATATATATATATATATATATATATATATATATAGTGTAGTGAAGAAGAGGGGCCTCAGCGGCATTTCTCGGCGCCTCAGGGGCATCGCCATCAGCATAAGCTCGTGCTTGCTGCGCTTGGCCGGACGCTGCTGACTGCTTCGCCTTCTGCGTTCTGCTCTGCAAATAAACCCCGTTAAAAGTGGTGGATTCTGCTAGGTTTCAATCACCCTAGAGCTTCGAAATCGCAGTTTACCATCCATTATGCCTTCCGACGCAAGCGCCACTCCAACTCCTCCACCGGCACCACCTACTATTCTCTGCGCCGGTTTTCTGCGTCTGCGAGATCCCCCTGTTTTCTCAGGCATAGAAGACAAGGACGTTGACGACTGGATTTCAATGTACAAGCGAGTGAGTACTCACAACAAATGGGATGACGCCGCCAAGTTGGCCTACGTCTCCTTCTACCTGTCGGACGTGGCCAGACAGACAGACAGACAATGAACTTTATATGATCCTGAGGAGCTTTCGCGGGAACCCCTATCGGGGACCCGCGGAAGCCGCTGGCCGCGTCCAAGTAGAGGCTGGGACACCGTGATGTTCCGCCCTTTCTTGGACCCTCTGGATTGCCTGGATTTGTGCTTGAAGCGATGGGTTCTGGAGTGCTTCTTCCCAGTCGGCTTCGCTGGATAGAGGGCTATTAGGTAACGCGGGGCATTGCCAAAGCATGTGCGCTAAGGAACAATAAATTTCATTACATTCCGGACAACTTGAGTCAACATCTGTGGAGATACGACTAAGAAGGCCCCGCGAGGGGAACGAGCCCGTCTGGAGCATTCTAAGTGTAATAAACTGAGACCTATCTAATTTTGGGTGATGGAGAGGATAGGCTCTTCTACTTAGCCGATAGTGAGATGTGTTTTCATTAAATGTAAGGAGTGGATCGTTATGCTGGATTTCATCCTGACCCCATAAGGCCTCCATGCCGCCGCGGCGCGTTAGATCTCGCGCACGGTCATGGGCAAGCTCGTTAAGGTTAGGTACGTGCTGATGAACGTCTGCACCCATATGGGCGGGAAACCAAGAGATTAAGTGAGTGCCAGGGTCTGTTCTTTTTTTTTAGAATGAAGGCAGCCTACCGCGCTATGTTACCCGACTCAAAAGCTTTGATTGCCGCTCGTGAGTCTGTTAACACGGTGGTGTGTGAGCGGTCGGTCATGGCCAGGGCTATGGCGACCTGTTCTGCAACTGCGCTCGTAGCTAACCTGACCGAGGCTGAGGAGCGTAATTCCCCGTTGCCGTCAATGACTGCCAGCGCGAATGTGCTAGACTTGCCGTACTGAGCCGCGTCGACAAAGGCAGTCGATTCTCGATTCTCGGTGGCGTTCTGTAATATCGCCCGTGTTCAGGCTTTTCACCTCCCTACATTGTATTGCAGGTGCATATTCCGAGGGAATGGGCCGACCACAAAGGTTTCCCGGACCTCTCGGGATAAGGTAATTTCCCGTTCAGCAAGCATTCTGGGAGCCATGCCAGCCTCGTCCAGGATGCGTCTTCCTGCCCTGGTTGACGAGAGCCTGACCACCTGGGCGGTGACCTGCGCTTCGATCACCTCATCAATCTCGTTGTGCATACCGAGTTGTCTTAATTTGTCAGAGCATGTGATTACTGGTAACCCTAGCACCTTTTTGATGCTCTTACGGATGAGAGTGTCTAGCTTATTTTTTTCCGTTCCAGTCCAGGTAAGCGCCGATGCTACATAATTAATGTGGCTCATTAGAAAGGCATGATGGATCCGAAGTAGGTTGGCTTCACTTAGTCCCTTTCTGCGTCCTTATACTCTGGCAACAAGTCTCAGCATGCTTTCGGTTTTGGCCGTGATGTGCGTCAGGGTTTTTGCGTTACACCCTCTCGCGTCAATCAGTAGTCCTAGGAGTCTGATTGAATCTACTCGTGGGATGCGCTGTCCATTTCTTGCAAAAAGGGATATGGGAATTTGGTCGAGGTGTGGAAATCTCCTAACGCCTTGCCTGGCCGGCCTGTACAGTAACAGTTCTGATTTGTTTGGAGACAGTTGGAGGCCTGTGCCTTCTACGTAGGACTCCGTTTCGTCTAGGGCTGATTGCAGCGCGTTTTCTACTTCTGCAAGTGATCCTCCCGGGCACCAGATCGCGATATCGTCCGCGTAAAGCGAGTGGCCTTTATTGGGCAGGGATCTGAGCCTCTCCGATAAGCCCTTCATGACTATATTGAATAACAAGGGGGAGATGACCGCCCCTTGGGAGTGCCTCTGGCTCCTAAGGTGAACTCTTCTGACTTGTGTTGAGCGATCCTTATGGTAGCCATTCTATTCATCAGGAATGACCTAACAAAGGCCTGAAACTTTGCTCCCAGACCTAGGCTGGCCGTGGCCTGCAAGACAAAGCGATGAGATACGGTGTCAAAGGCCTTGGTCAGGTCAAAGGCTAAGATCCCCCTAACATCCCTAGTGTTTTTATCGAAAATGTGCTTCTTAAGAAGTAGCATTACATCTTGTGTGGAAAGGCCAGGCCTGAAGCCGATCATGTTGTGTGGGAATAGTTCCTTGCGTTCTATGTAGTTCGAGATCCTATTGAGGATCGCATGTTCCGCTACCTTGCCTACACAGGAGGTTAGCGATATCGGCCTTAGGTTGTCAAGATTTAAGGGCTCACCCGGTTTCGGAATAAGCACAATCGAGGCCGCTTTCCACTCTGCCGGCACGCTTCCGCTCTCCCAAGTCTTGTTGACCTCTTTCGTTAGCATCTCGATTGATCTATCATCCAGGTTCCTTATCAGTCTGTTTGAGATGCCGTCTGGTCCTGAGGCTGACCTACTATTTAAGTTGTGAAGGACGGCCCTAATTTCAGACTCCGTGAAGGGGTCATCGAGATGTGGTTTATAAACCACGAAGCGGAACTACCTATATGTATATATATATATATATATATATATATATATATATATATATTACGCGCTTCTTCTAAAATATGTATTATCATAATCATCATCATCTTTGTCGGTCCCTGTCCGCTTCTTCACTGGGTGTTGCCACAATCTTCATCGTTGTGTGTGCGTGCTCGGTCCGAGACTGCCCGTTCGCTGCTGAGCCCTTGGCTGAATAAACGCTGTCTCAGCCCAGACGTCATACGTGGTGGTGGTGGAGTTTCGGTCCTCGGTCCTCTCCCACTTCGCTCGGCTCCCTGGAGCTGTGTTCAGGCCGCCGATTGCTCCCCTGTCTCGCAGCATGTCACAGAACGAGCCTGTCAGCGCTTCTGCCATCACTGATGCCATCTCTCCCCCGTGGCCTTCAGCCGCACCTCCTGTTAACGTACACAGCCACCAGCGTGATCCCCCTCTCTTTGCCGGTCGTCGCGGGGAAGACGTGGAGGACTGGCTCAACGAGTACAGCTGCGTAAGTGTTGCTAATCGCTGGGACGTTAACGCCAAGCTCCGTTACGTCTCTTTATACTTGACCAGTGTGGCGAAGACATGGTACTTTAACCACATCATCGCATACCCGACTGGGCGACCTTCGAGCAGCTGCTCCTTCACGTTTTTGGCACACTGGCCATTCGGTCCGCAGTCGCGAAGAGAACCCTCGACACTCGCCAACAAAATTCCGGTGAGTCGTACACGTCATACATCGACGACGTTCTTGTGCTCTGCCGGCGGGCCAATTCATCTATGCCGGAGTCTGACAAAGTACGCCACATTTTGAAGGGTATTGGCCCTGTTGCCTTCAATGCCCTGGTTGCTCAGAACCCGGCTACCATAGCCGACGTCATCGCGACGTGTCAGCGTCTCGATACTCTGGACTCGGTTCGTCTACAACCAGACATAAGCGAACAATCTAACGGGCCTCTCCTTGGACCTCATAAGAGACATAATACGTGAAGAGTTGCAAAACATAGGTTTCCCACCTTCTCCACCGTGTTCTTCACAGTCTACTGCAGCGGCATTACGCGACATTATCAGGCAGAAATTAACATCGCTGAACTCTCCTGCTCACGTCCAGTCACCCTCGTCTCGCCTTGTACGACCCTACGTGCAGGTCGCTGCTATGACTCCCAGCGAGGTAAACACGACGTTGCCACAGCCACCTTACGCGTCAGTCACTGCCGCTTCTCCCCTCAACTTTCGTTCGATCCCGCCTGACCCTTCCTCTGCACACCTGGCCACATTCTCTTCAGGTACTCCGCATGGTTTCTACCCTTCCCCCTGGCGCTCATCTTGCCCAGTTCCATCTGGCGCTCATCTTGCCGCGATACTGTGGGTATCGCGGCCACAATTCTCGTTTCTGCCGCAAGCACTAGCAAGACAAGCGCCGCTGTTACGACATGCGTGAACAAGATACTTTTTACTATCAAGGTCAACGTCATTACTATCAAGGTCACTACTATCAACGTCATCACTATCAACGTCACTACTATCAACGTCATTACTATCAAGGTCAACGTCATTGGGGGGCACGACACCGGTTGGCGCAAAATGTTCACGCCGCTGCTCACCTTCCAGATCGTGGCCTGTTGGGTTGCAGACACCGTTGGCCTGGGCGACTGCGCTTGGTCACCACCCGGTGACCTACCTGTGCCCATAGCGCCCTCAAGCCATCTGGATCAACCACGGATCTCGTCACCAATCGTCAGCCCGCTGATACCAGCCCGCGCCTGCAGCTACGCCTGGCAACGCTTCTCATCGTCGACGTCACCAACCACGTGGGGCCAATGCGGCCTACATAATCTTCACAACATCACCAAAAGCTCGGGGCACGACACCGGTTGGCGCAAAATGTTCACGCCGCTGCTCACCTTCCAGGTTGGTTACCTTACCCATTCTAAACAATACTATACCAATAACTACTTCCTTGTCACGGTGTCGTGCCCCTACGACTTGAAATTGCGCAACTGGCTATGTACTTGTTACAATGTGTTCACCCTACAATTGTTGTCACAGTTGATACTCTTACTATCAGGGGATGTGGAACTAAACCCCGGTCCAACTAAAGCACAGATAGAACCTCTATCAGACGCTATCAAGAAGATCGAGCAAACCGTTTTAACCATTCGTGAAGATATTAATCAGCTCAAGGCAGTACAAACTAACCATGAAACAGTTCTCTCAGCACTAACAAACCGAATCTCAGCGCTAGAAACAGTCCAAATCGAACCCTCATCGGGCGCCGTACCCGATGACGCCGCCAAAATCAAACATGAAATTGAAACGCTAAAAGCTGCTAACACCGACGCTAGTAATCGACTGCGCCGCAATAACCTTCTCTTTTTAGGTATTGCGGACTCTGTTAAAGAAACTTGGGAAGAATCAGAGCTTAACGTCATAAACTTTTGTTCCGCCCAACTAGATATTACGCTCGAACCAAGAGCCATAGAACGTGCTCATCGGATCGGAAAATTTGCCCCAGACAAGAATAGGCCAATCATGATAAAGCTCGCTCACTTTAAAACAAAAGAAAAGATTATGAGCTGCGGAATTAAGCTCAAAGATACGACCTTCGCCGTAAGAGAAGACTTTGCAGCAGCCACTCGCCTTGCACGCTCTAAATTACTCAAATTCATTCGGCCACAAAAGTGTGCATTTAAGCTGAGGGTTGACAAACTTATTGTTGGAAATAAATCATTCTTCTATGACGCAAAAACTGATAAAGTCACAGAACTTCGGAAATCACCCGTCATTACATTTGAAAACAGCGCATCATCGGAAGCCACCTTTGTTGGCAGAACATGACGGGTTTGCAATCATTCCGCCTCGTTTAACACGTGTATCCGTCCTATGGCATTTCTAAACATAAACATTGCATTTACTAACATACGAAGCATAATTCCTAAACGCGACGAACTTTGCAGTTTCATAAATGATATCAGTGCTGACATGGTGATACTAACTGAAACATGGTTGCATGATGACGTCACAGATACGGAAGTGTTTCCATCCAATTTAAATTTTACAATTTTTCGCCGGGATCGCAAAAGTAAGAAAGGAGGTGGCGTGCTCATAGCTATTAAAAACACTCTAGCATCCTCACTTATTTTCCATGACGATAAAATAGAATTAATCTGGGTTCTTGTCTCCAACGGAGCCTCGAAATTTGTCTTTGGCGTCTGCTATAGGCCGCCAGACAGCCACCCCGACTTCTGCGACCTACTTCATCAATCCCTCCACACCATTACAAATAAATATTCTAATACACCTATATTTTTGTTTGGGGACTTCAATTATCCTTCAATCAGTTGGTCGTTGCTTTCAGCGTCGAATGGGACATCATCTAAAGAGCAACAATTTTTAAACACTGCCCTTGATTTTAACCTTCACCAGGCTATTACGTGCCCTACCAGGGGCAATAACATACTAGACCTCCTGCTAACTTCGAGCCCTGACGACATAAAAACCATTAATACGCTCCCTGGTCTTAGTGACCACAACCTAATCCATATTTGCATCGCCTCCCCGCTTAAAAAGAAATCACCCACACGGAAGGTAATCACGGATTACAAGAGAGCAAATTTTGACGCGATTAATCACGAACTCGCCAACTTCTTAGAAAACTTTAGGAATACGCACCTAAAACGAAGTGTCAACTGTAACTGGGAACTTTTTAAGACTACAATGCTTAACCTCAAAAACAAATACATTCCTTCTACCCTCATTAAATCAGATTCAAACTGCCAATGGTTTAACAAACAGCTAAAATTACTCTGTAACCGAAAGAAACGCTTGTACAGAACGGCCCGCCTAAGCCAAAGTTCAACTGCGTGGGAGCGCTACCGCGCGTGCGCTAATCAGTACTTAACCGAACTAAAAGCTGCAAAAATCAAATTCTTTTCCCATGACCTACTATCAATTCTTCAATCAAATCCCAGCAAATTTTGGCGCATGCTGTCCCCCAAGTCACAATCTAATCGAATAAGCCTCACTAACGCTGACGGAGAACCAATACACGCTGACCAGTGCGCTTCTGCTTTAAATGACCACTTTACGTCTGTGTTTTCCTCTGCCAACACCACTGATACCGTAACACTGCCCGAATCTGCAGCTGTAGCGATGCCAGAAATTGAAATCACCCCAGAAGGAATATTCCTACTCATTAACAATCTTAAAGTTTCATCCTCGGCGGGCTGCGACAGTATTAACAGTAAATTACTAAAAAATACCGTTTCTGTCTCAAGCCAAATACTTTGCCTAATCTTCACACAATCTTTACAAACAGGAAACGTCCCAGACGATTGGAAGATAGCTCAGGTTATTCCCATCTTTAAATCAGGCAACCGCGCAATCCCAGCTAACTACCGACCTATTATCTTAACCAGCATCCCATCTAAAATGCTCGAACATATTATAGCTTCAAACCTAATGACATATCTGGAATCCATCAAATTTTTCTTCGATCACCAACACGGTTTCCGGAAACAACTATCATGCGAAACACAACTGGCCGAATTCACACATGATATTCTTCACTTCATGGATGAAAATCTTCAAACTGACGCCATATTTTTAGATTTCTCTAAAGCATTCGACCGTGTTCCTCATAACCTCTTACTCTCTAAACTATGCAACCTTGGAATCCCTCCCAACATAATTTTCTGGATAGAAAATTTTCTAAAAAACCGTAAGCAGTTCACCAGCGCTAATGACCACGACTCACCTCTTTCCGACGTAACGTCCGGCGTCCCCCAAGGTGCTTGTCTCTCCTCGCTCCTTTTTCTAATATACATAAATGACTTACCCACCAATGTGCTAACCAAATTAAGACTTTTTGCCGATGACTGCGTTTTATACTCTCCAATCTGTACACCAGACGACAACATTAAACTTCAACATGATTTAAATTTAATTGTAACTTGGTGTGATAGGTCACTAATGCCGTTAAACCTAACTAAGTGTAAAATTATGTCATTCACCCGCAAAAAGAGCCCAGAAAAATTTACCTATAGCATAAAGTCTGTTCCCATTAGCCCTACCCTATCATACAAATACCTCGGAGTGCATCTGTCATCGTCGCTATCCTGGTCAACCCATATTCAAATAATCTGTTCAGAAGCTTCACGCACTCTCGGATACCTGCGCCGCAACCTAAAATTAGCCTCACCAGACATTAAAAAATTAGCTTATGAAACGTACGTCCGACCGAAACTAGAATATGCTTGCTCAATTTGGCAACCCTCACAAACATATCTAACTAACGACTTAGAAAGGATTCAGAACCGCGCTGCCCGTTTTATTTACTCCCAATACTCTAACGATATCAGCGTTACTGCACTAAAAGAATCATTGAAACTGCCGTCCCTCGAATCTCGTCGTATCATTTCTCGATTGTGTCTGATGCATGCTTTCTATTATCACCCTCAATCAAGGCACGTCCTCCTTCAACCATCACACAGAACTTCATCCCGCATAAACCACAGTCACCCTATCGCACCAATAAATGGACACACTTCTGCAATGATTACTTCCTTCTTTCCCAATGGGATAACACTGTGGAATAAACTACCTGATAATATAGTCACGTGTAATAACCGCCAAATTTTCCGCAGTAAGCTAAAATGTCACATGTCGCAATCTAACTGAATGTGCTGTTTTCCCTGCCAATCTTTAAATACTTTTTTTAACTAATGTATAAACTGTCGTCACTTTTTTCTGGAAGCTTACCTTTGTACCATTACTTTTTTAATTGCATTTGGTAATATTGGCGTTTTACTTTGCATATTGTACCTTTTTTTTTCTTGTACCTTTTTATTGTACCTTTTTTTTTCATTGTTCTTTGAATGTTTACGTTTTGGAACCCTTCGAGTTTTGTTGAGTTGTTCGACATACCTTGTACGCCGCCCCCCCTTATGTAATGCCTCCGGGCCTTTAAGGTGGAATAAATGAAATTCATCACCTACACACCGGTCTCCCTCTCCGCCCGTAACGAGTGCACCTCGGAACAGCTGGAACTCCAGGCACTGACAATCTTCCTTTCGCCGCTCCTCCTCCCCGCTTCGGCCTGCCTCATTCGTCACTGCCAGTCGTTCGGAAAACTAAGTGATGAAGTTTCTGGGGCAAAAACTGCCTTCGAAATTAGGACTGATATTCCTCCACCAGGCTCAAGCGACATGATTTCGGTGGTAGTGAAAGGAGTGTACGTGGATGCTGTGGTGGACACGGGTGTGGCATTTTCCGTTATGCGTCCTGATTTAGGCACACATTACATAATGTCTGAAAAAAGTGATGACCCCTACGATGGACCCTCTTTGGTTGCTGACCGGGAGTATACCATGCGCCCTTCCGCTTTTTGTACAGCTCACGCTTTATTGATGGTATCCGACACCACATTCAGTTAGCCGTCCTGACTGACTGCTCTTACCAATTATTTTAGAGTGGGTTTTCTTTCCTTTGCCTCCGTGGCTATTTGCTGTTGCCAACGCGTCGTCCACCTCACCGACACGGACGGCACGCTCAAAGACGACCCCCAGAGGCCACTTCGTTTGGCAGCTGCGGAAGATACCAAATTACCACCAGGTCAAGAGCGAATTGTAACTATTACCTCCAAGGAAATCAAACATGGTGACGTCTTGATCTCACCATGATTTAGTTGCGTCGGTAAAGGCATCATTCTCGCTCCCAGTGTGATTCGGTTTCTCAATTGTTCCGCACTTGTCACCGCTGTGAATACAACATCCGAAAAAATTCGACTTCCCCAGAACATCACGGTGGCTTGCGTGACGGATCCCCAGCCTGCGTGTGTCGTGCCACTTCATGCCGTCTCCTGCAACGACAGCCCTAGTAGTGAGCCTGCTTCTTCTTCCATCTTTACTGCAGCCATTAGCGATGGCTTGACACCTACTTGCTTTGTTAAAGAAACACGCTTGTTCATTCTATGTTTACTCCTCGAAGTTGGTCCGCACTACTACTATAACTTGTCGAATCCACACAGTTGGCACATCTGTTGTACGCCGCCGGCCCTACCGCGTGTCTCTTGCTGTGAGAAAAATCATCGAAGAAAACGTAGCTGATATGCTCAAACGAGAGGTATTTTGTTCTTAACTGAGCACTTAATCGTCGCCTGTGGTTCTGGGTTGCAAGAAGGACGGCTCCCCGCTTTTTTGCGTCGATTACAGGGCGCTCAACAAGATCGCTCGCAAGGATCTGTACCCAATGCCTCGCATTGACGATGCCCTTGATTCTCTACAAGGAGCGAAATACTTTTTTCCAGCCTAGACCTGCGTTCGGGATACTGGCAAATTCCTATGCACGAAGAGGATAAAGAGAAAACGGCATTCGCAACCCCCGATGGGCTATACAAGTTCAACGTTATGCCTTTCGAGCTGTGCAACGCGCCCGCTACATTTGAGCGCATGATCGATACCGTGCTGCGCGGCCTCAAATGGAAGACCTGTCTCTGCTACTTTTTTGATTGATTAATTTCTGAGGTTTAACGTCCCAAAACCACCATATGATTATGAGAGACGCCGTAGTGGAGGGCTCCGGAAATTTAGACCACCTGGGGTTCTTTAACGTGCACCCAAGTCTGAGTACACGGGCCTACAACATTTCCGCCTCCATCGGAAATGCAACCGCCACAGCCTGGATTTGATCCCGCGACCTGCGGGTCAGCAGCCGAGTACCTTGTCTCTGCTACTTTGACTACATCGTCATTTTTTTTCGTCGACGTTTCCTCAGCCCCTGCAACGTTTAGATGACGTTCTCACGTGCCTTGCCACCGCTGGTCTTCAACTAAAAAAATGCCGTTTCGCCACAAAAGCTATCAAGGTTGTGGGCCACGTCGTGACCAAAGACGAAATTCGGCTGCAGCCGGACAAAATTGCTGCGGTGCTTCGCTTTCCGCGCCCCGATAGGCTGAAGGAGTTGCGGAGTTATCTTGATCTCGCCTCCTATTTTCGCCATTTTATTCAAAACTTAGCATCAATAGCGGCTTCATTGTACCAGCCTATTGCTTCCGACGTGCAATTTCTGTGGTCAAAAGATTGTCAAACGGCATTCGACCTGTTAAAGTGCGCCCTCACGTTCGAACCTACACCCCGCCACTTTGATGAGGCCACACCGACCATCTTACATACGGACGCTAGCGGCCACGGTATAGATGCCATTCTGCGCCAACGCGACACCTCTTCACAAGAGAGAGTAGTTTCATATGTCAGTAGGGTACTAGCTGCGACCGAGAAGAACTGTACCTTAACTGAGTAGGGGTGCTTCACTGTGGTCTGGGCAGTGCTAAAATTCTATCATTAACACCACGGCCGTCACTTCACGATCATTACGGACCACCACGCACTATGCTGGCTTTGCACGTTGAAGAACTTGTCTGGACGCTTGGGTTGGTGGGTTCTACGCTTACAAGAGTATGACTTCCATATCATTTACAAGTCAGGTAGAAAACACCAAGCGGCTGACGCCCTTTCACGCTGCCCGCTACCAAATACCCAGCTCAGCATCGGTCAAAGTTCGGCCTTCACTTCTACTGCAGCGTCAGCGCTCGCCTCAATAAACTAGCTATTATCGGGCGACAAGCGCACATTTCACTTCTGCCGGTTGTCTGATCCGTACTGTCGGCGTATTATTGACCAGCTCTCAAGAGCTTCCCATCCACCTAACGTGCGGCATCGTCGTCAACTCTTGCGATTTAGGCTAGAGAATGGCGTCCTGTACCGTCACATCTACCACCCTGATGGTCAACGCTGGGTTCGTGTTACCCCACTTTCTTCTACTTTATGTGCTCAAAGCCTTCCACGATGACTTGACTGCCGGACATCTTGGTATTGAAAAAAATCACTACTGCATTTGAAGTCGCTCCTACTGGCTCGGTATTTCTACTAGCATCGCATGCTATGTCGGTTCCTGTGTCCCGTGCCAGCGTCGTAAAATCCAGACAACTGCACTGGCCGGGCCTCTACGGCCAATTCCGTGCCCCACAACGCCATTTGAGGTTGTACGTATCGACCTTTAAAGGCCTCTTCCTGTCACATCTACTGGCAAACGATGGATAGTGACCGCCGTAGACCACTTGACACGCTACGCAAAGACGACGTCTGTATCAACTGCCTCTGATTCAGAAGTTGCCGACTTCGTTCTGCACGCCATCATTCTGCGCCACGGTGCCCCTCGTGTATTGCTGAGTGACCTTGGAAGGGTGTTTCTGTCAGAAGTGCTAAATGAAGTATTGCGCGCCTCAGGAATAACACACAAGACAGCTTCAGGCTGCCAACCTTAGGCCAATGGTCTCACCAAGCGTTTTCACCGTACTCTTGCTGTTATGATAGCCGTCTACATCACTCCAGATGACAAAAACTGGGATACTCTTCTACCATTCCTCACCTTTGCCTACAACACGACCGTTCAGCGCTCCACTGATTATTCGCCGTTCTACCTCATATATGAACCTTCCGCTACTTTCTTCCTCGACGCTTGCTTTTTCAATAGTGACATCAACTCGTCTCCGTCTTTCAGCTAGGAATACATTTCAGGGCTAGGCCGGTGTCGTGATCGTGCTCGCATCAACACGGAAGCACGACAGCAAGGTTGAAAAGTCATTTATGACGATATGATTAAAAATCATGATATGGTTATGAGAGACGCCATAGTGGAGGGCTCCGGAAATTTCGACCACTTGGAGTTCTTTACCGTGCACCCAAATCTGAGCACACGGGCCTACAACACTTCCACATCCATAGGAAATGCAGTGGCCACAGTGGAGATTCGATTCCGCTACCTGCGGGTCAGCAGCCGAGTACCTTAACCACTGGACCACCACGGTGGGGCTCGGCATTTTTTGATCGGTTTGCAATTCTCACCGTAACATTGCACGTTATTGCTATCGAATTCATCGCTTCGCCCTTGCGGTGACACTGTGACTCTTTCACTGCCTTTATCTCTGCGGCAATTTTTTTGTTTTTCTCTGAAACATTTACTCATGACCTTGTTCATTATTTCTGACCATTGTCTTTCACTGTATGTTTAGAAAAAGTGGTTAAAGATTAAGAGCACTTGGTCCTTTACTATAGGAGAGCACGAAGCCGACCCGTTAACGATTTGCGTAAGCCAGTTACTGAAAGAACTGTCATTATTAGTTCATGCATTATGTATACGGCGTACTTCTGTTAGTTCGCTGTGAAACTGCCCAGGGTATGACGTCGCCAAGGTCCTCCCAAGCAGCTTATTGTAGCTCTTTTGTAAGGTCAGTCTCGAAATCTTGTTTCATAATAAACTCAAATAAACAATGATACTGTCAAACGGTGATGTGATCAGGTGATGATGACTTTTTGCATAACTGGTTTTGTATTGGACGCCGACGCTCAATAGGCACGTTTGATGAGGCATTACTGGCGTTTGTCATGTTAATGTATCGAGCATAGAAGCCGACATCCCACTTCCGCAGCAGGAGATGGCGGGATGCCATCTCCTGCTGAGATGGATGGATGCCACCTCCTGCCGCAGTTGAGATGGCGGGTAGTACATGGATCTGGCTAACCTTCGTACTTCTGGCTCCGTGTGTGTTCGTGTGGCTTGGAGCTGCTTTTCACGAAAAAAATCAGCAAATGTTCAGCAGATCCGCTTCACCACCTTATACTTTTAGGCTTACCAAGGCGACAAGATCTGTCTTCCCAGAGAAAATAACTTGAGGCCTTATTTGACTTTTGTGTGGTTGTAACCTATTTATTCGGCTATAGCACCCCAGCTCACTTTTTTGCTTTTTCGTGTTTTTATTTTGCTCAACGCTTTCCTTCCTATTTTAGTCCCCATTCTTCTTTAGTACAGGTATGCTCCAATTTCTGGCTAACCTTCCTGCTTTTCCCTCATTTTATTTTCTCTCTCTAGGCTTACCATTTCACATCGGGTCATGAAGTTCAAAAGGGTTCGTTCTTTCCATCAAAACAAAACCGAAACACAGCAATAAAAGAAGCCACAAGTGCAATTCGCCACCTTCAAGTGAGAAGACTAGGCAAACAAACGTACTACCCATCATTCCCATGGTCACTAGATTGCAGCACAAGAGTCTCCTCCAGTTGATTCTAGGAAACTGTATGGTGTCTACATAAGCGATGGCGCCCGCATTCGGAATTCAGTTACGGGCGTCTTCACTTGGCTTTCACTTGACTTGGTGGTTTGCTGGAACCGGGTTGACGTAACGTTCAAGCTATACACCACCACCATGACCAATGTATAAAAAAATTGGCAGATCCCACGTATAGCGGGAATCGTTGACATGTGAAGCACGAACGAGAAATGTTGATATGTTGCTTCAAAATCAGCGCAACGTTACGAGGTGCAGGAAAATGATGCCGTACATGACTTCCGTGTCATGATTATTATGTTTGGATGTGTCGTCTACCTTCGTCATCTATTCACGTCGCGTGATACAAAATTTAGTATATGTGGAGCGAGCGAAACAGCCGCGAGCACGCTATGAAAGTGGTATGTTGTCATGTTCTTACATTACACGTGTGTGAAAATTATCCTGTTAGCACCAGTCATATATTTCGTCATTTATTGACCTCACGTAACACCTAATTGGGTATATGTGGAGGTAACGAAACGGCCGTGAATGCATCATGAAGGTCCCAATATACTGCAAAATAACGTTGATGCGCACGCACGCTGGGCACAGCGACGCTACGTTCACAAAACGCGAGCACTCTATAGTTTGACGCCAGGCAAGACCAGCGTCCGTCGGCGCGGTCCCACGGTAACCGGCGTGACATGCGACATGCTGCATTTCGCGCCGGTGCGTTACCCAGACAACACTGCGTCTCCCTCTTTTTGGGACGGAGAGACGCTGGGTGCACTGAAACGCGCATGCGTCAAAGCAACGCAGCCCGGCGCGTGCCTGCGGGTATATAGAAGGACCGGCGCCTCGCGTGGCAATGCCAACGTGACGCGACGAAACGAACGCCGACGAGCACGCTCACCACGCCACGTCAAAATGCATTGGCGCCTTGACTGTGGCATGTAATCATGTTATCACATGATACGCATATCAAACTATAATGTTCGCACCAGTCACATACCATTGTCATTCATTGGTGTCACGTAATACCAAATTTGGCATATGTGAAGCTAGCGAAACAGCCGAGAGCACATCATCAGTGTGCCTTGTAGTCATGTTGTTTCATGAAACGCATTTCGTGATTACCTTGTTTAGATATGTCATTTACCTATGCCGTCCTTTCGCGTCACGTAATACCCAGTTTGGTACTTGTGCAGCTAGCGAAACGGCCGCAAGCGCATCATGAACGTAGCATGTAGTCATGTTGTTACATGACATCCACCTCATGTTTATCCTGTTCGCACCAGTATCATACCTTCGTCATCCATTCACGTACCGTAATAACAAATTTGGCATATTTGACGCGATCGAAATGGCCCCGAGCGCATCATGAGCGTAGCATTTAGTCATGTTGTTACATGACACGCATGTCATAATTTTCATGCTAGGGTCTGTCGCTTGTGTTTGCCATGCAATCATGTCATACCCTACCAGTTTTGCAACATGCCAAGTCAACGAAACCACCGCAAGTGCTCCAGGCCATAAAATGTAAACCATGACATTCGTTACATATACATGTCATGATTTTCTCGTTATGACTAGTCAAATATGTTCTTCATACAGTCATGTAAAGGGATGTTCCTCATACAATCATGTAAATTTCATATCGATACGATTATCGAAACGGCTAGGAGAGCTCAAAGTCGTAGGCGGCTAGACAGATAGATACGCTCAAAATCGCCGAAGTTCGCTAAGAAATGCTTCGCATTTAAAAAACTAGGTGCCCTCAATCTGTGAAGGGCTAAGTCAAGTACAGCCCCCCCCCCCCCCCCTGCGGGAAGATGCGGGTGACAATTTTTAACACAAAAGTATTTTATGTTGGGGTTCACCAAGGTTTCCAACTTGGCGCGAGTAAGTGACCTTAGCCCAAGTTCGGCGTTGAATCAGTGACGCCCTTATGGCTGTCACATTGATTTCTCAGGTGTCGCTATCTTCATTAATCACTACAGCTACTATAAGTATCTATGACGACACGGGTTTTTCTTTCCATTATTATTGATGGACGTTAGTCGTCGGGATGTACACTGATGACGAAGCATGAGTGTGGATGCATCCACGTGAAGCGGTGTCATAGATGTGAAACGCCGATAGACATTGCACAAGCTCTCCTCTATGAATGTGCAATAAAGAATAAACTACTTCAGTAAGGACACGTCTTACTTTTATGCTTTTCCGTTTTCTATGATGGAGAGTACAGTCACGTTTTCCTATTTTCGTTAATTTATTCCAAATAAATATTTCCCGCAATACTCACGCGACATCCGTTTTTTTTTTTTACTGCCAGCATGTCAGCTGCTTTTGAAACGGTCTCAAGCTGCGCATCCTGTATTTATACTCGTATTACAAATTGTGCTTACACTTTTGTAGTTCGATAAAAACGCGTAAAAACGCTCATACGCCTAATAACGTGTAGCTTTGTAATAGGAAATGCATTTAATTGATCTTTCTGTAGCACTTATCGTTGTGTAAAATTTATTTACCCAAGTTACTCAGAATATGAGCTTCAGTGATTTGGGAAGCAAAGAAAAAACATCTTTCGCGAACATAGGGGCGTGCAACGTACCACAGTGAAATCCGTAAAGTTGAAGAAAAAATTGTCCTGAAAAAAATTTCACTGAATTCCGCTTTCGATGACTTTCCAAGGTCTCTTCCTTTGTGTTTCCTCTATGTCTCAGCTAACCAGACGGCTAGCGGCCTGTATTTATTAATTTTGTGGTTGATACGTGGGGTTTAACATCACAAAATTACCATATGATTATGAGAGACGCCGTAGTGGAGGGCTCCGGAAATTTCGACTACCTAGGGTTCTTTAACGTGCACCCAAATCTGAGCACACAGGCCTACACTGTAAGCAAAAACTATCCGAGTTTGGGGTTTTGTGGCTCATGACCTCTGAAAACTCTCTTGCGTTTAAAATTACCACGTCGTGTAGGAGTAAAAGATGGTACATGACATAGTTTTACCACCACCTCTCAGGCAAGTAGTAAAAAAGATGTCAAAATCCAGTTTTACCCCGTAGGGAGTTTTCTATCACGTGATTTTTAACCTGCATTTTAGAGTTTATTACCACGTGACTGCAAGGTGCAGCTGCTTCGGCGGCTTTTGCCCCATACCCCCCATTGTGACGCTCTCAATGAATCCTAAAGGTACGCGAGGACCACAGATCTTTTTTTTTTGCCATCGCCATGCCTTCAACGCCCGTTCACTGTAACTGGGGGCAGCATAAGCACAACAAGCGAGAACAGCATTCTGTGAACGAAAAAGAAAAAAAGACGGGGAGGGGGGAATCTCAAAAGAAGAAAAAAAAGAAAGAAAACCTGCTATGGAAAGTTGTCCTGCATATTTTCGCAAATTGTTGGCTTTTGCTTGGCGGTGGTACCTTGGAGACAGACGGTGCAAGAAGCTCGGTATCTGTGTGTCTGGTTGGGCTGAAGGATCTCACGTGTTTCCTACATCGTCAAACGACCGTGCGCTTCCGAGTGCCTCCGAACCTGCACGTCGCGGATATCTCGCTTTCGAGCCGAATCGCGAATATCTGCCAGTGGTAACCAAAACAATTTGGTGTCATCGTCCGTGCTTGCCTACTGGAGAAGCAATAAGCAAAATGCTTCACTCTGTGTTCGGCAGCGAGCCGCGGCCGCCAGTGACCAGTGGGAGTGTGTCGCCGGGGCACGTGAAAGAAGCATCGCATATATTTTGTTCCACAGTAGGCGATGTCTGCATGAGTAAAGTGCTTGCTGCCTGAATTGCCCACCTCATGCACGAAGTGTTCTCAGACATGTAGCACGAAGCCGATAAGAGGCAGACGGAACCAACAAGTGGCTGCCGGTGAGCACGAAGAAAACCCGGACGGTGGTCTTTCGTTGGAAGTATGCATACACCGCCCCGTCCCCGTAAGATAGCGGTCACGTGTTCATTTGTGTGTGAAATGGCGACGAAATTCGCACAGAATATGTGTTCTGTGATCGCCAGCTGTGTTTCGTCGGATAGCCGTGCTCCTCGAAAAGGCCGAGTACGCCGTCGGTAAGAAGCTTGTGTGCAGGCGTGCACCGCTCCTCTACGCCCGTTGTGATGAATACGTGCTGCTACTGTGTTTGTGCACCGTCGCTCAATGAAAATCATTGAGCTACCATGGTTTGTGTGTACTTAGGTATATTTTATGGACTTGTGCATCAGCAGTGCTAACACGCGTGGGGCCATGAGCCCATTGTGCCAAGTAATTATTGGATACTCAAAAAGATGAGATTGGGTAGACTTATAATAAAAGGTCGGTGTGAGATTTAGTGCCCTGCAGCCCACCTTAAGTTTACGCTTGCACCTTCAACCTTTGTTGTTAATCAATGCAAAAAAAGAGCTCTCCTACCGGTCCTACAGGGCCGGTAAAAAAGTCGTGCCTATATATACCGGATTGTCAAAGTGTAGTTGAGCAACGCGTGCAGTCTGTTCGAGTGGTGTATTATTCAGAATTTGTTGTGTGTGCGTGTTTGTCTGTATGTGAATCCCTGTGTCACCATTTCTGCCGTTTATTAAATTCAATCAATTCTGCTATTTAATAAGTTTGTCAACTCTGGGCGAATGCACCCGTCAATTTTTATTTTTTTTACCACCGGAAATAACTCCCAGAAATCACCTCAAAAACCTTGTGAAGGCAGTAAAAATTTACTCTCTCTATACTCGCTCAAAACCTCACTGGGGTAAATAATTACGACTCTCCATACGTTCAAAAACTCAGTTAGCACGAGAGTAAATTTTTACCTCGATAGTAGGTGGTAAAAAAACCCAGGAAAGGTAGAGCGCTAGAGGACAAATGGTTTACCCCGCTTTTGAGGTTATTTCAGTCATTTTCGTTTATTGTGTGCAACCTTTCCGCCTCCATCGAAAATGCAGCCGCCGCAGACAGGATATGAACATGCAACCTGCGGGTCAGCAGCCGAGTACCTTGGCTACTAGACCACCGCGGCGGGACATTCATTTTGTGGTTAATATATAGAAAATAAAAACTACAGAAATTAAAAACAGGACATCTCTTCAATGCACTTGAGTTTTGTTTCTAGTTGAAACAACTCTGCTTGAGAAAGAGAAACTGTTTTCATCGGGTGCCTTAAAATGACAGCTCTTAGACATCCAGCTTCACAATGTCTTTAATTTTTTTTAGCGCTGACTGAATCAGTCAACGCAAGTAGTACAGTGATCCACATAGGTTCCGAATGAAATTGACTGAATCCAAGGTTTAAGTCAATCATCATCGTCGTACATCATTTGGCAGCGTTTATGCATCACAGAAGTCAATCAAGAATGAAGCTCAGAGCACTGTTTTCCAACTAAATTTATCGCAGCTTCTTGACCGTGGGAACGTGGTGGATGCCTTTTTTACTGTTGCGCCTGAACAAGTTACAAAGCCACTCGTCTGACTTTCGAGCTCGTCAGCTGAGTGTTCCTGAAATCTTTGAAGGCAGCAGATTTCACATAATGCCCAGTAAACGCTCCATTGAGTATGTCTTGTGAAATTTGTGAACTGATAGATTTCAGGGGGCGATGCACCTACCAACCAGACGTAAAACATCGACATTTAACCACACATCAATCAAAGCAAGTTGACAGAACACAAGCTTAACATGAACATAATAAAAGGGTGTTAACGAGAAGAAAATAGAATACCGCTATTCATGATCTGATCTACACTGCTTCATTGCTGATATTCTTTTTTTGTTGTTTTGGTGGAAGCTATGTGTTCGTTGAAAGACCCTAGCAGCCAGTGATGTTTTCACGTGATATGAACTAAAATAAATAGAATTGCTACAGCAGCTACATGATGACTCGCAGATACATCCATCTCAAGAGTGATGCGCTGCATGACGCATGTGTCAGACTTCTTCGGAAAGCTCATTGCTGACTTTTCCCTCTCCCGCATTTCGTTCCTTGGCTTGTTATATTCCGAAACTTGAACCTGTATAAAGGTACAGTGATGTTAAAATAGTAAAGAGTAAATGCAGGATCTAATTGTTATGACATAGAAGTACCATTGAAAGTGGGATGAAATGCAACCAAGTGAAACGTTTGGTAAGGTTTGTTCACAAACAAAACAATACATTTACATACTCAAGTGTAATGCAGGAACTACATGTGGTGCAAGATCACACGGAAATCAATAATGTTGTTACAAGACTACATCACGCTGAGGAATCAAGACAGACAGCGAGAAAGACGACGTGATTCTGGGATGTGGGGCACGCTCTGGCTTGCCATCTCGGCTTAGGCTTGGCGTCGTGCAAATATATCTTAGCTGTAACCTCATTTTCTGTGTGCCCTCGCGTAACATTTTGGTAGAAGGTGCGGGGTAGCAAGGCATGACGGAGCTTCGCAGTGGACGCCAAGTTGCCGCTTCTAACATCTCTACCGACGGGGATGCTGCGCCAACAGCCATGACTCGCGCATCAATGGTGCCCACCTCACATGTGGTCATTGTGACCACTCTACCCCGCGATCCTGGCAACTTTTCACGCACAGACGGCAAAGACGTCGATGAGTGGCTTCAGCTCTACGAGCTCGTGAGTGAAAACCACAGATGGGACCCAACCGTGATGCTGGCAAAACTTATCGTTTACTTTAAAGCTACGGCCAAGGCGTGGTTCAGCAACAACGTGGAAGAGCTCACCAGCAGGGACGTATGTAAGACGAAGTTGCGCGAGTAGTTCGGCCCATCTGCCGGGTGCAGGCAGGCCGCTAAGAAAGAACTTGGTAACCGTGTCCAGACATCCATGGAGTCTTACCTGGCCTATATTCAAGATGTCTTGACTGTCTGCCGTAAAGCTGATAACACCATGACCGAAGCCGACAAGGTTGCACACGTACTCAAGGGCATCGCTGATGATGCCTTTAGCCTTCTTGTATTTAAAGGCTGTTCGACAGTTCAAGACGACATTAAGGAGTGCCGACGCATCCAAGAGGCCAAAAGCCGTCACATTGCCCTCCACTTCACCCGTTTTCCTAACACCTCAGCAACATCAACTTGTGAGGACCTCTGTTTTGAGACCCAGCCCAATCCACCCGCTGCTGATATTATGAGGGTCGTTCGACGCAAAATCGAAGCGATGTCACCTGCACCCTTGAGGTTCCTGACGCCGAACGATCCTCAGCCCACCATATCCCTCATACAGAGCGTTGTGCGCCAAGAATTGGCAAACGCGGGCCTTCAGACGATTTGTTCTGTGCACCAAGCCGATGTCCATCCGCGTACCTTGAACACACGTGAGCACTACCGGCGTCCTGCTCCACGTAACCGAGATCCAAACACATGGAGGACAGCTGACGACATGCCAATTTGCTTCCGTTGCGAACGAGTGGGACACATTTCGCGTCATTGCCGAAGCGCGTGGATCTCGCCCTCGCGGACAAACCCAAACTTCATGAACTTCGACACATCAGCCTGCTCTTCTGGCCAAGAAACTACCCGCCGTGATGACTCAGCTCATTACGACATGACCGCCACGACCAATGCCCAGTACAGCCTCTCGCCTTCACCACGACGTAGATTCTCGTGGTCTCTTCCGCCACCCCGTTGCCCATCTCCTTCCTTCGCCCGACGGTTTCCTTCGGGAAACTAACTGGTGCAGCTCGATCCTGTAGGTGATGCTGCTAATACAACTTGCCCTACAATTCTTCTGTTGACCCTCTCGACGAACCAGAACTTGATTTGTGTAAAAGTGGATGGTTTACCTGTTAAAGCTTTAGTCGACACTGGCGCCCAAATTTCTCTTATGAGCTCGCACATAACAGAAATAAAAAAAAACGCCACTCTCGCATTTGTAACCGCCTAAAGAAAGTCTTGACTCCAGCTCCTTCATGATGTGTTCGTGTTGCTGATGGCACTGCAACTGCCGCCGTTGGTGTCTGCACAGCAGGCGTTACTATAGCCGGACATCAACCCTCCATCCTCTTCACTGTTCTTACCAACTGCACCAATGATGTTATCTTCGGTCTAGACTTTTTGTCCGCCCATTCGGCCCTCATTGACTGTTCAGCTAGCATGGTCCAACTTGCCCTACTCTGTACGCCTGATACGCCCAGTCCACCCCAAGTTCGTCTCTGCTCTTCTGAATATGTCTGTTCGCCACCGCAAAGTTACCTGCATTGCCGTAATAGCGTCACCACCTGTACCTGATGGGGACTACGTGCTCACGCCCATTACATCCGTCCTTCTGACTCGCAATGTTACTTTTCCGCACACTATTTTTGCGTTAGGGGGAAACCGTGCTTCCATCCCTTTGCTGAACTTTGCTCTGTGTCCGCAAGTGCTTCCGTGTGGAATAGCCCTCGCCGCACTGACCTCCTCTGAGGATTGCGTCACCTCAGCGTTGTACCCCAGTGATGTCGTCACCCCTAACGCACGCAAGCCTGTTCTTCGACAGAGAGTCCATCTTCTAATGTGGAAAAATGATCGTGGTGGACCTTTTGCCGCATCAAACTGACGCGCTCCGCACGTCCTGGAATCGTATTTTGACGTATTCTACTTTTGTGACCGTCCGCTAGGTCAAACCAGCATTGTGAAGCACCACATTAACACTGGCGATGCATCTCCGGTACGTCGACAGCCGTACCACGTTTCTACTGCGGAGCGTCAGATAATTCAAAAGGAAGTCAAGAAGATGCTCGCCAAAAACATAGTTGAGCCATCTTCCAGTCCATCGGCTTCTCCTGTTGTTCTTGTTGAGAAAAAGGACAACAGTTGGTGATTCTGCGTCGACTACCGACGTCTGAACTGAAACACTAAGAAAGGCGTCTACCCGCTACCGCGCATTGGCGACACCCTGGGTTGCCTTCATGGCGCTAAGTATTTTTCCTCCATCAACCTTCTCTCAGGGTACTGGCAAATTGCTGCCGACGACATGGACCACGAGAAGACTGCTTTTGTGACACCTGATGGTCTTTACCAGTTTAAGGTCATGCCGTTCGGATTATGCAATGCTCCAGCCAGCTTCGAACGAATGATGGACAAACTCTTGCGCGGGTTCAAGTGGTCAATTTGCCCATGTTACTTCGACGACGTCATTCTGTTTTTCCCGACCTTTGAAACACACCTCAACCACCTTCCCTCCATCCTTTCTGTATTTCGTAACGCAGGACTGCAACTGAACTCATCGAAGTGCCACTTCGCACGCAAGCAAATAACCATGTTACGCCATCTTGTGGACTCCTCTGGCGTACGCCCTGATCCTGATAAAGTTCGAGCTGTGCAAAACTTCTTCGTCTCGACTAGCACTAAGGAAGTCTGAAACTTTTTTATGTCTATGTTCTTACTTCCGACGTTTTGTAAACAATTTTGCGAACGTGGCCCGACCTCTTACGGACTTGCTAAAGAAGGATGTTTCATTCTCTTGGGGAGCTGCGCAGGCTTCAGCGTTCTCCAATCTGATCGCGTTGGTCATAACACCACCCATTCTGGCCCATTTTGACATGTCAGCCCCAACAGAAGTCCACACTGATGCCAGCGGCCATAGAATCGACACTGTTTTGGTCCAGCATCAAAGCGGCTGTGCCCACGTTACCGAATATGCCAGCCGTCTGCTCTCTGCAGCCGAGCGGAACTACTCTATCATTGAACGGGAACGCCTTGCTCTAGTTTGGGCGATTGGCAAATTTCGGCCCTGCTTACATGGTCGTCGTTACACTGTCACAACTGATCACCACGCCCTCTGCTGGCTCTCGTCGTTAAAGGATCCCACTGGGCGTCTTGGTCGCTGGGCACTACGGCTCCAAGAATATGACTACTCAGTGTCTTACAAATCTGGTCGTTTACACCATGACGCTGACTGCTTGTCCCGCCATCCAGTGGACCCTCCTGAAACTTCAGATGAAGGGCCGCCATGTGTGCTCTCTCTCTTCTTTGAGCAACATCTGTTATAAACAGCGCCGAGATCCCGTCTTGCGTGACATGATTGAGAAGCTGAACTCTCCAACGCCCCATCCGTCTACTCGACTGTTTGTACTTAAAGAGGGCACCTTGTACCGCTAAAATGTCAACACCGATGGAGGCGGAAATGTTGTAGGCCCGTGTGCTCAGATTTGGGTGCACGTTAAAGAACCCCAGGTGGTCAAAATTTTTGGAGCCCTCCACTACGGCGTCTCTCATAATCATATATAGTGGTTTTGGGACGTTAAACCCCACATATCAATCAATCAAATGTCAACACAAGTGGGTGCGAACTGCTCCTTGTGGTGCCTTCCCACCTACGTTCGAGTGTTATCGCCCAGCTCCATGACGCCCCCACCACCGGTCACCTTGGTCTCACGCGGACTTACGACCGCATTCAGCGTCGATTTTACTGGCCCAGGCTTTATCGCTCCGTGCACCGCTAGATCGTCACTTGCGACCAGTGCCAGCGTCAAAAGAACCCCTATGAGTCCTGCCGGACTCCACCAGCCACTTTATATTCCTATTGACCCCTTCTTTCGAGTTGGTCTTGATCTCCTAGGCCCGTTCCATCAGTCTACCTTCGGAAACAAATGCATAGCTGTCGCTACAGATCACAAAACCCGGTAGGCCATCACGCGGGTTTTGCCAACCAGCTGTGCCACAGATGTTGCCGATTTTCTTCTGTACGATGTCATTTTTCATCATGGTGCTCTATGCCAACTCCTCACAGATTGTGGACGCTATTTCCCCTCGCGAGTTATTGACTACCTGCTTCGCCCTTGCAAAACCAAAAATAAATTTACGATGGCCTACCATCCACAAACTAATGGGCTTACCGAACGATTCAACCGGTAACGGAGATGCTTTACATGTACGTCTTCTCTGACCACCTAGACTGGGATGTTGCATTGCCATTTGTCACATTTGCATACAATTCCTCACGCCACGATACCGCTGGCTTTCACCATTCTACCTCTTATTTGGCCGTGACCCAACTCTACCTTTCGACACCATCTTTGTGACAGCTGTCAATTCGCCGACTCAATACGCCCATGACACTATCACCAAAACTAACAAAGCACGAGAAATTACTCGTAAGCGCCTCTCAGCATCGCAAGAACAACAGAAGCAACGTTACGACACACATCATCGTGACGTCTCCTTTACCCCCGGTTCCCTTGAGTTGTGGACACCGACTCGGCATGTTGGTCTCTCTGAGAAGCTGCTTTCCCGGTACTCAGGACGCTACCACGTCTTGCGCCAGGTGACCGATGTTACCTACGAGATAGCCCCGCTGAAGTCGTCATCTGCAATGTCTACAGACATCGTTCATGTCTCCCGACTTAAGCTCTACCACTCCGCCACATCATAGAAAACACCGAGACGGTGCTTCTGCACCCGGCGGTCATGTTACAAGACTATACACCACGCGGAAAAATCAAGACAGAAAGCGAGAAAGACGACGTGATTCTGGGATGTGGGGCACGTTCTGGCTTGCCATCTCTGCTTAGGCTTAGCGTGGTGCAAATATATCTTAGCTGTAACCTCGTTTCTCTGTGTGCCCTCCCGTAACAATATCAAGAGAAGCAGAAAAGCAACAATAAAGTTTTTCATTAAGATATTATTGAATACCGTTCTGTTAAAACTCTGAAGCTGACCTGTGTTTGATTTTTAACAATCGACTGGAGACTAGCTTCCCTGGCTATCAGGCAGGATAATGGTATATGTATGTTTGTGTGAAGAAAAATAAAGCACTGCACCTCACTTCACCTCAAGCAGCGCATCGTATATGCATCTATGAGTGCGGTGCTCGTGGAGCAAAAGGCATTTTGATATAAAGTGAACATGTTAAGTGAGTTGATTTATTGATAGACACGTGGGGTTTTATGTCCCGAAACCCTAATATGATTTGAGAGACACCGTAGTGAAGGGCTCCGGAAATTTCGGCCACCTGGGGTTCTTTAACGTGTACCCAAATCTGAGCACACGAGCCAACGAAATTTTCACCTCCATCGGAAATTAAGTCGCCGCAGCCGGGACTCGATCCCGCGACCTGTGGGTCAACAGCCGAGTACCTTAGCCAGTAGACCATGAGTGTGTTGAGTGAAGCAACTTCATTTGATTCCCTATAGGTGCGAGTTAACTCGACTTCATTTGGCTCAGTACACCCCAGGACGGTCATGTTAAACTGCCAGAGGGCCCTCACGTGGACCCTCTGACAGCCAGAAGAAAACACTATATCGTAGGTATAAAGTAAACAGCACAATGATGAGGCTATGAAAAGGCGGTGCAGTGTAACTACGTTTAAAGGGATGCAGAGGTACCCAATTTTCGTATATAGCAAACTGTATATTGGATATTTGCTCAGTGACTTAATTTAGGTGACAATCACTTTTTTGATGAAGAAACCCAGATTGTGCGTGCCACCCCTACATCAGTAGCACGAAAGAAATCTTTGGCTCGTTAAAGCATTTATATATGAAAACTAGAATAAAAAGTGAATTAAACGTTGAAAGGTGACGTACATGAACTTTTATTGCGTAGCTAGAACATTACAAATTTTCTTTCAAGTTTGGTTAGAAAAGCTGAGAGACTTTTTGCTATCCTGTGAAATAAAAAACTGGGTAAACAACGCATTTATAGGCACCTATCTCTTCTAGCTCTTCTGCCTGTTCCCCGAATACTATCGATACCAACACTTGAATGGCATAACATGACTGTATGACAAGCATATGTGCCAAACCATAACATGAAAATCATGAATGACATGAATGTGGTGAATTTCATGATATGCATGTTATTGCTGCTCTTGCGACGGTTTGCTAACCTACGGTTTCTTAACATGACACATTGCAGCACTGATATGGTATGACATGACTACACGGCGAACATAAGTGACAGACTCTTACGTGAAAATCATGACACGCATGTCATGAAAGTAATGAACACTCGCCACGCTCATGGTATGCTCGCCCTCATTTCGCTTTTTTCACATACACCGAGTTTGGTATTAAGGGACGTGATTGTAGGAGGAAGGTATACGGCTGGTGCAAACATGGTAATCATGAGATGCGTGTCATGTAAGAACAAGACTACACACCTCAATCATATTGTCTCGCGGCTGTTTCGCTTCACATATATCAAATTCGGTATTACATGACGCGAACGGACGACGACGGCTATTCACACGACCAAACATGATACTCAAGATATGCGTGGTATGTAAAACATGACTACATACTACGCCCATAGTGCGCTCGTGGTTTTTTCACTTGCTTTACATACAAACAATTTGGCGTTATGTGAGGTAAACAGATGATGAAAGTACATGACTAGAGCAAACATGAAAATGAAGACATGCGTGTCGTGTAAGAATATGAGAACACACCACGCCCAGAATGCGCTCGCGGCAGTGTGAATGAACGATGAAGCAAATCACTCGTCCAAGAACGATAATCATGACATGAATGTAATGTAAAGCATGAAAACATTCTACACTCACAGGGCACTCGCGGCTGTTTTGCTAGCTTCACATATTCAAAATTTGGTATCTCCTTATGTGAATGTAGGACGAAGACGTCCAAATATGATAATCATGATACGCGTGTTATGCAAAACATGCCTACATGTTACGCTCACAGCGTGCCCATGATCGTTTCGCTACTTCCACATATACCAAGCTTGGTATTGCGTGACGTGCATAGATGACAAAAATGAAATTTCATATGCAAACATGATAATCTTGACATGCGTGTCATGTGTTAATTAAAACATGACTACGTGCTACGCTCGTAGCGTGCTCGTGGCAGTTTTTCTAGTTCCACATTACCAAATTTGGTATCACGTGACGTCAATAGATGACAAAAATAAATGACGTTTCTAAACACAATAATCATGAAGTGAAAGTCCAGTACGACATTACTAACGTCCGACTCACACCATTGTGCTCATTTTAAAGTGACATATCAACCTTCCTTACTCATGCTTCACAGATTATCGATTCTCCCTGTACGTGGGACCTGCCAATTCTTTTTTATTGCGCTATTACTTCCAGTACTTGTATGACAGACGAATTTAGTTTAACGTAGGTGGACAATTTGGAGAGACAAATGTGAGAACGACAGACGTACGTCAGACCCCATGCGTCCGCTGAGTTTCTTGGGTCCCCGTATCCAACAGATTTGTCACGGAACTTTCGAACAAGCAATGCTATCTTGTGCTTTTCGTGTTTCTAGGCTACAGACGAAGACACTACCTCAGCGAACTAAAACCCCTTGCTGAAGAAGCGTTTTTTTATTGCAAGGCAAGTGGCGGAAACCATCGCACGATCTCTTCGCCTTTTCCAGCAGAAAGATATAACGCTGCGCACAATCTGACGCGCGTTCTCTGCGAGTATCTTCTTGAACGGTAACTGACGACGTGTTCACAGCGAAGACAGATCAGCATTACTGAAGTGGCTCACTGTGAGCTGTGGAGGTTGTGATAAGACGGGGCTGAAAGTGAGAGCTGCCGTTGTGATAGGCAAGACTTCGCAGACAAAGACAACTTTTCGTAAGGGGGCAGACACTGGACAAGATTTTTCTGGCTGCCCAGAGGCATAGGGTGACTGTAGTCTTTCTCATTCAATACTGCATCCTGCGTTCAAGTAGAGTAGCCAACTATTTATCTTGAGAACGTCCCACCATATTCTATGTGAGTTCGTGCGGGTGTTTGTATGTGCGCGTGTACAATAAACACGTGAAAGATTGGACTATTTCAAAAAGTCCAAGTCCAACCCTTTCTGACCTAGCTACTCCAGTGCCCATTTGAAGTGATTCACACTCTCAAGCCTTTTGAAGCACATAGATGTTGTTATTTTTAAAAAGTGTAAGCACAGACTACTACTCGTAGTGTCCCTTTGGTGGGCCATCTGACTGAAATTTGCTGACTTGCCCCCTGCGTATAGTTTTTTTAATGCAAGGAAAAGTGCCGCTTAAGGTTGCCTCGTACATGGCGCACGCAATCCAAGTGTTAAAATCTATTGCACGTCTTCAAAACACGTGGAGAGACTGTATATATTGCAGATGCGTGTTCGCCACAATAGGCGGCAACTCTCCCTTTATGTGTGAAATTAAGATTGTCTGATAAGATTGCAATTACGTAGATACGAGTAAAGTGGGCCATCGAATTAAACTCCAGGCATTGGCGTGTCATTAGAAGATTGAGTAAAAACACGCAAAAATGCTGTGACGTTCCTTTATTGTCGCGCTAACGTAGTAGAAGTGATACCAGTCATAGTAGCAGTAGTACCAGCTGAAACTGTAGTAGTAAATTGATAAATTTTGAAGGATATTTTATTCGAAAAAATTGACGGCAGATACACGATGTTAATGATGATGAGACTGGGCGAAACTTTTGGAAGTAATACCGTGAAATTTTCTTCCGTTAATTCGCCCGATGAAAAACACCTGGCGTCTTTCGTTAGGCAGCAGGCGTCTTCTTTTTGTTTTGCTTTAGAAACATTTGGCGTCTTTTCGTTTTGCTTTCAGAAAACATCTGGCGTCTTTCGTTAGTTTATTTCATCAATCAACGGCGTTTTGAGCAAAAATTTTTTATTGTTTGATTACGCACAGGAGAAATCTCACCAGGCACTACCTTGGAGGTAAACAATGGCTGCTACTGGGAATAAGAGACAGCAGAAGTCAGCTTTTAACACTTCTACTTCTACTAACGTTTCCTACTGGAACATGTAAATGGCTGCTAATAGGGAATGAGGGACAGGAGCGTTCGGCTTTTAGTGAACGCGCGCATTCCGTGAACTTTTTAATGTTCACCAAAGCACAGGAGAAATCTCCCACTGGCACCACGTTGCAGGTTAAAATATAACACTTTACGCACTACGACTGAGACTACGAGGGACGAACAAGTGCCGCTTTAAGGAAATTCGCCCCTAAAACTACGACATAAGAGAGATGCGAATGCTTCGTACATTTCACTAACCTAAGGTTCTTAAAGTGCACAATAATATAAGCACATGGACCTCAATCACTTCGCCTCCATCGAAATGAGGCTGCTGTGGCTACGATAAGATCCCACCAATAGAAGTAATGGTACTAGTGGGCCAGTAGGACGATTGGTAGAGAAAATAAGCAGTGGACGGTGTAGTAGCCTCAGCAGCAGTAGTAGTAGTAGTAGTTGTAGTAGTAATAGTAGTAGTAGTAGTAGTAGTAGGGGCAGTTGTAGTCATAGCATCAGTAGTAGGCTGTTTACGTGGTAAACCAATCAGACAGCTGCGAAATAAAAATCATTAAAGACGACTTCACTGTAATCCTCTAGCTCGAGCCACCCGTACCTCAAAGTTGATTATCGCTGGTTACGAAGGGAATGGGAACGACAGGGACAGTTTGGAGCTGTGTATCGTGGCCACAACGTTTACAACTTCAGCTAAAGTCCCAAAGCATGGCCTATAAAAGCCGCGTGTGCGAAGATAAGTTGACATATGTTGCCATAGTTATGGTATGTATGCTGATTAGTCTTCGAATGAGTGAAATGGCTGATAACAAAACGGTAATGAGGTTAGTTGGCACATTTTCGTGCAAGTAGGGAGTTGCACTCTGCGGGAACAAAAGCACCAGAGATGACACAGTGAAATGCGCAAACTAATAACTTCTTTATTTTGATTGTGAACAGCCTTCTGTACGAAAAAACGAGAGAGAAAAAAAACAAAGGAGGGAAGAGGAGTTCAGCGACAGAAAAGAGAATATTAGGGGCGAAGCTCCTTAGGGCGTGGGCTGTGCGTCCCCTGTAGCCTGTATGTAGCCACCTCTAGTTTAGTTCTTGCAGTGTTCACTAGATGGCGGTACCGTCCCCTGTATGTAGCCACCTTTAGTTTAGTTCTTGCAGTGTTCACTAGATGGCGGTACCATCTCCTGTATGTAGCCACCTCTCGTTTAGTTCTTGTAGTGTTTACTAGATGGTGGTACTTGTAGCTGATGATGAAAAGATGCAAGATGTTATAAACTAGAAAGCGGTACTTGTAGTTGATGAAAGACGCGAGATCTTATAAAATAGGAATGATGTCACATATGGCGCATGTCATTGGTTGAAGGCAATCGTTCGATTTAGTGTGGCGACGTACGCTAGGGGGAGCGATGTAATAAAATCGAGTGGGCAAAATGTACAGAGGATTCATGGTTTACCAGGTTTACCTCCGGAGCTTCGCCCACTCATCATCATTCACTTCGGGGATATGGCGGAATTTTTAAAAAGGAACATATCCGGGCCCTGAACAATTTCACTGAAACTTGTAAAGACATACGTAGGGAGTGATACGGTATTCTACAAAAGCTAACTTCTTTCTAACCGAGAGTTATCGAGGTTGTTAACGCACCCTTCTTTGTAGTGCATGTAGAAATCTTCAATAGTTTTCCTCTCATTATGATCAGAAGAATGTACCAAAACTTTTGTGTCACGAAATATCGCTGTGTACTTATATTCTGGGCAGTGGGAAGCGAAATGACCAGCGTGCGTTGGAAGCGACACAGAACAATCGATCTATTTTAGTCTCTCATTAATTCACCTCAGAGTCTAGCCTATATATTGCCGTTTCTTTTTTCTTATAGATAAGGCCTCTCACGACCAAAATAAAGTGGTTGTGCGTTGTGCATCACTCTGTGTCAACTCTCGTTTTTTTTCGCACCCTGCAGTGCCTCACAGACCTGTAGCACAATAAAGCATTGTTTTTGTACCCAACAGATGTTAAATTATCAACCATGAGTCGCCACAAACCAAAATATATTACGGTCTCGAAATAACAAAATTTCATATTGCTTAGAATAAGTGTAAACAATTTAGAGTACTTGGTACTCTGTTATGGGAGGGCTGAAAGCCGTCACGTGGGCTTGACACTTGGTCAGGGTGCATCGACAAACATTCTGCAGCTTAGCAGCTAAGGGAAGCTCAAAGTGCCAATTACATTACGACTCCAGAACGTCAGAACACAATTCATGAAATGTTTTGGACTGCAAAGACAAAACCATGACCAGGCAGCCATTGAAACAGTCGAGCATTACGAGAGAGGACTTTGAGCCAAATCTTTGTCGGTATGCCAACCAGTCAAATTGTGAAAAACTTCCTCGACTGCTTAAGCTACAGCTGTGAGAGTTATCATTTTAGTAGATAGGTATCGCGAATAAATTTACTGTTAGTGTAAATATTGGAGAAAATTACAACTCGTTGAAATCTGTTAGGAATAGCCTTTTCCTATTATATACCATAACGATACTGCAAAACAACTGGCTGCCAACCCACAATAACAACGTGAATGTCCAGGGGAGCTGTATCTAACACCAAAGGTGGTGGTAAGCATTTCCTTGCTTACTAGAGGCGCTTTAGAGTCTGTCTGTCTGTCTGTCTGTCTGTCTGTCTGTCTGTCTGTCTGTCTGTCTGTGCGTCCATTCATCCATCCATCCGTCTGTCTGTCTGTCTGTCTGTCTGTCTGTCTATCTGTCTGTCTGTCTGTCTGTCTATCTATCTAACTATCTATCCATCTATCTATCTATCTATCTATCTATCTATCTATCTATCTGTCTATCTATCTATCTATCTATATCTATCTATCTATCTATCTATCTCTCTATCTCTCTATCTATCTATGTGCTTTCCTGATCACCACTTTAGCTTGGGGTTTCCAAAAGTTAGTATAGGAGGGTAATACATTTTCGCGAATATAACTCGCTGGCCATTGTGAACGATGTCACAATACCGTCGCGTACGTAGCCAAACCTTTTCAGCCAGAAGTGAGGGTCCTAACCGCGGGCGGGTATTGTCCCCAAGCATGCGGCTATGTGTCACAGATGATTGGCAGTTTGCCCACTCAGGAACGGCGAGAACAGACATAGGTACCTTTAACGTGAGATCATTAATAAAAGAATTTACAGAATATCCACAGAGGAAAAGATGATGAGTGAAGCGAAGCATCCATCCATCCATCCGCTCCTCCGTTCATCTGTCTTTCTGTCTATGTGTCTATCCGTTCGTCTGCCCTAGTATCTGTCTCTTTGTCCGTCTGTTTGCCTGTCGGTCCGTGGGCCTCTGTCTGTCTGTCCACCCGTCTGTCAATGTTTTTGTCTGTTCGCTCATATCAATGAGTTCGACATCGCTTTTAACAAAAAAAACTAACTCATTTAATGTGGAACATGAAGCAACACTGCAAAGAAACGGCCATTAAAAAAGCTAAAGAAGCACAGCAAGGTTAACGAGAAAAAATATCTCCGGTTGACTGCGCTGCACATGTTTAGAGGAAATGGCTCTGAAAGAATTAAAAAGAAGAAAAGTCTATAACTTCGGTGGAAAATGATTCTCTTTGCATCGAATGTAACACACGACGAACGACTCTCTTAACATTCTAAATGTCGCAGGAAATGTGGCTTTCCGAGAAAAACAAATAACGCACAGCGTCGTCAGCATCGTGGGGAAACAGTGATAGCGCAAAGCAAATATGTGTTCGAAAACTGGCCGTGTAGCAAACAACAAACCTTCCAATCACCTCCTGAACACAGTGTCAGAGGTGAGAAAGAAATTTCAAAACCCGGTGGGAAGGGGGCACCTTACCGTAATCGTGACTGCCTCTTGTTTGTTGTAACGTGTAACTTGTTACTTGTACATGTTACTAGCCAGCATCGATCCTTTTGATTAAATGATACACCGGATAGCACTCATTCGATGCTTCGCTAGAGATAATGCGAGGACGTTGAGCTCGCCGCTGATAGTGCGGAAAGGAGGTGCGGGAGAAACGCTCAACAAAAACACTTCAGAAACAGCTTCCCTTCAATAATGGGTATCCCCGAGCTCCAGCTGTGAAGCTTGCCTTGTGCAGCTGTTTCTTTAGTGCCCAGCAGTGCATCGAACCGATAACTCTGTTTGAGCGCCACGTTGCGCACCAGTGTATAATAGTGTGAACTCGGCTAGCCATTTGATAAAAGCGGGATTCGGCGCGCTCAAAAAGTTAGCGGGAAAGAGCCATTCTAAGTGCCGAATTCAAGAGGTAAGTTTTGCATCGTTCTTTTTTTTTACAGAAAATCAGCTTTTACGGTCGAGATTTACTGTGTGTCGCAGGTAGAAAGTTAGCGTCATGAACTGGTGCGCGCTTATTATGTGCCCAAGTACACAAATGGTGAACAGGAGATGCTGTAAGGTGCGGCTCCTAATCGCCGTTCACCATCCGTGTGCAGTGCTGTGAGTATAGCGTAACTTTCCGAATTTCTGTAACACAAACGCGAAACTGGAATTTCACAGCAGAGCTGTCATGGTGGAAGTTAGCCGCTATAGGAGATGGGAAGTTATGGTCAATAATAAAGAGCATGCGCTTTCTTCGTCCCCTTCTTTCTCTAAGCATGAAGGGAGAGCGAAAGAACGCAAAAAGCGGAATAGAATGAAAGGCAAAGATGCTGGTAATGCTCGTTAGAGAGCACACAAGGAATGCCGGAATATGCGATTAATGGGAAAGCAATTCCGAAACCCTACTGTACGCAAGTAAAAAAATGCCATTGATTCAGAACTTCATTAGTACGAAGAAACAAAGGCGTTACGTATAAGGTGTATCTGCGGGCCCAGCTTTCGTTACTAAATGAAATGAGTTCTATGAAATAGTTAAATGGGTTTGTAACATTAGAGTCATTACTACTTGGTATGACTTGGTGAGAGTGATGTCGGCTACAGACGGTCTCATATATGACTTGGTTAGGACAGAGATAGACCCCTTGGTAAAGTAGGGCGGATGCACTCTTTCTTAAATTTATGCAGCGAGATATAACAGTAATAACAAAAAATGACTGTTCAACACAAAAGGCTATTTCTTTCTTTTGCGACAACCACGAGGTGCTCAGTGAACCATTATGTAGCAAAGTTTGTTTCATTATGCGGGAGTCATGGGTTTCATAATCAAACAAAGCAATTGCAGCCTCTGCCTATTATTATTGTTTTGTTTCTTTTTTTCGTCAAGGAAAGTCAGTGCATAGTATCCGACACATGCTTATTCATTTCATCTGTCATGTGCGTCACTAACCGGAAACGGGGTTCTTTCACCTTCAAGCTAAAATCATGAAAAAGTTGTTTCGCGGGCATATGTAAGCAAAAGTTTTTCCACTGATCATTTTTTTTCCTGTGTAGCGTTCATATTGATAACGTTTGTCTTTGCATTATTTTGAACAGCTTGTTCCTCTTTCATGCCCGGCATGTAATGCCTCATGCTATAATTAAACCACGTGTCGGCTGCTGCAGCTACTAAAACAGCATGCTTGTTGCAGCCGAACGAGACAGCAGCGATGACTGTGGAAGTTAGACCACGCCCTGGCGGACCCGTGTACCTCGACGTCGATGGCTTGCGAATCAACAAGCGCTTCTCACCGACGGTTGTGCGTGGTGCTGTGCGTTACCGAGCCACTGCCAACGACACCTTCCTGCTGTCGTACCCAAAGTGTGGGACTCACTGGGCGCAGCAGATAGCCTTCCTTATCAGTCATCGAGGCATTCCACCGGCCAATGCCCTGGAACTTCACATGTACGCGCCTTCGCTCGAGAAGTTTGGCGCCGAGACATTGGCAGAACTTCCCGACAGAGGCCTGATTCGTTCGCACTTGCCCTACGACCTCGTGCCGAAGCATCCTCAAGCAAAGTACGTTTTCGTGTGCAGAAATCCAAAGGACGTCTGCGTATCATTCTTCTACCACACGAAATCACTGCCGGAGTGCGGCTTCGTAGACGGCAAGTTCGAGGACTTCTTCGAGATTTTTATGGAAGGTAAAACCGATTTCGGTGATTACTTTGAGCACGTACTGCCGTGGTACCAACGCCGTGATGATGATAATGTGCTGTTTCTAAACTACGAGAACATGAAGAGTGACCCTAGAAGACATGTCCTCGAGATGGCTGCCTTCTTGGACAAGGATTGTTACCATGAGCTTTTGCGGAATGAAAGCATGTTGGCTGATGTTCTGATGTACAGTAGTTCGGAGTGCATGAAAAAGGAAGCTTTGAACGGTCATGTGGCACAAACTAGAAAGTGCACTTCAAAGGCCGCTGTACCGGAGATAATGTGCGTGTTGTTTGAAACTCCCGGTTCGATTAGACAGGTCAGTAACGTAGTACGTTCCGCACGCACCGGTGGCTGGAAGGAGCACTTCACATCAGAGATGAACAAAAGGATGGAAAAGAAGATTCTCGAAAAGTTTGCACAAACTGATCTTATCTCCCTGTGGAGGCAATACGGGATTATCTCTTGAGTTTAGACCTCTCGGTCCATTCTTCATTTTGTCAAGTACCCAAACAACGTCATTCTTGTTCAAATTTCAGCGAGATCGCGTTCTTCATTGTTGTTTTTATGTTACATCGTTGAAAAGCGTATATATTTGAATCGCTTTCCAGAATTCGCAATGTTTATTTTGAAAGCTTTACGGCAGTCTTTGAAGCCCTTATGTCTTCAATAGCTTGTTTGTTTTTGCTTCATTCCTGCGCATGTTTTGTAAGTAAAAGCAAAACTATCTGTTCCTCTTGCTTCCTGGGCTGGCTTTATTGTGTGCGTGTCAGTTTCACATGATGTTTAAAAAAATACAGATCATGCTCGGAGGCATTGAAAAAGTTTTTTTTTTCCTGGCCCGAGAGTTTCAGTCGGAAGCAATAGGTAATTGGGGAAATCGAAAGTTACGTGCTCACTTGAGAGTATAAGTACACAGCGCTGTGTGTGTGTGTGTGTGTGTGTGTGTGTGTCTTTTCTAAAAGTTCCGTCTTTTTTGCGCTGATAAATCAGTCTAAAGAATCATGAATCAACTCGCCCAAGCAACAGTTCTAGATAAGGACACCATTACCACTTTAAAATCATGAAACCCTATCCAATCCGCACGTTGAATGAAAACAACTTCGGACGGTGACAGATTGCAGGTCCCGCACAAGCGCTTCTAAAGGACCTTGTACGGCATCATTCTTACTTGAAACTATTTACAGTAAAATACCAAGTGATCAAAAATACTTGAAACGAACGATTCAGTCGTGCGAAATTTTGAAATCCCTTGCCGAATTACCATCGGACGCAATTATACCGCATTTTGGTTTAAAAAAACTAATGGGGAGAACACTTCAGTTTACGAACATGTTGTGCGTCATCATCCAATTGAATTTCCTCAAAGACTAACTACTGACAGAGCGTTGCGTTTTCAGGACTATATTACCTGCGACCCCGCCAATGAGACATGCGCCACACTATCTGCGGAAAAGATAGTAAGTAGCGAATCTTCTAGCCAGGAAAGAAGAAGAGTGTAAAAAAAGTAACCCTCGTAAAAGAAGCGTGAAGAGTTCCGGCAAAGAAAACCACCAACGTACTTGAAAAAAGTGCAGTGTTTCTCTGCCCAGTAGAGTGCATTACCCAAGAAAATTTATGAGAGCGTGGACACATTCACATAATTCAAGACCTCGACAGTCGTAAGTATGCAAGGACCGCAAAGTATTACTATATCTTCCGAAACATGCTAAATAACCAGAAATATACATTCATATAAGCAACTTCGCAAATAGAACAGCTGCAATTTAAACTAAAGAAATGTAAAATTTAATGCCTTGTTTTTTCAGTGGACACAATACTAATGATAATTATTAGACAACAATGCAAACCACAGTATACACCAGAATGCAGTGAGTTCAGTTCGCGCCACCGGTTTTAGGAAGTGCGTCGCGCCATGGTCACAAGAGCGGTGAAGAAACACCCTGAATAGCGATGCTTGCTAGCCGACACACGGCAAATCACACGTGAAACTTCCATATCTCATGTGTGACTGTTCGAATGTGTTGCGCTTTGCCTCTCCTGAAAATTCGTGCTTTCTTTTGCGTGCGTGAAACGTCTAGACCATCCTCGACAGTCCTGAATGTCTACAACACGTGCATCGCAGACTGCACAAATAACTCGTTCAGCCACGTACTATCGTGATGGAAAGAAACTTGAACAGCTGAAAGTGTGCCCTGGACTGTCGCGAAACCGTAGCACTAGAATCCCGCTCCAGCTTGCCCTCATGCATGGCATGTGCTTATAATTCGTCAATCGGGCCTGGCTTTGAGAACACACACGCGGTGCAAAATGCCAGCCAGATAAAGAGAAAAACAACTTCAATTAAGCCCAAAGAGACTAACCGGGAACGACCCGCTGGCACCCTCGGTTGTCCGCTGGCTGCTTCTAAGTTGGATACGCTAGGTCATGCCTCTACGCTCTTTCATGGGTCCTCTGGACGGCCGTTGACTGGATATTCAGTGCAGTATTCGTGATGGCGTCTCCCCAGTCTTGTTCGCTGATAAGTGACGTGTCCCGCAACGCCGAACACCGCCACTGCATGACTGCTATAGTGCTGAAATCTTCACCGCAATCCGAGCGTTGTGGAGCGACACACCAGTCAAATAAGCTTGGTAAACCTCTCGGGGGATGTGAACTACTCTGGGGCATGAGCGTGATCGCCTGTGCTCTGCAGTTTCGGGTGTGCAGCCAGAGAAAGATTTTAATGTGCTATGTTGACTATGGCCTAGATTTACCTACCGATGGTTAAGACATGTCGCAGTTCGACTGGGTTGAAAGCGAGACTTTCTACTTTCAAGTTTCTTTGCATGGCGATAGTAAGCCATCACGTTTGTACCAAATGTTCGCGGTATGCGTGCATGCGTGAGTTATAAAACCTCCTATGATTGGCATGCGGCCTGCGAAAGAGTACGGCAACTATTTGGTGCCGCACACTATATATACAGGCATACTGCACTCAAATTACTGCTGCATTGTGAAGTATTGGGCATCCGGCTTGAATAGAGGCAGTAAGTAAGTTAATTTACGCATATGCTTCACAGGGCTCGTACTTATAAAGAGCGAAGCTTCATAGGCCTCCACTTCACCGTAATCGCCATCGTCGCTGTCGTAGCCACCGTAGAAGCAGCCCCGCCACAATACCGCTCCCCACATACGCCTGCTCTACGTAGTGAACCTCACGGTCGACGCAAGAACATGCAGCGCTGCTGTTCCATCTTGCATAGGGATCCTTCATGTGCAGGCTGCCGTCGTTTTTTTGGTGGCACACACATGAGGGCTTCCTAATCATGCATTATGATTCATGCCTTCGCAGACCACACACAATGTACGAAGAAAGCCATCGCGGGAGAAACAACCAATGCGTCGCAAGTGGCTATCCTTCGTGCGTCTCAGCTCACTGTGGCATGTGCGTCACCCCCACCTTCACAAGTTATCCGCGTGTATATGTGCCGGCTCGTGAGTGGAGCTGCGAACCTGTACTGGTTCCAAAAATTCCGCCATCTCAACGAAGTACATCTTCATAGAGGAGCTTGCTCGGAACTGATTGGCAGAACCCGTGAATCATCCGTGGCAGTGTTATACCATCTTATAAAGGCATAACTTCTTGATACAAGCGTAATTGCTTATGCCCTTACACAAGCTGTAAGTATTTACATGTCAGTGCAATTATATACAAGGATTACATTACTGAATAGCAAGTTGTGGGACGCATTTCCTTTTTAAGATGACAATTTTGTGGTTGGTGACGTATGTGGCAAAAAGATCTTAAAATATAGGTTGCAGTTGAAAGTTGGAGAAAGGAACGTCCATATAAGTCCCGAGTCGATGTCCTCTTGCCGCCGCTTTCGCGCCGCCTCTGCTACGTGGGCGCCCACTGGGGGTCAGAAATCAGAAATCAGAAATTCTTTTATTTTCCAACGAAATTGTTGGGGGTCCTTCGGGCGAAAAGCTGCACAGTACAACTTGAATGTGCCAGAAGGCCCTCACGTGGCAGCAGTAACACTAAAACCAAACATAAATACAGATGTTTAGCATATATCCAAATATAATACACCATTTTAATTGAAACTAGGAACTTGCAACATGTTAAATAACACTATCGATTTCCCACGAACACATGGTACTTAAAAATAACATAGAAATGTAATACATATGCGAGAAGAGATGTGACAGTACATTGTGATACATAAGAAACAATAGTATTTACAACACTAAGAAAAGCACTGCTATTAATATGACTGTGATGCACAATATGATGATACTTTGTATATTGAAACACTGAGCACGAAGTAGATAATATAACAGAAAATGCTAAATTGTAATAACAATATCTTTTATATGTTCATTCCGATTTACAAAGGTATTGTCTAATTTGTTTTCGAGTCAAAGTATTCGGAATAAATGTTTCCCCTTGCACTTTATTTAACAACGAAGGCAGGCTATGTCGTAGTGACTGCATAAGATAATTTGTGCGTCTGAATGGCACTAACCACCTGTCTTGGCTACGAGTGCGCGAGTCACTTTTTTGTATTCGAGTCGTGACGTTTGTTTTAGGAAGGATTTGATATTGTCCGAGCCAAAACAAAATGAATATAAAAGTCGGTATTCGTAAAGATTTGTTGCACGTACTATATTATGTTTTTTGAAAAAGTTGAGCGCTAGGTTGAAAATAGGGTACATTGGCTATTTGTCGAAGCGCGCGTTTTTGAAGTTGAAGAAGTGTACGAATATTAGCTTTCGTGCTGGTGGCCCATACAAGCGCACAATAGTGAAGATGCGATTCAAACAAGGCGTAATATATTTGCAACTTCACCTTCTCAGGAAAAAAATGTCTACAACGAGACAGTACACCAGCGGCAGATGACAACGATATTTATATTAGTTCAACGTGATCGGTCCAATTCATGTGTTCTGAAAACGTAACGCCTAACACTTTGTATTTCCTCAAAATTTCAAGCGGAGCACCGTCTAAGAATAATTCTTGATTGAAACAAGACTGGCTGCCTCTCGCCCTGAACGATATGGCTTTTGATTTTGAGCTGTTATTTGTTAGAGCATTATTACGAGACCACGCCGACAGATTAGAAAGAATATTCCGAGATTTCTGCGACAGATAATCAAGTTCATGGCCAGAGACAAACTTGTATCGTCAGCATACAGCACAATGGATGCATCACTAACAATTTCAGCAATGTAATTTATATAGACATTAAATAAGGTCGGTCCCAATACGCTACCCTGCGGTACTCCCGATTTAATTTCGCGATATGAAGAGCAGAAAATTTCAATAGCAATGCACTGAGTCGGCCCGGAGAGATATGATATGATATGATCAAAACAACAAGTTTGCCACGCCCCGAATGCCGTAGCTCTCAAGCTTTCTTATTGAAATTTCAAGATTTAAGCGATCGAATGCCTTGCTATAGTCTATAAATACACTCAAAGTTAGTTTTCCCGCATCAATGTTATCAATTATTAGCTCCTTTTGACATAACAATGCCGTCTCGGTCGACCTGCCTGGGCGGAATCCGTGCTGACAGTCAGACAGAATGTTATTCTTTAAAAAAAGTCATTAATTCTAGCTGAGATCACCTTCTCTAAACCCTTAGAAAAGGTGGACAGAATAGAAATAGGCCTATAGTTCCCTAAGTCATTTCGATTACCGCCTTTGAAAATCACTGAGACCCTGGCTTTCTTCTTAGCGCTTGGAAAATGGCCAGTTTATAGAACAAGTATAAACACAAATGCAAGGTGGATTGCGATGACGTCAATTACATTTTTTTTTGTCTGATTTGAATGCCATCTGCATCAACAGCATTGCTGTGTTTTAGGCCCAAAAAAGTACGAGATATCTCAGTGTGATCAGTCGGCTCGAAAAAAATGCTATGCATACATCGGTTAACAGCTGTGCCAGTGACCTGGCGACGAGCTTTTTTCGCAGCACAAAGTGCACATGATGCGTTACACGTGTGGTGGGTACTTCGCTTATTAGCAAAATTACGAATGGCATAGGGGCATTATGGGTGCTTCCGTTCTTCACGAAAGTTACAACGGGTGTGTATCGGGTACACTGCACAGCTGCACCTCTTGCGACCGCTCCAAGGGACATGCCTCGAGCGTAAAAAGCCTAGCGAGAAAGCTCCTAAAATGTTTCCTCCCCTACTGCCATTATGAAAGCCAGCAGCGAGATCAGATGCATAGTCGTTTTGGTCCCATTTCTAAGAAGCTTCGCTCCTTGGTCTTATTCCTATAGGGAACAACGATTATTGTTTCTTGAAGATTTCAATGATCCACTAGTGGTGCAATGGAAGTTTGCGCAATCTGAAAGCACATCACATGATCTATTCCCGCGTCGGGTAGTTACTTCGACAGACAGTGCTGAGTAATATCTTCGTCTGCGTCGATTGTTTTTTGCAGGTAAAGACGTCGCAGCGGTGCCAGGATGTCTTCTTAAAAGCGGGAGTGGTGTGAAATGCGTTTCCTCCTATTTTGAAGTCCCAGAGAAGTCGCTTTCCATGTTAACTCAGCAAAATATATGCCCACCTTGGCATTTATGAGCAAAATGGCGACTGGGTCGCACCCAGAAGCCTATCTAGGCCCCTGGGTGCTAGATAAACCTGCTATGGTCTATAGGGGACGTTATTAGTCGTTATTGTGTTGTAAATGAGAAGGAAAAAGTTGGACAAAAAGACAAGTGGCCGTGGGGATGGACGAAACCTGCGAGCTTCGAATAACGCATCCATGCTACGTGACGTCAACAGACAGGCCAAAGTGTTCCACACTCGTCGTCGTAGCTATATGCTAGTGGCACTTACTGACGCTCCCTCGTTTATATATTAAGATATATACCACATAGACTGGTCGTCGCGGGGTGGGAGAGGGGGATAGCCGTCGTTGTATAGATAAGTTAGCAGAACGGTCAGCGCATTATTCGAAGCTCACAGGTTGGATCCCATTATTCGAAGGTCGCAGGTCCTGGCGTCAAGGGCAGAAAACTGGGCCATGAATTTGATTTCTTTTTCCTGTATGAAGAATAATTTAACATAACTAGACATTATGATAGGCCAATATGTGAAAAAGTGTTTTTTAGACCGTCGCTGTTAGGCGCTCAATTCGACGTTGACTGGTATCACCATCGGTGGCGTAACCAACGTAGATGAAAAACTGAAATAAAAAACATATCTAGAGCCGAATGGCATTTTAACTCGTGCCCTCTAAGTGGCAGCCGAACACTTCTCCACAGAGCCGCGCTGGTACCGGAAGCCAATCTGCTAAACTACAATGTACAGGCGTCATATCACGCAAGTAATCCCTCGAACGTCGTGTGTAATAGCGTGGTAGAGGAGTAAAATAACACTCAGAAAACACAACGCCAAATGCATAGGGAGTATGTGTTTTAATGTTTCCCACCCTGGTAAAAGTGCTTATAGCCATAATTTGTCCGTCGTACTCAGCCACATGGAGGATCACCGAAGAGCACATAGCATTTTACAGATGTGTAGCGGCTACCTTACATAACCGCAAAAAGAGCAGGTGTAGTGGGTGCTGTTTTACTTGACAGAAATGATTCATGCTGTAGATAGCTTGCAGTACGCCAAACTTATAAGCAGTGTTAGCCTTGCCCATGGAGTAACAAACTGTAGTGGAGGTGTAATTTTGCTCCTTGGGGCGAAAGGTAGCGTCACAATGCCACATAACGAATTTATGGCGGCGTAAAGAGTTTTTCATGCTCTCCATGCTAGCGTAAACAGTTTGAAATTGTGTGCTTATGTTTATCCTCCCTGATTACTCATACGACAGCAGAGTTAGAGCTAAAATCCCGTAATAACCTTCCCAATCTTTATTTTCGTATAGCAAACTTGCTCTATTTTGTCGTTTTGACAAATTTCATCACGCTATCCCTTGTACATCTGTGATCATTCCAGCTCATTGCCATTCTAACAGACTCAACCACAATAAATTCGTTCCCCCAACTCCTGATCGGACAGTAGCTCACTTATTGTCCTTTTTTGGGCTTACGCCTCAGGACTAGAACACTCTCCCGGACAATACCATGCAGCACTCCACCTTGATACTCTTCGAAGAAAGTGTTGTCAAACACTTGTTACGCTCAATTGTTGTCCACCCCTCACGTAATTCCTACAAATGGGGGCCTTTCAGGTAGTTTCAATAAATAAATATATAAATAATTTTGAAACTTTCATGCTTAAAGGCGTAGAGGCACGAAAAGTATAACATAGCTGCACAATTATTTTTTTCTCCACACGCTTCGAAGAAAATGCATTCTTCTTGTATTCTGTAGCACAGTGAATTGAGTGCACTGTCGCATCATTACGCTGCTGAAAGTCTTTGTTGTCGTCACGGCTGAGAAAGCCAGTACCGGAGCAGACCGCCAGACCACTAGCAGACCAAATGGAGGGGTGGCTCGTATTGGCCGAGTTTAATGGCGTAAGGTAAATTTCTTACTACTAGGTTTACACATTAGGGCGTTGTCGTTGCTTTCCTTTGGACGTAGCTCATACCCAATTAAGGGTGTCTTAAGACTTCCACTACAATCAAAACAAAAGCTGCATGTACTTAGGCTTTTTTACTATTCCCTCTCCTTTCCCCTGACGGCACTCGATGGTTTCGCGTTCGCCAACCGCTAGTGCGCCATGTCAGGGTGGCGCTGTAAGGTGCCTGTCACATACCAATAAACTTCAGCGCTGGTTGGTTGGCGCAAGCAGATTTAACTATAGAGCAGGTTTCCCAAACTCAAATCGGCTAGTGAGCCACAGTTATGAAATTCGTCTGCCGCAACGGAGAAAAATTTCAATGCGCCATCGAAGAACAGTGATAGAAATGCGAAGTGATAGAAATGAAATGAAAAATTCTGATCTGCAGTGACAAGGAATATTTTACAAGCCATATGTATATTATACTTAAGCACAATTGTGACACAGCTGTTCTCTGCGGCGCAACATACGTGACCCGGACAGCCCCACCAAAAAAGAACAAAACAAAATTACTATTTTTAGTGTAAGGTGAAAACACGCGTGACGCTGCGCAGCATATGTAATTGATGTTGCAGCAGATGGCCTATTTTCTTCCACAGGAAAGTCATGTAGCAGCCATCTTTGATGTTTGAAGTGCACAGTGGTAAATCGAGGACAACTTTACAATGACCCGCGTGCAGGCAGTTCTTCATCAATTTAAGCAATTTTTCAGATGTATGATTCCCATATTACATTTTACGTTTTTCAGACGATAGTTCTCAGTTTTATCGTTTTATATTTGTTGTGCCTTCATGTCTCATAACCGCCAATGACACAATAAGAACAAGACTTCCCCGGGTTAACCTGAGTATGTACCGTCGGCTTTGCCATGAATCTTACCTACAGCATGCGTTTCGTGGCGCAGTAGACACTCCAGAGGTTGCCAGTTCAATTCCGTGTGACACATGCTAGCGTTCTGGTTATTTTCTTTGCAAACTGTTAGTATACATTTTACAACGTCATTTTCATCACTAAAGTACCTCAGTGGCGCTGTGGTGTACCCAAGCATAAAGCACTTTCGTGTTAAAAAACGCTAGCGCACAGCGTTATCCAAAAAGAAGCATTTTCCTCTCGCAAAACCCAGAGGCACTGTTTCAGCGCCGTACCTGATTACTCGACCAGTGGGTTGCTGGACACGGGGACGCTGGCAAGCTCGACGCTGGCGCGCGGCACACTGGGACACATGTTATCGGCCGAAATCTAGCTTTTAAATTGTTCCTAAAAACTTTGGTCATGCGTACTTCGCAATTAAGGCTTAAACACGAACGCGGCGACAAAAAAAGCCAGAAAAGTAAGTAAGCGGGAGTCGAGCCTATCACCTGCTTGCATCAAACATCCCCAACACGACACGCTGGCCACTACACCAGGCCCAATTTCTTTATTTACTGCCACTTACTAAACACCGTGACATATACGTGACCAATGACGTAAAGGTCACGAAAACAAATAGTGGCATTCCTTTGAATAGACGCCAATTTTAATACTCTTTAAAAGCTGTCAAGAGTTCCACCCTCGATAAACACTCAGGAACAGACTCCTGTGTTTTCTGACGTTCCACGAATTTCAACATGCGCTCTCGGGAATACATTTTTGCAGGTCTTGCATCTGAATCACAGTGAAATCCTGCCTTACGATCCTGCCATAAAGAGTGGAGGCCTGTTATCATTAATAAGTTAAAAGGCAAACGACGCTTATTATATATCGAGCAAAATTTGATACCGTATGGGTCTAGTGGGAACTCCTCCATGATTGTCTTCTGCAATACATCCCAAAAAACACTCCCTCCCAGCGCCCGTTACAAATGGGCTAACAATCACCTGTTAGGTTAACGCGAACACGAAGAGACGAAACTCTACGTTTATAAGCGATACAAACAAAATATTGGATATTGAAATCAGTTTTAAGATGAAGAAAACATACTCCCGTTCTCGTCTTCAGGTGTGGTGCATTATTAATCACTACACCACACCTGACGACGAGAACGGGAGTATATTAGGCACTTTCTAGAAACCTGGACAAGGACCTTAGTCCAGTATTTTTTACATGTTGATGATATTGCTTGATTACTGAACACGCCTAGCTCTTTGATGACATGTGAAGATGTAAAGTCTTTTTTGTCATTGTTTTGAAAGCATGGTGAAGGTTTACTCGTTACGCATGAAGTACCTTAGGATAATTATTTGCAGTTTTCAAACATTAACTTGTTAATAAATGGTACCCAGTTGTGCTGGATGTAAAGCAGGCCAAAACGTTAGCTATCTTGCGCAGGGGCCACTTCTTGGACGTCAGCAACGTATGATGAAACCAAGTAGCAAAAATTTTGTTGGTGCGTTTGTGCCTTATGGGCTCGCAGGTGTGGACACTATTTCTTGCACCTAATTCAGTCATCTAGAAAAGATACATAGAAAAACTGCTGCTTGTGCATAATAGCTAAAGGTATGGCCCACTGTACAGCCCCCTTGTGCGTAAGCACCTTCTGCTTGAAGAATCTGCACACTCGAAAACCGAGGAACAAGCCATTGCGACAATACATTGCAAAACTACAGTAGTTTGGGACTTTAAACTATGTGTGGTTTAACGTCCCAAACCACCATATGATTATGAGAGCCACCGGAGGGCTCTGGAAATTTAGACCACCTGGTGTTCTTTAAAGTGCTCCCACATGGGAGCACTCGCACCTACAGCCTTTTTGCCTCCATCTAAAATGCAGCCGCCGCAGTCGGGATTCAATCCCACGACCTTCGATCCGGTGGGTCAATAGCCGAGTGCATAAGCCACTAGGCCACCATGGTGGGGCTTGCGACAGCATGTATACTTTCTGCTTTGTTGAAGTCGTGTGAGCATCCTGTGGACGACCATTTTCAGGTACACATTTCAAGGCTGGCCCTTCGGTGGTCTTCACCAGTGTGTCTGAATTTCTTCTCCGGCTGCTTGAAGAATGCATCAGACAGCCCGATGTTGTGCACAAAAGAAACCAATGGTTCTACTCTATATACATTTACTAGATTGCCCATCATTTGAGCATGAGTAGTATGGGCACTCCTCCTATTAACTGTACATAGTGCTGTTTATCAGATTCTAGCGGTACAGCTTACCTGCAATATCTAACACCAGGCAAGACCAACCTGTGCACAATTCAGAGTATTTAGGTCCAAGCCCTTAAGATATGTCTTGAATTACCCCGCAGTCTCTCAACGGCTGAAATCATTGCCATCGCTCAACATCACTGTATAAAGACGCATATTATTACCGAGACAATGCACATGCACCTCAGGCATTATGCCAGGACCCCTTCTCACCGCCTGGCGAGCCTCGCTGCTGGAAAGCCCCGCATGACATACGGTGCTACTGTCTGCAAGCATCTTTCATCGTTTACTGAAGCGTACGCACTTGCATCAAAGCCACTGCTTCCTCCTTAGAGTTTGAGCCGGCCGCGAGTTCTCTTAACGATTCCAGGAATGCGGAGAAATTTGGACTTACCGACACATGCCCTGAAACAACTCAGTCTATTTCCACTGGACAAAACTACAGTAGCCACGTGCACATTTACACGGATGGCTTGACTACGCCGTCTATAGTTCAGGTGGAGCATTGGTTATTCCATCACAAGGGGTAACTCGGTGTTTTAAGACTTCACATGCGACAACGTCCACGACGACAGAACTTGAGGCTCTGTGCAGTGCCCTGGAACTCATCAATTCTGAAGAAAGACCAAGTAAATGGGCCATGTTTTCTGACTCAAAACCAGCGTTACAGGGCCTGCTGGCAGTTCTCCGACGTGGATGCCACGACCTGTTGACCTACCAAACCGTGAAACTTCACCACCTTTTAATACAAAAAGGCCACGACATCGTCTTTCAATTGTTACCTGGGCATTGTGTAATGAATGGAATGAAAAAACTTTATTTAAGTCCTGCAGTACGCGCTTAGCGCGTAGCGGGCCTCTCCCGCGTAGGGAACGACACGGAGTACCTGGCGGCCGCTTCGTGGGCCTACTGGACAGCTCATTGCTGGTCGGCGAGAAGTGAGCTCCTGAGGAACTTCTCCCACTTGTTTGAGGTAGAGCCGGAAGGAGTTGCTCTACTCTCCCAGAGAATGTGTGTGAGCGTCGCCGTGTGTCCACATGATGAGCATGTGTCGCTGGGATATACACCAGGATAATAAATGTGAAGCGTGCCAAGGTTTGGGTACGTGTGTGTCTGTAATGGGCGTAGGGATAATGCCTGTGGTCTGTTAAGTTTCGGATTTGGGGGTTGAAAACGCGGCTTTCAAGGTAAAAATGCTTTGTTATGTCATTGTACGTAATGGGTGAATCCTGATTGGTCTCTTACTCAGCAAGATGGGATTGTCTTGTGGTTGTGAAGTCGGTAATCGCGCGCGCTGCATCATGGGCGATCTCTCTGAGGTTGGATAGGGCACCCGGCACCTAGCCGAGATGGGCGGGGAACCAGATGACGGTGTGGTGGTTCAGGGCACTCGGGTACGCTCTGCGCAGGATACGTAATGCCTGGTCGGAGATGACTCCACGCTCGAAGGCTTTGATGGCCGCTCTGGAGTCGCTGTAGATGAGTTCTCGTTTGCTGTCGAGCATAGCCTTAGCTATAGCTACTTGCTCCGCTACTTGGGGGTTTCGAGTGAGGATTGGGGCCGAGTATAGAGTCTGCTGCGCGGTTGATACCGCGACCGCAGCGAAGGCTCGGTTGTTGTGATAGGCAGCGGCGTCCACGAACGAGAGGTTGTCCGCTTCCATGTCCATGCGCTTGAGAATGGCGGTCGCCCACGCAAGACGCCTGCCTCTGTTGTATTCGGGATGCACATTTTGCGGAATGGGAGTGATCGTGATAAGGTCGCGGATTTCACGGGGAATCAGAGGCAACTCTGGGGAGTCCCTGGCCGTCGAAGAGAAGAAGCCGAGCTCGCGCGGAATATGGTGGCCCGCCTTGGTGGTGGTGAGTCGGGTCAATTGCACGCGTTCCTGAGCTTCGGCGATCTCTTCTAGCGTGTTATGTACGCCAAGCTCAAGGAGTTTATGCCTTGGAGTGGTGATAAAGGAGGTCAAGGGCTCGTTTTACCACCTTGTGAATAGGCGCATTGAGTTGATCGTGCTCAGCACGTAGTCATTTGTGTATAGCGGCAACGTGGGTAAAGCGGCACAAAATAAACGTGTGTACGAGACGCAGCAGGTTGTCTTATTTGAGGCCATCGAGCATGTCGGCTACTCTACGTACGAGTCGTATGGCATTCTCAGTCTTAGTCCTGAGCTTGTGTACTGTTTGGTTTTTGGTTTCGCGGGACTCGACGATCATGCCGAGCACCTTGATGGTATCTACTCTGGGTACAATAATATTGCGTTCCGCCGGAGGGTTCCACCCTTTGGGCTTGGCACCCCGGCGTGTGGGCAAATATATTAACAGCTCCGACTTCGCGGGTGAGCACCTGAGACCGGTGTGGTCGAGGTAGGACTCGGCGGTGTCAATGGCCTCTTGCAGGGCGGACTCAATGAAACCATCCGACCCTGTGGAGCACCATATGGTTACATAGTCCGCATAGATAGTGTGGTTTAGCCAATCGATTTTCGAATGTCTTTCGGAAAGCCCGATCATCACAAGGTTGAAGAGCGTGGGCGAGAGCACGGATCCCTGAGGAGTGCCCCGCTGTCCGAGCGCCACTTCCTCCGACACTAGGTCTCCCACGCGGAGGACTCTCTGCGTCGAGTGAGAAAACAGCGGACAAAGTAGTAAAATCGATGACCTAGGCCGAGGGCTGCAATCGTTTTTAAGATTGACGAGTGCGTTATGGTATCGAATGCCTTTTTTAAATTGAGACCGAGTATTGCACGAGTGTCCCGAATGTTTCCACCATCTAGAATTTGATGCTTTAGGAGTAACATGGCGTTTTAGGTGGATAACCCTGGTTCATGTGGTGCGGGGTGCCATCGTTATCTTCAAGGTATCGACCAAGCCTGTTGAGGACGACGTGATCAGCCACCTTGCTCACGCACGACGTGAGAAATACGGGGCGTAGGTGATTTAGGCTCGGCGCTTTTCCCGGTTAGGGTAAGAGAACCGTGTGAGCTAGTTAAAAGGTATGAGGTATAAGCGGAAATGATTCTACAGGTCATGCTGCTCGCACGTCACATGAAGAAACAAGCAGCGTTCAAATCCGCTTTCAAGAGCGGAACCGGCGAGGCTTATTCGTCAAGTGGTCCGCAGTCTCACACTGACTGAGTGGAACACACCAAGCATACGACGTACAAAACTACACGAGCTTGACCCTTCATTACAACTCCGGCCTCCACCCGGCCTACATCGACGTGAAGCTTCGCTTCTCTATCGCCTTTGGCTGGGAGTTTCATCACGTTAATCGGAATTACTGACAGTGTGGCGTGCGATGTTTGCGGCACCAATGAAAATATCAAACACCTGCTGGGCCGCTGTCCACGATTTGCCTCAGACAGACAAGTACTTTCCAACGCAATGCGGCGACAGGATGATCGGCCTCTTTCTCTGCAGGTGCTATTACAGCAACTTCCACATCCCTTGACAGCCCACAAGGCAGTGAAAGCCCTGCTGTATTTTCTGATAAAGACAGGCTTGTGTGAACACCTCTAACATGCGGTGGAGTTCTACACACTGCAGTAAAATTTCTGTCAGTCTTTTTTCCCTCTCTTCCCTCCTTCTCGTCTTTCTTGTCCCCTTCCCTAATACCCCAGTGTAGGGTAGCCAACAGGATGTCATTGTGGTTAACCTCCCTACCTTCTCTCTTTTGTTGCTTCCTCCTCCTGCCATCAATTGAAAAATAGCTGCAAACAGGCACGACATACTAGTGGTTTTCTTGGCCCGCAACAAGCTCTCGAAACTTTGCGCCCACGTCTGTTCGGGAAAGGACAAACTTTCATGCAAAAATACGCACGCCTTTTTAGTTGAGTAAGGCATTGTGGGTGCTGTTTATTCTTTTCCGTTGAGATGTGGCACAAGTCATAGATAGGCCACACAGGCCGCTGTTCTAATGCTGGTCTTTGGTAGTATGTGTTATCAGTTAAGAATAGTGTGGATTCATACTTCCACGCTATTGTGGTTTGTCTGGCTGCACACCGATGTTTTAAGAAACTCGTGTGCAAGGATTAAGCAGTAAAACGTTTTCTTGAAGTAATTGGGGTATATTGCATTCTAAAAAAAAAGAGGGTGGACGCGTCAGTGTCTCTCAGATTTTTTTCATAAGAGTATGCTTCTTTTTGGATAACGCTGTGTGACAGCTTTTTTTTAACATTAAAGTGTTTTATGCTTGGGTACACCACAGCTCCACGGACGTACTTTTTTTTGTAAATGACGTTTTAACACGTATACTAATAGTTAGCAAAGAAACAAATTGCCCCGTATCTGTATATTTTACTGCAAATGCCATCTGAATAGAGTAAACTAAACGTTTATTGATGCATTGTGCTAGAAAATTGGTGAATGGTATTCTGGGGGCACTCAGTTAGAGTGCCTCCATGCATGCAGCAGAGGCGTACCAAGGAGGTTTAAAAAATATCGCTGGAGTAGAAGCTCCCGCAACGCTTTACCAGCAGTAGTGAAGCCAGTTTTTGCCCTTCAAAGATCTCAGAAACATGCCATTTTCTGGTAGAGCCCACTCAGACATTAAGTGGCTTTGTTGGCTAGTGTAAATGCTACGTTAATTATAAACTGAAAGATACTTGTTTCCGAAGAAATAATCCGCAGAGACTAGAATCGTTGACTTAATCTCCAATAAAATTCGGCTTTCATTCGAGGCTTACTAATGAAAACTAGTAACACAAGGACGCACCTTAAACATTATGTGACCCTAAAAGGTTGCCACGATAAACACGTTGGGCGTGCGAGGAAAAACGCTCATTCTCAATCGCCGTTTGTGTTTTATTGTGTGAGTGCGGCTTTCGCCGACGCGTGCATCCAGTGTTTTGGTGGCGTTCCTTCGGCGTCTCAACCACATTCAGGACCTCCGGGGCTTCGGCTGAGTAGTCGCCGAACCAGGGGGGTGAAACTTCGCGGTTTTTCTGTCCCGTGACTGCAGCGATCCTAACGTTTGGGGGCTGTACTACCTAAATGAACGTTCTTGTTCTATTTTATGGTTATTACTAGGTTACTCATTAACTCCGGAGTTTTTACTACACAAGTGAACCTAAAGGTTGCAGTTCGAGATTACGAAAATAAGAGCGCCATCCGAAGTGGAAAACGGGAACTGCGCAGTCATCTTATCTCTAACGGCGAAAAAGGGGCATTTCTTTTCGCTCGCCCATGTATGCTACAGCCTGCGATGTCCCAAAGGCCGCTTTTACCACTGTAAAGTTTGTTTTAGCGAAACCCATGCAAGATTCAGCCAAACAGACATATCCATGGATTCTCGCCGTCATCACAAATCGTGCTGTGCTGAGTGGTGTCGGAATTCTTCACGACACACCGGCATAAAAATTCTTTCGAATCCCGGTGGACGAAAGGTACGATCTGCATGCTGCTCGTTTTGTCTTTCTACGCTTGCACGGCATATCAGGATGCGGTTGCTGCAGTAGCTGTGTAATTTAATTGAGCTACACAAACATGATTTATTCATTACATTCTGATTGTCTGCTTTTCGGCTTCAATTATACATGACATGCACGGCAGAGCATCTGGAAATTATTCCAGCGAATACATTTGCTACGCATGATTGTTTATACTTGCGTTTTCAATTTAATGCGTTTCGATCGTGCATTGCATTTCGATGTTGCACTTTGGCTCAAGGCAATGCAAGGCATGTCACAAATGTATTTGTAGCAGCATATACAGTAACTAATAGAACAGTGTAAGCTTAACCGCACTCTTTTTATTACCTTTTGATTGCCTGCGTTCAGTCTGTTCTCGTTGCATGCGTTATTATTATTCTTGAATATTATCAGCCTATTTATGTCCATAGCTGGAGAAAGGCAATTCCCATAATCTTTTGGCTATAAGGGAGGGTCCATATACGTTCATAGCATGTGTTGTTAGTACTATGTTAATTAAGTACTGAGTACATAAATTATTAAACTTGCGAGTTTAGACGGATGTTATTACATTATTGCGTTTCAATTGTGTGTTTTCATTTTGGCCTCACGTAAATCCGCGGCATATTGCAGAGGAATTCAGCAGTAAATTTATAAAGTAATAATTTATAATGTATACTTCAATTTCATGTTTCCAGTTTCAGCCTTAAGTACAATTACGATATATTTACAAGAATGCAATTGCAGCTAAAAGCCCATAAATAATTGGACAATGTAAACTTACGTGTTCTACTAATTTATTACCGGATTTAATAAGGTTTTCATGAAAGATTTGCAGCAGGGCGCGAGAAATACCCGAGGAATACGCAGTGCGCGAGGGTATATATGTACAAATAGTTGTTTAGAGATTTTGGTGTGGGATGATTGCTATTGTCTGCAAAAATATATTTTGAATTAGGAGGAAAGCTGGGGTCGTTGCCACCAAACATTACTATCGCGCAAGTAGAAGCATGTATCCCCGTCTCTTAATAATAAAGACAGATATTATTTTAAAGTTTGCTTTCAGGATTGCTATCACAAGTCGTCTTGGTTACAAAAATTCAATTAGGAAAGGAAGATTAGAAATGTATCAAATAACGCTTACTTCAAAAAAAGATGCCAGTTTTCACTCAAAGCTATCCATCTACACCTGAAAACAGAAATAAATTCATTCTAACCCAAATACTACACACGCACACATTGATTTTCCAGATCTCGCGCTTGACTTCAGTATGCGAGACGGCAGGACCTGGCTCATTTACCACCTCGTCAGATCTACAGCAGCTACCGCCTGTGCTATGCCCATTTCACCAGCAGAGACTACGCAGACCCTGGACAGACAAGGCTGCTAAGATGTGCTATGCCAACAGTTTCCATCTTTGGCGATGGGCAGACACACGTCAAAAGTCCAGGTGGGAATACTGTAAAGTGATCATACAACAGCACAAACTTTCATGCCTCTACATCTATTTACAGAAATGTCTTAATACTCAATATGTGTACCTGTCCGAGTTATTATGACTCAGTATTTTTAAGATTCTCGCGCAGATTACACCAACAATACCAACGCATGGTGTACACAGCATCCATGGATTCGCCGGCATGATTTTGCTGGTAGATATAACTAGCTAAGTAAAAAATTTGCGGCTTCACAATCGTTAAATTTAGAGCAAACGTCTCACTCAGAACACTCTACATGTAACCTCCTCGATTCTGATTCAGTTGTCTCTGCTATTTTACCCGTGGCGTAGCGTTTTACAGGAAAAGGCGAAAATGACCTCATAACTTGAGAGAGTACTCCGTTATCAGCTATTTCGCACATGGCGAGTGAGTAGCGGCCAACTTGGTGTCGCTGTTAAAACAATTGTGCGATAGCTCTGACAGTGGGAGCAACAGAACTGGCCTTTTAGAAATATATATATATATATATATATATATTCTACGACACCCTAGTTCAAAGTCGCTTTTAAAATTAAGAATCCGAAAGGTACTTTATTTTTATTAGCTTTATTATTACAAAATACTTTTATTTTCAATGGGCCAAATAGGTGTAATTGGCAAGAATTCGGTTACGCGCTAGGTCATCACGGGCACCACGATGTTAACCTGTTCTAGACACATCGCATTAAGATTTTTAAAATATTGGGTTAGGATAGTTGGGACTCCCATATATTTAGTGAGTGACACGTAGCGTTCTCTTTTTGTGTGTTTACACGTTTTTATTACTCGTACTGAGAGATAATACGCGAGGAGACCAATTAATAGTGAGAAAACGCCCTGAATGATTCTAATTGCAAATATTTATTGTGACGCCTAATACCAGCTGTATGTATGCCACGCTGAAATCTGTGCTCCGCCAATTTCTCTTCACAGGCTCTCCTCGGCCCGCGAATACCACTGCAATGCCCGCTCACAGCGCCGATGAAGAAGTTCAACAGACTGAGCCCTCATGTACGCAAATTGTATTGCTCTCTAAGCTCTTTAAAACTATTCCAGGTAAATTATTGCCCTGCAGCTATCGTTTTAACGTCACGTACCATTTAACAGATCCTAAAGTGCACTATGATGCCCCGCCGCGTTGGTCTAGTGGCTAAGGTACTCGGCTGCTGACCCGCAGGTCGCGGGTTTGAATCCCGGCTGCGGCGGCTGCATTTCCGATGGAGGCGGAAATGTTGTAGGCCCGTGTGCTCAGATTTGGGTGCATGTTAAAGAACCCCAGGTGGTCTAAATTTCCGGAGCCCTCCACTACGGCGTCTCTCATAATCATATAGTGGTTTTGGGACGTTAAACCCCACATATCAATCAATCAATTAAAGCGCACTAGGGTGTCAGCTGGGTGAGCTAGTTCATTGCTAGAGGACGAGAACCAGAGCGATGTATACCGAAAGGCAGGACGAGACGAGTGCTTGTCCGATCCTTTTCTTGCTTGTTTGTTGCCTCCTAAGAGAGATTAGTGCGCCACCGCGGTGGTCTAGTAGTTATGGCGCTCGACTGCTGACCCGAAGGTCGCGGGATCGAATCCCGGCCACAGCGGCTGCATTTTCGATGGAGGCAATAATGTTTGAGGCCCGTGTGCTTAGATTTAGGTGCACGTTAAAGAACCCCAGGTGGACGAAATTTCCGGAGCCCTCCACTACGGCGTCCCTCATAATCATATCGTGGTTTTGGAACGTTAAACCCCAGATAATAATATTATTATTATAAGAGTGATTAGTGTTTTTTAAAGAAGACTATGAATTCGTTGTTTTTTTCCTAAACATACCATTTTAAACGTATAACCAATAATGTTTGTTAACAAGGAGTATGCTAATGATTAGGAAAAATTAGTTGACGCTTCATGTTGCCCACGATGCTTATACATGCCATTAGTAGGCTCAATGCCCAGCAGTGTGCTTATCAGAGGCCTGTTCCCAATGCCCCAAGTTTGAATAAGTGAAGGATCGAGAACTAAACATATTCAACTGATTACTCATGGAAGTAATCACTTCAATTCTAAAAGCCGCTAGAACTTTTACTAGGTTTAAAGATCATGGCCAGCTTTCACAAAAACACAGCATATATGAGCTTTTTTCTAAATCTTTCAGGTTCCAATCCAGCGGGTCGACAACACAAGCCTTCTAGGTGCTCGCCCCGGACAGCCAGAAAAATGAAGAAGCTGGAGAAGATAAATTCAAGGCATCGGAAGGCACTGTCAAGAATTGGCAAGAGAAAGGTTAAAAAGCTTTCCCAGTCCGAGTCGTTGAATGCTATCAGGCCCTACGTCCGCAAGACATTCTTTAGATTGCTTGAGACTCAAGTTAAAATTAATGTCGTGAAACGTAGAGGACGGAGGTGGTCGCCCGAGCACCGCCAGTTCGCTTTAAACTTATACTTTCATGGTCCGAAAGCGTACAGACATCTGTCAAGACTGCTTGACATGCCAACTGTGAGGTCGCTAAAGCAGTGGTTATCAAATATTCCGATGACTCCCGGAGTTATTCCAACCGCTATTGAAGCCCTTGAAGAAGCTACCCGAAATTGGCATTTAACAGATCGTGCGTGCACATTAATATTTGACGGAATGTCCTTGAAGGAACATCTGCAGTATGATGCAAAGCATGACATTGTGATGGGATTCTCCGATGACGGTAGGCAAAGAACACCAGCTGTGGCAAATTCAGCGCTCCTGATACTTGTGGAAGGCATTTCAAAAACGTGGATTCAGCCTGTTGCTTACACAGTATCAAAGACCAAAACGCCCGCAGATACTCTTCATCATCTAATCATAACATTAATCAAGCAGCTGCAGGGAGCCCGGTTGTTTGTGAAGGCGCTCATCTGCGACCAGGGGCGAAGCAACATCACTTTGGCAAGTAAGCTAGGTGTGATGCCTGAAGAGCCGTTTTTTGTGCTTGAAGGCCGCAAGATTTATTTCCTATATGACACACCACGCTTACTTAAATGCACAAGGAATAATCTCCGCGCACCTCACAAGCTCCATATCGGGCAAGAAATTGTGGATTGATCTTTCATTACGCAACTATACGAAAGCTTGCATCCTCTCAAACTCAAATTGGCGAAGAAACTAACCGACAACCACATTTACCGGAAGCCTCTCAATAACATGAAAGTTAAATATGCCAGCCAGGTGATGAGAGAATCGGTCTCAGTGGCCATTGATGTATTCGTTGCTCTTGGCGTGTTGCCGGCATCCGCCAAACCAACAGCTGATTTTCTCGAGAAGATAGATAATTTATTCGACTGTCTGAATAGCTCTTCTGTAAAAAAAGCCAGTGACAAGTTACGTTATGCAATTTCGGAAGGGTCCGAACACCTAGCCTTTTTGCGGGAGTGCCTGTCGTGGGTTGAAAGGTGGAAATTTGACAGGCCTCGGCAACCACACACAGTTGAGGCATGGAAGGTCACCTTAAAGGCTATCCTCCTCCTCTGGGACGACCTCTTCCAAGATTTTGATTTTCGTGTTCTCTTGACTCGCTGGCTACAGCAGGACCCCCTGGAGAACCTTTTCGGGCTTCTTAGGTTAAAGCATGGCTGCAATGACAACCCAAATGTGCTTCAGTTCACATCAGGTCTGAAACACATTTCTGTTGGCAAACTGGTTGCCCTTTTTTCAGAAGGAAACTGTGAACAGGATCGCAGCACTGTGTTGGCACACATGTCAGAGCCACCTCATTCGCTTCCTACTACTTGTGATGCAGCACCAACAGTCGATATGCTTCCTGATGAGGAACAGCCCGTTAGCCATGATATAGTAGAGGATAACGTTCTCTACTATGTTGGGGGATATCTCGTACGGCAATTTTTGTTGCACAGGCCTCCACACTGTCTGTGCAACACCCTTTTGAAGAATGCCGACCGCCAGCTTTGTGCATCACACCAGTATTTTGCTATGTTTAAGGCAAGCAACATCTCCTGATATTTATTTGGCAATGTAACAATGCCTTCTGACGATTGCTTTCAGGATATTAAGGCCATGGAAGCTTGCTTTTTGGAATATTTTATTTTATTTACAGGTACCTTACAGGCCCTTGGTTAGGGCATTGAGTAAGGGGGGCTAACAGAGACATGTACAACAAGTAAAAGGGCGAAAGGTGCCAAAACGTAAGCTCAAGACATGAGTAACAAATAAACAAGAATTAAGTAAGTAAAAATTGACATCATACATCGTTACCAAAAAAACTAGAAAAATGCAGTTCAAACCACGCAGCAGTTTGGAAGTGTCCAATACATGTAAGTAAAATGGCACAGATTGTGGTATAATACACTGGGAAAATCATAAAAGCGCTTACAGGAAGTGTGAACAGTTCGTACTAAGCAAACAAAAATAAAGCACGAAAAATAAGGGGGCAATAAGCGCATTAGAAAAAAACTTTTTGCACAGCGTTATGAATGTCATATACATACAAGAAACGAAACTGTGAACATGAAATTATCAACCAAAATGTAAGACCAATTTGTTGCGGAAGGAAACAAGATTAGTGTCAGATACCAAGTTATCGGGAAGATCATTCCACAACGTGATGGCACGAGGCAAAGCGGATGCGTTAAAAGAGTTCGTTTTGCCGTACATGCGCGAGAAACTAAGCCGGTTGTGTAGTCTAGTTGATAAATCGGGTCGTTCAATTGGAAGTCTGGTGCTATTGGCGTATTTATGGAAGAGGCATAAAAGAGAAATGTTGCGGCGAGTGGATAATAATTGAAGTGAATAATCTATTTTAAGTTGTGTTACACTGCAGCAGAAATTATAATTACGAGAAATGAATCGGACTGCCCTATTTTGAACTGCCTCGATCATGTTGGTTAAGTAATTTTGGTGGGGGGACCACATTGGTGAGGCAAATTCAAGTTGAGGTCGAACAAAAGTTTCGTAAGCTAGTTTTCGGACGTTAGCGGGGGAGGAATGTAAGTTACGGCGTAGGTATCCCAGTGATCTCGAGGCATTTGCGCAGATGTTAGTGATGTGAGAGGACCATGAAAGATTTTGTGTGAAGTGTAGGCCAAAATATTTGTATGTGGAAACATGCAAGAGCGGGTCATTATTTATACGGTATGAAAAAATGGAGGGGTCATGCTTACGGCTAAATGAGATGGTTTTGCATTTTGAGGCGTTTAGAATCATTTGCCACGCCTCACACCATTTCATAATTACATCAAGGTTTTCCTGTAGTGCGTAATGATCGTTAACATTTTTGACAGGGTGGTAGATTATGCAGTCATCGGCAAATATTCGTATGAATGATGTAACGCCATCAGGCAAGTCGTTTATAAATATAAGAAATAGCAGCGGGGAAGCACGCTGCCCTGTGGCACCCCGGAAGTTACATCGCATATTGATGACGAATCGTTATTGATGACAGTGAACTGTTTCCGGAGAGAACGAAAATTTCGAAGCCATGATAAGGTTAGTGAGTCTAATTGAAGAGCAGATAGCTTTGAGATTAGGCGGCAGTGGGGCACACGGTCAAACGCTTTCGAAAAGTCAAGAAAAATGCAGTCTATTTGGAGGTTATTATTCATGTTCGAGTGAAGGTCAGTCGTGAATTCTAGCAGTTGTGTCTCGCATGACCAACCTTTCCTAAACCCATGTTGATTGCGGAAAAAGAACTGGTTAGACTCAAGATGGTTGTAAATGTGCGAAGTGATAATGTGTTCTAATAGCTTGCAGCAAATGAATGTAAGTGAGATTGGACGGTAATTTTGGGGTAGATGTTGGTCTCCAGACTTGAACAATGGGGTAACTTTTGCAACTTTCCAGTCGTCAGGTATCTGCCCAGACTCTAAAGATTGTTGAAAAATATAGCACAGAATGTTACTGGTATTGGAAATTGTGTTTTTTAGTACTTTTGAGTTAATATTATCAGCCCCAGCGGAGCTAGACAGCTTCGGCTTAGTTATCAGACATTCTATACCTTTAGCTGTAATTTCGATAGGTTTCATGTACTGGTAATCATAATGGGGCACGTTAGGTAATGTGGATTGGTCTTCCCGAGTAAACATTGAGGCAAAAAAAGAGTTAAAAGCAGAACAACACTGGCTGTTAGAAAGAGGTTCGTGATTCTCATCATGTAAGGTAATGTGATTAGCATCCCGATTGCGAGATATTTCACGCCAGAATTTTTTTGGGTTTGTTTTTAGGAGGGAGCCCAGGTCTGTTGAAAAATATTTAAGTTTAGCAGAACGTAAAGCTGCGCAGTAGGTGTTTAAACACTGCTTATACTTATCCCACGCACTGGCTGTGCGCAGGCGTTTAGCATTTCGGTAGAGACGTTTCTTTTTATTTCTTAGTTGGTTGAGTGACTTAGCGAACCAGGCATTACACTTGTCATTAGATATCGAAATCAAGCGAATGTATTTTTTAATCAAGACAGTCATTTTGTCACGGAAAAGTACCCAGTTGTCGTGGACCGAGCGATTGCTAAACGAGGTCAAGAATACCTGGTTAAAGAATATTTCAAGTTCATTGTTGATTTTGGCATAGTTAGCTTTATTATAGTCGCGAATTTTTTGGTAGTTTTGCCGGAAAACGTTACAGGAAGATCAAGGGTTACTTCAAGAGGTCTGTGATCGCGAAGACTTTCTCGATAAAGGACTTACACGACTGTATCAGGGGCTGAGGTCAGTATTAAATCTAAAGTATTGTTTCCACGGGTGGGTTTATTGACCACCTGTACAAGATTAAAGTCAAGCGTTAGGCTGATAAACTGGGATGATATGCTACAAGGGGAGAATAGAAGGTTCCAATCAATCTGGGGAAGGTTGAAGTCTCCAAAAAGAAAGACAGTTTTAGTATGGCACAAGTTAGTGGCATCAGTAATACTTTCCCTCAATTCAGCTATGAAACCACTATTGGAATAAAGAGGGCGGTAACAGTTTCCTATCAGAACAACGTTAGTAGGGCTTGTTTTGCAAGCAACCCAAATTATCTCAAGGGCCGATTTTGTGTCGACAACGTAAGAACAAACTGTTTTTCTGATGCCCAAAAGAACACCACCACCTCTTTTATCAGCGCGGTCTTTACGATAGATATTAAAGGTGTTAAAATTTGGCAAAACCTCGTCATCGTTAATATCAGGTTGCAACCACGTCTCAGTAAGCACGATGACGTCAGATTCGTTGTCGTCTAGCAGCGAACCTATTTCTTCTTTTTTAGGCAGTAAACTACGTATGTTTGTAAACGTAAAAGATAATGAGGTTTTGTTAGAAAGGGGGTTATCTTGGAGACACTCTTTCGCGCACGTGTAGCTGCGGTTTTTGATATAGCGCTTTGTAAGAGGCGGAGGATATAAGAGCTATCTTGTCGACAGTACCACTTTGTTCGTAATACTATCAACCACATACGTTTTTTTGTCCATGTGTAAAGTGTCGACGGCTAAGTAGAATCTGGTGTTCTGAGTTTTAACAAAGTCGTACAATTTTTTCCTTATTTGCCTGGTTGTAAAAGAGAAATTTTCACTGATAGACAATCCCGTTCCTTTAAGTTTTTGCGCTGATGACAGTACTTCCTGTTTGTCCTTGAAAAATGCAAATTTTGCTATTATGGGTCTATTTTTACCTTGTGTGTATTTCCCTAATCTATGCACGCGTTCAAAATGCGTGCTGGTTTTTCTTAACTCTAATTTGTTCGAGCACAAATTAATTATTTTTTCTTCTGATTTGGCCCATCTTCCTCGGGATCATCATCGAGTCCAAAAAACAGTAAGTTTGACCTTCGCTGTCTATTTTCTGCGTCATTGCAACGAGACGCGATTGTCGTAACTTGATTGGAAAGTTCAAGAATTGATTTTTCGGCTGTATCAGTATCAGCTGTACTGAGGGAGGCTTAGTTTGATTCGAGTGTTACAAATTTAGCTTTCAGCGCAGAGATTTCATTGACATAAACTTCCTGTGTCTCTTTGATGCATTTAAGTTCTGCGGTGAGTGTTTCGTTTCTCTCCTCAAGCTTGTGGATAGTCTGGAGAGCTGCAGAAAAGCCTCTGCCTCGGATTTGCTCATCGGCCCGGGGTTTGACTCGACATCACCCGAGAGCATCAGTAGAAGGCCAAACAAGCAAGAGCACATATCACGCCAGAATGACACTGTTCGCTTCAGCGGATCAAACCACTCTGATGGGCATGACACCGAAATCATGCAGCAATCTCGACAAGTCACCGTTACAGCACTTCTCAAGTAACTAACCTGCAATAACAGGGGACGTAAGCCGTGCATTGTGGCTGCAGTGCCGTGCCCGTAGTGGACCGGCGCTGAGGGCCTTTTGAATCCTGCTGTTTTCGTGCGGGGCGTTGTCAATGATGTTCCGGGTTGCCAGATTGGTGGGCTCACCAATTCCAAATTCGACGGAAGGAGCACCGAAACAGGCCAGTTGGAATGCTTGTCACATCGGATCTGCTCGCACGTGCCGGAGATTGAAGCGCAAATGATCCAGGTCGCTGTAGCCTGCAATAACAGGGGACGTAAGCCGTGCATTGTGGCTGCGGTGCCGTGTCCGTAGTGGACCGGCGCTGAGGGCCTTTTGAATCCTGCTGTTTCCGTGCGGGGCGTTGTCAATGATCGTGTCAAATATCGGTGTTGTGGCGCACCTGCCTAATGTGAGTGGAGTTTTGGCAGGCATTTTGCACAGTTGTATGGGAAGGCAAAAATTCTGCTCTGAAGAATGCAAGAAAGCCTTTGTGCACCTCTTTGCAAGGATTCGCCTGTTGTGGCATATTCGCTTCGTGAACATCTCCTTGGCTAAACAACGCACCAGAAAATCTGCTGCAGCACGAAAAATGCGGAAGTTTTTGTAACTTTTAGGATTCTGTTTGCATATTTGAGGTCTTGAAAAACTGAGCGCTCAGAAAACACGGACGACAAAAAGACACACATATGCGCAAAAGTAGGCGCTACTTCCATATTTTTGAGTCACCGCTACTTCTATAGCTGAGGTCACCATTTTCTGCCTCTGAAGCGGACATGTGTGTGTACTATTTATCTGCTTGTATTTTGTTTTTGTTTTTTCCATTAAGCAATATAGGTATGTTACACTGAAGAAAGCATAAACCCTTCGTGTTATTTATGAGAACACTCTATAGTGGCTTCAGTATTTTGTAAATTTTTGCTTAAGCTTTTATAAAGAAACATGATGCGCTTTTGCATTTGAAAGGACGACGAAGTGTCTATTTCATAGAACGCTTGTACCCTTGTCTCAAATTTTCTATTTGTTTTACCGCAAATTCTGGGAGCTGCTGCTCCCTCCTTGCGAGAATGGATGAAGAAGCCTCTCAGTATTTTCAAGGTGGACAACCGCTACGTCTGGCAGCGGCTAGGAAACGTGGGACCACCTCAAGTGGCACAGACAGCGAGGCAACGGTGCTCTATTCCGACGGTTTCGAGTCATCGGATGACGACTACACAGTCGTCATGAGCCGCAATGCAAAAAGAAGACTGCTACGAACATTGTCGACGACGAGTATATCCACCGTGCAGGCTACCGCGCAGCGTTGGCCACACACCATACTCTTCATGGCTGTGGACCCTTCAGCCAACCTACGGCGGCTTAACAGGCAAGTCCTCTCTGCATACCTCGAAGGACTCGCTCCAAATGAAATTAAAGACGTCAGGATCAACTCACGGAAGAATATTCTGGCAGTTGATGTTCTACACCGTAGTGCGCTGCAAAGCCTACAGAACATCTCGGAAATCGACAGAGTGACAGTTAAATCAGTGATCCCCACTGACTGTAAGGGCAGTGTTGGCGTCATTTATGACGTGGACATTTCCATTCCCGCTGACGATTTCCCAATCTTGATAAAGCCAACTACAGACGACATCCTCATCAAGCACATCACAAAGCTTGGTCAGTCACGATGCCTGAAGATTGTTTTTGAGGGAGACAGTCTTCCCCAACACGTCAAAGTTGGCCACGTTCGCCATCAGGTCCGTCCATATATACCGAAGCCCCTACAATGCTTCAGATGCTTCAAGATGGGACTTGTCAAAGGAGTATAGACCAGCAATGTTGTGTGCCCGCGTTGTGCCGAACCTCATTCAGAAGACAGCTGCCACGCAACTGCGTTCAAATGCTCCAATTGCCACGGCGCTCATAAAGCGTCGTCTAAAGATTGCCCACGAGTGAGAAATGAACGCGCGGTGCTGAAACGCATGGTGCGCGACATTTCAACGCACAGGGAAGCCGCTGCTACTGTCAGGCGACGTCGGCGTCACCACAGAAGATCATCACGCAACGCGGCATCTGCCAATAGAGACCCGTCATCTCAAGCAAGAACTGGCCCCCCATCGTCAAGCTCTGCGAAGACGAATACACCAAAAACAGAATCAGGGTCAAGACTCCCACTTTGTGAAGAGTGGCCATCACTTCCACGAACACAGCCTGTTTCAGAGGTGCATCGATCCCCGCCAACCTCGATGCCATCACGAACCACTGATGAAAAGACAACTGAGGATCGCCAGGTCATCAACATGTTGCAGACCCTTATGAGCGCAATGCGCATGCTCCTAAGCAACATGAACACCCCATCAGCGCAGAGCGCACTCCAAGTGCTGGACACTTTGAGTCCGGTGCTTGCAGCTCTAAAGTAAAACGATGGCCCGCAACATGTTATCCTTTCGCGAGGAGGTCAAGAACGCATCTGTCCTTCAGTGGAATGCCAGAGGACTTAGGGCGCGTATGTCCGAGTTCCGGCAATATGTATTCACAAACCAGTTCTCCATAATTGTGATTTGTGAACCGAACCTCTCAGCCCAGATGAGACTGTCTGGATATGAGTGCTTTATGTCTTCTACCCCCGGAGAGCGCAGCAAGGTCGTTGTGTTCATACGGCGCGACTTAACTTATGTCCATCACCCTGTACCCCCTGACGAAGAAAACCAGTACGTTTGCCTAACAGTAAAAAAATTGCCCGCAGCTTCCCTCGAAGGAACACTGAGGAGGATGCGGAGCATATAATTGGTTAACGGGGTGTTAAAGTGCGACTTACTTGGGTCGATGGCTAAATTGGTTAACGTGGTTGTGAAATGGGGTGTTAAATTGCGACTTACTTGGGTCGATGGCTAAATTGGTTAACGTGGTTGTAGGAGGGGGTGTTAAATGAGTGAACACGTACACACGTATGCGAAAGGGCGGCGCTGGTCGAAGGGACGTCGATCATTGTGTTTGTGGATTCGTTGGAATTCATTTCACCGCGACCTTGGACGTCGACGCGCCGTACAAACCAACCGACGAGCGGCAACTGAGCGAGCTAGCGCCGACCTTGAGTATATATACAGCACGACGGCGCATGCACTGTCAGCTGTTGAATGTTCTCGAAGCGCGACGCCACATGCGCGTTCACTGGAGAATCAGGAGAATTGTAGATGTCGAACGCGGTGTGTAGAGGAGGAAGGGTGCACAGATGGTGGAGGAGTGAAGCGCGCGCGGTGTGTAGAGGAGGAAGGGATGCACAGATGGTGGAAGAGTGGGCGACGGCGCGACGGCGCATGCGCGCGCGTCAGCTGTCGAATGTTCGAGAAGCGGTGTGGACGGCGCGGACGGCGCACTACAAGGCGCGAGTATAAGATGCTCCGCATCTAAAAACAAGAAGACCACATTCACCATCATCGGAGCCTACTTACATCCATCAAGTCGTCTAGACCGAGAGCGCTTGCGCGGAATTTTGAATTCGACTCTCCAGCCATGGGTGAGAACTGGTGACTTCAATGCCCACCACTACTTATGGGGAAGCTCCAGGGTAAACACTAGAGGTAGACAATTAGTGTCTTTCGCTTCTGAATGTGAACTTATCCTCGTGAATGACGGCAGCCCTACTTATCTGCGCGGATCGGCCTATAGCAGTTGCCTGGACCTCACTTTCGTCTCACGCTCGTTCACACGCAGAGTACACTGGTTTTCGGATTTGGAAACAAGGGGTAGTGACCACATCCCAACATACTTGAAGATTGACGGCTTTCCAAGTCTCAAGTCCTCCAGAGCCGTCCAGTGCACCGATTGGCAAAAATACAAGTTAATCATGGAAGACTATGTTGGCACCTCACCTTTCAACCTAGAGGACGCAATAAAGAGTGCCCTACAGTCAACGACGCGTTCGCTTCCGGTGAGCTCATCTCGCACTGATATGGACATTGATCTCGAGAAACTTCGAGCGATTCGTCGTCGTTCAGAACGACGTTATAGACGCACGAGGTCACTTGATGATCTGAGAGTGGCCAGACACACACAAAAGAAAATACAGCGTCACATGGACAAGTTGGACAAGCAACGATGAGCATCTTTTTGCGAGTCTTTGGATCCCAGAAAGCCTCTGTCACTAATCTGGCGAACTGTCCGGGGTCTTCGTACAACCATTACTCAGCGCTACCCATTAAAATCTCTGGCACTTCACTTACGCTGCGAAGAGATTGGTGTCGCAGATTCCTTCTGTCGAAGGATTGCCTGTGGCTCAAATTCAACTGGGACAAAGACGCCCGATTTTTCTGTATATTCACGTGATCCCCGAATGGAGATTTCGTTTTCAATGGACGAACTAAAAGCTGCGCTTGCTTTGTGTAGACGTTCTTCAGCGCCAGGACCTGACGGCATCACTTACCGCGCTCTGTGTCACCTAGGAGATCAAGCTCGGCAGGCACTCTTGCAGCTGTACAATGACTCCTGGCAAACTGGCATTGTTCCACAGGAATGGAAGTCAAGTCGCCTGATTCCACTTCTCAAGCCGGCAAGTCACCCTTGGACCTTTCCTCTTACCGCCCGATTGCCCTCGCGAGCTGTGTGGGAAAAGTTATGGAAAGGATGATTTTAACGCGTCTGGAATGGTACTTAGAGTTCTACGAAATATATCCACATGCCATGTCGGGGTTTAGACGAGGTCGCTCGTCAATTGACAATGTAGTTGACTTGGTGACATATGTAGAACACCAGAAGGCCTGCAAACGGTTAGCTGCTGCTCTGTTCCTTGACGTTAAAGGGGCCTACGACAATGTCACCCACGAAGCCATTCTCAGCGCACTAGAAGGAGTGGGACTCGGTGGCAGGATATATACGTGGGTTCAGAGCTACCTACAGAATAGATCATTTCACGTGCAGACAGAGAATGGCCCGACACACCAGTATTACTGCAGCCGAGGAGTCCCGCAAGGCGGAGTGCTAAGTCCGACGCTGTTCAACCTAACACTCATTGAACTAGTTGGCAAGCAACCAAGCAGTGTACGACTTTCCATTTATGCTGATGACATCTGTGTGTGGACATCAGGTGTGACTCGACTTCAACTTCGCGCTCGACTTCAGAAGGCAGCATCAGTGACATCTTACCACTTACGCAAACAAGGACTTGAAATCGCAAGTGAGAAGTGTGCAGTCGTGGCCTTCACCAGAAAACCAATGTCCGCTTACGGCATATCACTTAACGGGCAGTTGGTATCATACAGCCGGAGTCACAGGTTCTTGGGAGTCGTAATCGACCGAAACCTGTCTTGGACACCCCACGTAAACTACGTGAAAAAGCGGCTGACTGCCGTTTGTCACTTATTCAGGTTTCTTGCTGGGAAAAGTTGGGAAATGTCTGTCGAGTCTATGTTAAAGCTGTACAAGGTATTATTTACTGGATTCCTGCGGTATAGCCTACCTGTTATATCTAACACGTGCAAAACGAACCTGCGCACAATCCAAAATATTCAAGCCCAAGCGCTTAGGATATGCCTTGGTTTACCCCGCTGCGCATCGACAGCTGAAACAATTGCCATTGCACAGGACTACTCGATCATGACGCACATCACCATTGAAACGATGCGTACGTACCTCAGACAACATGTAAGGAATCCTTCCCACCACTTGGCAACCCTTGCTACTGAGAGGCCCCGCACGAAATTTAGTGCAATTGTCTGTACTCATCGTGTGTCGTTTACGTCAGGTTTTACGCCGGCAGAGAAACTGGTGTATCCTCCGTGGTGCCTGACACTTCCACAAGTACGTGTTTCAATTCCAGGTATACAGAAAAAAATCAAATTTGCCTTCATCAGCCCTAAAACAATTGAGCTTGAGCCATCTGCACGAAATGTACAACAACCACGTGCACATATACACCGATGGTTCAACCACAGCGTCTGGTTCTGGTGGTGTGGTGGTGATTCCAGCTAGAGGAATCACTCTGTGAATCAAGCTGTCACACGTCACTACGTCCACAGCGGCAGAACTTGCGGCTTTGCGTGGCGCCATAGAGTACATCAAATCCCAAAGACCGAGTAAATGGGCTGTGTTTTCCGACTCAAAACCAGCCCTACAGAGCGTGCAGTCAGTCCTTCGACGAGTTTGCCATGAACAATTAACTTACGAAGTTGTCAAGCTCGTTCACCACGTCACAGAAACAGGCCACGAGGTCAAGTTTCAGTGGCTTCCTGGTCATTGTGGGAACAGTGGCAATGATTCCGCAGACAACGCGGTTCGCACATCGCACCAAGAAGAACACACCCTTCCGATTCCTTTGTCAAGGACTGACGCTGCACAGCAACTTCGTCACCTGGCACGTAGTCTGAGTCTGCAGGAGTGGAACACCCCAAGCATAAGACATACGAGACTATACCAAATAAACCCTCGACTGGAACTTCGACCTCCATCCGGACTTCGTCGACGTGAAGCTTCACTTCTTTGTCGCCTTTAGTTGGGGGTTGCCTTCACAAAAGCATATAGAAACCTCATCGGACTGACCGACAATGCGGAATGCGACGTCTGCTGCACCAAAGAGGACATCGACCATCTGATATGCCATTGCCCTCGATTTGCCTCTGAAAGACAGAAGCTTTCGGACGCATTGCGACAATTGGACGATCGGCCACTCTCTGTGCAGATGCTACTAGAACACCGTCATCGCCTTTCATCAGCTCAAAAAGCAGTCAAAGCTGTCTTGTGCTTTTTGAGGACTACAAGCCTATGTGACCAACTTTAACTTTTGTGTAGTGCCACCGCTGTATAAGCGCCAGCTGATTGACTGACAATCCTCCTTTTTTTCTCTCTTTCTCTTCTCTTTCCTCTCTCTCTCTCATCTTTATGCCCCCTTCCTATTCCCCCAGCGTAGGGTAGCAAACCGGGCATGTGCCTGGTTAACCTCCCTGCCTTCTCTCTTGTTGTTTACCCCCCCCCTGATGCTGAATAGAAAATGTAGCAATGTCTAACTCCGGTACCTTATGGTTTTTGTATCATTTCCTCTTGCATCCTAAGTGTGCGGTGTGCCGTATTATCTTGTCCCCCTCATGGGATGATTTTATATCGGGATGCATGCTGTGAACTTGTGTATAGTTATTACTGTCTTTCTTTTGTCTTTGTATATACGTATGTGCGGCAATGTGCACTGGATTGATACTAGGTTATTATCATGCTGGCATGTGCGGCCCACTTTTGTATGCGACCAAAAACGTAAAACATTCAAGTTGTATTTGTACTGCATAAACCGTACGTTTAGGCAATAAAACATTCAAACAAACTCTGCTCTTTATTCTTGTCTAATTTATGTGTACACGTAAACAAAAACAACGTCTTACTTAGAATAAGTAGTGCACAAAAAGGTGGATGGGCAGACCATCAATCAGAACGCATTGATGGCCGTTTTCATCATGTGGCGGGTTGCGCAACAGGAAGAAGGTTGCGTGCTCGCCATCTGAATACCTTCCACTCGCTCAATTTGGCTTGCTGGTGCATCCGAATTGAATTTGGCGCTAAATCCCCCCCTCTCCACTCGGATCCTCAGTTCTCATCAAGATGGCGTCCCCCAGTGCATGTCTGCAATGCGCCGCCATGTTTTCGTACTGCCCCCAAACACCAGGCGTTCGTCCAGCACTGCGAGCAAATATTGTGTTCCATGGAGGGTATAGGAAGTTTCACTCCCCTGGCCGAACCCTGCGGTCTCTGGGAGGATGGCGTTGAGGCCAGTATGCACCCCGCCAAAAGAACACTGTTTTACGTTGACTGTTCCTGAAAGCGTGGTCTCCGTCGATGAGTTCATCGAGTGTCTTGAGGAGACTAGGGGTGCTGTTCCTACAACACCTCGGAGCTTTAAATCTCTTGGTAGCAATAAAGACAGTGGAACAAGCTACCAAGCTCATGGTGAATGAAAGTTTTGTCCTTCAGAAGAAAAAAAGTTCAAGTGAAAGTCGCTGGCCCACTAAGTGTGTTCGTGGGTGTGTACAGGTTGCTGCCATACGTATACCTGATGACGCGGTGGTCTATGTTTTGCAGCCTTTCGGCGAAGTACGTAGTATAACATATGTTACTCTGCAACGACGTCAGTCTACATTTACAGGTACATGAGTGGTGAAGGTAGAAATATAAAGCCCGCACCAAAATTGTTTTCAATCCATGGCAACCGCGTTATGTTAAAGTACCGTGGCATGCGTCTTGTTTGTGCGCGTTGCCACAATGAAGGCCACAAGGCTGTGACCTGTGCAACACCTTTTTGTCATAGGCGGAGTGTGTACGGACACGCTGTGGATGAGCGCACTGAAGTCTGCAGAAGGTGTAAAGGTGATCACTTGACCAAAGAGTGTTTCAAGCGCAGATCACACACAGACACAGCTCAGAAGACGCCGTCACCGAGTGTATAAGATTTTACAACGCTAGGAGAATCTATCTCATGCTCCTCAAGTTGGTACAAGCAATCTAGAACCTATGAAATACTGCGTCCTCAAAATAAAACGACGTGAGCCAAGACACCAGACCACTGGGAGGGAGATAGCCTGACAGGAGAATTCGTAGATGCACAGTCGGAAGACGCTACTCACGTCAAGTCGGCCAGTACGCCAGACGGGGCAACTACCGATGAACAGCCCACTCAGATGCAGCGTAAACACTCAAATGAAAGTTCCACGGAAACGTCCAATGATTTCTATTTACTAGCAGGCAACATCGAAGCACGACATAACTGCAGCGCATCAACGGCATTCAAGAAGCACCAAACGCCGGACGACCAGGTGACCATAACAGGGGGCATCGCAAAAAGCACTGCTTCAATTTATTCTGCCAAGACAGCGAGAGACGCCCGTGACAGCACACCAAACGCTAACATTGGAATGTTGACGACCCTGGAAAGCATTAACACTACGCCTTCGACATCGACGAAGCAGCTTAGAAGACGATCACTAACATGGAGCAAACCGGAAGACACCGATGTTTCTACCAGACCCACACGATCTGCAGACGCATCGAGTCCCTCATGTTCACAACGCCGTTCCGAACCAGGCAGGAGGAACAGCGGCAGTGACTCCGCTAACCACGGAACATTTAACAAATCCTGCGTAGGATGGCCGCCACGACAATTGTCACCAACCGTGAGCGACGACGATAAGTACTTTTAACTATTCACCCTCCTCACTAATCCCTTTCTTTCCTCTGAGTAACTTCCTCGCCTTTATTTCAACAATGAAATCACTTTCTTTCATGTCGTTCAATGTTCGCGGTTTTGGAAATCCGGTGAAGCAGCAGGCAGTACTTGACCTCGTGCGGGCGCATGGCGTGGACATGCTCTTCTTGCAGGAGACATACTTTCGTACTAAGCTTGACGTTGCAGTTTCGGTAAAGGTATCATGTAGCGGCGTTTTTCTCACTTACAGGTGCGCGTGCACGTGGCACAGAAGTTGTTTTTATGAACCGAAGGTCGCATCATTATTGTAGAAGAGGTACTTAACTGCAAACGAGTTAGATTTGTCAACGTATATATATATATATATATATATATATATATATATATATATATATGCAACCGTAACGAGATCAGAAACAAACGGCTTCTATGAAGGTGTCAGAAAACTTTTGATCTAGCCGATATCATAAAAGCTTGTCGAAGATTTCAACTGCATGCTTGATACTACACGGGGCGTCAGGGGTCCCAGCCAAGGCGCCAACAGTTTTTACGCCAGAGAACTACAGCGATTCGTTAAAGATTTCAAGTTGGTAGGTGGTTGGTTAACTCTACATGGAGTCAGGTTCGTCACAATCCACGCTTGTAGCATTCATCAAAGCCAAATTGATAAAGCTTATTTGCTCAACAACTTCTTACCGAACGTACAAGCATGTGAGGTGGTTCAGCCTGCGCCAAGTCAGCAGAAACTCAGTGATCACGCTCCGTTGCTCTTCACCTTCAACGTCATCAAAACAACGGGAATCCAAAAATCATGGAGGATGGACCCAACTATTCTTTATTATGGCGAAAGCATTTCCGTGCTTCAAACTGAGCTGGCGGCCTCACTGGCAGAAGTGGGTAGCATAACTCCGTCCCCATGGGACCACTTAAAATCTTGCTGGCGCCTCATAGCTCAGCAGGTAGGAAAAGCACGCCATGATCGCCTCACGGCCAAGATGAATGAGATTCTCCGACGCATTCCAATAAATAGAAAGAGGTGGGTCAACCAACGTCACTATGCTCGAATACGCTGAAGTAAAAAAATCAAATCTCAAAATCTTTTGAAGCAGAGGTCTCAGGCTACAACGCTCACAAAAGAAATGCACTTATCTACAGATGAAGTCGAGAACTTGACTTATGCGCAAAGAAACCATGATCGTCGATGCCAGCCTCACTACATCCTTGAGGCAGTAAAAGACGATGGTATCATTGTTATTGACACGGATGAAGTTCCAGATGTTTTCCGAGACTATTTTGCAAAACTGTTTGTTGCAGGGAATGACGCACAAGACTACGAGTTTAGTGCCAAACTCTCAGTCTTTTGCGAAGGTTTGCCATGGCTAGGCTCCGAAGCGGGTTAACATTATATGTAGAAACTAATAACGAAGAAGTACGGTACGCCCTCAAGTCACTGAATACGTCCACGTCACCAGGCCTAGACGGAATACTCACGGGATTTTACCCACGTTTCTTCGATATCTTGGGAGTGGCGATCACTCATCTCGGGAATAATTTGTTACGTGACTGCCCAAAACCGCAGTCTTTCTGCAAAGGAAGGGTGATTTTATTGCTGAAAGAGGGCATGAAGCCGTCAGATGCTAAATTGTGGAGGCCTATTACCCTGCTAAACACAGACTATAAGTTAGTACCCACGCTGCTATCACGGCATCTGCAGCCTTTCTTAGAAGAGATCATGTCACCCTTGCAGTCATGTGTAGTACGAGGACGTTCCGTCTTCGCACCTCTAACAATCATCACAGACCTCTTCGCATATGCCTAAGAAAAACGCATCACAGGAGTATTTATTTCTCTTGATCAGTCCAAAGCATAGAGAACACGGGCATCGTTTTGCTACTTTGCGCATCTTTGGCCACCCAGAGCAGTATGTGCGTCTGGCAGAAATACTTTATCAGGACCTGTCAAGCTGTGCTTACTTCAACAATGAAGTGACCACAAACTTTGCCATTCAAAAAAGGAGTGAGACAAAGCTGTCTGTTGTCTCGGGTATTATTCATTTTGTCTCTAGAGCCTTTATTTAGAAAGCTTGCATACTGCAATTGCATAGTGGGTTTCCTGATGCCAGGCGCAAAAAAACTTTCAAAATTCTTGCATATACGCCGATGATATTTCGGTATTTTTTCGTAACTTGTCTAGCTACAGTACATTCCTTGATACTTTGCTCATTATTCCGACCTGTCTGGTACTCTTTTAAACACCACCAAATGTAAGACATTGCGCCTTGGAGGCTTTAGATAACTATTGCCAGGAGGCGTAGAATATGTTCAAGCTGTTAAGGTGTTAAGCATTTACTTTGAGGAAGGGGACGTCTCAAAAACAACCTGGGATGACGTACTTAGAAGATCCACCAACGCCCTATCAGCAGCCACTCGTTTTAACCTGCCACTAACGGCAAAAGTAACGGCAAACAGGTACTCTGCTCTTAGCGAGGAAACCAACCTTAGCGTAGATACAATGAATGATAATCTGACGAGTATCATCATGGAGTGTGCAGTGGAAGTTGGAGGCAGGGTAGCTAGACAGGACACCGGCAAGCTTTCCCAGGAAACGAAGAACCTAATTAAGAAGCGTCAAATCATGAAAGTGTCAAGTACAACAGACAAAATAGAACTGGCAGAGCTTTCGAAGCTGTTTAATAGACGTAAAGTATGCGATTTAAGAAAGTATAACATGGAGAGAATTGAGCACACTCTGAAAAACGGAGGAAGCGTCAAAGCAGTGAAGAGGAAACTCGGGATAGGCAAAAGGCGGATGTATGCACTAAGGGACAAAGAAGGCAAATTAACTACCAATATGGATAGGATAGTTAAAATAGCGGAGGAGTTTTACAGAGATCTGTACAGTAGCCGAGACAACCACGACCTTAATACTATAAGAACTAGCAGTAACCCAGACGACACCCCACCGGTAATGATAGAAGAAGTCAGAAAAGCTTTGGAGAGCATGCACAGAGGCAAAGCTGCTGGTGAGGATCAAGTAACATCAGATCTGCTGAAAGATGGAGGACAGATTGTGTTAGAAAAACTAGCCACTCTATTTACGAGGTGCCTCCTGACGGGAAAAGTACCAGAGTCTTGGAAGAACGCTAACATCATCTTAATACATCAGAAAGGAGATGACAAGGACTTGAAGAATTACAGGCCGATCAGCTTGCTCTCTGTAGTATACAAGCTATTTACAAAGGTAATTGCTAGCAGAGTAAAGAAAACATTAGAATTCAATCAACCAAAGGAACAAGCAGGATTTAGAACAGGCTACTCAACAATTGACCACATTCATACTATCAGTCAGGTAATAGAGAAATGCTCAGAGTATAACCAACCGCTATACATAGCCTTCATAGATTACGAGAAGGCGTTTGATTCAGTAGAAATATCAGCCGTCATGCAGACACTGCGGAATCAGGGCGTAGATGAAATATATATAAACATTCTGGAAGAAATCTACAGGGGATCAACTGCTACCATAGTGCTTCATAAAAAAGCAACAGAATACCAATAAAGAAGGGTGTAAGGCAGGGGGACACAATCTCCCCAATGCTATTCACTGCGTGCTTACAGGACGTTTTCAGAAGTCTAGAATGGGAACAGTTAGGAATAAGAGTTAATGGAGAGTACCTCAGTAACCTGCGCTTCGCCGATGACATTGCATTGCTGAGTAACTCAGGGGACGAATTGCAACTCATGGTTACGGAGTTAGACAAGGAGAGCAGAAAGGTGGGTCTTAAAATTAATCTGCAGAAAACGAAAGTAATGTACAACAACCTCGGGAAGGAGCAGCGCTTTGCGATAGGTAATAGTGCACTTGAAGTTGTAAAAGACTATGTCTACTTAGGGCAGGTAATAACCGCAGAGCCTAATCACGAGATTGAAGTAACTAGAAGAATAAGAGTGGGGTGGAGCACATTCGGCAGGCACTCTCAAATTATGACAAGTAGATTGCCACTGTCCCTCAAGAGGAAGGTATATAACAGCTGTATCTTGCCGGTACTTAGCTACGGAGCAGAAACCTGGAGACTCACAAAGAGGGTTCAACTTAAATTGAGGACGACGCAGCCAGCAATGGAAAGAAAAATGGTAGGTATAACCTTAAGAGACAAGAAGAGAGCAGAGTGGATTAGGGGACAAACGGGAGTTAAGGATATCATAGCTGCAATAAAGAAGAGGAAATGGACATGGGCCGGGCATGTAGCACGTAGACAGGATAACCGCTGGTCATTAAGGGTCACCAACTGGATTCCCAGAGAAGGGAAGCGGGGTAGGGGGAGACAGAAGGTTAGGTGGGCAGATGAGATTAAGAAGTTTGCGGGTATAAATTGGCAACAGCAAGCACAGGACCGGGTTAACTGGCGGAACATGGGAGAGGCCTTTGTCCTGCAGTGGACGTAGACAGGCTGATGATGATGATGATGATGAACGGCAAAAGCAACAGTTATCAAGACACAGGCAAGAGCTTTGCGTTTTACATAGCATACATTGTCCTTCTACCTCGCAGTGGTACAGGACGCCTCGCCTCTATGGCGGGTACCTTCCTCTGGAGAGGAAGGTCCCCGCCATAAAAACCCCGCCATAAAAACTCGCCTTAAAAGGAAATTTTCGCAGCTTCCTACAAACCGTGTAGGCCTTGGTATCCCAGACATGCATGTCAAGATTCACGAGAGCGCTGGCTGCGAAAACAATACAGAAGCTCTTCTGGGCCGTAACTACGCGGGGTACAGGCTCTCGATGTGCTGGAGCAGTATACTAAAAGGAACTTTCATGGCAAATCCGTACATCGGACCATGAGCACAAATTCCGCTTACGTTTTGCAGATCTACTACTGGCTTACAACGAACAGTGGAATAAGTACATTCACACAGTCTGGAACATGTTTCATCACAGCAAATAAGCGAAATGGTGACAAGTAGCACACTGAGCAAGGACGAAGAAAAAACATCCTGCATAAAAAAATGGAAACAATGGTGTTGCAATCGCGTAACTAACCAGGTGCGCGAGTTCGACTGGTTGAGAAGATGGAGGACATTGCCAACGCGTGACTGGTTAGCACATCGGGAAGTCGTTCGAAATGACCGTTGTCCAAACTTCGGCAAAAGAGAGACGGCAGAACATGCGCTGTTTCAGTGCTCGGTGGCGAAAGGCGTCTCGCACATGGTACAACGCCTCTTAGGCTTTCGCACTGTGCGCATAGGAACAGAACGTGGGCTGTTTGCAAGACTGGTCTTTACAGTAACCTTGTACGTACCGTGGCGGCGACGCTGTTTAGCGAAAATACAGCAAAAGCATCATAGAGGCGCCTTGTGCGGCTCATTGTGTGGAATAACCTAGATCAGCAGCTGGAAACACACAGCTAAGAGGCTTTCCTTCGACAATGGCACACCCGTTTCTACAGAGCAATAGAGGTACAACTGAAGTTTCTAGTTGTTCCGTTCTAGCCATGTGCCCACTCTTGTACGCATGCATACGTGGTACTCTCTAAAGTGTGATTAGCTTGATTCATTTTATTTTGCTTCAACTTGTAACACTTGGATACACAATGATCAATTAGATCCTGGTGTTCATTTGTAAGATGTATACACTGTCTTTAATAGTGTTCGATGTTTAGTTCGTGCGTTTACAAGATAAGTGTACAATAAAACCACCCTTTTTCAATCTAAGTTCATGACTGACTGACAACTCTAGATTTGAAGTCGGCCAGTGATGTAATAATATCTTTTTGGCAGAAACCATCTGCTCGCGAGCAGTTTTAAGGTTGCACAGACATAAATATCTGGCTTTCCTTTACCGATGGTACACACGTTTTTTAAGTGTAAAGAAGGGACAGCTGAATTTTCCAGTTGTTCCGTACTAGCCATGTGCCCACTCTTGTACGCATGCATACGTGGTACTCTCTAAAGTGTGATTAGCTTGATTCATTTTATTTTGCTTCAACTTGTAACATTTGGATAGACAATGATCAATTAGATCCTGGTGTTCATCTGTAAGATGTATACACTGTCTTTAATAGTGTTCGATGTTTAGTTCGTGCGTTTACAATATAAGTGTACAATAAAACCACCCTTTCTCAATCTAAGTTCATGACTGACTGACAACTCTGGATTTGAAGTCGGCCAGTGATGTAATAATATCTTTTTGGCAGAAACCATCTGCTCGCGAGCAGTTTTAAGGTTGCACAGACATAAATATCTGGCTTTCCTTCAACGATGGTACACACGTGTTTTCAGTGTAAAGAAGGGACAGCTGAATTTTCCAGTTGTTCCGCACTAGTCATGCGCCCACTCTTGTACGCATGCATACATGATATTCTGTCAAATGTGATTACCTTCATTCACTTTAATTTTCACTTGACTTGGAACATTTGGATACCCAGTGATCAATTAGATTTTAGAATTTATTGCTCATTTGTAAGATAAACACACTCTCTTTTCTTGCTTCTGATGTTTCGTTTGTGTATGTACAAGTGATGTGTGCAATAAACTTCTCTTTTTCTATCGCCGAACGCAAAAAGCTCATCATGCCCCTAGTAAAATGGCTGCTTGACTGCCATCTTACGGTTGCCACGATTTCACTCGTGGGCGAGAATTTCCACTTCAGCATTTTTTTTTCATCGTCTTTGAAGCGGACGAGCACATCGAGGCACGTAAGACATGAGCGCTATCTGGCAGTTATCTTGGAAAACGAAGGCTGGCCTCTCAAATAGCAGTCATGTGGCGAGGGCGCCCGTCTCGGGGGCGATAGGGTGTAGAACGCAAAGCGACAAGTAAGTGCCACCACCGTGTCGTCTGAGCAAAGCTTTGGAATCACTTGCCTTTTTGTGCATAGCGTTGCATTACCTGCGCAGCGTGATGAATGAAATGATCCTTGTAATTACTCATGTATGCCTTCCCAACTATAAAGACACACATACAGAATTTTAACGTGTTGTTACTGTGCCTAAGATATGCGCAATAATCGCTTTTTAATGAACAATCGCACAAGCATGAACTCCGAAACTTAAGCAATATTGGAGGGTGCGCTGGATGGGGCAGTATTTTGATCGTTTCGGACATCATTTCAATGGACAAGAAGACAAATAGATGAACAGACAGTTATAAAGAAGAAAGTTTCGCGCCGAGCTTTGCCAAGAAAGACTCTCGTCTTTATAAAACCAGACGGCTAGAATTGGTCGCGTGGAATCGAACTAGCAACCATGCGACTCACAGCGCGCGGCTCTAACCGCTACGCCATGATGCGTACGCTGGCGGAAAGGTAAACGGCAATCCATTTACCGTATTTATTCGCATAATTTCCGCCCTCACACAAATTGCGCACCCCTAATATTTAGCAGCTTCGCTAAACAATATTTACTCGCTAATTTTGCACTCCCCAACCCACCCGAGCCAGCTCGACGGCACGCGCACGAAGAGACTTTCCAAGGTTTCGGACGGGCGCACACCTTGACGGGCAGACAAGCGCAGTCAAATGGGCTGCCTGTACACAGGTAATTCTTCCGAGGATTTCTTCGGAATACCGTTCGCGAATGCTCGAACCAAGCTGCTGACGGGTCAGCGAAACTGCTCGAGCGTTTGCCTCGCTCTATCTCCCCGTCTCTACCGCCTCGAGAAAGCACGCTCGGGCGGACAACTTTCTGCGTCGGGGGTGTATGAGCTTCAAGGCCTGTGGCACTAACCGTTCCCATAGTTCTTTCCGTCCGCGTTACAACGCAGGCTTGGTCGTTTTCCGAAGTTTAGGCTTCGGTATACGTTTGGCAGCTTGGGATAGTTGGTACGGCATGATGATAGTTATAGCGCGAGAACAAAACGACGACAGAGAGACACGTGTATTTCGTGTCCTTCTTGTCTCTGTGTCGTCGTTTTGTTCTCGCGCTATAACTTTCGGTATACGGCCGACGAGTTTTTGTGGTGCCCTTTCGACGTGCTACAGTGAATATATATATATATATATATATATATATATATATATATATGTATATATATATATATATATATATATATATATATATATATATATATATATATATATATATATATATATATATATTGAAATACAACGGTGCAGCTGACGCTTTATTGAAGCAACAGCAAGATGGCGCCGATCATGAAGAGGAACGGGGCGATGACTGATGATGGTTATTGATAGATGAGGAAGATGACGTAGACGTACAATGAATTCTCACACTAATTTCCCCCGTCGACGGAAGCGGCCAGCCTGGCCGCGAATTACGCTGTGGAACGCATACAATAGGGCTTGAGACGTGAAACGTGCACAATCTCTGTCCCGCGGCAGCGTTGGTCAGTGGGGACATGAACAGGTGTGACACGGTAGTTCACCGGTGAGGTCTGTTCGATAACTTTGTAAGGGCCAAGATAGTGTGACTCAAACTTTTCGCATAAGCCAGGCGTTTGCGCAGGAGTCCACAGAAGTACATTGTCACCAGGGCGGTAGAGAACGACGCGGTGAGTGGCATCGTAACGATGTTTGCGATCTTCTTGGCTATCTTCGGTGTTTACGCGGGCAAGACGACGGCATCGAGCAACGCGGGACAGAAACTGGTCGCAAACGAATGGTGAAGAGTTGACGGGGCCAGAAAAGAATGAAACGTCGAGTGGTGATGTCGGTTGGCGTCCGTATACTAGGAAAAATGGAGAATAGCCTGTGGTTCGTTGAACTGATGTATTATATGCATACGTGACAAAGGGTAGTATGGCATCCCAATTGCGATGGTCCGGTCGGATATACATGGACAGCATGTCACACAGCGTGCGATGAAATCTTTCCGTTAAGCTATTGGTTTGCGGGTGATAGCTAGATGTTGTTTTATGAACTGTTTTTGATGCTTGGAGAACTTCACTGAGCGTGCTTGAAAGAAATGCCTTTCCCCGGTCGCTCAATAGGACACGAGGGGCTCCATGACGTAGATAAATAGCATTCAAGAAGAAAGTTGCTACTTCCGAAGCACTTCCTGAAGTGATTGAGGCCGTCTCAGCGTACCGGGTCAAGTGATCAACCGCGGTGACGATCCACCTCTTGCCGTCGGATGTAGTTGGGAGGGGCCCGAAGAGGTCAATTCCGACGACAGAGAACGGCTCTGATGGACAAGGAAGTGGTTGTAGGGTCCCGACTGGAGCAGTAATGGGCCGCTTGCGGTGTTGGCAAAGTGCGCACGAGGCAATATATTTAGCTACTGTCGCGGAAAGACCTGGCCAGAAAAATCGACTGCGGATGCGCTCGTATGTTTTGTAGTAACCCAAGTGTCCTGATGTCGGGTCGTCGTGGGAAGCGCACAGAACTTCAGGGCGTAGTGCGCGTGGTACGACGGGAACCCATCGGTGGCCTTCCGGGTGCAAAATGTATCGATATAGCACATCGTCCTCCAACTTGAATAGTCGGAGTTGTTTCCGGAGCCTGGCATTAGGGGAAGACGAAGCACCGGTAAGCCGACCAATGATGTCAGTGCAATAAGAATCGGCTCGCTGGTGAGTAGCAAGTGCTGACGGACGGGTGGATGAAGGTAGGGAAGAAATGGATGATATCGACGAGGCGTCCTCCGTATAGCCAATTTGACAAGGGGATGTGACGTGCACCGAAAACTGCGGCAAAGGGCATCGTGACAAAGCGTCGGCATCTTGATGTTGTCTTCCAGTCTTATAGATGACGTCAAAGTCATAAGATTGTAATCGGAGAATCCAGCGGCCAAGTCGTCCCGACAAGTTTTTGATTGTGGACAACCAGCAAAGAGCATGGTGGTCTGTCACAACAGTAAAATGTCGACCATGTAGGTACGGACGAAATTTTTGATTGGACCAGACAACAGCCAAGCACTCTTGTTCGGTTATCGAGTACCTCTTCTCTGCAGTGGTCAGAGTGCGGCTTGCATACGCGACAACTTTCTCGCGAAAGGCATGGTCGCGCTGGAGCAGTACGGCGCCGATTCCTTGTCCACTCGCGTCAGTGTGTAATATCGTAGGTGCCTTGTCATCGAAATAACAAAGCACCGGTGGAGCTGTCAGTGCCTGCTTGAGTTCTTGAAATGAGGCTTCGCATTGATCATTCCAATCGAAGGAACCGGTACTAGCAAGGAGCTTGTGGAGAGGAGCGGCAATAGTGGCAAAGTTGCGAATGAAGCGGCGAAAGTACGATGCGAGTCCAAGGAAACTGCGTAGTTCTTTGGAACGAAAGGGTCGCGGAAAGTTGAGGACTGCGGAAACTTTGTCCGGATCGGGCTGGATGCCATCTTTAGTAACGAGATGTCCTACAACTTTTATAGCTGTGTTGCCAAAATGGCACTTCCTTGTGTTTAGTTGAAGTCCAGCGTTGGAGAAACATGTGAGCACTTGATCTAGGCGTTGCAGATGATCATCAAAAGTGGAAGAAAACACGACGATATCATCGAGGTAGCATAGACAAGTTTTTTACTTGAGGCCACGAAGAACAGTGTCGATCATCCTTTCAAATGTGGCGGGAGCGTTACATAGACCGAATGGCATTACGTTAAACTCGTAAAGACCGTCCGGCGTAGAAAAGGCGGGCTTTTCTTTGTCTGCTTCGTCCATTGGTATTTGCCAATACCCGGACCGAAGGTCAAGGGTGGAGAAGTATTGGGCACCTTGCAATGAGTCAAGTGCATCATCTATACGGGGCATCGGATATACATCCTTTCGGGTAATCTTGTTGAGCGCGCGGTAATCAACACAAAATCGTACCGATCCATCCTTCTTTTGTACCAACACAATGGGTGATGACCAAGAACTGGTAGAGTGTTGTATGATGTTTCTGTTTAGCATATCGGTCACGTTCTCCTCGATGATTTTGCGCTCGGCCAAGGAGACTCGGTAGGGACGACGGCGTACAACAGTCTGACCTTCAGTGTTGATGCGATGATGCGCAAGTGTGGTCTGTCCTAGTGCCGAAGCATTGGCGTCGAAGGAGGCCTGGTGTTTCCTGAGCAAATTCAGCAACGCCTCACGCTGAGAAGCAGAAAGATCAGGATTTTTCCCGTGAGCAAAGGAGGAGGAAGTAACAGACTGGGCCTGTTGTGGCTGAGCTGTCAAGGCGTCAAGAGAGACCAAAGAAACCGGTTGGGTATCCACATAACATGACACTGCAGAACCTTGGGGTAGGAGGACGGGCTCTGGGGTAGGGTTCAGGCCAATGAATATTGCTGCACTGTCTTTGAACCGCACCAGGCTGGAGGGGACAACAACGCCGCGAGCTAGACAGCTGCTGGAAGGGGTGATAAGGACGTCACCATTGGCAATATTCGGAGAAGTGATGGTGATGAGTTGCTCTTGACCCGGGAGTAGTATGGATTCGGAAGCTGTGAAGAAACGCAATGGTTTTTCGTCGACGCGTTCGCTGCAGTGATCGGTCTCGGTCATTTCGACTACACGTTGATGGCAAGAAATTAATGCAGATGCTGATGAGAGAAAGTCCCAACCTAAAATTAGTTCTTGAGCACATGAAATTAAGACAGCGAAGGTGATGTGATGAAGAATACCATCAATGAAGACACGCACTGTACATTGGGCCGATGGTCTAATTATTGCTTCATTGGCCCCAATCAAAGATGATCCAAGGTAGGGTGTCTTCACTTTCCGCAATCGAGAACACAAGTCGGCACGCATAACTGAAATAGTTGCTCCCGTGTCCACCAAAGCCAACACCCGCACACCTTCTACAGTTACCACTAACATGTTTGACGGTCGTTCAGGAGGACTTGGGTCATTTCGCCGCGATGCAGTTTTCCCTCCAAAAACTGCACTGTTTAGTTTTCCGATCGCTGGACAGCCAGTTGAGAGACAGGCCGAAGTGGTGAAACAGAGCGTCGGAGTGGCGAAGGGGAGCGTGGTCGGGATGCACGTGTATTGTTGGTCGTGTTTGAAATGCGCACAGGAGACGGTGATCGGTGGTTGGAAGGACTGTCGGCATAACGGTAGTAACCTCGAGCACATGTGTCGTCTCGTTCAAAAGCGGCATAACCACGACGTTCATCTTGCTGCCGACGTCGACAGACCCGGGAAGTGTGTCCTCGAATTCCACAGTAGTAGCAAATAGGACGTGGGGCCCGCCAGGAAGAATGGTAGGTAGGGTTCGGTGGACGGGCGACTAGAGGTGCGAGATGTTCGTGATCAGGTACAGGTGGTGGTACTTGAGACGGCGAGGGTTGCATTGCAGCGATCTGTGCATACGAAGGGGGTTGGGCGCATGGTGGAGCACGGTGAATGCTTTGGAACGCTGACATTTCTTCCCTAATAATTCCACGCAGATCGCTAGAGGCGGGTTGAGCGGGAACGTTGTTAGAAGGAGGTAAAGTGTAGGCTTGCAATTCCTCACGAATTATGTCTCGAATGATGGATCGGAGCTCCATACTGTTTGCCAGGGGGTTCTGAGAGAAGTCGGGTCGTAGGCGGATTGACTGCAAGGTATCAAGCCGCTGGCATACCGAGACGACGTCGGAAACCGTCGAAGGGTTGTGTGCGACGAGGGCGTTGAAAGCGGTAGGTCCGATACCCTTCAGAAGGTGCCGGACACGATCACCTTCTGGCATGGTGTCGTCGATACGGCGGCAAAGTGCAAGCACATCCTCAATATAGGAAGTGTAGGACTCACCGCAATGTTGAACGCGTTCTGCCAGTTTCTTGCGAGCAACTTCTGAACGGACGGTCGGTGTACCGAAAATGCGTCGGAGCTGGTCTTTGAAGGAAGACCAATCGCGGAAGTCGCTCTCATGGTTCAGGAACCACCTCTTGGCAACCTGAGAGACGTAGAACTGGACGCGTGCTAATTTCGATGCCTCGTTCCAGTTGTTGTAGACACCTACGCGGTCATAGTTGTAGAGCCAGTCTTCGACATCTTCGCCAGGCAGACCGGAGAAGATTGGAGGCTCCCGAGGGGGGTTGTTGACCGGGCTAGGGTTGGCGGCTGGTGGTTGCGCCGGCGGGTGGTTAGGTTGGGCTTGCTCTTGGGCCATGGTGCTCTGCTGGCGCAAGCGACGTCCCGAACGGAGCTCCAGGAGCTGGCTTTGGATGGAGAGAGGTCGAAGAGATCGGGAAGCACCTCCACCACTTGAAATACAACGGTGCAGCTGACGCTTTATTGAAGCAACAGCAAGATGGCGCCGATCATGAAGAGGAACGGGGCGAAGACTGATGATGGTTATTGATAGATGAGGAAGATGACGTACAATGAATTCTCACAATATATATATATATATATATATATATATATATATATATATATATATATATATATATATATATATGATCAGAGTTTCTTCCGGCTACCGTAATAAATGTTATAAACTTCGAGAATTGTGTAATATAGGAAACAAAACAATGAAATATTTATTTAATCCTCACAGTTTCGGCTGGTTGGTAAACCAGCCTTCTTCAGAGGATCTAAGTGAAATGATAAAAGTTCCCGTCGCAGAGGGACATCTTCACAGTTTGAAGACCCCTAAAACAAAAAAGAAATAAAGAAAAAAAGAAAAACAGAAAAGAAAAGCGAGGCAAACCGGCGAAAGAAGCAACAACAGACAACAACAAGAAGAAGGAGAGGAAGACGAAAGGAGCGACGGAGAGCCACTGGAATCTAGATTTCTCGCACCTGCACTTCACATGGAATAATAAATGGTGTCCCACTCGTAAATTGGAAGTCTGATAACAAAGTTACGTTGCCGTGTACCACCTCTTAATTTCTACTTAAACAGGTCTGGTCTGGTGCCGTCCCCTCAGTGCTCAAGCTGTAACGAACCTGAACATATCGACCATTTTCTTACCACATGTCACCGTTTCAAAAATCAAAGAAAAAACTGCTTCAAAATTTTATTAACAAAACTAGGAATATCACTTAATACTCCCAATATTTTGTCTTTCGGGGCCACTTCATTGGGACACAGCGACAGGAACATCTGCGGGGCTCTCTGCGAATTCATATATAACACAAGAAGATTACCTTGCTGAGTCAGCAATCAGCTCTCAAATTTTACTAGCCACACTACCACTTATTACTAAGCTGATACACTGCAATTATTCAACTTTCAGGAGAATTTCATATAACAATTCCACCTCAGATTTTCAACAAACTCTATTATTTCTCTCCCCCAGCTTTTTTTCTTTTTTTTCTTTTTTTACACTGCGCCAAATTAATTTCACAGTCAAAATACAGTAATCATATTCCCCTAGTATAGAAAATCTATAGGTATTGACTTGCATTAGCCACCAGCTTCTTGGCCAATCCCCCTTAGTGGGTGAGAGCCACAAAAGAAAGGAACAAGCAAGCAAGCAAGCTGGAAGCAGGCGGGTAATCGCTGCATTGTTGCTAGGGGTAGATAAGACGCGCCGCCAGTGGAGGCGACCAAGGAAAAGGGAAAAAGTGAAACATATTCTGCTTACTCGCATCCCACACATGGATCGAGTTATATTTCATGTGGTTAGGCTGCTGGCCCACGGCATCGGGCCACACAAAGACACACACACAAAAAGCATACGACCCGCTCCAGCTTTAGGAAAATATTTGCCACGATGGAAAGCTAATGTGCCCTCTCCCCCCTCCCCCTATCTGCCCTTTTTTGCGGAAATGTGTGCAACCAGTCATACTCAAAATGAATGAGTGGATATTCTTCAATGGATGAACAAACAAAAACGTCAACAAAAATAATGAAAAATAATAAAAATAATAATAATAATAATAATAATAAAGTACTTAAAATAAAAATAAAAATAAAAACTTATAATACTAACACGCGCCAGTTGGTGCACGAAGCATCAAATTCGTCTATTTTCATGCGCTATATATCCAGTGTGTGCGACTTCACGTATGTATAAATAAATTATTTGAGTAATTTACTTTCTGTGTTTATTTATTTCTTTTTTTGTTTTGGAGGTCTTTAAACTGTGAGGATGGCCCTCTGCGACGGGAACTTGTATCATTTCGCTTAGACCCTCCGAAGAAGGCTGGTCCACCAGCCGAATTAAATAAATATTTTATTGTTTCGTTTCCTATATTGCACTATTCTCGAAGTTAATAACCAAATATATATATATATATATATATATATATATATATATATATATATATTGTTACTGCATATCTGATTTGGGTATGAGCCGGTGGGTAGCGGGGAACAGGCAGATTAAAGAAGAGGACGTTCGGCTAGCGAGATCGTCCTCCGGGGCATGACCCCTTGAAGTCTACCAGAACGCCTCAGCGTAATAAATACATTACTAAACGTAACAGACTGGTGGAGGTGCTGGGTAGTAGGATGAACAGGTAGGCGGATGATGGATGGTGTCGTCGGCCAGTGTATCTTGTCGCTGTAGCTCTTCGTTCACTATTGCCCTGATAGTAGCGGCAAGGCCGGCAGGCGGGCTTGCGTCGACGCGGGTGACCGTTGTGACATTTGCCAGCCTACTGAATTTCAGGGCAATCTTCTCGGGTCTTCAGCTTCTCGAAAGTACGGCAGTGACGTTCGACGGCGGATACAGAAGTGAGGTCTTACCTGTATATCAAAAAATTGTAGAGGTCCTCTTCTCTAATCAGCCTGTTCCCCGCTACCCACCAGCTCATACCCAAATCACATATGCAGTAACATTTGTTACTGCATATGTGATTTGGGCATGAACCGGTGGGTAGCGGGGAACAGGCAGATTAGAGAAGAGGACTTTCGGCTAGCGAGATAGGCGCACTGTGTCGGACCTACGCAAGCTCCTGACTAGCTGGAAGAAGACTGCGTTCGTGCCGGCGCCTGCGTTCCTTGTTCCATCCTCAGGGTTGCGGTCAAGTAGCCGGTGGTTACATTTATTTTATTAGATCTACCTCTTGTTCCGCAACTGTTTTAGTGCATTGATAAGTGTAACTTCTTCTTGCTTCATGTCTGTTTCTTCTCCGGGCCAGAGGCCTGGCCTCTGGTCTGCCTCTGTTCCCCCTCAAGATCTTCCCCTGGAGTTGTTTCTCCACAATAGAACCCGTAGCGTTCCGGTCGCTTTGGTGCCGACCATCGGTGGGTTGATCCGCATGAAAAATCCCAAGACAATCCAAACGGAACTTCGTGCGATCGCACCCCACTCTCTACTGATAACAGAGGTTCGTCAGTTTGGACGTGGGGGGATACTATGCTGCTCACCAGAGAAGGCTTGCATCCAATACCTTCTGAAGTGCACTACTTTTGCATCACATCCGGTGAGCTCTTTTATCCCACCTCATCTAGCTTGCTGAAAAGGATTGGTGCGGGGAGTAGACGCAAGTATAAGCCCAGCAGAAGTCTTGGACATCTTTTCCACAGCAGGTGTTATTTCTGTTTACCGCTGTACCAAACAGGAAAACCAACAGAAAGTTCCCACTGAAATTCTAATTGCCACATTCACTGGAACAGATCGCCCTTCAGAGATCAGGGCATGGCCGCTCATATATAAGATCGAAGCTTTGGCTCCCTGTCCACTGCAATGTGCTAAATGTTGGCGCTTTGGGCACAGTACTAAAGGCTGTCGATCGGAGACTCGATGCCGCATATGCAGTGCAATATACGGGGCTGGTCATTGTACTGCTGAGTGTCAATCAGACAATAAGACATGCTGTTTGTGCAAGGAAAATCACGCTGCAGACAATCCTAACTGTCCTGCAAGATTAAAGGAACTTCAGGTGATTGAAATCATTGAAGGGAGACGATGCTCTCGTAGCGAAGCAATTGCAGAAATTCAAAGCAGGAATCAGGGTTATGCCAGCATAGCAGCTCGTCCACCTATTTTTATGGATGCATCACTTTCTCAGTCCATTTCTGCTATGGTAAAAATAGCCGTGGAAAAAGTATAAGAAAAATGTTTACTCAATCTGTCCGACTCACTCAATAATATTATGGATTCAGAGATGGCGGGCGGATCTGATCGAATAACTAAGCGTATCCAACCTCCTAGTGCCTCAATTAATAAACCTGCCGAACATCAGTCAGATGTCTCTATTGATAATGAGGCAATGCCTTCCAGATCTTACACAACTGAGCAGGAAGGTATATCTGATCCAGATTCAATAAGTAATCGGGATGTAGATATGGATGATCGCCTTTTGAAGCGCACCAGATCACCCACCAGCAAAATTAATAATTCTTATCATCCAAAAACATGAAAGAGTGTGAAGGAACCGAGGCTTAAAGCGGACTTCTTAAAAGATAGTATCTTAGATCAAGCAGTTGCTACTGCTTGCTTATCAACATAGGGTGCCTTAGAGTACTTCAGTGGAACTGCCGTTCAATTCTCTCTGCAACTACAGACCTATGACACCTCATTTCTCAACAATTTCCAGACGTCATAATTTTACAAGAAACTTGGCTGTCTGCTGATCAAAACTTCTATCTAAAAAACTATCAGTGCTTTCGACTGAACCGAGACTCACGCGGTGGAGGATTAATGTTTTTCATTTCATCCAAAATTTGTCATAAAGCACACTTAGTTTACCAACAAATATCACACGATTATGAAGTGTTGGTTCTGGAAATTCACTTTCCCGGATGCGCGCCACAATCTATAGTCAACAACTACTTTCCGGCTGGAATACAAGGTGAAAGACGCTTGACGTGACTGTGATTTTTTGCAAAAACAGTATACTATTTGCGAAAGACTCCAATTCCCATTACGTTTCATGGGGATTACGCACTGATTCAACAGGGAAACGGTTGTGGGACTGGACTAATCAGAATAACCTTATTTGTTGGAACTCAAGAGTTCCAACATTAGTTCGATGTAATTCGAAGTTCGTCTTAGATTTAACATTTGCTAGCTCAAGTGTGACAATATCAACTTGGACTGTTCTTGATACCGCTACAAGTAGTGATCACTGCCCCCTGGTATTTGAAGTCAGCATTCCTTTAGTGACGGTAGATCGCCAGGTGCAAAGCTTCGTAAACTACTCTAAATTCAAAAAGAACTTACAGTCAACGCTGTCTTCCTTGTCCAATATGGAAGCAAATATGAAAGCTATAAGCCTTTGTTCCACCCTAAACTGTACAATCAAAAAATCACAGTTCACTATATCTTCAACAAAGGGGAAATTCATATCTGCCTGGTGGAATGTGGATTGCGCCAGAGAATATAGACGCCGTTACGCTGCATGGAAAAAACTCCTTACCAGCCAATGTCCGACTAATTGGAGAAATTATTTCTTTGCTAAATCTACCTTTAGGAGAACAGTTTCATTAGCGAAAGACGATTATGAAGAAAAACGGTACAGCTATCTATCCAAAATCGGCAACAAGAAAGCTCTATTCAAATTTCTCCGTAATTGTAAAGCTATTACAGCACACGTAAATATTGACTCAGTTATTTTTTCTCCAACTGAGTTGGAAGATACATTAACTGAAATTGCATTGGGATTGGAGAAGATATTTACATCACAAATCAAAATAAAGTGTGCAAAACTGTCATTCGGAAATCATTTTATTGAAGTAAGTAGGGATGAACTTGCGCACGTCGTTCGTATTCTGCCAAACACAGGTCCCTGACCAGATCGCTTCACTTCAGAAATGTTAAAAATATTATTCAACATCTCTCCCGAAGACCTACTTAACGTAGTCAACTATTCACTTGAAAATAGTTGGACACCTTCTGACTGGAGACTTGCAAAAATAATACCGCTTCTTAAAAAACAGGGACAAGGAATGCAGATAGATAACATTAGGCCAATCGCTTTAACATCACACGTAGTTAAGTTAATAGAAAGAATACTTTACATTAGAGTTACAAAGTTCATAACAGATAATGCGATACTCAGTGCGTGCCACATTGTATTTAGACCAGGTTACTCTATATGGTGGGCGCATGTTTATTTAGAGGCTCGTATAAAGCTTGCTCGGCACAGACGACAATATGCGGCCCTAGTAACCCTTGATTTAGCCAAGGCATATGACAGTGTTGAACATCGTATTCTTATCAATGTCCTAAAAGAGCTTACGTTCCCGCAGTACATAACAAATTGGATATACGAATTTTTAAAAGACAGAATATTTTATGGCTCCCAACGAGGTGTTTCCACGCCGAAGTATAGCCAAACGAGAGGTGTTCCTCAAGGCTTTGTTCTATCGCCTGTGCTATTTAACATTTTGTTAAGTTCAATACCACTGAGTGATAAGGTACAAGTATATGTATATACAGATGATATTGCGTTCTTTGCATCTGACAGTGATATTTATTTACTACATCCGACTTTACAGTGTTATTTAGCAACATATTTAGCAACAGGAAGAAGTCAGAATAAGAACAGCTGGCCCAGGATCGGGTGTTGTCTCTTGTTCTCCGTCTCGCTCATCACAATGGCGCAGCCAACAAAGACGAAGTCTTACGTCCCGGCTTCGTCATCCAGGACAGCCACGATAAGCGCCGCTTGAGAACGGCGTCAAGGCCTCCTCGGCAGCTGTTCACCTGCCGCCACTGCCACCACCGTTCGGGGACGGCGTGAAGGCCTCCTCCGCGGCTGCAGTACTCGTTACTGGTACCATTTTACAAGGGACGCCGTCCACGCGTCCTTGGCTATGAATTCTGCCGTCAGCGCAAGCCGACAAGTGAACCCTTTGCAGAAAGCCACCGGTACGTGTCTTCGTGGTTCGTCGGCAGCGCGGACGTCTCCATCAAAGAACGCCATTCACGCTTCCATAGCGATGGGATCCCACCCGCCGCTTCAGCCATCTTTCAGACCACCTGTGGACGGCGTCCAGGTCTCCCCTGTGGTTCTAGGCCATGACCTGATTGAGACCCTGCCACCGTTTCACGGCAGGGATCCGCACCGGCTTCTGTCCCTTGGGAATGCCGCTCACGTTTCCCATGGCCTACATTCCCGTTGCGGTACTCTTTCAACGAACGAGCCACCACGGAACGCCGTCCAGGCTTCCCTGCTCGTCGACCTCACCGGGTGAGTGCCGCAATTGCTACTTACTCAACGACCACGACTACTGACTCTTCAGGCTCAACGCCCGACAGCACCGTGGACCTGCGGCGTACCATCGCGCTACTGCGCGTCGAGACTAGCGAAGTGGCAGCGTTGATCGCCGAGCGAGCTCCTACAATGTTGCCAGCATTGTGTGACATTAACGCAGTGTTGGATGTAGCTGTCTCATACGACCTTGAGGCAAGCACACCGCAGCAACGCAGGGAGTTTCGGTCTTCTCTGATCGAGATCTCACACCAGCTCGACTGCTTCGCGTCGGTGATCTCTGCGTTGCCACCTGCCACCTCACAATCACCAGCCGTCTGCAAACTACCAGAATTCCACGGGGTCCGGAACGACGCCGACAGCTGGGTGGCAACCAAACCGTCAACGCGATAGCAATGCGCGAGGCCTGGACAGAAATTAAGAAATGGTATGTCGCTATAGACCGTCTTCGGGAAGGTGCAGCGGCGTGGCACCGGTATGAAGGTTAGAAGCAGCAGTCATGGGCGGAGTGGAGCTTCAAGCTCATAGCTGCTTTCGGTCCAATTCCCTGTGCCACCTGTCTATGCAACTCGACCTTCTCTCAAGACGGAACTTGGGAACAGCCCGACCTAGAGGATGCAATTCGAGCCCCTACCATCCTGTCATCTCTCGGTTACCAAGATCTAGGGAACTGTCACGATCGTGTGACTCTGCCTTGGACAAGCATTTCTGCTGGCATGGAGCAGCGGACCGATGGTGCCCCTGTGTCCGGTAGGTCTCTCACGGCAAGTTTTGCAAAACGCCCTGAAACAGGCCCCAACGAACGCCAACCGGAGTCGTCAGACCATTCGGTAGACGCTGAGGCACCAGCCTCCATCTTCTAGACATTCTACCGCGTCATCAAACGCACGTGCCTGTGGATTTTACCTCGCTCATCCTTGGCCAGACGGAAGCGGGTCTGCACGCTTTAAATTATTCAGTAACTGAACATGAGAGCATTTCTGCCTTGCAAAAAGACGCCTCTCGGGAAGTGAAGTATATCGAGGAGTTTCCTGCTGCTGACCCTGACCAAAGTGACCCCAGTCTTCCTCTGCAGGACGTGAACTCTGCATCGGTATTAGACCCGGGAATACCACCACCAGACCTTCCTCAGGAGATACTGTCCTCGCGCTCGTTGTCGTTTGAGGACATGGAGGCGCTCACATCTATCGTACCAGACACAACTGAACCCCACCAGACCATAATCGTCGGAAACAAAATGCACTCTTTACCTCTTCACAAAGCAGGCCTTTCCGAGGATGCGAACAAGATCCGCCGTAACCTGACACAGCCATGTTTGCAGACTACTCATACATTCATTTTTGAAGATGCACATACGCTCAGCCACGCAGCCGCTTGGCTCCAAAGGGATGTTTCCTTTGAGAAAATCCAGACACCTAGCCAGGCTGAAGCCACTGACATTGAGAACTTGTCGAGGACCAGCCCTCGTGATTTTCCCTCCCAGGACACCAAGTCTGCACGCGACAGTTCGCCAGAAGCCACCTGCTGGACAACTTCAGAGAGTTCTGCTGTGGTATTGATGCCCAACCATGAGCTGCGTCGCAACTCATTTCGAGAAAGGGCACAAACGTCCACACGGCTGCCTCACAGAGTGTCCCGCTGCAGTTCAGTCCACCAACGGTGGTGGGACAAACACCAGCGTTTCCAGGTTACTCTGCGACCTTGCCGGAACAGTCAGGGCCATTCGCCTGAGTGGTATACTACGAGTTGTCAGGAAACGTTGTACCATGGACGAGTTCAACCACAGTGACAAAGCCAATTCCGCCCACCAGAATACACATTGACAGATTTTCAAGCAGAGGCGGACCGTGGCGTAGACCAACCGGCTCGGGGCAGCGAGTGTGTCCAACAGAGACGCTTTCCTCAGACCGTCACTCCATGTTGCATTGTGGTTCGGAACGACCACCACGATGCAGCCAAGCCCACCCAGCAGAAACTTTGCCGCCAGCTCCGCACGCGCACAGTCATGGCCGAGTGTCAAGACGAAGAAAGACGCTGGGGCTCGGGCGCGTGGGCAGCTAAGGGAAGGTAAAGGAAGAAGACATAATAAGAACAGCTGGCCCAGGATCGGGTGTCGTCTTTTGTTCTCTGTCTCGCTCATCACAATATATATATATATATATATATATATATATATATATATATATATATATATATATATATATATATGGCAAAATTGAAGCTCACCGTTGTATGTGCGACGAACGGCCTGATTGGTACACGAGAAAACAGAGAAGTGCGCGCCTTCTATTGCAAGTTTCCTTTCACTCAACAAAGCCTTTTCAATCATGTGCGAGCGCTCTTAAGTCACCCGACATGGTCGTGGGACTACGTTTATCACAATATGATTGCGAAGAGCTACAAGAAAATGGGGCATTCGAACGCACTCAACAAAACCGAGGATGATGAGCTTTGGGAGGGTGGTGGCAGCGGTCGTGACGATGACTCCAAATCAGACTTCGCGATCAATGATTCCCACTAGATTGAGCGTGACCGAATTTGACTGGTGTTAGTGCGCACCGCATCTTCTAAACTAACAAGTACACTTGGTTTCTGCTCCAATTATTTTAGACGTATATATTGCGTGTGTTAAAACTGACAAATTATTTCGCACACATCGTACGCGCTCGCGAAATTCCCACGTAATTTGCTCAACCCCTTCCCTGGGCCCTGAAGCGCAAAAACAAAAGTGCGCAAATTATGCGAGTAAATACGGTATGTACACCATGCGCTGTTTAGAAGTTCTGAGAACTGCGAAACTTCATCACGTTTTCAATATCAGGGGCGAGATGGCGCGCCGGGTTTTCGTTGGGTGCGCCTTAAAGTCATCGCCTCCACTATGGTGACCAGAAGTTGGCTAGCCACCATATTCCACGAATCGTGCTCTCTACTGCGCACGCACTTATCATACTTATAAATACGAAGAGTACGAAGGTCACTTCGCATGCTGCCACCGCCACTTTAACGAAAGGAGCGTGCGCCTAACACGCAACGCCGGAAGAATAGCGATAGTTCGCGCTTGTCCTATGTAACTATACTTGTGCACTCGTCTCGTGCGTCTTTCTTTCAGCTTGAACAGCGTGCTTTATGTGTCGATCTGTGACAGTTGGTGCGAATTTCCTGCGTGCTTTCTGCTTGAGGTGTGCGCTGCATGTTTCGAGCTGCTTTCCACTTTTGACACGACTTTGTAATTTGTTGCTGTTGAAGAAGCAATTCACAAGTAACGCTCAACTTCTTCTGAAAACCCACGTTCACCTTTCGTGTTATATCGATTCCTGTATAGTTAGGTTCAGCAACATTTTTTTATTATTGTGCTATGTAATAGTTACTTGTGCTGTGCCGCCTCTTTTTGCGCATATCTGGAAATAAGTAAATGGAACTAATGTGCGGAAAGTGAACAAGTTTATTGTCTGACGTCTTGTGCTGTTCTATCGAGATTTTTTTTTCCTCTCTCCACTGCGCCGCAAGCATTTTGTGAAGTGTTAGAAATGCACTGAAAAAATACCCTATGCAGGGGCCATGCGGAGTTAACGTCAATTACGATTCGACTGCTGGCTCCGCTCACGTAGTTGAACAAACGTTATACTTGTATTGCTATTATTCCGCAAGCTATCTTCGCGTGCCAGAAACGTACGAAGAAATTCCTTTCAGGAGGAGAGGGGTCTCTTCTTGAAGTTGTTGTTTATCATTACGTGTGCCATTGCAAAAAAAATCATGAGGGGGAAGGGAGGCATGAGCCAGTTGAGTCACCCCTCGGCTAGGCTGCTGTTCAGGTGTTGCTTGAAATCGGGTAAATGCGCTCGCTTAATTCCATGTGATACTGTTCCAGGGAGTATTTATTCAGTGGTCGGCAGTCAGCATTGATCGAGATGAAGAGCATTGATGACATGATCGTGCCGCAGGGCTCCCTTCTTTTCGGTAACACTAATGTGTACTTAATAATTCTAACGTGTGATATTACTAACACGAATAATGGTGTGTGCTTAATATACTGCGTTTTAACTTGAATGGTTATGTGGCGTTAGACGGTAATTTACATTTTAAACGCCATTGTAGCAAACGTTCCTAGTAAGCCCGCTATGTCCATGCAGCTGTGCTACATTTTGTTCAAACCCGAATTAGCTGCAGACAGACAATTACTCGCCGATTCCTTCACAAGGAATCGGCCCCCTAAGTTGTGCTATCTGTCAAATGTGTTGTGAACCTAGTTCTCCATTTCATTAACAACTACTGCTTGCCAAGTGAGTTGGTGCATCATAGTTTTTTTCGCATAGCTTTAGCGCAATAAATCATAAAAATCAAGAAAATGGACCTGTATAAGAAACAAAAAGACGCTCATCCTATGTTCAGTCTTCTCTTGTTTTTCTTCCTTGCATATGTCGCTTCTCTTCATTCCCATACAGAGTTGTGCTAAAGCGATACTTCATTTGATGGTTCTATCTTGTGATTTTATTAACATATGCGTTTTACGCCCCAGAACCACGCTATAATTACACGATATGTCATAGTAAAGGGCTGCGAGAATTTCTACAATCTGGTGTTTTCTTTTCGTCATGAGATGTTATTTGTGCATAAAATTATGATATGAATAATCAATTCGTGAATACGCCATCTTACAACACTGGGTCAAGCACAGGAGAGCCGGCGCATGAAGTTTCTGGGCCCGGGTAGAAGAAGTCGGCGTGCGTGGTGCCCTCGGTTCAGCTGTCATATATGCTAATTATTTGACATAGCACTAACGTTCTGTTCTACTGTTTATTTTTTTCGTATGCTAAAGCGTAATACATTCTCTCAGTGTATAGAAAGGTTGTATATAAGAAAGGCACCTCACGCGTAACAATGCTGAAGCTCGGCGCTGATAAAAAAGGTGCCTTTGTGACGTCTGTACAGGTATGAAAATATCCTCAGTCCTATCAAACTTCAGGCGTGCGTGAAGAGAGCCGAGATCAGCAGGCCACCCGGAAAAGCCCTCCATGGCATCCCCAGCCTTACCTGATCTGGTGGCGTCACCTATCCGATGCACTTGCAAACACACACCCTTAAGCAGCGCGAACTTTAAAAATAGCCATTGTGTCCTCATAATATGCTTTAATAGTCTGCTTCCAAGAAATCATGTCAGAATTGTTAGTCCTGCACTATACAGTCTACTCAGAGCTATTTGAAGCTATTTAATCTTTCCCAAACTTAATTAGAGTGTCGACTGAACCAAATTGCCTAAGCAGCGTGGCAAAAACGACATACAGGCAATTGACCAGAGAATGGAAGCTTTTTTAGTGGGCCATTCCTTACTGAAAAACTTTATGAAGTAGTCCAGCTTTGACAACTCCTAAGGAATAGCACAGCACTTCATCTTAATGAATACCATCCTAGGAATAGCTTAAACTTTGCCTACACAGTTCTCTGTAGTTTGTTCTGTTAACCCTGCGCTATCTATCAGTGTAACGTACGTGCAAGCCAAGTCAGTGGATACCGGCACCAGGGGAGAAGCCATATTGTTTACAGGGGTGTAGGGGGGGGAGAAATGAATGATTTGATTGATCTGTGGCGTTTAACGTTCCAAAATTCCCATATGATTACAAGAGACGGCATAGTGGAGGGCTCCGTAAATTTCAACCACCAAACGTGCAGCCAAATCTGAGAACATGGGCCTACACCAATTTTGCCTCCATCGAAAATGCAACCGTCGACACTGGCAATCGATCACGCGATATGCGGGTCAGCAGCCGATTACCTTATCCACCAGACCACCGCCGCGGGGCATGAGGGGTGGGGGAAACCAAGACTTTTAGGAATGCTTCATGTGCGTTTAGATGAATGCTCTTATAGTGGCAATTATCTTTTTTCCAAAAAAGCCAAATGCTAAAACGGATACTATGGTTAAGCTATAACGCAAGTTGATTTCATCGTAGGACGCTACGAACACTTAGGGAAGTGCCTATACCGGAGAAACAGTAATGTATAGGCGTAACTAAATATTGTAAACATGACATTCAAAGAAGCGTAATACGTGCCTATGTATCCGTCACTTTTATTGTAATCGTAATCAACATAGGGCTATTCCATATTCTAGGGTGAACTGAGAACAGCAGTTTGGAGTAAGAAGTGACCCAGATTTTTCCTCACAATGGAGCCCCATTCATTGACATATTCATTGAATCATTGTTGTGTTCGCAATCACTACCAAAACAACCAAACGGCAATATTTAAATTCGCTCAGTTCGTATCGTAGTTACTTTGCAATTTCGCTTTCGTTCCAGAATTATTTTTGTTATTCAGTGGGTTCCTGATTACTGGTGGACATTGTAGTTTCCGGGCAAGAATCAAGTATACAGAATAAAAGGCATACTCTTGCACCGGCAAGGCCATCCCCGTGATGCGTCACGGAGGAACGCAATGTGGGCGTGTTTTCTTTTTTCGTTTGTACCGCAAATCACAGTTAGCTACCTCCGTTTCCCCTGCGTTCATATTCTCGCGGTTCGCGCATCGTGCAGACGCCGTAAGCGTTCCAGCACACTTAAGCTAATTTTTCCTCACATGTGACGGGGGACGCTACAACTGCCACATCACGTGCTAAGAACCATTGATCGGCACGCTCTGATAGGATGAGAAATCGTTTCTCCCGTGGCACGTCATTATTGAAATCACGTAAAGGGGGGTGGTTCAGCGTCACGCAGCACAGGGACTGCCCTTCCGGTGCAGCCGGTGCGCTTAGTTTCGGTTTCTCCCGCATCCTGGTTCAGCAATTCGGTGATGGATCTCGGAAACTACGCGCGATATTTTCGATTTTTAAAAGCTGGGCTGGCCATAATTTGTGCCGTAAAAGTTTCCCATAGGAACAACGACCCTAATATTGATAGTACAAAATGTAAGTGAAATATTGCTCGTAAATAATAATTTCTCAGAGATGTAATTAGTGGCAATATCTTTACGCCTCGGCCTGTATATTGTCTTCCAAGATGGCAAGTGCCTGATTATTGTAGTTTGTTTTTAATACGCAATCCCAATGAAAGTAAAACTCCCGTTATCTGGGGCCTCATACGTCTTAATGGCAAGAGTAGAGTGATTTGTTCAATATATACTTGGTTTCAATTACGGCACGATTTTTATATAGTGGGGAACGGCGGGTAATGGTGGCATCATCTTCGAAATGTGCAGTGTTTTTTGTGGCGTGTAGTGTCCATTGAAAAGCATCGACAATATTGGTTGAACTTTACGGATGGTGAAAGTGAGAATATTGTGTGTGGTGTGTGAATAACGATGCCTCCCGTTTGCGAAAACATTGGCACGCATTACGGGCAGGTGGAAGGAACCACTTCTCGGCGGAACTTCACGATTACAAATTTTTATGAAGGCGAAAAAATTGGCAGATCCCACTTACAGTGGGAATCGATGTTATACGAAACAGGAATGAGGAAGGTTGATATGAAATTTTAAAAAAGGTGCCAGTAAATTATGCCGTACACGACTTCCATTTCGGGATTGTCATATTTGCACATGTTATTTACCTTCGTCATCTATTCACGACACGTGATACTAAATTTGATATATGTGGAACTAGCGAAACGGTTACGAGCACGCTAGGAGCGCAGATTGTGGTCATGTTTTGCGTGACATGCATATCATGATTCTCATGTTTGCACCTGTCTTTTGAATTCTTCGTTCATTCACGTCACGTAATACCAAATTTGGTGTATGTGAAGTTAGTAAAACGGCCGTGAGCATGGTATGAGCTTACCTTTTTGTCATGCTTTACATGACACGCATATCATGGTTATCATGTTTGGACGTGTCTTTTACGTTAGTCGTCTATTCACTTCACGAGATGTCAGATTCGGTATATGTGAAGCTAGTGAAACGGCCGCGAGTGCATCATAAGCGTGATATATATTCATGTTTTCACATGGCACACGTGTCATGATTATCATGCTTGCACTAGTCAAATACCTTCGTCATCCATTGACGTCACGTAACACCAAACTTGGTATATGTGGAACTAGCGAAACAGCCGCGAGCACATCAAGAAAGGCCCAATATACTCCGACCTAACGTTGACGAGCGCACACGCTGGCGCAGCGACGCTGCGCTAGCAAAACGGACGCCAGGCGCGACCAGCGCGACCACGTCCATCAGCGCAACCCGGTGGACAGGTGCAAAGTGCAACATGCTGCATTTCGCGCCCATGACGTTACCCAGCTCTACCCAGACAGCACTGGGTCTGCCTCTCTTCGCGATGGAGGGACTCCGGGCGCGCAGCCGTCAAAACAACGAACCGTGGCACGCGCCAGCCAATACATGGCAGGCAGATCGGCGCCTGGCGTGGCATCGCCGGTATGAGGCGACGAAACGAACACAGGCACGCACGCATGCCAGGTCACGTCAAAATGTTTTGGCGGCTTGAGCATGTCATGTAGTCTTGTTGTTACATGACACTCATCTCATGATTATCATGTTTGCACCAGTCACATATTTTCGTGATCTTTTCACGTGACGTAATACCAAAATTTGCATATGTGAAGCTAGCGATACGCTGCAGCGCATCATGAATGTGGCATGTAGTCATGTTGTTACATGACACGCACACGCATAATTGATTGATATATATGTGGGGTTTAACGTTCCAAAACAACCATATGATTATGAGAGACGCCGTAGTGGAGGGCTTCGGAAATTTCGACCACCTGGGATTCTTCAACATGCACCAAAATCTGAGCACACGGGCCTACATTTCCGCCTCCATCGGAAATGCAACCACCGCAGCCGGGATTCTATCACGCGACCTGTGGGTCAGCAGCCGAGTACCTTATCCACTAGACCACCGCGGCGGGGCTACATGACACGCATGTCATATTTATCATGTTTGGACGTGTTCTTTACCCATGTCGTTCATTTGCGCCACGTAATACCGAATGCGGTAGATATGAAGCTAGCGAAACGGCCACGAACGCATCATGAGAGAAGCTTGTAGTCATGTTGTTACATGACATTCACCTGCACTGATGATTGCCATGTTTGCACCAGTCACGCACCTTCGTGATTCATTCACGTGGCGTAATTTCAAATTTGGTAGATGCGAAGCTAGTGAACAGCCGCGAGCGCAGGATGAGCGTGGCATGTAGTCATGACTAGTCATAACATGAAAAGCATGACATTCATGTTATTATTTCCACGTTTGGGTCCGTCACTTAAGTTCGTTATGCAGTCATGCCATACCATGCCAGTTTTGCAACATATCATGTGAACAAATCCACCGCAAGATCAGCAAGACCATGACATGCCAATCGTGACTATCATGACATACATGTCATGCTTTTTATGTTATGACTAGTCACTTATCATCGCGATGCAGTCATGTTATGGCAAACCAAGCTTAGTATCGATACCATTATCGTACCGGCCCGCAGAGCTAAAAGTCGTAAGCGGTTAGATAGATAGATAGATAGATAGATAGATAGATAGATAGATAGATAGATAGATAGATAGATACGCTCAAAGTCACCGAAGATTGCTAAGGAGTGCTTCGCATTTAAAATGCACTTAGCTGGATCATCTGCGTTTTGCACTTTGTGCAGAAGCAAGAGTGCATGATCTCCGAGCTGAAGCATGCGACTACGCATGCGCTATTAGCATGTTTTAGCATTGCAGAAGCTGCATATATGCTTCGCCATGCTGAATACCCACACTCCATAAATCTGTAGGTCATATCATCTGAGACCTCATTCTTGCTAATTGTAACAGGAGAAATTCTTGTTTCTTATGTAGTTGGTACCTTTTAATGATCGATCTTTATGAAATAACAACGCACATTACTAGTTGTGTATCTGTCTACTAGTTGTGTATCTGTGGGTACGTCCTCACAGATACACAACTGTGGGTCGTTCCAACCCTTCGGCCTCGTTTTGGTACGTCACTGCCTAGTTTCATGATTCACTCTGAAGATGCGGCGACACAGAGAGACAGACAAACGGATGGACGGATGGACGGTCGGACAGACAGACAGACAGACAGACAGACAGACAGACAGACAAACAGACAGACAGACAGACAAACAGACAGACAGACAGACAGACAGACAGACAGACAGACAGACAGACAGACAGACAGACAGACAGACATGGTGCAGAAAAGATCGGAAACCTCCACAATAAGTCATTTACACAGACCGACAGCAGGCTATACACAACTACCCACAATACTTTAGTAAATTGCTAGGTATATGCAAAGTCGCTTTATTATTTTAAATATTTCAACGAAGGACCGCTTGCTGACTTGAATATTTATCTCATCTACGTCATAGATGGCGAAAAGCCAAGCCTTGCGGGGTAATTATCTTCCTTAAGTATATTGCGTAGGGAGCTTGCAACATAAATATTCTGAGCAATATATACGAAGCATGCACTAGCTACCAACGCTTTCAAAAACTGCCGCGCAAAATATTACGAGCACTGTTTGCGCCAAACGATGATAGATGGCGCCGCTAGACGTTTAATCGAAAGAACGTACGTTGGTTTTCGTAGCCGCCGGAAGCAAGAAAACGCACTGCTTTATTGCAGACGTAGCCGACAGAGCAAAGCTGCAATTCAAAATACCCTGTAGAGGCTAATGATGATTAAACTTTCCATAACAGACCTTGGTCTTTCTGCATTCTTAAGGGCCAAAACAACGATTATCTTGGCGACGGGGTTCCCCAGTTAAATTGTCCCAGAGTTCAGAAATGTTACGATGCACAGCATCACGACACGACCAAGAAGACGACAACAACAAGAACAAAAATAACAACTACAGTAATCAATAAACCCATCCATCAAGGCCTAAATTATTATTATTATTATTATTATTATTATTATTATTATTATTATTATTATTATTATTATTATTATTATTATTATTATTATTATTATTACCTTTTCCTGAATACCTCAAAGACCAAGTGCATGAGTTCATCTCGTAAAGGGAGAGAGAGAATTTATTTATAGAAAGGTCATCTCGTAAAAAAATCCATCATGTCATCTCCGTTGTCCATCATTAGTGTGTGATTATGTGCGGTTCATGAGTTTAGGTATTTGGTGTTCGTTTTCTTAGCATGCTCGATCTTTTTTCTTACACTAAACGTAATACCACGAGAGGCCTTCATTCAGAATCTCTCGAGAATTCCGTTCCCCTACAGCCTTCCAGAAATTGTCCACCGCAATATGTCTTCGTCAATCCGGCTAAGTGCATTTTAAATGCGAAACACCTCTTAGCAAACTTCGGCGACTTCAAGCGTATCTATCTATCTATCTATCTATCTATCTATCTATCTATCTATCTATCTATCTATCTATCTATCTATCTATCTATCTATCTATCTATCTATCTATCTATCTTTCTATCTATCTATCTATCTATCTATCTATATCTATGCTTACGACTTTTAGCTCTGCTGGCCGTTTCGATAATAGTATCGATAGTAAACTTGGTATGCCGTAACATGACTGTATCGCGAGGATAAATGACGAGTCATAACATGAAAATGATGAAATGCATGTCATGAATGCCATGATATACATGTCGTGGTCTTGCAACTCTTGTGGTCGATTTGTTCATATGATATGTTGCAAAACTGGCACGGTATGACATGACTGCATAACGAACATAAGTAACAGACCCCAACGTGGAAATCATCACATGCATGTCATGATTTTCATGTTATGACTAGTCACGACTACATGCCACGCTCATGGTCCGCTCACGGTCGTTTCACTAGCTTCGCATCTACCAAATTTGGTATTACGGGTCGTGAATGGATGACGATCGTATGCGACTGGTGTAAATATGATAATCATGAGACGCGTGTCATGTAACAACATGAGTACATGCCGTGCTCATAAATGATGCGCTCACGGCCGTTTCGCTTGCTTTACGTCTACCAAATTCGGTATTACGATACGCCAATGAATGAACATTACTACCATGGTTAGGGAAACACGCCAACACATAACCGTCTGCTCTATTCCGCGAAACATGTGTAAGTTGTACCATGGGGCGAGAAGACAAGCTAGAGCTCGCCAGCTTCAAAGACAGTTTGGCGAAAGCCACGAAGTAGTATACACCGATGCCGCTAAATCAAACGAGAGCTGCGTTATAGTAGCAGTTCAATCAATGCCGCATACCGCTGAAACTGTGGCAGCGTCAATTAAAACAACCTGTACAGCGACGGCGGAGGCGGCGGCGATTGCGCTAGCTATTCGAACTAAAGAGAAAGAGAACGCCTCCGCATTAGTCTTGTCTGATTCCCAGGAAGCCTGCAGAATGTTTCTCCGCGGTGCACTACCGAATGTCGTCCTGAAAATACTAGGTGACAGACTGATACAGTGCCATGCTATATTTTGGTGCCCAGGCCAGGAGGGTATCTCGGGTAATGCGCTAACGCACAATTTCGATCGTGATTTGAGCAACCGAGTGAGCAATGACACCGATAATCAGTACGAACCATGCATTGCACGTGATATACTCGAGCATCAATGGAAGACAAGACAGCGGTATGCCCCAACGCACAAATCGCTTAAAGTTGACGAAGCTCACCAGCCAAGACAATTTCAGGTTAACCCCTATCCACATTTGGAAAGGTGGCATCACATAAACACCAATGCGTATGTGAAGCAATGTCCGGGGTGCCAGTCACGACCGACGTTGCAACACGTCACATGTGACTGCCGGAACAAGCCTATGGAGGTTCAATCGCTTCCGATGCGCTATTGGGGGAACCTTGGGAAGCCATCCTCGCCCGAACTGACCTGAAAACCCAAAGGGGTCTCCTAGATCAAGGCGGTCGACCTGCAGTTGCCACTGGTGTCCTGGAATGGCGAAACCACCCTTGACATTCTCCCCTCCCTTTTTCATTTTTTTTCATAAATAAAAATGTTGTTCCAACTTTGTGACCGGTGAAAGTACTTGCTGTTTGCAAGTATTGGCTGTTTCGCTTGCTTCACATATACCAATATCGGTATTACGTGACCCGAACGAACGACATTGGTAAATGAAGCGTCCAAACATGATAATCGCGCCATGCGTGTCATGTAACAACATGGCAACATGCCACACTCATGACGCTCTCGCGGCTCTTTCGCTACCTTTACATATGCCAAATTTGGTATTACGTCATGTGAATGGATAAGGAAATTATGTGACTAGTCTAAACGTGATTATCGTGAGATGCGTGTCATGTAAGAACATCACTACAAGCAACACTCAAGGTGCCAGTACATTTAATGTGACCCGGCGCGCGTGCGCGCCGGCGTTTGTTTGGTCATGTCACACTGGCGATGCCACGCCATGCGCCGATCTTCCTCCCATATAATCGCCTGCGCACCCTGCTGCGTTGCGTTTACACATGCTAGTTTAAGCGCGCCCTGCATCCCCTCATCACGAAGATAGACAGACGTAGGGAGGCCTGGGTAGAGCTGGGTAACGTCATCGGCGCAAAATGCAGCATGTTGCATTTCGTACCAGTTGTCGCCGGGCCGCGCCCACGGACGCAGGTCGTGCCTGGCGTCAGATTTTGCTAGCGTAGCGTCGCTGCGCCCAGCGTGTGCACTCATCAACGTTACGTCTAAGTATATTGAACACTTCAGGATACGTTCGCGCTCCTTTCGCTAGCTCCACATATACCAAATTTGGTGTTATGCGACGTCAATGAATGACGAAGGTATATATGACTGGTTCAAGCATAATAATTATGAAACGCGTTCCACGTAAGAACATGACAACACACCACGCTCTTGATGCACTCGCGGCCGTTTCGCTAGCTCCACATATGCCGAATTTGATATCACGTGATGTTATTAGACGACATAGGTAAATGGCATGTGCAAACATGATAATCATGGTATGCGTGTCATGTAAAGCATGACTACGTGCTACGCTCATAGCTTGCTCGCGGCCGTTTCACTAACTCAACATATACCAAAGTTGGTATTAGGTGACGTGAATAGATGACGAAGTTCAATGACACCTCCAAATATGATAATCATGACATGAAAGCAATATACGGCGTAATTTACCTCTGCCTCTGAACGTTGTGCTGATTTTCAAATGACATCTCAACTTTCCTCATTCATGCTTCGAATATCATGGATTCCCACTGTACATATGGTCTGCCAATTTTTTTTTTCTGAGTAGTTTTACTACACTGGCCAGAGGAATACACTCTCAGAATGCTGATTTGAAGTAGCTGCTAAACTGTTCAGCCTTCCTTTCCTTTGTGGTCAGCACATAAATATTGTCACCTAAAACATCTGAAATAACATCTTTTGAACATCGCTGACTTCTGACGTATTTCCATACTTATTTCATATTATGCCTTATTTTTTCACCTAGTGTTTCTAAATATGTGCTTTCTGATTTTCGCGTTTCTTTTGCTATTTTTTTGTCCGAGTTTCTTCTATTCGCTGTAAAAGTCAGGTTTCGGCGATCTGCAGTACTGGTGGTACAGGCTGGGTCGTCCAATAATCAAAAAGCGAATATTTCAGCTCTATGATTTATCCTTTCGGTGCTTGAATGTAATTACGGAACAAATAAGAATAATAGTATTACAAGTTTGGTTATTAGCTGATTAAATGCGGGTTCAGTGTCAATCGAAGCATCAAGCGTTTGAAAAACAGGCAAACATTCTCCAAGTTCACGCACGCTATAGGGAAGCGTAGTCTACCTTATCATAGCAGAAGACTTGTCTTGATGGTGGATTACGGCAATACGTTGCAAGGCAAAAGAGGTGTGCAAGAACAGTTTCATGATTACTTACACCTGGTAATAGATCAAGAGACAAAATGAGGGTATGGTCGGAACAAAACAATAGGTCTAACATATTACCTAAGTTGGGAGTTATTCAAGAGCATCGGAACTTGAATAAATTGAAACAGAAAATGTGCATTTATCACTTCTCAAAATGCAGAGTAAATAGGTGATGCAGTACTGATGTGAGACTGTAGACCGATCCAGTTTATGTTAGGCAAGTTGAAATCACCCCCTAAACATTGTATGTTGCATCCAAAGACAGCAATACATTGTTTACCTTTTATAAATGTTGAGGAGGATAATTGCAACCAGGTGGCCTCTAAAATAACCCAACTGCTAAATAAGTGCCATGAGGAGGATGATCCTGCACCAGGCTCCCTCATATGAGCTTTGATCGTTATTATGCGAACTAGTCAAGCTCTTGAGTATCATCACAAATTTGATTGATTGATTGATTGATTTGTGGGGTTTAACGTCCCAAAACCACCATATGATTATGAGAGACGCCGTAGTGGAGGGCTCCGGAAATTTAGACCACCTGGGGTTCTTTAACGTGCGCCCAAATCTGAGCACACGGGCCTACAACATTTCCGCCTCCATCGGAAATGCAGCCGCCGCAGCCGGGAATCGAACCCGCGACTTGCGGGTCAGCAGCCGAGTACCTTAGCCACTAGACCACCGCGGCGGGGCAAGAGTATCATCACAAAGACCCCACTGTCTGGCATGTTACGGTCTTTACCATAGACTCTATATTTACCTAGAAATATTTGCTAGTTACTATGTGCTGTCTAACCAAGACTCTTTACCGATTATTACGTGTGGGCTGACACAGTGCAAGACTGAAGCAAACTGTGCATTTTTGTTCCTAATATCACGACAATAATAACAATAGCCTTCAGGTCATTTATCTACTGTAGTCTCTTCATAGCAGCACAAGGTGATAGCGAATGGTCGCCGTGAATAAAGTATTCCTCTTACTAGGATACAGAAAAACTTCATTTTCGTGAACATCTTATTTGAGTCAAGTCTGAACGCCCAACCACGATTGCGCGCAAATCAATCCTGACATTTTTTTTCTTTTTGGGTTAACAGAAAAATCAGTCCCTTTCAGTTATGAACAAGCCGCAATTCCTCCGTTATCTTTAAATGAAAGTTGTAATTTTACAATCAGTGGCTGTGCTGTTTCTGCTGTGTATTGACTAATGCTGTGCGCTCTTTTAATAGCCGTTGAACTAAGCGTAATATTCACTTTATCAGAAAAAAAAACGTAACTTTTCCTTCACATTCTATCTATGTTCTGTTGGCACCATTCAGGAGGCCATAGAATATAAAATTATTTCTAATAATCTAAGAATAATAAAATTGTTCATGCGTTATATAATAATCAACTGTATCCTTGAGGAATGCAATAGATAAAGTTTCGATAGACAGGATGTCGCCATCGTGTTCAACTCGCAAAGGTGTACCTATAGGGACTCCCCATATTTATAAACACATGTGTATGTTGTATCCTGTATATAGTAGTTTCGGTTTCTGTGTTTGAGTTGGCAACACTGGGTCCTTGTGACTGTATATATTTGTGGAACGTCTAATAAAAGGCAGAGTATGCAACCGCTACCCGTGAGTGCGAGGCACGTCAGTCATTCACTACAATGGCGACGAGTGTTTGAACATCGTCTGAGATGGTTCCCGAGGGATAACCAGCCACGCCCGCAGATGGCTTTCGCTGGCATCGCCACACCGGATCCGTTCCTTCCGACACCGGGTCATCCCGTGCAGCCATGGTTCTGATGGCACGACATGTTCAAGGTCTATCTGCTGGCGTCCGGTGCTTCAGAGTTCTCCCCAGAGCGACGCCAGGCTCTTCTACTACATTCCTTGCGACCCGAAGGTCAACGTATCTTCAATACTCTGTCTATTTCGCAGGCGGTCGAAAAGACTGAGGAGGAAGGGACCGGAGCTACGCCCGACGTGTATGACTCCGCGGTAGCGGCACTGGCTAAGCACTTCGATGCCACCTGCAACCTGGTCGTCGAGCGCCACCGATTTCACAGTCGAATTCAGTTCCCAGGCGAGTCTATTGAAGAATACGTGACCGCGCTAACAGAGCTTGCCGCAATGTGCTCAATTATGTCGCAAGAAGAGTCACTACGCGACCAGTTTGTTGCTGGTGTGTCTTCGCATCGTATTCGGGAACGTCTTCTGTTAGAAGGGTCTTCGCTTTCGTTCAACAAGGCAGTTGCTCTCGCGACTCAAATCGAGCAGGCAGCAGTGGAAATGGAGGAATTTTTCGTCTCTGGGCAACCAGTATCTGCGCAGTCTGGCACAAAAGGCGGTTCATCCTTGCAGTCACCGGCTTCACGGCCGCGTGCTCGTACTTTCAGTAAACGCGATAAAGCAGCTACATCGGGGAACCACCCCCCATCTCGACAGCGCTCTCCATCGAACTCGCAGCAACACGCGAATTCTTCGTATTGCTTCAGGTGTGGTTCTAAACAGCATCGCGCTTCTTGGAAACGCTGCCCAGCTAAAGATAAAAAAATGCTTCTTCTGTGGCCGTATCTGACATTTTAAAAACGTTTGCAACCAGAAGTGGTCGCAAGCAGCTGTCTACGAGGTTTCAGTACATAGCCCGTTGCAGGATGAAACCGTCGAGGTTCTTGCAGTTCAACAGCCTCTTGCATCTGGAATTCACCTTAACATTCAAATCGGGCAGGTCGCTATGAAGCAGTTAGTCTATTCTGGCTCTTCCGTTTCCATTCTTTCAGGCAAGGTGTTTGACCAACATTTCTCTGGTGTGCCGCTTCTTCCTGTTCCTCGTGTGACGCTTCTGGGTTATTCCAGAAGACCAATTTTGGTTTGAGGCTGCTTCTTTTCTGAGGTCTTTTTCGAGAATCGCAGCGCACCGCTTTTGTTTTATGTCGTCGAACAGGGTACTTCTCTCGTTGGCTTGGATGGTATTAAGGCCTTGAAGCTGCGTAATGAAGGCTCTCAGCTGCAGTGTTTTCAAACCAGCACGGTACCGAACGCCGAAGTAACTCGGACATGTACAATAAAGCCATCCATGCAGCAGCCGTCAGCACTTCTGCAAAAGTTTTGCTCGCTCTTCACAAATGAGCTGGGCCTTGCAAAATGTTTTGTTCACAGGGTTAAAACACGTGCGGGTGTTCAGCCAGTAGCATCAAAACTTCGCCGGCTTCCTTTCATGTTACGACCACGCGTGTCTTCCGAACTGCAGCGCCTGGAAAGCTTGGACATCATTGAACGTATCGACGCGTCAGAATGGGTGTCCCCTATTGTAGTCATTCAGAAGAAAGATGCAATTATTAGGCTTTGCGTAGATTTACGCAAACCTAACAAGGTCATCGTTCTGGACAGCTTTCCGCTGCCTCACATGGATGAGTTGTTTCAAGCCTTGGTGGGTGCCACGCACGTTTACAAACTCGACTTAGCATCTGCCTACCACCAAGTTCCGCTGGATCATGAGAGCAGGGACTTGACTGCTTTTATAACACATGAAGGGCTGTACCGGTTCAAACGCGTTTGTTTTGGGCTAGCCTCAGCACATGCTGCTTTTCAGAGTATGATGTCTCGAATCCTTCGCAATTGTGTGGGTGTCCTCTTTTACATCGACGATGTAATTATTTTTGGTAAATCAGCTGAGGAGCACCTCAAGAACTTGGAGGCAGTGTTGCAGCGTATCAAAGACGCAGGCCTGAAGCTCAACAGCAAATGTGTGTTTGGAGTTCAGGAGCTCAAATGGATGGATGGATGCTATGAGCGTCCCCTTTATAACGGGGTGGTGACAAGTATGCCACCAGGCTCGACAAAAAAAAACCTTTTTTCTTTTTTTGATGTTGGCCTAATGCCTCTATTTCGATAAATTCTATCTTAATGGAAAAAAGGTAAATTTTCAGCTTAAGTTCTCTGCCATTTACGGCACACTGTCCATATTTTATTTTTCCAATATTTATTTTTGTCCTTTCTCTCTAATTTTCTGCCACCAATACTCTAACCGTCTCTTACTTATTTCAATCGCGGGTGTGTTCAGCTTTCCATTGTTGTCCCTAAAACCCAAGGCTTCCTGTAGGCTCGTGCCCAAACGTACACCTGGGTGGATATCTCCACATTCAATCAGAACATGCTCCACCGTTTCCTTATCTTTCCCGCAGCATGTGCATTGTTCTTCTTCTTTACTGAATCTTGCTTTATAACTACGCGTTCTAAGGCAACCCGATCTCGCTTCAAACAGTAAAGCGCTTCCCCTTGAATTATCGTAAAATGCCTCCCTCCTTATTTCATTTTTGCCCTTTCGGTAGTTACTCAAAGCCGGTTTTTTCTCCATAGCTGCCATCCAGTAAATCCTCTCCGCCTCCCTGACTTTTCCCTTAACGCTCTTTGTTGACATATGGCTTACAATACCAGCCGTATATTTACTAGTGAGTCTTCTAGTTCTTTTTCTCCACTGTGTGTCCACGCTCTTCCTATACAAATAACGGAACACCTTCTCTGCCCATCTACTCTCCTTCATATTTCTTAGCCTTTCTTCGAACCTTATTTTGCTCTGCGCTTCCCTCGCCTCAAAACCTGCCCACCCCATATCGCCCTTTACAGCCTCGTTTGTCGTCTTCCCGTGAGCACCCAACGCGAGGCGTCCCACAGTCCTTTGATTTACATCCATTCCCGATTGCACCTCTGCCCACATGCACACCACTGAGTTCCCAAAAGTAAGCCCTGGAACCATTACACCCTTCCACAGACCTCGAAGCACCTCATACCTATTGTATCCCCACAACGCTCTGTGCTTCATTATTGCCGCATTCCTCTTTCCTTTTGCTGCCGAGGCTTTTTCCTGTACCTCCATGTATCTATCACTCTCATTTACCCATACTCCAAGGTACTTGTATTCGCTTACCCTCGGTATTTCTTGGCCTTGTATGGACACCGTCTGATCACAGGTATCATTGAATACCATCAATCCACACTTCGTTACACTGAATCCTAGTCCAAGAGCTTCACCTTCCCTTCCGCATATATTCGCCAGCTGCTGTATATCATCTCAACTGTCCGCAAATAAGACGATATCGTCCGCATAAAATAAACCTGGAAGCTTCTGCTCAATCATCATGCCGCCCTGTTTGTGTGACAGATTAAAACCAATGTTGCTACCTTCTAGCGCTTTTTCCATACTCACCATGTACAGCATGAATAACAGCGGGGACAAAGGACATCCCTGTCTCAGACCCTTGCTAACCTCAACGTTCTCTTTGCTACGCATTCCTTCCCTCTCTATGCAAACTGTATTTTCTCGGTATATCTCCCTCAAAAGCTGTATACAGTCGTCACCCATGCCCATTCCTTTCAATATATCCCACAAAATTTCCTGATTAACGTTGTCGTATGCCCCAGTGATGTCTAGGAAAGCCACGTACAAGGGCCTATTCTCTATTTTAGATATTTCTATGCACTGAGTGAGAACAAACAGGTTATCGTCTAACCGCCTGTCGACTCGAAATCCGTTCTGAAGTTCTCCCAAAATATCGTTATGTTCGGCCCATGTTTCTATTTTCATTTTTACTGCTTGCATCGCCAACCTGTATAGTACCGATGTAATGGTTAGTGGTCTATACGAGTGAATCTTGTCCTTTTCTCCCTTGCCTTTATAGATTAAGTTCATTCTACTTTGTCGCCAACTGTCCGGTATTTGTCCGTCCTTTAAGCTTTTTTCTACTGCTTTTAACAATGCTTCTTTAGTGTTATGTCCTAGTTCGTTAATGAGGCTAACGGGAATCCCATCTAAACCCGCGGCAGTGCGCTTTGAAATTTTTCCTTCGGCCTTTTTCCAGTTGAAATTATCAAGTACTAGCTCTTCCTCTGTTGCTTTCTCCGCCACACTTTTACTCAAGGGGAGATCCCCTGGACGCTCTTTTGAAACGAATCGGCTGTTACCTTTTGGATGTAACCTAGCGCTTCGTACCCTTCCAATTGATTTCCTCCTTCATCTAGAATATGTTGTTGCATTGTGACAGACTTCCTACCTAGCGCCTTTATGTGGCTCCAAAAAATCCTAGGCGCGGCCTCCTTTTTTTCGTGTATCTCTGTCATCCAGCGTTCACTTTCACCTTTAATTTTTGCCTCTACCAATTTATGTACAAGGAATTTTTTCTCTAAATATATTTCCCATATTTTTTTGACTTCGTCCTGCGGCCGCTTCTCCTTTTTCGCCTTTCTATGCTCCCGTGATGCTTCGCGTCGCTTCTCGATCGCCTCCCGGATTTCCTTGTTCCACCAACTTTTTGGCTTCCTTTCTCCTTTCCAGCAAACAGTTTTCTTCTCTTTCCCTATCTCCTTCGTCATTCTCCTTCGTCATTCTTGGGCCACAAGGTGACACCTAGCGGTATTTCACCACTGTCGGAGAAAGTGGACGCAATTTTGGAAACCCCAGTTCCAAGAAATGCCGCAGAACTCCGCTCCTTTCTTGGGTTGGTGGAATACTACGCCAAGTTTGTGCCACACTTGGCCGAGATGGTAGAACCAATGAGGGCTCTTCTTAGGAAAGGCGAAACCTTCACCTGGTCTGTCTAGGTGGATAACAGCTTCCGCGCGGTAGATCTTGTCTTGCACATGTTTGATCCTGCACTTCCAATTATCATTTCCACTGATGCATCCGAATGTGGTCTTGGAGCAGTCCTTCAGCAGCACGCCGATAAAAAGCTTCGTACTGTTGCTTTTGCATCACGCACGCTATCTCCGGCTGAAAGAAAATACGCAGTTGGCGAGAAGGAAGCACATGCATGCATTTGGGCATGCGAGCATTGGCATGCATACCTGTGGGGACGGAGCTTCTCTCTGAACAGACCACCAGGCCCTCGTTTCGCTTCTGTCTTCGCAGGGCTCAGGCCGACGCCCACTTAGAATTGCACGTTGGTGCACAAGACTACTACGTTACAATTTCACGGTAGAGTACCAGAAAGGCTCATCTAACAGAGTAGCCGATGCTCTTTCGCGGTTACCCGTTCATATGGCAGGTTGAGAGCTGACTTTTGAAAAGGAAATTGTTTGCATGGTTCAACCAAGTTGCCTGACCAAAGAGCAGTTTGAACAAGCGGTTCTTGCTGATGCCACTCTTCAAAAGGTGAAGAAGTTTGTAAATGGGCTTGGCCGTCACACAGAGACATGTCGGAAGGTCTGGAACCATATTTCAGAGTTCGAGACGAATTGTCAGTGGTGAGCGAATTGTTGTTGCGTGCAGAGAGGCTTGTAGTTCCATCATCTCTCGTGGCTAAACTTGTGGCAACAGCACATCAAACTCACCAGGGTATCGGACGCACCAAAGCCAGACTTAGGGAGCAATTTTGGTGGCCCCGCATGGGCAGTCACGTGGAAGAAGCAGTCCACAATTGTAGCATCTGTCAAGCAGCAGATAAATCGGCAAAGACGTCGCCTGCCCCGCTGCAACCAGTCGAGCTACTAGAGAGACCATGGCATAAACTTGCAATGGATATCGTTGGTCCCCTGGAGAGGGCGCCTCCAGATTGCAAATTTGTGCTGACACTCGTAGATTACTTCTCAAAATGGTCATAAGTACAGTTTTCAAGGAAAATTTCTACAAGAACCATGACCGAGTTCCTGCTCAACGTATTTGCACGGGAAGGCTATCCTGAAGCGATAGTCTGTGACTAATGGGCCCCAATTCACGTCAAAAGAATTTGTCAACTTCCTACAAGAACGAGCAATCCGCCTGTCACACTCATCTGTTTATTACCCGCAGGCAAATGGACAGATCGAGCGGTTCAACCGCACGTTCAAGACTTGCCTACAACTGGCCCGTCTGGAACAGCGTCCGCTGCGAACTGTACGAGATTACCTCGCCGCATACACGTGTACACCACACGCCACAACAGGAGTGGCCCCTGCGGTACTTTTACACGGAAGGCTGCCAAGAACGACGCTTGACATCTTCGGCTTATCGCCCGCGTCCTTCGCAAAGGCAACCTACCAGGAGCTGGCCAGGCGGGGCAACGTGTCAGGTGCAGGCAAGAGTACAGCAGAGTCTACACCGACAGGAGGCCAGCGGCAAAACCGGCAACAGTGGCAATAGAAGACATGGTGCGGGGGAAGAAACCATCGGTTTCATTTAAAGGTGACATCTCTTTCTCAAAGCCAAGGAAAGTCATCGAGCAATGCGGCCCAGCATCCTTCATTCTCGACGACGGCAAAACATGGAACGCGGCAAAGCTGTGCAAGGTGCCTTCTCGGCGCCCTGGCGACAATGGCCTTCAGCAACATTCTGCAGGGTGTGAATATTCGTTTCATTACGATCCCGGTGACGCGACGCTTCTCGCTGCAACATAGCAGCCAGCGTCCGCCGAGGCAAGTGCTCCCGCAGCGAAACCTGTGCCTGGTGCAGATTACGATTCCCGCTCGCCAACGAGACCAGCCGCCGGACAGTTTCCTGCTTCATTAACTGTTTCACGCCCGCCCGTGAACACTACAGAAGAACCTGTGGTGTCGTGCCCACCTGGTCGTCGCATTCAGCCGCACCGAGAGAGACGGCGACCGTACAGATATGGTTATTAAGTGTGAATGTGGAAATATTCCTTAGTTGGTGTACCTGTTACCTAATGTATTCAATATTTTTGGCATGTGTATAGATAATTTTGTGTGTATATATTGATGTGTATTTCTTGTTGTGTATTTCTCGTTCCACATATAAACTGTGCGCGTATAACCTGTACTAACGTACTAACACCTTCCCACAAAAAAATAAATAAATGAGGGAGGGAAAATGTTGTATCCTGTATATAGTAGCTTCGGTTTCTGTGTTTGAGTTGGCAACACTGGTTCCTTGTGATTGTATATATTTGTGGAACGTCTGATAAAAGGCAGAGTAAGCAACCGCTACCCGTGAGTGCGAGGCACGTCACTCGTTCACTACAGCGTACACGTATGATAGAGCCGTCACGTCGGGTTAATGACAACTGTAGTTGAGCGCGATGAACTGGTGACTGACAGTTTATATCAACTATGCAACGCTGCCAAAGGACATCGGTATTTTTTATTTGGGAACGCTAAAGAAAAAATCACAGCATATCCACTGAGTAAATGATTAGTGGGGCGAAGCGTCCACCAACCCATCCATGCTTCCGTCCTTCCGTTCTTTCTAGCTTCCGTAGGTCCGCGCGACCATCCGTGCCTTCATCCTTGTGTCCTTCCGTCTGTCCATGCATCCGTCCTTGAGTCCGTCTATCCGCCTGTCCGTCTGTTCGTGCGTCCATCCGTCCATATGTCCGTGCATCCGTCCATCTGTCCATCCGTCTTCTAGTCTATCTGTCCGTCCGCTGAGTCCATCTAGTGAACACTCCAAGTACAGCCATCTAGCATCTCGCATCCCCTGTGGCACATGCTCGCTCCATGCGTCCATCCATCCGTCCGTGCATCTGCTAGTCTGTCTGTCTCTCCGCCCATCCAAGCGTCCGTCCGTGTGTTCATTCGTTCGTCCTTTCATTCTTGCTTCCGTCCGTCCGTGCAACCATCCGTGCATCCATCCTTGCGTCCGTCCGTCTGTTAATGCGTCCATCCGTAAGTCTTTCCATCCGTCTGTCCATCCGTTCGTGCGTTAATCCGTCCGTACGTCCGCGTGTTCATCAATCTGTCCGTCCTTCTTCTAGTCTGTCTGTCCGCTCGTCCACGCACCCATCTAGTAAACACTCCAAGTTCCGCCATCTTGCATCCCATGTGGCACATACCTACTCCGCGCGTCCGTCCATCCGTCCGCCCGTCAGCTAGTCTGTCTTTCCGTCCGTCTATGCATCCATCCATGCGTCCATCTAGTGAAGACTCCAAGTAACGCCATCTCCCATATCGCATCCCATGGGGCACATACCCACTCTAGAGCAGGTATGTGCCACCGGTGGCTACGTACGACAACAACGGAGTTAGGACTGACCTACACCCTCAGGAGCTTTCCCCTAAAAGCACCAGGCCTGTGTGTAACTGGCAGAATAGTCACGGCGAAAGCAGGAAAAGCCTTTTCTGAGCACTCTTTGGGTAACTGCTTCAAGCACATTTGCTGGGTACTCAATACGCTATTAATAATCATAATTTGTGGGAAGTAAACGGGCATTCACTATGCTATCCTTCGTCATTCTTCGCTTAACACTTGCAATAAATTTTAAGCAGTGCATCTCCACGAAGTGAAAGGCGACAACTGGGCAAATGTCTTAAAGCCAACAGCATCTACGTTGGAATGGCCGACTAGAATACAAGGTGGAACAGTGTACCGATGGACAGGTGGGCGGATAGACAGACGTACAGATGGACAGGAGCACGAACGCGCGATTGCGTGGATGGGAGGATGCACGGAAGAACAGAGCGGTGGACGTATGTACGGACAGACCGACAGGCGAATGAATGAATGAATGCATAAACGGCAGGATGCACTGATGGACGGAACGGAAAGGTGGACGTTTGTATCGACGGACGGACAGGTATACATATGCACGGTTGCATGGATGGTAGTACGCACGGACGGGCTGACAGACTGAACGACTGCTCGGGCGAATGAAGAGTGGGACACATAGACGGACGGACGGACGGACAGATGGATGACCAGATAGCTGAATGGACAGATTGATGGATGTGCGGACGAATGAATGGAAGAACAGATGCATGGACGGATGGACGAACGGACGGTGCGGGTGGTCGAGTATTGTGCTGTCGTATAGTTGAGTACACATAGAGTCTTGGAAGTGTTTTTCAAGTAGATAGTAATGTTCATGAAGCATTCACTGTGGTGGCAGCGCTGGCTATCCAACGTTATAAGCAATACATACGTACCTTTACCATAAAGCCATCACATCGTATTTACGACACATGTCGTGAAGAGCTATTCACTGAAGGCCGCATATACAGCAGTATCCAGGGCCACCATCATCGCTCTCACAAGCGCTACATATCAGCTTACCGATTCTGATGTTGCTAATACTGATGTTGCGAAACAATGAACATACATCTGTTAAACATCTCTGTGCGTACATTTCTACATATCCATAGTTATATTTAGCATTATTACGTAAGATTCGGTTCTTCTAAATAAAAATTGGCAGATCCCAGGTGCACCGGGAATCGATGATATGCGAAGCACAAATGAGGAAGGTTGATATGTCACTCTAAAATCAGCACAAAGTTACCAGGTGGAAGTATATGATGCCGTACATGACTTAGGTATCATGATTATCATGTTTGGATGTGTCGTTTACCTTCGTCATCAATTCACGTCACGTGATACCAAATTTAGTATATGTGGAGCTAGCAAAACGGCCGTGAGCATGCTATGACCGTGGTATGTTGCCATTTTCTTCAATGACATGCTTGTCACCATTATCATGTTTGCACCAGACATGTACTTTCGCCAAACATTGACGTCCCGTAACAGCAAATTTGGTATATGTAGAGCTAGCATAAAGGCCGCGAGCGCCTCATAAAGTGCCCAATATACTCCAATGTAGCGTTGACGAGCGCGCACGCTCGGCACAGGGACGCTACGTTACCAAAACGCGAGCACTCTATAGTCTGACGCCTGACGCGACCAGCGTCCGTCGGTGCAGTCCGACGGCAACCGGTGCGAAATGCGACATGCTGCAGTTCGCGCCGATGCGTTACCCAGACAACACTGCGTCTCTCTCTTTTCGTGACGGAGGGACGCTGGACGTGCTGAAACGCGCCTGCTTCAAAGGAACGCAGCGTGGCACGCACCGGCGAGTATATGGCAAGACCGACGCCTGGCGTGGCAATGCTGGCGTGACGCGGAGAAATGAACGCCGGCGAGCACGCGCAACCCCATCACGTCGAAATGTATTGACGCCTGGACTGTGGTATGTAGTCATGTTCTCACATGACACTAATTTCATGATTATTATGTTTGCAACAGTCACATACCTTCGTCATTCATTGACATCTCATAATGCAAAATTTGGCATATGTGAAACTAGCGAAATGGCCGTGAGCGCATCATGAGTGTGGCATGCAGTGAGGTTGTTACATGACACACATGTCATAATTATCACGTTTGGATGTGTAATTTACCTGTCTCATCCGTTCGCGTCACGTAATATCGAGTTTGGTACATGTGAAGCTAGCGAAACGGCCGGGAGCGCATTATGAGCGTACCATGTAGTCAAGTTGCATCTCTCACATGTCCCGTTTATTAGGGAGGCGATCGCCGGGCTAATTCCAAGGGCCGAAGTATCGGCCCCGCGAACCGCACCACGAAAGCGTGGACAATTTAGAAGTGGTCCTTTTTGGCGCGCCAGCGGACGCCGGCTGTGGCCCAAAGAACAAGTCAGAGCCGAGAGTTGATAAATAAAACAAATATTATATTCTCAAAAATGGCAGATCGAAAACAATACACAAGAATGCACACTCCACAATAGTTACATACAATACGTCACCAATCAGACAACGTACTACACAGTACAATCGGCCACACTCAAAACAACGGACACAGACAACGAACGATACGCTCTACAATGCAGTCGCATGCATTGAACAACCAAGACACTTAAAGACTAAAGAGATAGAAACCTATCCAGTCCAAAGTTCTTGGAACAAAAGTCTGGATGATACTCTTCCGAGAATCACTCACTCAAAGTCTAGCGTTGTTGTCGTTCCGCAGCCCTCGAAGTTTCTCTTCCAGGAAACCTCCCGTCTTCAATTGGCCACTCTTCAAACTTCAACTTCTTCGCCGGAACACGTCGGCTTCACACCCGCAGCTGTGGCCACGCGTCTTCGCTCGATAGCGGTAAACACACGCTCTTGCCTGTAGCTCGAGCCTTCACCCACAGGTGGAAATCCTCTTCATCTCCGGCTTCGTCCCTTCGGACCAAAACCTTCGCCGACTACACGGAGGAATCCCTACGCGCTCTGGCGCTCACTTCCGTCTCCTCCTGCTTTCTCGTCTCGGCTGCTCGATTAAATACCTTCCGCGCCACCTTCCAGAAAGTTCTCCTCATTTCGTCGGCGCGATGCGCAACGAAGGCTGGGGAGAGGCGCGAGACTGTACGGGGGCCGTCCCCGACAGATGACTCATTCCGGCATACACGCCCCTTTCCTTCTGGAAATTTCTAGCGCTTGCCCGGCCGCCGCTGTGGGGTGAGGTGGTTCATCGGCGAAGCCACGCTTCCGAGAGGAGAGGCGTCGCGCGCCCGGGGAGCCTTGGATGTTTGTTTTCTTTTTTTTTCTTTTGACCTCCCGGCGTCTCTTCCGCGCGTTACCGCAAGAATTTGGCGGCGCGCCCATTTTTAGCGCTCGTTCTGTGACAGCATCACACGCATCTCATAATTATCATGTTTGCACCAGCGTCATACCTTCGTTATCTATTCAAGTCCCGTAATACCAAATTCGGTATAATTGAAGCTAGCCAAGTGGACGCCAGCACATCATGAGCATGGCGTGTAGTCTAATTGCTACATGACACGCGTCTTATGATTATCATGTTTGCACCAGTCACATACCTTTGTAATCCATTCACGTACCGTAATACCGAATTCGGTATATGTGACGCTAGCGGAACAGCCGCGAGCGCATCATAAGCGTGGCAGGTAGTCATGTTGTTACATGACACGCATGTCATGATTTTTATATTAAGAACGGTCGCTTGTGTTCGGCATGCAATATTTTCATACTATACCAGTTTTGCAGCGTGCCATGTGCACGAAACCACCGCAAGAGCTGCAGGACCTTGAAATGTGAATCGTTACATTCTTGAAATACGTGTCATGATTTTCATGTTTTGACTAGTCAATTATGTTCATCATACTGTCTTGTTATGCCATACCGTGTTTGGTATTGATACAATTATTGAAACGGCCCGGAGAGCTAAAAGTTGTAGTGGCTAGATAGATAGATAGATAGATAGATAGATAGATAGATAGATAGATAGATAGATAGATAGATAGATAGATAGCATTATTGAGCATTATTGGTAGGCACTGCGAACGTGGTTGACCGTTTGGTGCCATTTGAGGTATCATTAGGGCGGACAAACGGAAAATTGTACAGACAGACAGACAGACAGACAGACAGACAGACCAAAATTTTTCCGTCGAAGGTCTCCAAAAAGACTATCGTCTTTCATATATGCAAGCATATCCACGAGATGAATGATGGAGATGGGGTAAAGCATCCATCCGTTCTTGCCTGCGTTCGTCCATGCGTCCGTCTGTGTGACCGTTTGTGCGTCCATCCTCCCGTCCATGTGTGCATCTGTTCATGCGTCTGTCCCTGCATTCTCCATGCATCCGCCCTTGCGCCCGTCCATCCGTCCGTGCAGCCATCCATGCGTCCGTCCATGCATCTGCCTGTGTGCGTTCGTCCATCTAGTCAACACTCCAAGTACCACCATTTCGCATCTTTTCATCATATATTCCGCATATAGAAGCACCGCGATCCAGCGGACATTCCAAGGACTAAACGAGAGGTGGCACACGCACACTTTTTTCACGGCTTGCGCTTCATGTCTGCTTCCCACCTTTAACCACCTTGAGTTCATGATGTATACTAGTTCACTGTCTTCATGTTACTGCGGCCCAACACTCGCTAAACCTTTCTAAAACCTAGGAGGTTACGCCCAGCGAGTATAACGTACAACCCTTTCTTGTCGGATAGTGCTCAATGTACAAGCCAATGGCTGCTATTGGAGAATGAGAGACAGGAGTATTTGGCTTTTAGTTAACGCGCACGCTGCGAATTTTTTATTGTTCAACAACGCACAGGAGAAATCTCCCACCAGCACCAACTTGCAGGTCAAAGCGCAAGACTTATTACGTACTACGACGAAGGACGAACGGGTGCCGTTTTAAGGAACTTCGCCCCTAAAAAGTTGGAAGTATATTCCCGGAGTGAGTGGTGATGATGGGGCGAAAAACTAGTCAGTCACTGTCTTTCTGTCTTTCTGTCTGTCTGTCTGTCTGTCTGTCTGTCTGTCTGTCTGTCTGCTGCCTGCCTGCCTGCCTGCCTGCCTGCCTGCCTGCCTGCCTGCCTGCCTGCCTGCCTGCCTGCCTGCCTGCCTGCCTGTCTGTCTGTCTGTCTGTCTGTCTGTCTGTCTGTCTGTTCGTCCGTCAATTATTTGCAATCGTCAACTGTACGAAAACCACTAACGCCATTTAGTTACCTTATTTGCAAGGACATATACATACAACGCCATATATTGAGCAATTCATTAAACCAGAGGTGGCTACATACGACTACTACTACTACTACTTGTATAGAGGAGGGAAGTACCCCCACCTTAAGGAGTTTCGTCGCTAAACCATGCAACACAGTCCATTCCCTACACATCATTCGCAAACATCAATTTCTGAGGTACGTGGGATCAGCCGAAATATTTCTCGCACAGTTTGAATTGTCGCACGTTACAAGATGATCAGTGTCCGCTTCATGCTTTGCTCTACCGAGCACTTTTGTTTTGTCAAGTGTCACACTTTTGTAAAGGCTTAAGTGCGGAAGCACGCTTTTAGAAGTACTGATTCTGTGCACCACATTTTGACAGCCCTAACGTGATTTTCGAAAAACATTTGGGCTGTGATATTTGTAAAAACTGTTTGTTTCTTATATAGATAAAGCTTGTAATTTATATGATTTGAAAAAAAAACGGGTATATATTTGTCCAAATTCAAGACATTTCTTGTAGGTAAGACAGGCAAGGTCGGTAAACTGTTCTGTGAATTGTTTGTTCCTACGACGAGCTGATGATGTTGACGCTAATGATGATGCCGGAATTTAGAAACACCCTTTTCAGAGACCGAATGAAAAATGCATTTTTTTCGTTCTTGTCTAAACGTACACTCGGCACATTGTCAAATGGCAGTGAAGGTGTAGTCTCTGTATGACAGGAGACAACTTTTGATTCCGATGAACAATCACAAATTCCTCAGCAAAAGCTTCTCTAAACTAACTGGCAACCATATCATTTTTACGATGCCGATTTGTCAATAATGGTCATCCGGAAGAGTTTAAATTTACAGGAAGCACCAAAATTTGTTGTGTAATAGTTAAATGAACATGGTCTTCAATGTTAACAAAGGCAATAAGTCTCGTAAACCTTGTAAAAGAACCGAAATTTGCTTACCTCAATGGGCAGTTTATTCTTCTTTGTTGCCAATTCCAGCCTCCCCAACTTGCTTGGACAAAAGGCACAATCTTCTTGGACCACAATCTTCAAGAGTGAGAACCCTAATGTAACACTGACCCAAGGGAACTTCCTCGTCCCGGGACTCAACAACAAAGCCTCGTGAGATGAGAACAATAGCAGAGGCGGCTTACAGTGAGACGACAGGAGCGAAGGGTCTGGGGCGAGACATCGCGGCGGCGCATCGGTCAATGTCACCAGATCCGGGAAATTGAGGATTCAAGCTCGAGCGGCGGCCGTGATCTGTTACGTCTCTGAGGGCGCCTTTATTTCGTGGGAAACGCCGCTCTCGTCTGGTATCGATTTCAATGTGAAGGAAACCGTGCAGCGCTGCTGAAGGCACTCGTGCAACTCCTTTGTCAAGAATAATTTGTGCGTCCCATGTCCTACAATATTGTGTGCCCCCGTTGAAAAATTCACTTATTGAGAAGCAAACACTGCTTTTTTGTGAAGATTTGCGTTAAAACGGAACGATATTTTTTCTCCTTGCCCTGGTGGCTGCGCAACGCGACCAGAGGCCCTGATAATTCTGCTCGTCTTAGACTAACGTTTTAGTTTAGGCATGAGGGACCACACACAACTCCGATGCGGCATATCGGATTTTTAGTAGCTGCTTCAGTCATGAGGAGAAACTGGGACAACGGGAGGCGCGTAATTCATTCAGACAGCGCTGACATGAGATACTCGCTCGCCTCAGACCACATCTCATACATCTGGCTCCGGCGCACCTCTAACGTTTCAGGGGGGAGGGGGGCGAAGACACTGCCTCGTCACTGTATTTATAATAATCAGCTTACTCCTTGTGTTGTTTGTCTTTGTTGCCGAGCTGTTTTCTGTTTTGTTTGTACAAAACCTTTATTAGGTAAAGTATCTGAGCTGGTTCCAAGTTTCCTTGGTACGAGCATTTTATCTCACTGGTGGCTTTGTAAACCGGTACAGCGTGTGGAGTTTTGATTTTCCGCAGATTGCCGAGTATACCTGCTGAAACGATAACTTCTCGGTTTGTTCGTGGTAGAGTAGTGAAGAGAAACATGCCCTCCTACGGGAGAGGTGGTTGTAAATAATTCGAACTGTCGACGGGACGAGTTGAGTTCCCGGCTGCGTCGTCGAACGCCACCGTCATGTGGCTCACTGCGTGCATGGCAATCGCGCTCTGTAGAGGATCATCGCAGCCTAAGCGCAACTCAAGAACCTTTAATTGAAAGCGGGCGTTGGCCACAACGAACGCATTCGCGCCATTGCCACGTTCACACTGGTCCTCATCGCCGCCTCCTCGAAGCATCCTCTCCCACCGTGACGCACATGCTGGTCTGACGGAGAGAACAGCGTTCTGACGGCGCAGGCAGCCTTTACAAAAATACACTTTGAGTTTCAATTGACCACGTACCGATCGAGGCCTTTTTCAATCAATTGATAGCCAATTAAACATCTTCTGATAAGTACACTCATTGAAATTTTAATGGACATGAGGTTCGAAAAAATCAATTCATTCTCACCCTTTAAATTTAATTGTCATGCGGTAAGAAATGTTCAACTGAACCACAGCACTACAATTTTAATTGACATGTGTTAAGAAATGCTCAACTGAATCGCAGTCACTACATATTTATTTGACATGCGTTAAAATAGCCAACTGAACTGCAGTCACTACATATTTATTGGCCTAGTATGCATCACTCTCCATGAGGTCAGCTTATGACGGATGTTGAAACCTACATAAACATCAGGGGCCGAACGCACAAAATGTATGCGTGTGTGTGCGTGCGTGCTTGTGTGCGTGTTTAGCAGTTTCATTGTGGGTATGCTTCCTCAAGGTTCATTATTCATTATGGACCCTGCATCATGCATACAATTACAGCAATCCGTAGACTAGCAAGGAAGGAAGGAAGGAAGTATGTTTATTTACAGAAAGGCAGAGAGGTCGGCCTGAGCGATAGTTTGCTCTAGCCTGCTACTCTACACTGGGGGAAGGGAAAGGGGAAAAGAAAGATTAATGGATGACGATGGTGAGATAGAGAGGTGAGTATGTAGTGTTCTTTCTAGCGGAGACACATTTTAGAGCCGCGCACATAGTCCAATTGTTTCTAAAAAGGTAATAACTGCTCTTGTGACCGCAGTTGCACTGTTGGTGTCTGGCCAAGGGCCCAACATGGTCTCATCAGTTAATGACCTACTGCGATATTGTTCAGTAGAAGAAATCAGTGTTTGTCGTTCACGTGCGTATGCTGGGCAGACACAAAATATGTGCTCAAGTGTTTCTGGCACATCACAGTGTTCACAATTAGGACCGGTGTCACTGCGACCGATGATATGTGCGTGACGTCTAGTGTACGCTACACCAAGACGAATGCGGTGGATCATACTTGTGAGTTGCCGTTTCAATTTAGGAGGCATGCGGAACCTCATTTCCGGGTCCCATTTGTGAAGTCGCTGGTGTCGCCGTTCCGGTTTGGTCCAGTGCTGAAGTGTGTAGCTGCGCATCACGCAGCGAAGCAGCGCGTTCGTGTCAGCTCGTGAAAACGCAATGCGTACTTCAGGGACACTGCTTAAGGCATTTTTAGCTTGAGCGTCTGCCTCTTCGTTTCCCAACACGCCACAATGAGCAGGAATCCACTGGAAAGTTATAAGATGGCCATTTGTGGAAGCAACCTGAATAAGTTCTGTGATTTCTATTGCCAAGCAGTAATATGGACCTTGCTTCATGATGCAATTAATGGTTTGCAAAGCGGGTTTGGCATCACAGAAAATCGTCCAGGCTCGAGGTCGCTCTCCGGAAATAAACCTTATTGCCTCTCGGATAGCGACAAGCTCTGCGGCAGTTGATGTGGTTTTATGGTCCACTTTGAATTGACGGGCGATATCCATGTCTGGGATGACAAAGGCTGCGGCGGAGGTGTTTAGCGTGGTGGATCCGTCGGTGTACACGTGCAGAGAATCACTGTACGTTGTATAAATGTGATAGAGGGTTAGTTGTCTGAGGCCAACAGAAGAAATGAGCGACTTCTTCGTAATTCCAGGTATCGTAAAAGAGATAGGTGGTTTAGGCAGAACCCATGGTGGCACTGCAGGGGCATTTGGCGGAGAAAACCTTGGTGGTATAATATTTTCATGCCGCAATATTACTTTTGAGAAACTGCAATCTGGGTGAGTGGCGGGTAGAACTGACAGTGGGTGCTGTCTGTGTCTGCTCAGTAATCGTAGGTGAACTCTAAGTGGCTCGCAGAGCATGTATACACTGATGGGACAAGCCCGAGCCTCTGCGATTGTCCCATTTGTTGAAGTGCAGCGTGGTAGACCCAAGCACCTTCGTAAGCATTGAGCTTGAACACTCTCCAGTGTCTTCAAACAACTAGGTCCCATATTGGAAAGCACCGGCATGCTGTATCGAATGTATCCCACAAATAGAGCATTGTATAATTGAAGTAGCGATGATTCTGATGGGCCCCATCTTGCTCCTGCTACGTGGCGAAGAATGAGAGCAAAGCTCTTCAATTTAGATTTAAGTACGGCGACATGCCTCGTCCACGATAGATCTCTGTGTACGACAACTCCAAGGAACTTGTGGTGCGTTACAGCAGGTATCGCTGTCCCATTAACAAATATCGGGTATTGCAACATATGCTTGCGCGTGAACGCAAGCACTGCGCATTTGTCGATTGAAAGAGTGAGCCCCTGACGTCGTAGATATTTGTATGTGATCGTCACTGCACGCTGTAGTCGAGCTCGCAATTGCGGACGAGTAGTTCCGGATGCCCATATGCATATGTCATCAGCGTATGCAGTGATCTTCACCGTGCTGGGAAGTTCTGCTGCTAGGCCGATCATTGTGACATTGAATAGGATCGGGCTGAGAACTCCTCCTTGGGGAACACCACGATGAACCTTATATCGATCGGTGTCTCCGTTACTTGTCGTCATGTAAATGGTGCGGTCCCTAAGGTAGCTAAAAATCCAAGCGTACAGTCGTCCACCGATGTCGAAATCTTCCAGTGCGTCAAGGATCGCATAATGCAGCACATTATCGTAGGCACCCTTAATGTCTAAGAAGACCGCCGCCACTAGTCTGCGTCGGCTTCTTTCCTCTTCAACGCTGGTGATCAAGTCGACCACACCATCAATGGCAGATCGGCCTCTTCTGAAGCCGTTCATAAATGCAGGAAAGGAGTTGTTGCTCTCTAGAAGCCACTCTAATCGTGCCAGTACCATTCTTTCCATCACTTTTCCGACGCAGCTGGCTAACGCGATTGGTCTGTAGGAAGAAAGTGCATAAGGACACTTTCCCGGCTTGAGCAGTGCAATAATGCGACTGCATTTCCAGTTAGCTGGGACTTCTCCTGACTCCCATGAGGTGTTATAATGAGATAACAGGATATGTCGTGCTTCTGTATCAAGATGGTTGAGTGCAGCATACGTGATTCCGTCAGGTCCTGGTGCCGATGATCGGCGGGAGGCAGAAATCGCAGCGTCAAGCTCATGTATTGTAAAACGTACATCAAGGCGCTCGTCAGACGATGGAGGCACAATGGCAGTAAGAAGCTCATTAGTGGCAAGATAATCAGTGGTGTCCACGATGAGGCTACAGTAGTCACTGGCTATCTCGACTTCTGTCCGTCCCTGATGTAGAGCAACAGCTTGAAATGGTTGATGTTGTTGGGGAGTTGTCTGCAAACTTCGTACCACCCGCCAGATCTTAGATAGAGGTTGCCTGGGGTCCAGAGATCCACAGAAATTTCTCCAACATTGCCTGTCAATCTTGTCAAGATGCCGAAGAACATGTCGTTGAGCTCGACGACAGGCGGAAAGGTCTGAAGGTGACTTCGTTCGTCTGTATCGTCGTTCGGCACGGCGACGGATTGCACGAAGGGCCTCGTATTGGGAGTCAACTGCTGATCTCTGCATCGGTAGGTTAACCTGTTTGGTTGTGTCACGCAGTGAAGAAGCAATGATGTCTTCTACCTCGGATGGATCAGTCGTGTGTTCACAGCCAGACTTGACAGATGCCTTGAACAGTGTCCAGTCGGTTTGACGGATGTAGCGTGTGTGCGTGCGGCGAAACCACCTGAACTGAACATAGGTTGGAAGGTGGTCACTGCCGCGAGTGTCCAAATCTGTGCACCAACATGCGGAAGACAGAAGGTTTCTGGAAACGAAACAGAGGTCGAGGCAGCTGCTGTAGGACGTGCCAAGAACAAATGTAGGTGATCCGTCGTTGAGCACGCTTAGTCCATAGTTGTATATAAAGTTGGCTAAATCCCTTCCGCGATAATTCGTTGTAGTGCTACCCCAGAGAGGATGATGTGCATTGAAATCGCCGATCACAATGTGTGGCCTTTGTGCTGATTGAAGAATGGTCCCAAGGTGGAAGCAGTCCATCTGTGCGCTTGGGTGTATGTATCCTCCTATTACGGAGAATGTTCGCTTTTTATGTGTTATAGTCAGGCTCACGTAATCATTGCTGGTATGCGACGCGACTTCATGTCTCAAGAATGTCAAATCACGGCGTATACAAACGAGAACTTTGCTCGTATGTTGATCACTCCGGGACCAAATCTGGATATATCCAGATATACGAAAAGGTGAAAGCATATTCGGTTCACATATAACGATAACAGGAAATTTATATTTAAAAACCCATTGTCTGAAGTCTGACAGACGGCCACGTAGGCCACGAGCATTCCATTGCATAACAAGCGACTGGCGCATGCGTTCTTCGAACATCAGTGCCATGTTCACTTACTGAAGAACCAGTAGAAGAGGCTCCAAAACCTCAAGTAGCTGCACAGCCGCCTTAGCAGCGGGAGTGTTTAGGCTGCTGAGAATCTTACGCATCGAACCCATCAAACTTTTAAGCATAGCCTTGACATCTGTGTTGTCCATCTTCTTGTTTTCTTCATTGGAGGTAGGGGCACTATGTGGTGATGGCGCTACCGTAGCTCTTGACGGTAGTGAAGGCCACTGAGTTTCCGACGTGGGGAGAGCCAATGACTGGTTACATAGTACTTGCGTGGACTGTATTGGCATTTGAGCATCTGTATCCTCTTTTCTGGCCGACAAACGTAGGCTAGGAGGTGGTGAGGGCACGGTTTTGTGTGTCAAATTCGATAAGCTATGAGCACTGCTGCTTCGTTTGCGTCGATGTCGCGAACGATGTTTACGGCGCCGTACAGCCCTTGCAGCTTCTCTGTGAGTGGAGTGGTCTCGAACCATCTTCTTCAGGATACTAATTTCATTCCTCATTTTGGGACATTCCTTTGATGTTGCGTCGTGGGCACCTGAGCAGTTTGGGCATTTGGCCACAGCATTGCAGTTATCGCCATCATGAGGGCCACCGCAATGCTTGCAGGTTACTGCACCCTTGCAAACTGCACTAACCTGCCCAAATTTCATGCATTTATGACATTGCAGAGGTTTTGGTACGTAAGGACGTACCGAGTGCCTCACGTACCCAACTTTTACATGTGTGGGTAACGTGTTCGACTGAAACACTACTTTAACACATCGCGTGCGTCCAAAGCGGTGGAAGCCAAGCACGGGAGCCGACGATGACAGCAGTTTCTCGAGACTCGAGTCTGTTATCTCCTCATCCACATCGTATATAACTCCTGTTGTCGTTTCTTCGTCGTACGCGGAGAATGCGCGAACCGGAATATTTCCTAATCGAACAATCGCTTTCAGCGTGTCCATTAAGGCCTTCGTAGTGACCTCCACGGATAGTAAGTTCTTTCGGGTATTTATGCGTATTTCTACGACTTTCCCTGGAGCGATGAGCTCAAAGTACTCCGCAAGGCTCTGCCTATTTAGAGAGTTCAAGATGTCTGTCTTCGATGTCGGCACATACGAAATGGTGTACGACCGCATGCTACTCGCCTTTGTCTGTGCTTGCCGGCTAGTGGGCGATGTCCGGCTGATTTTCCTCTTCAGGCGTCGGCTTGGTACGACCACGTAGTCGCTGTCCGAAGCCATATCTTCAACGGAGGAGTCATCAGAATTGTCATCGTGGGCCCCGCTTGGGCCGGGGTGAGAACTTGCGTCAGACGCACTATGATGTGGTCGGCCCGGTCCCGGTTGCTGGATGGGGTTTTGATCCCCCATTCTAAGGGGAACGCCCCTTCGAGGTGTGTCGATTATTGAAAAAACTTGGCAAAAGAATTAGGAAACTCACAGAGCTCGAAGCAGAGGCTGTGCTCTGTGACAACTTCTTCTTCTTCCTCCAGACTAGCAATGTATTACATAAAACTACAAGCAAGCAAATGTTTTGAGGTACTAACTGTGCAGCGCACGTGCTTCTGAACTCGTACACAGATATTTATCTTCGCATGTAGCATTCAAGTGGCATGTGCATTTTCTTCATAGATTCAAAAGTATTTAGCTCCTGAGATTCGAAAAAATATCGTTCAGTGGTTCTTTATAGCAATCGAAATTCTGTGCAATGAGAGGCATTACCCTTTATTATTATTATTATTATTATTATTATTATTATTATTATTATTAATATTATTATTATTGATAGTATGGTGAACATGCAGATCGGACGCATCGTGGTACCAGTGCTACGCGAAGAGATTGCCAATTGGCCGCGTCTTCCAGTGTGTGCCAGTTTGGGCTAGTTGGTATGACATGACGATAGCTATAGCGCAAGAACAGAGTGACGACAATGGCCTCCTTCTTGTCCTTTCGCCATCGTTATGTTTTCACGTTATAGCTATCGTCATGTCTACCAAAGGTCATGCCCTGTTTTCTTTCAGGCTGTCAACCCATGTTGCGTAATAAGTGGACTGTGGAATGCGCACTCTACTGTTTGAGATCTCGCTGCTCTGGCCGGGTTTTTTCTTTCTTTCTTTTTTAGCAATTTGAGAGCAGTATTGGTTGCACGTGCAGACACTAGTGTGGAGGAATCATGACGAGTAGAGGACCACTGAACGGGTCAAAAGGCGCCTGGGCACTTTTACTGTTGCGATCGAGAAATCGCAACGAGAAAATTATAATTTGTACAGTAATTAACGCTGACTTATGAAAACTTGAAACATAGTCCGCAAATAGGCTTCCCATTATTAGCTGGCAGTTACGCTCGTGTGAAATGTAAATTGCGATGGTCGCTTTGCGCTTGTTATGTATCCCTGCACACCGCACTTCTTTCTTAACGATCACTCGCCGGAGACGCGTCTGGTTCGTGTTCTTCATTTTTTTTTCTTGCTTGGATTCCGGGGGTATGTGAGTGTCGCGATTTACACAGACTATCTACTCAAACGTGAAGAAGCTACTCCAATACATGTAATGCGGAAGAAGAAGTGAATGGAAGAAGCCCGTAGCTTCATTTCGCTCTCTTAATTCAGTTATTATATTGAGTTCAGGATCTTTTTACAGTGTGTGCGGTGGGTGGACTGTCTCCAGAGTGGCAGCTAAACATCGGTGAGTCGGAGTTTAACTACGCATCGCGATCAGAGTTGCCCCTTAGCGGGCCCGTGCCTCATACCTGGCGAAGCCCGGGTATGGGGGACAACGAGGTGCCGCTAGTGCCAAGAGGAGCACCACTTATCCATCCCGCTCGACTTCAAGTTGCTGCAGGCTCAGCAACAATATCGACGTCCCATACAGAGAGCAGCGAGGCCTCGCAGTGCAAGAAGAGGCGTACAGAGGAGGAAGAGGTTGACAACGATGACGCTACATCGACGTACTCTCTCAATGACATGACACAGATGGATACAGAAGCACCCAAGGAAGACGAGGGAGCTTACACGGTGGTCACCCATCACAAGAACAGAGCTACGGGGATACCGGTGGTATTCAGACCAATCGCTGCCGAGGACTCTTTCTGGAAGGTGAATCCCAATCGCATAGCGTCTGAGATAATCTCTGCTATCAATGAGAAAGTGACATCATCAAGAATCAACAGAGACGGAAGTTTTTGTGTTGGAGTACGGTCGTTGTACTCGGCAAACAAGTTACTGCTGATCAAGAGTCTGGCTGGATTGCCTGTACAAGTGATGATACCTCAGTCTTACATGAAGACCCTAGCAAAGATAAGAGATGTTCCACTCGAATACAGTGACTATGACCTACTGGATTATCTTAAAGATGCTGGAGTAATCTCGGTCACACGACAAAAGAGATGGGTAAGAAATGAAGATGGAAGTGCCACAATGCAGCCCATACGTAATGTAATACTCCAGTTTAGACATGACATGCCATTGCCAAAAAGAGTTGCTCTCGGCTTTACGGTCCACACTGTCGAGGAATACATTGAACCGGCGGTAAGGTGTTACAACTGCCAGAGATATGGGCATAAGGCTAAGACTTGCAGGGGAACCAAGAGATGCAAGGTATGTGCGGGCGCACATGATTACAAAGAATGCACCTCGAAGCGTCAACCTAAGTGCGCAAACTGTGCTGGACCACATCCGGCGTCGTTCTCAGGCTGCTCTCGAAATCGTTTGGCATCAGCGGCACAAAGAGAGAGAATTGTAAAAGGGTACCATAAGATACAAAAAGGTCCAGCACCCAATGCGGATATAGTCGAAGATGTTCCTGCGGCACAAAGAAGTGCAAAACAGTGGCGCCACGACTCTTACTCGGAAGTATTGAAGCGTTCAGCACCAAAACATGGCGTTGGAAAAGAAGTCCGGGCCCAGGAACATGCTGAAGTGGAACTTTCTACCAGGCCAGACACAGCCAAGGAGCCACTGACTACCAAAGAGAAGGGTCCCAGCAGCTTGCTGAGCAAAACTTCTTCGAGAAATGCGATCTCGGCGGAGACAGCCGGAAGCGAGCAAGTCATTTTGCCAATAATCTTTGCGGCTCTCAAAGCAATTCTACGATCCCTGCCACAAGCAGGTTCTTTACCAGAAGTGAAATTGCTGCTAGATGTTGAGCATCTTCTCTTGTCGTAATCATGGCTACCGGACTATCTAACGGGTACAAAAGAAGTGCAATATTTCAGTGGAACTGCAACGGTTTGCAGAATAAGAGTGGAGATTTTCGGAAATTCGTCGCTCAGCACGGGTTTCCGATTTTGTGTATTTCCGAAACAAGAGTATCCACTAACTTTCGCTTGTCCAATTATGTGGTGTACCAAGCAGACCGTCCTGCTGCAAAAAGCAGAGTGATGTTGTGTGTGAGACGCGATATTCCGTCGACACTTGTGGCTACTTCAAAAACATATGCGCCGGAATTTGTTAGATGCAAAGTGAAGTTTGGTAACGTTACTGTAACTGTAGTTAGTGTTTACGTGCACCCTCAAGCAAACGTTTCATACGCAGAGTTGGCTGCAGTGTGTAGATCTGACCATGATCCCATAATTATATGTGGTGATTTTAACGCGCACCATGAATTGTGGGGTAGTGAGCGTTGTAGTGTAAGGGGATCTGCTATAGTAAAAATATGCGAAGATTATGGTTACACTATACTAAATGATGGTTCTCCAACGTTTCTACGGGGGCATAACTACTGCAGCGTACTAGACATTACTGTGTGCTCCTCTGAATTAGCGGCTGGAGCAGACTGGACTGCAGACGCTGACACAAGAGGAAGTGACCACTTGCCAGTATTCATATATCACCCAAAGTTGAAGAAAACAAGAAATAACCGCACAACAAGAATTACAAACTGGGCAATCTTTCGAGAACTACAGAGACAAAATCTTGAACCCTGTTCTGACGCAGAAACGTATGCATCTAAGATAAAAAATTTTCTAACAAAAGCAACTCGTACAGTACCCATTCCAGATGGGTATTCGGGTGTTGACGCTGAGTATTAGAGGCTTCGGGCAATACGACGCCGATCTGAAAGAAGATATCGCAGGTCAGGTAATTTAGAAGATTTCAAGGTTGCACAGAAAGTACACACTACTATGCGTAACCAACTGCAGAAGCTTTCAACCAAAAGGTGGCAAGATTTATGTGCCTCACTTTCCCCGTTTACCTCGGCGACTCAACTGTGAAACATGGTACGCGCCCTCCGACAGCCAGTAGTCCACTCGAGACCACTACAGGCTCTAGCGCTGTCTCGAGGAGTTAGCGAACGGGTGATTGCCGAAGAATTTTGCGATCTTATACTGAGAAATGGAGAGACCGCCCAAACGAGCGAATATAAATCCTCAGCAGAATCAGCTTCGGCGGTTGTAACAAAGTCCTCTGCGATCAGTTCATCAGATCTGGATGACAGCTTCACACCAGAGGAGCTCCAATATGTGTTGTCTTCAGTAAAACGAACAAGTTCACCAGGAACAGATGGAGTTACATACGCTGTTCTTGCTAATTTGTGCAAAAAAGGAAAATTACACCTGTTGGACATCTATAATAAAATTTGGCAAGAAGAAAAAGTTCCGGAAAGTTGGAAGATATCAAAAGTAGTACCGTTGCTAAAGCCAGGGAAGAGCCCTATGCAGTTGGACTCGTTTAGGCCGGTTAGTTTGACGAGTTGTTTTTCAAAAGTGATGGAAAAAATGATCAATGAACGAATTTTATGGTGGCAAGACATGAAAAAACTACTACCAGAAAGCATAGCCGGCTTCAGAAGAGGTAGATGCACAATTGACTGCATTCTGGATTTGGTCACAGATGTGGAAAACCAACGAACGCAAGGAAACATCACTGTCGCTGTATTCCTTGATGTCCACCGAGCATACGACACAGTGAGTCACGTTCACGTTCTGGAAGGCCTGGCGTTACAGGGATTCAAGAGCAAGATACTGCGTTGGATCGCTGACTTCCTGAAGCACCGGAAAATTTTTGTAGTTACGCAAGATGGCCCAACGCAAGAACATGTCGTCAACCAAGGAGTGCCACAGGGCAGCGTACTAAGCCCTACTCTCTTTAATGCAGTCATGGCGCAGCTCCCATATAATCTTCCACCCAACATCAGATGTTCAGTATATGCTGATGATATAAGTATATGGACGTCTGGTCCATCGTTTTTGGATATACAACAAACTCTACAAGAAGGATTGGATAATGTAGACCATTTTCTAAAACAAAGAGGTATGGCACTGAGTCTGGCCAAAACAGCCATACTTCCGTTTACATTAAAAAGACCTGGAAATTTCCAGATTATTCTGCAAAATCAGCCTATTAAAATGGTTAAAACTCATAAATTCTTGGGAGTAGTTTTAGACCGGAGACTAACATGGTCGCATCATGTCCAGTCCCTGGAACAAAAAGTGAATCAGGCCATTCGAATCCTCCGGCATCTCTGCGGGGCCAAATGGGGTGGTACTACAGAGTCGTTATTAGCCCTACATGTTGCCTGGATACGCCCCATCGTAACTTACTCACTGCCCCTGCTGCACGGACTCCCAGCCTCCACCGAAAGGAGACTTCACTTGTTATTGGCAAGGAGCTTGAGGGTATGTCTGGGTTTACCACGGTCAACTTCCAGTGATTTAGTGTACGCGGAGGCTCGAGAGCCACCTTTGGCTGTACTGCGAACTAAAGAAACATCTCGAAATTTATTTAGAATTTTCACGCAACATGAAAGTCATTTTTTATCTGGTGCACTAACACAAAGAACGGCAACGAGACTACAGGATACTACATCATCATTTCAAGCAGTAGTACCAGAATTTAAACAATGGAAACCTTCAAAACCACCTTGGACGCTGCCACTTCTCAACGTTATCCCTGAAATAGACGGCATAGAGAAGAAAGCAGCCATGGCACCTCTAGTAGCGGCACAGTTGGTACTTCATCAGCTTCATGTAATGCATAATGAAAAAATGAAGATATATACAGATGGATCATGCACAGAAGAAGCGTCAGCCTGTGCGGTCTTTATACCCGAAATTCAGGAAAAGAAGATGTACAAATTATCGCACAAATCTTCATCGACGACAGCAGAATTGGTGGCTATCTTTGAAGCAGTTAAGCTTATCTGCGAGAATCCAGATCCACGAAAATGTGTGATATGCACTGATAGCAAACCTGCTCTTCAGCTAATCAGAAATGCGAGATCACCTTACAGAAATGGTGAAATACCACAATGTATCGCAGAAACTGTGGAATATGCCTCATCGCAGGGTCACAACATCGTATTCCAATGGATACCCAGCCACATTGGAATAAAGGGAAATGAAGATGCTGCTAGTCTCGCGAAGAAAGCATTGAAGGAAGGACGGGATTGTACAATCCCTATATCTGGGACGGATATTCGACATTTTATATCGCAAGGGGCTAACCATTGTTCGACGGAGAAGTGGTTTGAGAGCCCTAAATCAAAGGAAACGGTACTTTATGAAGTTGATCCACACAGAAAATTTTCCATAGCAACAGACCTTCCACGACACCTAGAGACATTGATCCACCGACTTAGATTGGAAGTAGCATACACAAACAGCTTCCTGCACAAGATACATCGATCCAACTCACCGGAATGCCATTGTGGTGATGCAGAAGAAAATGTTCGCCATATTCTTTTGGAGTGCAATAAATACGCGAAAGAAAGAGAAAAATTAAAGAACAAATTAGCAAGTTTGGACAGACGGCCCCTCACAATAAAGAAACTACTTGGACCATGGCCTGAGATGCATCTTCAGAAAAAGGCAATAATCTTCCTGACAGACTTTTTAGTGGAGACCGGACTGGACAAGCGCCTATGACTGACAGCCAGAAATGAGTATTATGTAAAGTGTGGTCATGTATATACTGGCATTAGAGTAGTAAGGTGTGCGTGAAAGTAGTTTAGGACTGAGTGAACTGCGTGAAGAAAACTGTGTATTGACAGGTTATTTGAACTGGTTTCAGTGTGCTATTATGTGCTTTTTTTTCTCCTTTTCCGTATTGTTAATTTTTGGGTACCGTTCTGTATTATTATTTTATTTTTCGCTGCAGAACTCTGTGATATGGAGTAGCCGAGGCAATAGGCTCCTCAACCTCTCCACAGCAAAACAGTTGAAACAACAACAACAACAACAACATGTAATGCAATCGGTATGGTTCATGAACCTTTGTGTCGGAGGCACGGCTGTTCGCCAGACCCAGCATAGCAACCTTCTAGTGGAAAAATTAACACCTCGTTTACATGCAAGACTGCAGCATTGTTTTCCTTCTGCGAACTGCAGAAATAGACGCAGTCATCTTGATTTGTGATCAACACTCACTGTATTTGCTGGATCTGCAAACCACGTGCCTCCGTTGATTATTTGTAAAGGTAAGTTAGTCATTTTTCATAGCCTTCGTACAGTTTATTCGAAAGTTATGAAAACCGAAAAAGTATTGTGCGTAGGATGATTGTGCGTAAGATGCCTCACCGTAGTTGTTCGAAAACAGGCGCTCCACCAACTAAACGATGACAGTCGTCTCTATTAGTGTTTTGGTAAAAAGAAAACATAGATGCTAACACATCCGTGTTTGGCTTCTTGGATTGAACAGTTTATAAAACACCGTACATTACTGTGTACCTGCCTATGTGGTATTATTATTGTGAATTGTGTACTTGTGTCCCAATCTGCGATTCTCGTTCAGTTTTTACTCTGTTAGAGAGAAGAAAAACGGCCATTTGGGCTAGTTGGCTATATGCTTGTTATTAAATACTGAACCTGTTCTAAATTGAAATAGCACACGCAGGAAGAAATTGTCACTCGGGCAGGTTTCGAATTATTAACCTTATTTGTTTGTAAAAACTCTTTGAAGAATGCACTCTTAGCAATTATTGCGGTGCCGCTTCTAAAACGAGATATTCAAGTGGCGAGTTTTCAAGAAATGTTGCAAATAGCCCATACGCTCCTGAGTGTCAATTTTTGACAATTGCGTAATACTCTGGCGTACCGGACGATTTCGATTGAACACAATAAGGGTTGAATATACACTCCCCTAAATTGTTTCAAATGAAACTTGACACAGAAAGTCACTAGCTGGTCAATAATATCTTTTGACTCACACAAAGCCCGCTCAATTCGTTCACAAAAAATTATACTTAAAAGAAACGCAGTGGCCAATACCCTTGTGTAACTCAACAAAAAATTCAATAGACGCTTATATTAAACACAATACATCCTAAGAAGAAAAGTCAATTTAGCCTCAATCAAATCTCTATAAGAATTTTTTCTAGGGGGGGGGGGGCACATGAGTTTTAGAACGACGTAAAGAATGACGTCCTTCGCCTAGCCATATGAAGCTCTCTCTGTAGAAATGAGATATCTTTACTACAACCGAAAAACAATCTCCATGCATGAACAGCATAACTCGTAGAACACGCACCTATCATGACCGGCTAATTTATATTAACCTGTGACATAGATAACACAATTTACCGACACGAGAAATCTTGGAAAAAGTTGTGGACCTGTAGCCCCAAGATGTAGAAAAATGTTTCTCATAAATAAGCAAAGATGGCCAGTGTATTGCTGTTGCGGGACAAATTCGTCATGTCCCCGTCACAACAAAAACCAGTTTTTTTTTTAATGCCTCATGAAAGATTTCGGCAGATTCCACGTACCTTGGGAAACGATGTTTTGCGAAGCATGTGGTGGAAGGTGAGTGTATTGTAATTTTGTTATTATGCGAAACTTACCGAACGGTGACAAGGACAAGTACGAATTCGCGGACATACATACGTTAAATGTCGGCAAATGCTTTGTATTAGTTGTTGAGATTTCAGTAACGATGCCAACAGCAACATGAACGTTATGAACATTGGAAGCGGTAAGCCGATATTAGGCGCTGGTGCTCGAGCGGGAAGATGGTGGCCTTGAAAACTGCTACATGATTCAACTTCAGCGTGTTGCACCTCACTACAATTCGCATTAAATCGACGCGACGACTGTGTTATTGTACACATGTAATATTTATAAAACGGGATAGCCACTGCAACCACAACGGACGTTTCCCAAACATTAGAGTCTATTTAAAAAGTAGCGTTGAAACCTTGCATGTCTCTGTGGTAAAATATTCGATTTCCACGCAAAGCATAGGTTTTATTAACAGTATGGGTTCTTACATTAATTCCTTGAATTCGTCCGGTCAACGCTGCCGATGTCAGTTTTTGCAGCGAAAGCTGTTACGAGATCACAAACAGCTCACCAGCATGCTGGAGTTGTCCGCCGCCCGACGCAGCTTCCGCTAACCACAATCACACGAAAAGAGAAACAAAATTTAGGTAAACAAAAACCATTGAGGACGACATAATAGGATTTGAACCCGGGTCCACTGCGTGCTAGCTCAGTATTCTACCACTTAGCCATGCGGGTGCTTAGACTGCCTTCGCAAACTGGCCATAGGCTACCTTGATATCAGGAAAAAGAGTTTCGTCATTATCAGTGCTAAACTTTTTTAGAACAGCAAAGGAACAGTCACATGATACAAATTGCGCAAAGAATGGGCCATAGACTGCAGCAATCATTTGCAAAATCTCGATCGTTTTCCTATATTAGCTGTGGCACATACCTACTCTGCGGGATCGTGGGCATTACAAACGCTTCCTCTATATTTCTTCATCATCCTCAAGCACTGCGCAAAACGATTGCACAATGTTCCTTGAGAGTGTGCAGCAGGTACCACATTTCTCGGTAGAATGAGGATGAACGGCAGAGTGAATGCCTGCATATACACAATCTATAATGGCGTAGTGGGTACCCTGCGAATGTTCATGATCGTTACCTAAAGAGTGTTTACGAAAAGTTCTTAAAGGCCACTCTTCTAACTTTCACTGTTACAGTGCCGCGCGTTCCGTGCAGGCATGGTGGTTTTATCAAAGGTTAACATTACCCATGTGTGTTCTCACCGTATAAAAGTTTCAATCACCTGCTGCACATATCCGCATACCAGTGGCACATACCTGCCCGTGGTTATGTGTCGCTGTCTGGTTTAATGTGCTTGAGGATGCACGTGTTGGAATCATAATATTATTCATGTCATGACGAGCGAGTGAGTCGTAATCATCGAGCCATTAAACCCTCTCATACTGATTTCTGTTTATCCAAAAATAGGGGGGGGGGGGATCACGAGAGCACCCAGACGTAGGCGGCTAGATAGATACGTTGATAGGCGTTCAAAGTGTCTGCCGCATGCAAGGAAATACTCCCCATTTTATTTAATTCGTTTTTTTATTAATCAAATAGTCAATGAGCTACAGGTCTCGGTGGCAACCAGAGAGTTTCCTCAAATAACTAGAGTGGACTGAGGCACTGCGATCATTCAGTGACCAAGGGAATAACCGGAATGACATGAATTTTCCTAGACTTCGAAATTGCGGGCAGTGAACCACACTTGTTACTTCGTTTTTTGCTTTACTACAGTTTTGTTTCGAAGGAAAGAACGAACGCTTTCGAAATTCGTGTCCCAATTTCAAATGGTGATCTTAGAAGGTGAAGGTTGTGAAGCGTAACGGCCGAAATTTTGCTGACTGTTCTTTCGTGACAAAGCAGCTTTAAGCCCCGCGAAGCCAGAAGGAACGTAAACTACGAAGAATATGCAAATCCATGTACTACCCATAATTCCCATACTCACTGAAGCGCCATGCTCTGTGAATCCCACAGCCACTAGCGTTAGAGTTCCCTCTAGTGTATGTATTTAGGAATCTCTATGGTGGCAACGTCATACTTCAGAAAGTGCGTCACCCCAGTGGGCGGACAGAAATCGAGCCTTCGCAAGAGCGCTGGTCACATGCGTAGGCCCTGCCGCGGTGGTCTAGTAGCAAAGGTCCACGCCTGCTGACCCGCAGGTCACGGGATCAAATCTCCGCTGCGGCGACTGCATGTCCGATGGAGGCGGAAATGCTGTAGGCTCATGTGCTCAGATTTAGGTGTACGTTAAAGAACCCCGGTGGTCAAATTTCCGGAGCCCTCCACTACGGCGTCTCTCATAATCATATGGTGGTTTTGGGACGTTAAACCCTAATATCAAATCAATCACATGCGTAGCTGTATGCACCGGCTTAAAATCAGTGCTCTTTCCATCATTTGCTTGTGAGCCATTTCTAATGAAAACCAGATTTTTCATCGAGGTCACTTGTCATTGCACGTTGCGCACTTCAATATTTTCTTTTATTATTTTCATTTCTTTGTTTCACGCATGACTTTCGTTGTTGCCGGTGACAACAGGAGTGTCACGCTGCTAACCTCTTCGGTGAATTGGGGTGTAATTGCCGGTGTGGAGGGAAAAAATGGTTATCAGAATTTAATGCGCAAAATTTAAGAGAAAAAGTAAGTAAGAAAGAAAGAAAGAAAGGAAAAAGAAAGAAAGAAAGAAAGAAAGAAAGAAAGAAAGAGAGAAAGAAAGAAAGAAGGTCAGGCACATTCATGCGAAGTTTCGTTTTCCCCCAATTTTACGAAAAGTCATGAGCTCCTACCTGTTTTTTTTTTTGGTTGACGCTGATGATAATCAGTTTATATGTGCATGTGTTTGATGTTTATCTGGTAAAGAAGTGTTTCGTAAATAACTGTTGTATATTGCACCTGTCCTTTCATTTGTGTCAATATATTTCCAATAGTGTCGTAGTTATATCTACAATAGAACAAGGGTCTGTGAATGCTTCATTGGAAAAAGCAACACGAGGCTGTGCTAGCGAGTATCTGATTTGCAACGTTTCGTTCAAGGGCAACTATTTTGCACTTGCACAGGAGCACAAACATTACGAAAATGCTAGTAATTAGATGTAGTGCAATTTCAATAAAGTAAGTAACATTAGAATACTCAATGTGTATATTATGTAAGCCAATCTGTTTCAGATGTGGTGCGCATAGCATAGTAATACATAATGTAACACTAGCCTGAAAGTCCGGCTCTACTATTATTATGTAACATTTCAGCAACATACCAAATTAATCTAGTTTACTCTTTTCGATCCCTGACCTGCTTTTATAAAGAACGCCAATCTAACTCATATAGTTCGAATGGTGAATATAGTGTCAGTTGAATGATATTTGGTTTGAGAGAAATCACGAAGCAATTTTTGCATGACTGCTCATCTCATATTCATAATGTCCTAAGATATTGCCCTTCGAACGGTATAGGAGAACTTCACTGAAACGGTCAGTACGGAAGGCATTTATTGGGGCATTCTCATCGATCGCAAATAATTTGTGACGCTACTATGGGATATTCGATGGCCTTAACAAGCGTGAAACTGTAGGGAAACCTTTTATGAACAAAAAGATGCACGACTCCTTGTGAATAGGTGTTGTTCAGAGCCAGTACTTCTCTCCTTCTTCTATACCTTTAATTCTCGCTCACCTTCTCCAGTGAAGGGCAGCCAACACGATTTAGTCAACCAGCAAGGTTTAGTCTGGCTTCTTGGAGTTTAATTTCTGAGTTGACCTCCTGATAGGCAGACTTACTAGAATGTGCCCTGATTTGTTACGTTCACACCTTGGTGCCTCCACTTTTCCGCGTGCGCGTCATATAACCGTCTTCACAACCTCTCATATATTCTGCATCTCTCGGTAAGTTTCACATTAAAGCGCATTCGGAATTCAACTGGGCTCTAAACATTTACATGCAGTAAAACTACGTGTCTGGGTTGCCCAATTGAAATTAGGTATAGTTATCTTATATCATTGAGAAAGTTGAGCTGCTTCAGAACAACTTGATTAGGGAAAGCCATTGCGCCAAAGCTGAGGTTTCGTTCACTGCAACGCTTGCAGGCATGAAGGCGCAGACAGAAAGAGACACGTGCCGGTGAGTCTGCCATGAGTGAGAAACTCACGGTCATTAGCGTGCAGAAGGGCTTCACGAGAACCACGCCTTCGAAACGTTAAAAGTGTATGTAAACGTCATTATAGGCCATTAGCAACGCTCCCGAGGTGCCCCGTCAACTGTGAATGAACACGCCCGGGGGATTTCTCTCCCACGACACGTCGATTGCGTAGCTTAGGTCCACTACTATTTCACGGGGTGCCTTCCCCCCTCCCTGATGGTAGTAGATTGCGTCGCGGTGGCACAATAACTAAAGATCGCAGGCGAACGAGGCAGGCGACACGACCCACGCGAAGCCTCGCCAAGGGAAAGCTTTGCAGATTCACGAACTCGTGGTCTGCCTTCCAGCTCGGCTGCCAAAAGGACAGAACTAAGCAGCGAGAGTGAAAGGGAGCTTGCAGAGCTGTTTTTTTTATATAACATCTGTTCCTCTTTGTCCTCTTCCATTAGCATAATATTTTCCAGACACGGCCATTTACCGATACATACGATGTTGTGCCCAGTCACACCCCTTCCTTCTACGCGCCAAAGTTACTACCACATGAAATAGGCGTTTGCGCCAGAAAACCGGGGGAAATGTTCATCATTTTTCCGCCCTTTTGGGGACTCTCCCCTGCCCTCGACGTATTTTTGTATTCCGTATGATTTGTAGGCAAAGAACAGCGTTGCGTAGGCTCGGTTTAGGGTGGGAGGATGTTGGCTTGCTCGGGGCGTTTTACGGCTATCTCCTGGCACGGCTCAACCTCCACTGCGGAACACTAGTGAACGAACTCCTGCCGATTATACGAACATCCCCGCGCGAATCCCGAGAGTTTATTCCGAAAGTTATCATGAGACGCCACGCAGTTTAGCGGGGTGCCGCTGGCTCTTCTTCTTTTGCGCTTCGCTCGAAGTGAGCCCGGTATATGTGGTTTCCTCTCATCTTCCTAAAATACTTAGTGCAGCCCACCTCATGCCTTCGAAGTAGTCCCTTCCTGGCATAGCATATCGGACTCCTCAGTACATAGGAAGATAACCGAATACTCGTTAGCAAACGTTAAGGCTTCGATATACACCAATAAAATATCAAAACAGTGGCGCGGCAAGCGAAAGGCAAGTTTCACAGAGCATTAGCGTTCTTCGTTCAAGTACCCGATCAGCATAGATTGTGAGAAGTCACTCGTGGCGATTTTCCGTTCATGTTTAAAATGCGCAGTCGGACAAGAACGCCTTACGAACACAATATCGTAAAACCAGCCAACGAAATATATTTCCGAGTTCGTGTGACAATATAAGTCCGTGAATAACAATCCCGTGCTTACCGGATGAGTGTAGTGTACTTCAGAAAGAGATAAACAAATTTATCCTCGACGAACCGTGTAGCATGAAATGAATTGAAAAAGTAGAACGTTCAGCAAACTAGTGCATTTGTGATGATAATGATTGTGACCTCAAAAGTTAAAAAGGCCTGCAATACTTTTCGAAACATTTCTCACAAGATCCCACAATCAGAGTTGACTGCTTCAGATACTGAGTACATTGTGGAGGTATAATTCTTCAAGTATTTTGCGTCTGTGTGTTGACGTTTGTTTGTTCGACGAAGGTCTGTCGCCATTTCAGTAACTATGCCCATTTTTTTTTGGGGGGGGGGGGAGTTGTGTCATCACGTCATTTGGGGGGGGGAGGGGAGTTGTGTCATCACGCAAGTGTGAGAAGGAAAGGGGATCTGACACTGTTCCAGGAGCCAACACCGACGAAGGACACCGCACGCATGAAACGTTACACGCTTCAGCCTGAATATGTTCGGCCACCGGACTTTCACACGCAATGCTTGCCACATATATGTGTGCATATGAATGCACTGCAAAAGAAGCGGGAAGTCAGGCTACCTTTCCTGCACACCTATATGCTAATTAGCACAATGTAAGCTCACCCTTCTTTGCTTTTAAGTAAACTTTACTTCTTACTATTTTATCAAACATATCAGCGGTCACTGTTTATTCCGCATTTACAAAGACACCTGCTGTTACGGGGCGTCAAACGAATTCAGGAGGCTGGTGTTCACAGAATGATAGCTCTTAGGAGAGTGGTGGCTCATTCATTCACGAAATTATTAAAATGATGACCAAAGAAAGTGTGTTTCTTAAAATAACAAACAAAGTAAGGTATTTCACTGAAAGCGACCAGCAACTGGACATATTTTGTGGGTACATAAGGTTAAGAAGTGAAAAAAAAAAACATGGATTGTATTTCCATATTCAAATATTTATCAGATAAGAGTAGCAATCGTTTTTCTTTCATGTTTATAAATCACGAAAAGCCGGTATACTGCACTGCCTTGCGGAAGGGCATTGAAGCATGATTGTAGAGTCTTACAGTGTAGCGTGCGTAGTATGCTGCTTTCCGTACGCAGATGTGCTTTCAGCGCACCCTTAATTGTGCTAAAATTCAGGGTATGTGCATTATTATACTTCACTATATTCTGTGCCACTTGCGAGGCAAAAAGAGTCGCACGCTGAGAAGTGGGTGATTGCTTTCGCGGCAACTGTATACTTCAAAATGTTGAGTCACAGTGATGCTCGCTGAGTGCGCCTAAGCAACGCGAACCACTTTGCACAAACATGAACCGATCTTGTGCTTATCTCTAGATATTTGGCACACATGTTGAGATATTACGGCCTCCTCCTCGCGCTACAGAAGAATTTAAAATATTCACGTTACAATGTGTGTACTACGTAACCATTCTGTAAGGGTAAACTCTAACCGGTACGTTTTCAGTAGTGCTAAGGAAACGAGGTAACATAAAAAATCTTCTCGGCCTCTTTAATGAAGCTATCAATAAAAAAACAGCACGCCACCTAATAGCGACCACAGAGGCTTTGCATACACAATGCGCCTAGTTTAATTACGTGACAGCCATTCGACCACACAAGGGGCTTTGGCTGTGATGACACTGGCGCACGGCCACCATCGCAAATTGAATCTGGCCCAGGATCAATGAACCGCCTTGGGAAATCAACGTTAATCACGAGGTAGGCCAGCGCCTCTGCACTATTGATCGAATCAACGTTTTAAAGTTAACCTCAAACTTTTCCTCATGGACTCTTCTCTTTTCGATCAATATAGCATGTCTCTGTAGCGAGATTATATGCATGCCTGCGCACAAGACAAAGAAACCGAGTAATTCACAACCTGTATGTGTTATTTTCAGTCTGGCAAAATGGAAATGAATACGAGTGGTTGAAAAAATTAAACTACAGCAGGTAGGCATCTAGTCTACGACCTTCAGATAACGTGTCCGATTCTTTAGACATGCAACCACTGCTGTAGCTCAATCGGTAAAGCAGTGAACGTGTTATCTGAAGGATATATGCTTGGTCCTTGGCTGCGGCAAGTTGATGTTTCCTCCAATTTTATTCATGATCATTTACGTCGTAGCTACTACACCACTGTTAAGGGATGAAGGCGAGATTTGCCTTAGGGCTTCTTTCTTATTGTCCCACACGAAAATAACCTTACACAAATACACCCACACACGCACACACACGCATATATATATATATATATATATATATATATATATATATATATATATATATATATATATATATATATATATATATATATATATATATATATATGTAACGCTACGATGAACGGGAGACGTGGCCTGGCTCATACGCCATGTTTATTCCGTTCTGCACTTCTTTCTCGGCTTCTACCAATGATCGCCTCATACGTCACACGATTCCCCCTCCCCTCGAAAGAACGCATGGATTACGCACAACAAAAAGTAAACAAGGAGAGGTTGAGAAGTCACAAATGTCAAATTGCACAATTGGTTTCATGGCGCCGTGGTGTTCCGTAAACTCGCAAAACTTCAGAAAAGAGTGCAGCAGTCCGGCAATAGGGGGAGTTCTGGTGGGCGAGGTTGGCTGTGGCGTTCTGGAGAAGGTAACCGCGTGTTGCAAAACTGCACTGACCATGACGTGACTTGATCACCTGCGAGGAACGAACAAGGTTGGAAGTCCTTGGAGCACTTTAATGTCGAATGTCGTAGGCGCAGAATCCTCTGTCGTACGCGCTGTATTTTGTGTCGCGGCTGAGACAGAATTAGTGCTTGCCGCCTGCGTGTACAAGAACTGAAGTTCAAGGAATTATGTCTATGTTCGTGCATTGTACAAATTATAGCGTTCAGTCTCTTTTGTAGTTTTCTGTGGCGTTGGCTCCGTTGTCGTGAACTAATTGGATGGCGTCTGAATCTTTGCGTGGTAGAACTGGTGACTTCTTGTCTTGTTCGGTGTATCCGTTGGAGTGTCTGCGATTCTTGGACTTGTTTTTGCTGGCGTTGCTGCTGTTGCTGTGGAATGCATTGCGGTGAGATCCCTTCTTGAACATCGCGCTCATTTTCTTCACAACTTGATGTGGGGCCAAGTCGGCAGCTGGTAGTTTGTGTGCTGTTGTCATGCACTTCGGGCAATGAAGATAATGCTTCAGAGTCGGTAGAAAGTTCTTGAGAAGCTTCTTCTACCCTGTTCACTACGAGAGGCTCTTGCGCATTGCAGCGTGCGACGTTCGATGTGTCGGAGCCTTCGGTGTTGCTTCCACTGTCGAGTGTGTATGGACTGGATGGCGATGCATGAACCCGTGTGGAAAGAGCATGGCTCGACAGGGTATTTTCCCGATGCGCCGGGTCATCTACCATAAATACGGCGTCCTTATAAGGCAAATGGTGAGCGTTAGGAGCGCCTGAAGAACCGCGTGATGAAAACCCAGGTGGTGGACCACGTATGCGAGACGAAGAGTGAACAGCATCAGGTGGTTGGGCAACGTCTCGGGTCATATGCTGAAGCGATGACTTCGCAAATGCCGACTTTCGTGCAGAAGGGAGGCGCGCTCGATGGCTGTGTTTTTCCCTAAATACGCATTGTCGTCTGCCACTGAACTCGTGTGCCACTTCGTCTTTTGTCAGAGGTCGAATCTTGTTGTGCGTTCGAATGGTTGAAGACTGCCTGTAAAATTGACGACTGAGTGCAGTTGTCTGTGGATGGTGGGTTACAAGCAAGTCTTCGTCGTAGTCGTCATCGTATTTTTTAAACCAAACGATCATTTCTTGTTTTATCTTTTGCCAAGACTCATCGTTGTCGAATATGTGGGTGAGGTAGAATTTAAATGCCTCACCGGTAACGTAGTCGCTGAAGTTCGTAACCATCTCCCGTTCCGACCAAGATGCAGCGGTGGCGTGGAACTCGAACAGGTCGAACCAGTCTTGTACGGGTCCATCGTCCGCTGCTCCGGTGTACTTGGGGATGGGAAGGTCAGTAGAGGCTTCTGACATGATTCTGGTCGATGCGTATTGCTAGGCGTATGTACGGTAGTCCATGTATGCTCTGGGTGTCATGCGGAGGACTGCATGGATGTTGAGCGACTGATGAAGGGGCTGGCAGGTCTTCATCCTGTCGACTCGTGTGACGCTATGATGAATGGGCGATGAAGTGGTTACGAGGTCTTCATCCTGTCGACTTGTGTAACGCTACGATGAACGGGAGACGTGGCCTGGCTCATACGCCATGTTTATTCCGTTCTGCACTTCTTCTTTCTCGGCTTCTACCAATGATCGCCTCATACGTCACATATATATATATATACGTTCTTATTGACAAATGCCAAGGAAAGTATAAGGGAAGCTATTACACGTGATTGTAATGTTGTCTATTCATTCACTTTTCTTTCTTCTTTCTTCCCGTTTACGCTACAATTAGGTCTAATAACTTCCCATATTCTTTCCTTAGCTATATCGTTTTTGAGAAATCAGCAACATTGTCTCATAATACGGGAAAAATGACCCCTTACACTCAATCCTTAATTCATTAGCAAAGAGCAAAGGTCTCGTGCTGGCAGACTTAATGCCTTTAGGGTGTTAGATAGTATACGAGGAATTATTGGTCAGCTGCTAGCTCGCAATAAGTTCACGTGCTACGTGATGCAAAACAGGCTCATGAAAAGTGTGTCACACTCACCGCCATGGCTTCTGGTGGCACTGCCTTACACTCCCACGTTTAAATCTCATATATACGCAATAAAGTGGTGAGGGGATGGGGGATAGCTACTGTGATAGCTCAGTTGGCAGAAAATCGAACGCGTTATTCGAAGGTCGCACGTTCGCTTCCTGCCCACGACAAGTTATCTTTTTTAAGAACGATAAGCCTTTCTTAGAGACCTTCGACGCAAAAATTGGCCCCGTATCTGCATGTTACACTGCCAATGTCGTCGAAAGACGATAGTTTTGCGTCTGGAGAGATTTAACAAAATGTTTACTTGATGTTCTGCGCAAGAAAATCGGTAACTGGTATTTTGGAGGCGCTGCGTCAGAGGGCCTCGAGCGTACAGCGGAGGCGAACGAGCGCATCAACAGTTCATTATCCAATTTTCGTAGCTGGTCCAATTTTAAGCAACTGAATATTAACTTTTCCAAGACAGTCGTTATGTCATTCACCAGACGTTCATGCCCGTTGACGTTTGACTACGGTTTTAACAATGTTAGTCTGTGTAGAGTGTCCGAGTATAAGTATCTTGGTATTTTTATGAAACATATCATGGTCCAAACATATTAATTTCACATGCAAGAAAGCCCTTAAGAGTTTAGAATATTTACATTGTGCGGGGACTCCGTCTTGCTCCTCAGAAAACCAAACTGCTTACTTACAAAACTCTTATTCGCCCCATTCTTGAATATGATAATGTGATCTTGAACCCCCATAAGAATTGTGACACCAACGAACTTGAATCTGCTCAAAAAAGAGCTGCACGCGCTATAGGCAAGAGATACGACAGGCATTTTTCTTCAACGAATTTACTTTCACAGCTAGGTCTCACTAAACTTGCAAGGAGTAATCAAGTTGAATGCCTGAACTTTTTGCACAACTTAATCACTTCTTCTCGCTTAAGCACTCTAGAATCATATCTGAAATTTTTCAGACCTTTGTCCATGAGGAGTGACCATGCTCATAACATTGCATGGTTTTTCACCCAAACTGACATCTTCAAGTACAGCTTCTTTCCTTCAACTATAGAAGCCTGGAATATGTTGTCCGGAAGTGTTCGTTCGCTATCACTTCAACAATTTTTCGAAGCCTGCTCATGAATGTTGATTTGTTCCTGTTGTCTATGTTCTTTTATCCACTCCTGCAAGAGCCTCATTGAGGGTGCAGTATGCAAAAATAAATAAATAAGTATATAAACGTCGAACGTGAGACATGAGCTAAATCTGTTCGTTATCCTGGAAAACGAAGTGCGTGGCGTGGGCACCCGTCTCGGAAGCGATAAGGTGTAGAACGCAAGGCGGCGCGTAGGTCCCACCACCGGGCCGTCTTAGCAAAGCGTTGGAAACACTTGCCTTTTCGTGCAAGCGTTGCATTGTCAGCGCAGCGTGATAAACGCTATGGTCCTTAAAATTACTTATGCGTGCTTTTTCGAGCTAAAAAACACACATACAGAATATTGACGTGTTGTTATGGTGCCTCAGATATATGCTCAATAATTGCCGTTTGGGGTATCGTTAAGGGCGTACAAACAGACAAATCTACAGACAGGCAGACCAACAAGTTATCTTTTTTTTCTTCACGTTTAGCTTGAAAAAGGGTCTAATACTTCCCCCATACGTTTCTTGGTATTATTGCCTGCTATATCTCATCAATATTGTCCGAATCACGTAAAAAAACGAGCCCTTGAGTTTACACTTCATCCTTTCATATATATATATATATATATATATATATATATATATATATATATATATATATATATATATATATATATATATATATATTTCAACCAGTGAGGTCACGTAAAAACGCTGGCTAATATTCAAGAAGCGTGGCAAAAACCCGGCAAGCATGAGCCACACATGGACGTCAACGTCTTCTTTCATGCTGGCACACAGCTAGCGCCACTATGCTCCGGTACAATTACTCCCGACACAGAAAGGAGTCAATCTGGTGACCTAGGGAAATGACACAATAGGGGGGCCATAGCACAGTTTAAGGCGTGATATGTGCACTGTTTCACGCCCATGGCAGCGTTGGTCCGAAGGTGGATCAATGGGCTCAACTTTATAGTTGACAGGAGATGTTTGTCGCACCACACGGTAGGGGCCATGGTATTTTGACGAAAGCTTCGGGGAAAGACCAGGAGGGGTAGACGGGACCCAGAGCCAAACCAACATTCCTGGGTTGTAGTGGACACTAGGCGCAGAAGCATCGTGGTCAGTTTTCTTGCGCCATTGGTTTTGCGCGTTGAATGAGTGAGCGAGTTGACGACACTCTTCGGCATAAGGAGCTGCTTCGGAAACAGGCGTTGCTTCGGAAACATCAGGTCTGTAAGGGAGAGTGGTGTTCATGAAGCATGATAGGTCACGTCCGTATAGGAGGAAAAAAAGGAGAAAAGCCGGTGGTTGTTTATGGCACAGAGTTGTACGCGCACGTGACAAAAGGGAGCACTTCGTCCCACTTAGTGTGGACGTCAGACGCGTAAATGGCCAGCATATCTCCAAGGGTACTATTAAAGCGTTCTGTCATGCCGTTGGTTTGAGGATGGTATGCCGATATTTTCCGATGGACAGTGCGACATTGCTTGAGCAGCTCGTCGACGGCGTTCGAGAGAAACACGCATCCACGGTCACTCAGTAATTCACAAGGTGCACAGTGTCGCAAAATTAGATGGTGAAGAAGAAAGGACGCAACCTCTCGTGCAGTTGTAGCAGGCAGCGCAGATGTTTCAGCGTACCGTGTCTAATGATCGACGGCGACTATAATCCACAGGTTGCCTCAAAGAGTGTTGGGTAGAGGACCATAAATGTCAATTCCGACGTGGTCGAATGGTCTCGCTGGGCCGGTTAAGGGTCGCAAAGGGCCCGCAGTGCTGTGAGAAGGCGTCTTGCGACGTTGACACGTGGTTCATGACCAATCGTACTGACGAACGTGCCGATACATGCCGCGCCAGTAGTATCTTGGACGAAGGCGAGAGTAAATCTTGAATACTCTAGCGTGGCCACACTGGGGGTCATCGTGAAAGGCAGCGCAGATATCTGAGCGCAAATGACGAGGGATGACGAGGAGCCACCTACAGCCATCCGTCACGTAATTGCGGCAATACAACAAGCCTTCACGGACCGCAAAGCGTCTTCCTTGACGAGAGAGGGAGTGTGAAGTTGATTCTGACAAACTGTGAGAGAAGACGTCGAGCAAAGAATTGATTCAGGGATCCTTGTGATTCTCGGCTGGCATGTCGGTGATGCTCAACGATGACAAATCACAGATGGCAGTTGGTAAGCAGGCAAGGTCAGGAGGCAGCGGAGAACGGGATAGGGCATCAGCGTCTTAATGTCTGCGTCCTGAGCGATAAATAACATGGATGTCGTATTCCTGAAGGCGTAAAGCCCAACGATCGAGGCGGCCAGTAGGGTCTTTCATGGACGCTAGCCAGCATAAGGCATGGTGATCTGTGAGAACATCAAACTGGCGTCCGTAAAGGTAAGTGCGAAATTTTCCCATAGCCCAAATGATAGCCAAGCACTCCTTTTCCGTGACGGAATCGTTGGAGTCTGCTTTCGTTTGAGTACGGCTGGCATAGGCGGCAAGGTACTCGTCGAAGCCATCCTTGCGGTGAGCTAGAATGGCCCCGAGGCCAACACCGCTCTCATCCGTGTGAATTTCACTAGGTGCATTGGGATCGAAGTGGCGGAGAACTGGTGGAGACGTGAGGAGCCGGCGCAGCGCCGTGAATGCGTCATCGCAGTGGGAATACCAGCCAAAGAGGTCCGTGCTACTGGAAAGAAGCTGAGTCAGGCGGCAATTATACAGGCAAAATTGCGAATGAAATGCCAAAAATACGAACACAAGCCTGCGAAACTGCGGAGCTCCTTTAGGGTAGTAGGCTTGGGGTACTCGGCAACGGCACGCAGTTTGATAGGGTCTGGCGATATTGTTTCTTTTGAGACGACGCGGCCAAGAGTTGCGAGTTTTCAACGTTTCTTGAAGTTCAGTTGCAACACGGCTGCCGTAAGGCACTGAAGAACTTGTTTCAGACGGGAAAGACGAGTTTTAAAATTTACAAAGAATGCAACTATGTCATCTAAATAACAAAGACAGATGTACCATTTCAATCCCCTGAGGATCATCAGCCTTTAAAGCATCACAGGCGCATTGCAGAGACCAGAGGGCGTTACATTAAATTCATATAAGCCGTCAGGGGTCACAAACACCGTTTTTGGACGGTCTGGTTCAGCCATTGGCACTTGCCAATATCCAGAGTGCAGATTCAGTGAAGAGAAAATCTCCGCACCTTGAAGGCAATCCAAGGCGTCGTCAATGCGTGGCAAGGGATAAACATCCTTACGTGTGATCTTGTTTACTCGATAATAATCCACGCAAAACCTGATGGAGCCATCCTTTTTTCGCACGAGAACCACTCGCGAAGCCCAAGGACTGTGTGAGTGTTGAATAACACCACGTTGCAGCATCTCCTCTACGTGTTAACCGATGACGTCACGCGCAGCCTACGAGACGCTGTAAGGGTGCTTACGAAGCGGATTATGATGACCAGTGTCGATATGGTGAGCAACAACTGACGTGCGTCCCAAGGGAGGTTGTCCGTGGTCGATGGAGGCGCAGAAACGGTCAAGTAGTTGAATGAGCTGATTGCGCTGGTCTTGCGTAAGCCCGGTGTCGATGCTGCGCAACAGAACGTCTTCGTCAGGTAGTGAGGGCGTGGTGGCAGCTGTGACAGCTTCCACGGACATCGGCATCGTATCAGAAGGGGATCGAAAGGAAAGAAGTCATCATAAATGTCAAGATTCCCAATACATTCGCCATGCAATAAAGTAGCGGGACAAGGGAACGGATTACACACATACACGGTACTGGAGCCATAGGCAAGTGTTATGACGGCAAACGAAACGACAAGGTTCCGGCAACAAGCGCATTCTTGCGACGGTATAGAGAGGGCAGTCGAATTGGGGACGGAGTTGCACAAAAGAGAGACCACGGAGACCGAATAATCTGAGATGACGACGTCAGCGGTGACGATCACCTTTTTGGTTGAGCAAGGGAGATATATGAATGTCGTGCTGAATTTAAATGAAACGAGTTGAGCAGGAGCGCAGTCGACAATCACATGATTAGAGGAAAGAGTTCCATCGCAGGATGATTTCATGAGACGCGTGCGGAAGGACAACAAATTCAACGATGTAAAGCACTGCTTGAATCACAACACGAGCAGTGCATGTGGCAGAATGTTGGACATGCTGATAACGTACTGTGCGTAAAGAAATGTCAACCAGTGGAGTCGTCACTTTGTTCAGTTTGCGGCATAACACTTCACTGATTACACAAATAATGGCACCTGTGTTGACAAGAGCAGTTGTGGCGAAACCGTCCACAAACACGGCAATCCCGTTAGGGGGCGAAAGATGAGGCCTTGGAAATTTCGTTTGTGGAGCAGCTCTTGCCTCAGGTACTGCGACTTTTAGTTTTCCTCCTGGGCGTGGTTGGAACGGCGAAGCATGGGCGAAGGAGACCGAAGACGGGGTGAAGGAAATCGACGTGGGCTGAAGTCTGGTCGACGTGAGCGGGGGTCAGGTGCGTCAGGTGTCACATGTGATTCTGATCGCCGAGGAATGTTTGGAATGCTGGCCATCATTAAAATAGAATCCACGGCGACGACGGTAGCACGCGACGTGTCCCTGGAATACCGCAGTTGTAGCAGACGGGCCGGTTATCTGGAGTACGCAAAGAGTTTACAGGTGCTCGAGGTGGTGGGAAAGGCCAATTTACGAGATAAACCGGAACTGGTGACCTGTAATAGTTTGTGAATGGTCTGTATTAAGAAACCTGCGGTTGGGCAGGAGGTCGGCGGACGGCTTCTGCATAAGGCAGCGGTGCAGCGACTGATATCAGGGACGTGGGCGAAGGGAGAGTCTCGGCAACTTGCGTCTCAATAGCATGGAGAAGTGAGTGGTCCAGTGCTGTGGGGGTCTCGTTGATGGTGGCCACAAGAGAGAGCTGTCGAGCAACTTCCTCCCGGATATACTGTTGAATTTGAGGCATCAATACGCTGTATTCGGTGCCACTGCTTTACACTCCAAAGCCGAAGTATCCACTGTTTGCGTATTAGCACGACGTGTAGAAATTCGCTGCCTGCGCTGCTCATCAATACTTTTACATAGCTGAATCACGGCCGTGACGGTCTCTGGGTCTTTGGCCACAAGCTTATGAAAAGCGTCTTCATCAATGCCTTTCAATATATGCTTTATTTTGTGAGCCTCCGTCATCCTCGCATCAACTCGCTTACAAAGGCTGATCACATCCTCAATGTTGCTCGTGAAAGCTCTCAGCATTTCGATGAAATCGTCCCCGCAGGCCAAGTTCCACGCAAAGCTTGCGCATAGCTGGGCGACCGAAAAACGAGGTCACAGTCTCTTTGAAAACCGACCAGGTGGGGATGTCGGCTTGGTGGTTGGTGAACCAAAAGTTGGCCAAATCTGTCAGGTAGAAGATGACGTGAGTCAGCTTCGCAGGGTCATACCACTTGATAATCACGCTGGCATGCTCTTACTTTGCCAGCATGTCCTCTACATCATAATCTTCAGTGCCGTTGTAGACTGGTGGGTCACACAGACGAAGTACACCAGGACACATCTAAATCTAAGGCATCGTTGATTCTAGGCAACGGGTAAACATCTTTCTACGTAATTTGGTTGAGATGCTGATAATCTACACAAAAGCGTCATGTTCCATCCTTCTTTCTGATCAGGACGACCGGAGACTCCCAGGGGCTACACGAGGGCTCGATTATGTATTTTGCAAGCATCTTTTCGACTTCGTATTCTATGACTGTGCGCTCGGACGCGGAAACACGGTATGGGTGGCGGTGAATGGGACTCGCGTCAGCAGCATTGATGCGATGAGTAACAACACTCGTTCGGCTTAAGGCCGTGCATGCGAAGTCGAAAATGTCACTATAGGACTTCAGGACGTGACGGAGGGCTTGCGCTTGATCAGGAGCGAGGTCTGACGGTACCATGTGGTCAACGTTGACGCTCGATGAACGTGATAGAGTTGGGTCGTGGTCTGAGGTGCAGCGATTATCTGCTCAGAAGTGCTCAACTGTATGGTCTTGTAGGGCAGTAATTTCAGCCAGGGAGATACCTTGGGCAAGAATTTGGGCAGTGAGGGCAAAATTTACAATAGGAAGGCATTGGCGGTTTTCAACAATTGTCAAAATGGTGTGCGGAACAGCGACGCCATGCGCATTACGGCATGAATTGGTGCCACCATGTAATCGCCGTCAGGTACAGGTGGCGTAGAGAAAAGGTCGATGCATGTAACACAGACGGAAAGTGTACGAAATCAATGGAGCAAAGACGGCTTTGGGGTGGGTTGGTCATATCGGAACGTAGAGGCATCTCAAGGTCAAGACAGCCGGCTGAACAACCTATTAGGGCCGAGTGAGTGGTTAGAAAATCGATACCTAGAATTAGATCATGAGGGCAATTTTCTATAACGGGGACAAGAACAGCAGTGCTTCTATCGGAAATAGCCACACGGGCAGAGCACATGCCAATAATGGCAGCAGTTCCCCCGTCGGCGACTCGAACGGCTCGGTTCAAAACGGGTATGATAACTTTCTTTAGGCGGCGACGAAGAGCAGCACTCATTGCGGACACATGCCCACCGGTATCGATCAACGCGTGCACAGGTACATTGTCTAAAGTAACGTTCAACAGATTCTGGTTGGTCGGTGATGTTACACGAGGATTTCTTGCAGAGGTCGTCATCAATACAGCTCCACCTCCAGAAGCTGCGCTGCCTAGTTTTCCGGTCGGGGGCGCTGCGAATAGGTCGGAGAGGCAGGACGGTGTTGTGGGGACGAATGAGATTGACGGTGAGAAGGGGGTGGTGAGCGGGCGTAGCGAGGTCTCGTAAGAGGTGCAGCAAAATCAGAGGATGTGGTCGGCATAGGGGAATCAAAATCAAATGCTGAGGACGACTGGTGGACAGAAGTGGCCTGGGTAGGGGGCCCTTAAAGTGCCAGCGGAGCCCAGTGATTGCGGCAGTGGCGAGCAATTTGACCGACACGTCGGCCGTTGAAGCATATAGGCTTGTTGTCCAGTGTACGTCATTCAAACAAATTGCGCTGTCGATAGTAGTTGGAACCAAAGCGAGGAGCGAGGAACGACGATAAAAAGGCTCTGCAGAGTAGACAGATTGAATGGGGTGTAGACCGACGTTCGATAATTCTTGAAGAACGACGGCTTCTATCAGTGAGATCGTGGTCGGTGAAGGATAAGGCGTTGGAAAAGGAGTAACTATTGCTTGAGCTGCCTTGACCTCGAGACGAATGATGCGGGTGATGTCACATCAGGGAACTTGGCGGACGGTGTCATCGCAAGATGAAGTAGCAGCTGTGTTCGGCAGGTGCGTGATGCCGTGGGTGACGCGGCGGGCTTTAGCCTGTTCTAGACGGCAGCATTCTGTCAGGATCGTGTCGATGCTCGTGACATTATTAAAAACCAGCAGGTTGAAGGCATCGTCAGCAATTTCTTTGAGGACGTGATTAACTTTTTGGTCTTCCGACATGCGCTGGTTTACCTTGCTACAAAGCGCCAAGATGTCAAGAATGTATGAGACGTACCATCCAGTAGACGTCTGGGCGCGAGTGGCGAGAGTCTTCTTGGCAGCGCGCTGACAACCAGGTGAATCGCCGAAAAGATCACGGATCGTCGTTTCGATGAGATCCCAGCTTGTGATTTCGGCTTCATAGGTTTCGAACCATGTCCGCGGCGTGCCGTCGAGGTAGAACACAACATTGGCGAGCATGAGCGTGCGATCCCAGCGGTGGGTAGCACTGGCACGCTCGTACTGGTGCAGCCAGGAGTCAGTGTCGATGGCACCGTCACCGGAGAAAGTGCCAGGATCCTGCAGGGTTGGCAGGGTGACGTAGGTTGTCAACTTCACTGGAGAGGCCGGTGGTGATGAGGCACTGGCAGTTGAAGTAGCCGAAGAGTCCCCGGTGTTGCGACCACTGCGCGTCTTCATCAAGGTACAGAAGTCGTCCACCTCCACCAATATTGTTACGAGTAGCTTATTTATTAAATTATATACAATGGACCGTGCTCGGCCAACAAGATGGCGACAGTTCATCAACAACCAGCAACCGACGTCGTCTTTCTCTTTCATGCAGCAAGACGGTGCCGGCTGTTGAGTATTAATATCACGTGCGGTAAATGACATGCTGCGCAATTCTCGTCCAAGCACTGATGAAATCTGCTGATGACCTGCCAGGGCATTCAACATACCCCTCAAATGTTGAAAGACCACCGCCGCGAATTTCTTATAGTCAACGTTGAGGAGCGTGATAGGTCTTCAATCTTCAGAATTAACAGAGGAAGCATAACCTTTTGGAATAAGCACAATGTGTCCATCTTGAAAACTGGATGGAAAGACACCATCCTCGTAAAATCGCCGGATAACCGCGGTAAAGGTAGCACCAATATCTTTCCAAAATGTCAAGTAAAACTCAACGAAAAAAACCGTCTGGCCCAGGGGCCGTTCCATGTTTCATATATTTTAATGCCCCCTTTACCTCTTCAGCTGACGGAGGGATGTGCAGGCAATCGGCAGCTTCTTGAGAATTACAGGGAAACTTCTAAGCATTGGCGGTGTTTCATCTCAGTCAGTCCACATGGCCGAACACGTCATTGCTTCAAAATGCGCCAAGAAAACAGATCGATCACGCGTAGTAAGCAGCTGCGCAAGTGGTATTAGTGCTGCCATAGAGACAGATGGCTGTGATTGCCCAAAAAACGAATGTCTCGCGTAGTGCAGCACCTCGGCATGTGCTCCTGGGTTGTGTCCACAGTGCCATGCCGCTGCCGCCAGGGACGAAGCAGCAGTCAAGTGCTGAAAGCGTTCACACAAAACAGGCTGCCAAGCTCGCATCAGAGAAGGCGTTTCGGCGCGCAAAGCAATGCATAACTTCTTCGCAGTATCAGCAAGCTCTTCAGAAACGCGTCGACGAAGTGAACGCCCCTCTACTGCGCAGTGCAGGCGCCACTGTGTTTTAAGCACATCCTAATATTCAGGAGAAGACGGCGTGAGCAACACACATAGTGCGCGTGACAAATCTCATCTCCGTGGTTGGAAAAAATGCTTTGTGATTTCGAGTACTTCGTACTCAATTAAGGGAGAGCCCTGAGCTACCCCATATAAAAAATTAGACACACTACATGTGCGTTTAGAAAAAAATTTAAACGATTTAGAGTACGAATTACTCTACTATGGGAGAGCATGAAGCCGTCCCTACTTTGTGTGGTAGTTGTACCTGCGCGTATGTTTTTGCCTAATCCGCACACACCGCATGTGTTTATAAAAAGTGGGCTACGATTTAGAGTACTAGATACTCTACTATGGGAGAACATAAAGCCGTCCCTAGGGCCTATCTGCGTTTAGAAAAAGTGTTTAACGATTTCGAGTACATCATACTCAACTATGGGAGAGCTGTTAGCCGTCCCCTAAGACTGGAGCTCGAACGTCTTTGCAGAGACACAAGTGAGTAGAGGAATGTACGCCGTCAGGTATTATAGACTTGATATATGGCGCATAGCAAACGGCAAAGTATCGCAGCCAATCACCTATATAGAACTCTCCTTGAAACCATGAGAATGGCCTTGTTCCCAATTAAACTTCTTCGTTGTAGATTTGTTTACATGAAACGTTGTGCTTTTTATTAATGCTTTATTGTCAGCCTAATTCAATTTTTTTTATTTAAAATATGTGGGCTCGTTTTGTACAACGCTGACGCACTCTCCGGGCAGCGTGTTTGAAAAGAGTATACTGGAGAACGTGCGAGAGTGAGCGGAGGCACCCATGTCGTCTGCTACGGCGCTCATTGGCAACGGCTACCACGAACGTCATTTCTGCGTTCAGTTAGAATTTCCTCTATTTTTTTTTGTGTGTGTGTGTGGTTGCCGCCCCAGCAGCCAAGGCTGCCAAGGACTCGCCGGTTGCGCCGGTACTAAGAGCAGCTGTGTGTGTGTGGTCTGTTTTGTAAATCAGATTGCTTTTGGGTTGCTTTCGAACTACTGAAAGCGGGCGCAAAGCGTACGATGAACAAAGAAATTGGCAGCATATCCACGGAGTGAATGATGGAGAGTGGGGTGAAGCATTCGTCCTTCCATCCGTTCTTGCTTCCGTCCGTCCATGCGTCCATCCGCCCATACGTGCGTGCGTCTGTTCGTGCGTCCGTCCCTGCATTCACCGTGCATCCGCCCCTGGGTCCGTTCATGCGTCCATTCATGCATTCGTCTGTGTGTCCGTTCGTCCATCTAATCAACACTACAAGTACCACCATCTAGCGTCTTTTCATTATATATATTCCCCATACAGAAGCACCGCCATTCAGCGGACATTTCAAGGACTAAACGAGAGGTGGCACACGCACACTTTCTTACGGCTGGCGCTTCGGGTCTACTTCCCAACTTTAACCTCCTCGAGTTCATGGTATATACTAGTTCACTGTATTCATGGCACTGCGGCCCAACGCTCACTAAATCTATCTAAAATTAAGGAGGTCACGCCCAGCGAGTATAACGTCGCAACCCTTTCTTGTCAGATAGTGCTCAATGTACATGCCAATGGCTGCTAATGGGGATCGCAGCCTGCGCGTTAACTAAAAGCCGAATGCTCCGGTCTCTCATTCTCCATTAGCGGCCATTGGCATGTAAATTGAGCACTATCTTTTATTGTTTAACAACGCACAGAAGAAACCTCCCACCGGCACCACGTTAGAGGTCAAATTGTAACGATTGTTACGCACTACGATTGTGAGGGACAAACGTGTGCCGCCTTAAAAAGCTTCGCCCCTAAAATTGAACTAACTAAAATTGAACTAAAATAGAAATTACATGATTTCATTTGTTACATATCGTGTTTCATTGCATCTATTGTATCGTTATACCATTGTATCATGATATCGTATTGAGTTCTTGTGTACATATATGTCAACATTGTCATGTATATTAGAGATACCATTGTATCATAATATCGTATTGAGTTCTTGTGTACATATATGTCAACATTGTCATGTATATTAGAGCAAATGTCTTCACTGTAACGTAGTGATGTTAGTCGTGAAATATAGATGTGCCGAAGTGTATGTGCCCTGTTACTGGAATGGCATGAAGCCTTTGTATTCTGTACATGCTGTAAATAAATTTTTTCTTAACAAAATTGAACGACACCTGCGTATTACTTGTTAGCCATGCTATCTGACTATGCGCTGTTCCACATTAATAGCCTACGACGTGTAACACACTCGGGATATGGAAAGCCACCCTCATTGCGCTTTTTCCGTGCTTCCAACGAGATGACTGCAACTCACAACGATTCATCGGCATGCTGACCGACAACCACATGTTTAATCATGCTTTTTTTCTTTCACTGTTTCTCTGAAGGTGGTTTTCACCTTGATAATTTCACGAAATCATTGAAAGCGGTGAGACAAAAATCAGACGCGACGAGCGAGTGCGTTTCCAAACTTCAGCGCCAGTCGGCGCAACAATAACAGCACTCAAATCATGCACGTCGTTGCTATACTAGCACATCGTCACTTAGAATGGTATTTGTAGAATGTATCACACCGAACACGTAGCACTAGTGTCGATGTGAAAGGGCACTACGATTTCCATTCATCTTTCTTGTGCTGTTTGCCGTTGAAATAAAATAACTTCCACGTGACTGATTTCATTCAAATTTTGCAAATACGGCCTAAGCACACCGAGAAATTGCAGGAAGGGCACATCTCGATTCTTTAATTTGACGTCGGAGCTCCTTTAGAGAAAGCCGTTTGGGGTGACAAACAGACAAGTGGACAGATAGAGCGACCAAAATATTTGCGTCGAAGTATCCCAGGAAAGACTATCCTCTTTAAAATTTGATTTAGTGATGAAGTGCGTGACACGATGACGAAACATACTGACAAGATGCTCTTTAGAAACATCTCAATTGACTTTAGGTAGACGCTGTACATAACGTCCTGTGTGGAGAGGACGTTATGTTTCTGTTGGAAAGACCTATTTTTATAAAACGACTGGTGACTTTGGTGGAATCCTCGCTCTTTACATGTCCAAAGACTTCGACTGGGCCATCTAGTGACACATTCGGATGATTTCCTGTTTTAAAGGGCCCTGAAACACTTTATCAAGGAGCCATGAAATGGATTCACTAAAGCAGCTTATTGCCCTGCGAATTCACCACCTAAAATTCATAGAATACCTGGCGTGCGAGCGTATACACTCACAAAGATTTGTAGCTCGCTGCGATTCGCAAATTTCATCGTCTATAGGGGTCGCACAGGGTGCTTCAATATGGCGCCCACAAAGAGTATCGGAGTTAGAGTCGCTGAGGACATGTGCGGCCTTCCCTATGGTGTTTTTTTTAATCTTGTCAGTGGCTCTATTGTTTTTGTAGTCCCACATTATGCGATATCCAGACGCTTCCGAAACTCGGATATGACGTCTCGTTGAAGGTGAAGAGGTCCGGAATGCGAAACACATCACTTGTTGTGGCGTGAAGGCCGGTAACGCATCTGTCGTTGTGCAAGGACTCTGCCTGCAGACGTGTCATGTCCTCCAGAATACGCATGAATTCACATGTTGGCAAGTCGTGACCTCCCGTGGCGGCTCCTGTAACGACCGAGCGTGTCAGGCTTTAAACAGCCAATGGCTGCTTGAACGACTGTGATGAGTAATTTTTGAGCTTATTGCGTGATTTGTAGAAAGAATGAAAAGTGATTTCAGCTGACTTTGAGAATTTATTCTGAATTTCAGGCTACGTGCTACGCTATAATATTTGTCTCGCGTTTGCTCAGAAGCCGCACGGTTTCGGCCCTTCTTGATTGTCATGCTGAAGTGTCAGCGAAAAAAGTCAAAAGGGAAGCTAAGAGCCTGCTTCGCAAGTTGAATCTTGTAAGTGTACATACGAAGGTGTCGGATACCAACGAAGATTTCCTTGACGGCTTCTTCAGCGCGAAAACGCATACGGTCGACATGCCTATTAGACTAATATTATCTGAAAATGGTACCTATATAGCAGAAACGCCTTGCGCTCTACCTGCAAAAAACCTTCAAATGCCTTCAAGTAAACGATTTGCTTCTGAAGGTCACGTGAAGTTCACAATTTTATTTTGTCGCGTTAGAATAACAGTCTCTTCGCCTTCTGTGTAGACGTTGAGGACCTGAATTCTTCTATTACGCATGACTCATTTTTACAATGCATTGTATTATATATAGATGCGTTTGGCGCTTCTAAATTCCAGACTCAGTCTGGCATCAGCGTCAGTGAGTTTTTAGAGCCTTTTAGGTTTTACCTTCAGTCTACGTACATCCTCTCGGATGAAAAACCTCACCTACAAAAATCCGGTATCTGTATGGGTTCTTGCATAGCTCCCATCGTCAGTGACCCGTTTTTAGGCAAATTAGACAGATCCAATTTGGAAGTTTCCACTCGCACTAATGTGACGCACATTTTCAGATACGCAGAAGATTTTTTTTTATATTTTTATGGACACTAATGTTGCATCGTATAGCAATGACGCTCTCTCAGGTTTAGACCTGATGCGAAGTGGTTTCAAACATTTTGAGCTTACTCATGAATGTTTTGAGAATTGTGAAATCAGGTTCCTTGACTTTTAGCTATTCTTGAGCCGCACTTGCTGGATGTATCAACCGCGTGTAAATAAGCTTGTTTTGCCTTTTCACTCCGCGCATTCTAAATTAGTTAAGCGAGGTATCGCAAAATCTTGCTTCATGAATGCTTTGCGAAAATCCAGCGTGCACTAGATTACCGAAAGCTTTGTTGCGAAATCTTCAAGGCTGATGTCAGCTCGTTACCCCGACCACGTGTAAGTTTTCGTTGCCGAAGGCCTGCTGCGTGAACTTCAGGCCAAAGGGAACGACACTGTAGTTCAACCTATCACAGCTAGACAAGCTTTCGCCGTGGTTCCGCATATGGACAAGATAGCGCATAATCATAAGAAAGTGGCACAGCGAGTTAATATGAAGGTCATTTTTACAGCCCCTCAAAAATTGTGGTGCCTGTGCAAGCTGTCCGTGCCTCCATCCAGACCTACCCTCTGTTGCACTACAAGCCATGCAAATAAATTTAGAGATTGTATCTGTAATGTGGTGTATCAGCTGCTGTTATCGTGTAGAAGATATTATTCGGTCAAACAGGTCGTTGTATAAATAAAAGGCTGAAAGAACACATGTACAATGTGGATCACTATAAACAAGGATGGCTGTCCGTTCACTGCAACACGTGTGGCTGCCGGCCAAAGTTTTCGGGGTGTTTTATTGATGTAACATGCCGGGATTGCACCACACGCGAGATCATAGCGGCATAAAAAATATGCTCATTAAAAGATGGTGTTAGCACCCTTTCTAACGTGCTCACCAATGAAGAAAAGTTGTTCCTTTGCTTGTCGGTGTGATGCACTTATGCATTGTCATTGTGTTTTGCGCATGACTGCTGCAACTGGTAACTGTATAAAAGAGAAGACCTTCGCGAGAAATAAATTGTTGGAAGTTCAGCGTTCTGTCTCGTCTCTTCTATCCCCTCCTGTCGTTTGCACTGTTAAGCACTCTTTATCAAGTTATACCGACACGCCAAATCCTACTGTCTCTTTACCGCCAATCAGAAGTGCTTTATGACCAAGCTCAAAAACTGTTGTGGGGCCCTTTTATCTTGGGCCAGCATTTTCACGACTACACCTAGAATTTTTTCACGGATTGCAAGGTACACCGCAGACTAAGCACAGTCTTGGAAGGGCAGTACTAGCTGGGCAACTGCAGAGGTGCACAGGGCTAAATCTTCTCCTCTCTCTCATTCAATACAGTCAAAAACAAGTCGTCCATTTGTCTCACTGCAATTTCGAACGTGGGCAGGTCCCGTCATTTATGCGGGTGACACCTAAATTCGGAGTGTCGGTTGTTTTACGAGTCATGCTCGAACACTCGTTTCAAAGCTACGTAAAATATTCTTTCTCTTTTTTTCTGATTCGCACTTCGAGCTCGCTTTCAGTGAATCAAGATTACTGCTATACCGACTACCACAGACGAGAGGTCAGAGACCCCGCGCCTCTGAAAACTTGAAGAGGACAGACCTTTAGGCTAGTTGGTTTGTTACGTTCAGTGAAGTTAAGTAAAGTAATGCTGGGAAACCAATGTTGTATTGTCTCGTTTCAATTAACAATGTAGGAATTTTGTATACAAGATGTCATCGCTTCTTTAGCTTCAATATTGACAAGTATTCCCACCCCCGTTACCAAACCGTTTCGAAATTGGTGTCCTCACTGCAGCGGACAGCTATATCATTGCTTCTTGCCTTTCCATAAACTGAAGTATTGACCTCCATTCCATGCTTAGCACACAAGAACTATGATTTGCCGATGGCTCTCCTTGTGCACGGGCAATTTTTTGATTGGCCGTAGCAGCAAGTGAAACAATGTTATGCTACATGTTTTTATTAATTTTGAAAGCTAATAGGAGAATAAGGGAGAAAAGTATAAAATCTATCGAAAATAGGTTTTTATCCACGTCAGAAGTTTCTCTTGCAGCTGAATGTATTTTATGCAACTCATTGCCCAGTTTAAAAAAAATAGAAAAGCAGGTGCGTGTTCCCGACCTTTCCACCATTATTAATTTACTGTGCTTGGTAAAAATTGTTTTCCAGCGAAATCAATTGCGGATCTGTTTTTTTCCGCTGATCAGGCAACATTATAACAAAGTTTGACAGCAATTTGAGATGTTGGTCATCCATGCTTTGTTTTATCTTACGTGGAATCACCTTTAACGTTCCATTCGAGCCACTAATTATCGGTGAAAGACCTGTCAAGTTACGTACGCCTAACGAAATACCTCTGTCTGCGTGGCACAGTGTTTCTAACACTAATCATGTTCCAAGTTATTGCTCCTATCGTTTCTTGAGAACTACAAGCTCAGTTATTTTAGCATATACAGTACAGCATCTTATAGCCACTTCGCGTGAGTTCATAATCTAGCGAAATTTCTTTGTCATCAACGTGGGTAAAAAATTATGCAGCCTGAGTAATTACACCCACCACATGTATTACCTAATTTAGAATGGCTTCATTAGCTTCCCTGCTTTGCCTCAGATCCTACACGCAGGGGAAGAGGAGCTCTCATCACTAGACGGAACGTTGTTCTCTTTGTTCACGTAATGAGCAATATGATGCCTCGGGAAGCTTAAAGGTCCGCTGTTAAAATTGGACGACAAGCAAATAGCGATAATGAATCCATGGGATTTCACCCTCACCCTGAGCCAGAGGCTTGTCATAGTACACGGTGACGCAGTAAATTAAGCGCCAAAAAAGCACGTGAGATTGAGTGCGCTGAAAAATGAGAGGACTCTTAAGCTTCGCCTTTAAGAGTTGAACGTGATAGCAAAACACGTCCCCCAGTGCAGCTTCAACCGCTAAGTGCATACTTATTAATATGTTGCCCCGCCGCGGTGGTCTAGTGGCTAAGGTACTCGGCTGCTAACCCGCGGGTCGCGGGATCAAATCCCGGCTGTGGCGGCTGCATTTCCGCTGGAGGTGGAAATGTTGTAGGCCCGTGTACTCAGATTTGGGTGCACGTTAAAGAACACCTGTGGTCGAAATTTCGGGAGCCCTAAACTACGGCGTCTCTCATAATCATATGGTGGTTTTGGGACGTTAAACTCCACAAATCATCATTATGAATATGTTGTGTTCGCCCAGGTAACATGTCTTCGCACAGATCTGTGGACTCTGAGTACTTCAGTAGCGCTTTCGTTTTCTTCGGTGCTTTCGACGCACATTTTGATGGTCCAAGAGTTTTGGTTGCAGAAAGTGGTTACGAGTTCCTTTTGGTGTAAAAAAGATCCGTATGGTAGACACCTCTAAAAAATATCGAGTAAGAAGGGTGTCTTTTTGTCCCACAACAATAATCGTCATCAGGCTTGCGTGCGCTTCCTTTCTTGAAAACTCAACGCTGGCCACTTTCCTATCGAGAATGCAATGTAACCCTGATAATGGGCATGTCGATCGTGACCGGAATGTGCCGGGCGCGGGGCGATAGCGCAAAGATGGAACGCAATATAGATGACGATTATTGTTGTGGGACAAAAAGACACCCTTTTTACTCGCTCCTTTTTTTAGAGTGTGGGTGTCATAGTTAGCGTAACTGCACAGAGGTGTCGGCAATGCAGATGCATATCCAGTACGCCTTGGTGAATGCAACACCCGTCTAAAGGTGGCATGAGAGCATCGTGTTTTAGTGGGGAAATCGCGATGTTGGTGTCTTCTATTAAGAAATCAACTTTTACCACTTTTATTATGAAATCTTTAGGACCTGCCATTGGTGACATTTTTTTCATCATCGATAAACAGGGTAGCCAAGTAATCTAAGTACTGGATAGTCTGTCTTTTTTTTCTTTTTTTTTCTTTCGTTATCTATAACTTGGAGGTCACGGCAACAACCAAAAGGACGTACAATGCTACAGCGAGAATCGTAAATTGGCATCGCGGCTCAGACAACGTCTTGCAATATGTATCAACACATTTCTGTTTACGTGACACATATGCTGTGAACGATGTAACACATGAACGAAACGTTCATTGATCTCCCACGTCATGTAAGATGAAAGTTACCCCAAATATCCGCGCCACATTTCACAAATCTGCGTATTCCTTTCTCCTATTAAAAGCAACGTGATGCCATGCAATGTCATCGACATTTTCTAAATGCACGAACATATCAGAGATGCGAGATTTACCGAGCGATGCGCAACCCGTTTTAGATAAACAGTATGACAAACTATTTCACATGGTTCTACTTAACAAGGTCGTTTCTTTGAGCCCGTTCAGCCAGCAACGGCAGAAAAGCAAAAGGAAGGTGTATCAGGCGGAACGAAGCGCTCCCGTGAGATCGAAACGGTTGTCAGAGCTAGATTACTTCGGAAACAGCGCGGAAGCGTCCACATTGATTACCCAAAATTACCCGCAACAACTGAAGTAAGTAGAAACGCATGAAAACAAAATGCGCGAATGTGCAGAGAACGATGGTCGCATGCCATTCCACTCGCCGAGCACGCGGTATGAAAGAAGCTAGTGTCCCGCAATGAGCCCCGGTTCCTCCGCAAAAACGAGCTTCACCCCGGAGCACAGAAAGAAGGAGGATCGACAGAGATGACGATGATGGCACTGCGGCGCGGAAGGAAAATGATGAGACGCACACAAACACAAGGCTCACGGTTCGTCGGAGCGACGTCAAGAGATACCTCTCGGTATATAAACACACGCTCGCCCTCGGTGGAGTGTACGACGTGTACGATGTTGGTCGCGTGATTCCCGTTTCTCTATTGACGCAACGTCTATCGCGTTCTGTAAGACGACGAGGAACCAGGCAGCCGTTCCGAATGCGGTCTGTCGTATGTAGGAAGCCAGGGAGGCGCTGTAGAATAGCAACCCCTGATGATGACCCTAGAATAGCGGTCGCTCTTTGTTTGCAACCGCCGGAGAAGATGAGACAGCTGATCTTGTCGATAAACAGAGCGCGCTTCGAAGGGGACATGGAACACCTCAGACCACTGTCGCTGCGGCTGAGAAAGCATCGACATATGAATGTCTGCGTCGCGACTAAAGCGGAGGCGTGGAGGGTTGCACATATGTACAATGGTTGTACATATCGTACAACCTACTGGGAGTACAATATGTGCTTGTTTCAAAACAGCAATGAAAGTGCTACCGGGAAATAAATTCTTTTAGAGGCTACAGTCTTCGCCAGCTTAACACCTACAGAGCTTCGATTAATTGAGCAGAAAGTTGAAAGTGACTTATGAGGGGCATCAAGAGTACGGATGGAAATGACGCGTACAAAAATAAAAAATTGAAGTGACGCATACAAAAAGCGAAGAAAGCAAAAACACGCACAATACGGCGGGTATAAGTTTAGCACACCTAAAACGGTGCGAAAGTGTGACGTTTGGCAACAACTCATAGAAGTTCCCGCCCCAGTTCTCTTAGGCATCAAAGATGTTAAAGGTGTTTGTTGTAGTCTACATAATTATTTATGGGTAAACATGGACTGTGGTCTGGGCTGATGATGTAAAAGACTGGACAGGATAACTGTTAGAAACCCGACTGTGTCGCGCTCCTTTTATCATGGGCCCAGCTTATCAGTATCGTTTAGTGGTCGAAAGCATAGCGAGCCTCTTCTATGTGACAATTTTTCTTACCTTTGAAGCACTGGTTACGACTACGATTACGACTGCAATGTAGGCACGTTTGCTCCCAAACCATGGCTCAGCCTCGAGGACTCAAGGTGACCCTAGGTGGTGGCCCTGCCAGACAGCGTACTGATGGCTCCGGCAACAACGAATAATTAAGTTGAGAAAAGAACCATCCCTGCATCAGGTCTTATAGCAGACCCACACAACACCGCTTGGTGGGTTTTGGTATATCTTAGATGTCTACTAAGTGGTAGCACGAGACCAGGGAGAGAGAAACATGAAATACGAAGCATTTCTTAGCTAACTGTAGGCACTTCGAGTATCTATCTATCTATCTATCTATCTATCTATCTATCTATCTATCTATCTATCTATCTATCTATCTATCTATCTACCTATCTATCTATCTATCTATCTATCTATCTATCTATCTATCTATCTATCTATCTATCTATCTATCTGTGTCTGTCTGCCTGTCTGTCTGTCCATCTGTCCGTCCGTCCGTCCATCCGAGCACCGCAGTCTCCAATGCATCGGTATGGATGGATGGATGGATGGATGGATGGATGGATGGATGGATGGATGGATGGATGGATGGATGGATGGATGGATGGATGGATGGATGGATGGATGGGTGGATGGGTGGATAAGGCTGTACCCTTTAAATCGGGTGGTGGCTAGCGCCACAAAGCCTTAATACTTAATTAACCAAAAACTACATTTATTTTTTCCCTTAAATAGTGAGGTTGAAGATTCGTACTTTGCAGTGAAAGGTTTACTTTCACTCGTGCCTTGACTTTAGCCACCAATCAAATAACCTCCTTCTAGTTAATTCTACCCGCTTGAAGTCTATTTTGCCCTCCCTGTCCCTAAACCCTAGTGCTTCAAAAAACTCTGCGCCATCATCCTGAAATATAGGGTGAAGCCCTTTACAGAACATTATCAAGTGTTCGGCAGTTTCTTCTTCCTCTTCACACGCACTGCATACCGTGTCTACGCCTTTCTATTTGACCCGATATGTCTTGGTTCGCAAAACTCCCGTCCTGGTCTCAAACAGTAGAGAACTACCCCGAGTATTATCATAGATCCTTTCCTTGGCAATTTCCTGCTTAAAAGTTTGATATATCTCTAGTGTGGACTTCATAATCATGCCGATTCTCCGCATATCGGTCCCAGCTTCCTTCAACTTCTTCTTAATAATTTTTTTTGGTTTGGCCCCCTGCTGTTTTCTAAGTATTTACCCGTCAATTTTCTGGTTCGCTTCCTCCATTTTGTATCGACATTCTTCATGTACAAGTAGCTGAATACCTTCCTAGCCCAACGCTTCTCCCCCATTTCTCTCAATCGCTTCTGAAGTTTCATCTTGCTGCTAGCTTCCCTGCTCTCAAATGATGTCCATCCCATATCACCTTGATTGATTGATTTGTGGGGTTTAACGTCCCAAAACCACCATTTGATTATGAGAGACGCCGTAGTGGAGGGCTCCGGAAATTTTGACCACCTGGGGTTCTTTAACGTGCACCCAAATCTGAGTACACGGGCCTCTAACATTTCCGCCTCCATCGGAAATGCAGCCGCCGCAGCCGGGAATCGAACCCGCGACCTGCGGGTCAGCAGCCGAGTACCTTAGCCACTAGACCACCGCGGCGGGGCTCCCATATCACCTTGTACTCCCTGATTTGGTGTATTCCTGTGAGCTCCTAAGGCAAGCCTACATATTCCACATTGCTTAATTTCTAATCTTGCTTGAACGTCTGATTTCATGCACAAGACCGCATTGCCGAACGTCAGACCAGAAACCATGACTCCTTTTCATATTCCTCTCGCAACATCATACCTATTGTAATTCCACAGAGCCCTGTTTTTCATTATTGTTGCATTTCTGTTACCATTAGTCGACACGTATGTTTCGTGTTCCCTTAGTTACTCGGCCCCATTGCTTATCCATACGCCCAGATATTTGTATCTATCTGTTATCTCTAGCGTGACCTCCTGTATTCTAAGCTCACTACCTTCGTAGTCCTTAAACATCATGACTGCTGATTTTTCCCTACTCAATCTGAAATCTAACCTGTCTGCCTTATCACCGCAGATGTCCACCAATCTCTGCAAATCTTTCTTGGTGTCGGCCATTAGCACTATATCATCTGCGTACATCAATGCTGGTAGTGCCTGTTCAATGAGGTTTCCTTGTTTGACGAAAGAGAGGTTGAAGCCCAGTGCACTTCCCTCTAATTTGGCCTCTAATCCTTGTAGCAAGTGCCAGAGCGCCAGAGCTCTGCCAGAGTGCCATCCAGTGGAGCAAGTGCCAGAGCGCCATCCAGTGAAAACTCCAAGTGCTAGGGGTGGCTACGATGGACGACGCCACAGGCCTTAGCCACGCCCTAAAAAGCTGTGCTCCTAAAGGTTACAAGAGTGTTAGCTTTCATCAAAATGCTTCACGTAACATTGGTTCCCATCGTACGTGAGACCTGCGAAATTTTTAATAAAGAGTTGGAGTTGTTCGCCTAACTATAGGCCTGATACCCTGTACAGGGGCTGGGTGATGACTATAATATATACAATGATAAACACATCACACATGCGGGCACCCACACGTAGACTACACTATTTTTTACAATGTTCCATTTAAGCTCGTGACTAGGCAAGGAAGTCAACAGCTCACTACTAGTGAAACACTGTGCTCTATATTATGAAAGAGTGGCAATATGGATAACTCCTGCTTATGGTAAGTGTAAGTCTTGAAAACTAGATAGGTGCAAGAAAAAAAAAATTAGCAGTATTTTCACGGGATTCTAAGGAAGAGGCGAAAAGAAATGCTGGTTCGACCGAATGGCAGGGATATTCAAAGCAACGGAAAAATCGAGAGTAATTAGAGCGGACATAGTTTATACATTTTCTTTCCCAAACGCCAACATTTATGACCTGGAGTCAGTGTCAGAGGATAGCACGTGAACTTGTAATACAAAATTTTACACGGACTTTAGTGACCCCAAAAGGCAAATCAAAATCACCCCAAAAGACAAATAAATGAAAACCTTTCTACAGTGATTTCTCATGCGAAAGACGAGCACAGTGGTATTTTAGGTTGCTTCCGGTTCTTCTTTGCAGTTGTGGCGCGTAGTAGCAGCAGAGCAAAGATGAATAAGAGACGTGTACGCCCGTTATTCACCAAGAGTCATTGCAAGTGTTTCTTTTCTGTGCCTTCAGCTGCAGCTCGTACGCCATCGTTTCGCGGATACATTATCCTGAGGCGTTAATTAGCGTGGTTGACTGTGAAAGGGGGGCGCTCAACACCACGATCAAGCTCGATCGATGCGTATTTTGCAGCGATGGGTCTGCGAAATTCGGGGCAGATAAGCCTCGCTCGTCCGCACGTAATTTCGCCTTTGTCGACACTCATCTCGTCTTTCGAGGATGAAGAGGATAGAACGTGAGGCTGCGCAATCACGAGTGAGCGCGTTCGCTGTGGCGCTGATCGCCGTCAACAGCGCCATTGAAGCAAAGCTATTACTTTGGCACATTAATTAGGTGGAAGTCTCAGACGTTTCACCAAACCTGAATAATTACCGTGGGGATTGGCAGCGTCGGTGTGAGCACGAATGATGCGAAACGATAATTATGACGTGATGACATGACCGTAAGACGCCACCGGTTTCCTAAAGTTGTGACGTTCATAAGGCGTTATTGTAGCTTCACGTAAATTAACATCACACAATGACATGACGTAGTCGTTTGGCAAATGTGGGCCGATCCCTGAGGCACACGAAAGCCACTGCATGTGCAGGAGGCTTTCATTACGTGCGGTCTCCTGGATAGCGGAAATCAAAGCTGGGTGCAGAAAACTTTTCGTGTCTTGTAAGCGTAGAGTCTTCAGAAACAAAAAAAGGGGGTGGCTTTAATTTGTCGTCCTAGGCATATACGTAATAAACTGCGTGATGTCTTTAGTTGTTTGCTCAGGAGGATTGTTTTGATCCAGATGATGAATAGACAAAAAACGATACGGAATTCATGCAGGTAGTTAGAACTACGATGACTTAGTAGTTTGTGGATGCTTTGTGTCGGCGATAGGGATAAGTTGGTTGATGCCTTCACACATCGCCAAAAGCTCAAAAGCTTTTAGGAAGCCCATTTGCTGCATTTTTGTGCAAGCTGTAAAATTTGGTTTACAGTTCCGTTCTTTCAACTCCAAAACAAATTTGTTTACCATGTCGTTACGTAGTTTTCTACTTTTTTATTTTAGGAGAATTCGTAGATTCATACTAGTAGGAAGTAGCTTATTGTCGCAAGCAATTTTGTCTTAGTAGTATTGCGCTATCTGGACTACCTCAACGTGATGTCATGGGATACTTGCTTTTTTTTAGTTCCCTATAATTACCACTGCACCATATAACTTAAAACAGCTTTGACTTCTTGCAGCTATGCGCATTATCGAGTTATTTGTAGCAATCACATTAAGGAGGATGTGAACGAGATCACTGCTTCGTCAACACAGCGGTCAATGTCACTGCACATAATTGGAACGTTAGCAGCTACTTTTACCCAAGGAAGAAGCTTTTGTCAACCAAAATATGTCCTGTGCAGCATTGATATTTCTTTGGTATACCTGCGTACACGTAGGCATAAACATTTCATCACCTTCTTGGTCCTCTAATAACGCAAGAATCGCGAGCGCACTCAGTGACTCTTCTTCGACAACTGAACATGTCATCACATTTGCAAAACGTCCTCAACTGTATACGTATATTATTATGTACGTGTATCAGATGAGTTGGGCTAGAATAAGACATTTCTTCATCTGTAGTGGGGTTACTATATCATTAACAAACCTAATCGCACACAACAACACTTTTGAAGACACTTTCATCTTGCTATCGCCTCTCTTTCGCCTCTCTTCATAAGGAAGGATAGAAAGAAGAGAAGAAGAAGAAAGCAGAAAGTTAAATAGACGTGCATCCGGTGGTTTGCTATTCTACGCAGGGCGAAGGAGTTTAAGGTATGAAAAGAGAGGGATAGATAAAAAACGAAACATAAAAAAGAAAGATACACGCGTGTATAAAGCACACTGCCACGCTTGACAGTCATAGACGCAGAAGTTCCGGTGTATTCTATTTCACTGTGGACCATCCTGTTCTAGTCCCTATTGAAACTTTGCAAGCACTTGACGAGAATTCAGTACCTGATTTACGGATTTAGCGCACTGTAATTTCAGCCTACCCACAAACATTTGGGTACTCAACAGTTGCAGTCGGAGAAAGAAGGCAGCGTAGCACTTGAGGTAGCGAAGAAAGAATTTAGTTGTTTAATACTGACAGTATGACTCCATGTTGAAGATCCTCCCGGCTAAGTGACGCCTGCGCGCGGTCTTGCAGCTGCTTATACGCCGCTCTATAGGTGGCGTAGCCAGCGGCCATGGTTGCTCGAGGATGTGTTCTGATAATGCTAAGGTCAGCAAAGCATGACGTATACACGCGAGGTGTGCTCAACACTGATTGAAGCACTGCGATGATTGACTTGTATGCTTGCGGCAAGTTATTAATCATGGATTTGGGGTTCACACTTGCTGATGTGCACAGTGAGTCTGCATGTCATTGCAACTTCAGCAACGAAGGTCAAGCTGTGTCACTTGTGTCCACGTCTTAAACGGTGTTCTGGTTTGTACCGGCCCGCGCCGATCCGTGTGGCTGGGCTTTCGACGATGTAGGTCTAGAGGAATCCGCAGCAGCGATGTCTTTGATTGCATTCTGGATCATACCAACCTCGTAAAGTTCTGGTGGCAAAGGAGGTGAAGCGGGTCATCGCAAGCGCGCTATGGATACAGAGGCATCGAATTTTGCTGATGAACTTCGGCGTCAACGGCGGTGCTTTCTCACGGCTGCAGCGGCCTCATGATGTGATGAATAGTCCCTTATGACTTGTCTCGATACGGCTATTTCTCTTGTAATTTTGGGGCAATTTTTAGGAAGCTCCATGGCGTCTTTTACAATTGAAACGCTTGAAACGTTGGTCCGCGGAATGGAATTCAGCGCCGCGAGAACATACTCGCTTGTGTTCGCATACATTATTCACGTGACCTAGCTTCCTGCAGTTGTGACACTGCAGTGCCTTCGGCACAAAACGTCTTACAGTATGATGGAAGTGGCCCACCTTTACGTACGAAGGTAGAGAGTCGCCTTTAAAATCTATTCTCGAGCAGCGTGATGTACCCAAACGAGCAATCTTGGCGATGAAGCTAGCTTCAATGCCTGGCTTGACGACGCCACAGAAGTCAAATCTGGGAATGGCAGCACCCACGTCGTAGACCACGCTCTCTGGTGAAGACGCTAGAGCCGACCTAGATGTAGGAACGGACGTTGATTCCATCAAGCTCATTAGGATTGCTTAGTTTCTTCAATGTGGCAGCATGAAAAACATCAATTGTCATGACGTTTTTACTCGGGTCTGCTCGGACGTCGATGATTTAATTGAGTACCAGTCTCTCGAGCAGCACCAGAACAAATCGCCTATTTAGGCGCTTCATATTGCCGTTGGGCTTAACAGGAGCAAAAATGCTGTTGTTGTTATTGTGCCTTTGAGGCGTTCCTTCATTTCGTGTGTTCGGGGTCTAATAGGCCCTGGTGTTGAGCCTTTTCGCTTTTCGGGTTGTTAGAGAGTCAAAGTAGTCCTCAGATACCCCTCACCTGTCAATGAGTTGACAGCGTTCTAACTTTCGCAGTGTGGGCCCGTCCGCTTTCTCAACGCAGCCGCTGCGAACGCCTTAGGACCTGGCAGTTATAGAAACAGGTCCTCGTGCATAGCCGATAAACGCAGTGGTAGGCTTCACGAGGTTCACATATTTTGCGGAAAAAAGCTAGAGACAATCAAACACCGTTTATCTAGGCAGACACTTTGTCGTCGTACCCTCTCTCTCTACATATAAATCTACTAGCATAGCTAATATGTCTTCGGCTTCAACTCAAATACCATTATCTGCTTGAGACACTTATCAATCTAATATATCTGACGCACGGGAAGTGGCTCATAATTGAGCAGCTCACAACGTCCTCTCCGATTACTCTAACCTCTGTTGCAAGCATACTAAATTGGGAAGCGTATCTTAATGATTTGTAGCTGTGATTATTCCTAAAACACTGGATCAATTTTCAGTCATGGTGGTCGTGTTTCGACGGCGGTGAAATGCAAAGAACATCCATTTGATTTAATTTATCCGCATTTCGACAATGACAATGTAAGGATCAGGGTATTGAAAAAGAGGAGGAAACAGAGGGGGAACGAGAGGTGGCACACGCACACTTTCTTATGACTTGCGCTTCGGGTCTACTTCCCACTTTTAACCACCTCCAGTTGATGGTATATACTAGTTCACTGTACTCATGGCACTGTGGCCCAACGCTCGCTAAACGTTTCTATAACTAAGGATGTTGCACCCAGCGAGTTTAACGTAGCAACCCTTTCTTGTCAGATAGTGCTCAATGTACATGCCAATGGCTACTAATGGGGATCTCAGCGTGCGCGTTAACTAAAAGCAGAATGCTCGTGTCTCTCATTCCCCATAAGCAGCCATTGGCATGTACATTGGGCATTATTTTTTTATTTTTCAACAACGCACAGAAGAAATCTCTCACCGGCACCACCTTGGAGGTCAAAATGTTATACTTGTTACATACTACAGTGGCTACGAGGGACAAATGGGTGCCGCTATATAGAGCTTCGCCCCTAAACTGTTCAGTGATCTAGAGTCCTAAGTACTCTTCTATTGGCGACCACGCTGCTATCCTAGGGCTGCTTAGGAGAAATGGTTAATGATTTAGAGCACCGTGTACTCTACTATGGGAGAGCGCTAAGCGCTACCTAAAGCGGACTCATCTGTGTATACTGAAAATGATTGATGATGTAGAGTTAAGGCCAGCCAAAATTAAAAAGCCTCAGATTCCGGCGCGAACATCGAAGACGGAGCAGTGGTAGGCCTTGCTCACCAGCGAGGAAACGGAGGCCCAACTGGCGCTACTGGACTAGGCGCAGCGGGCAGCTGAGGCCAGTGGAGTCTTTTAAAGACGATAGTCATTCTTGGGGACCTTTGAAGCAAAAATTTTGGCCTGTCTGTCTGTCTGTCTGTCTGTCTGTCTGTCTGTCTGTCTGTCTGTCTGTCTGTCTGTCTGTCTGTCTTTCTGTCTGTCTGTACAATTGTCTTTTTGTCCACTCTTAACAGCACCGGCTGCTTGACACGGCTGACCCCATCCGCAGTGCCCACCATTGTTGCTCAAGATTTAGCGTTCATATTTGTACAATTGTCAATTACAAAGCAATAATTGCGCATGTTTGGGGCATCATAACAACACGTATACATTATGCATGTGCGTATTTTACTAGAAAAGGCATACAAAAGTAATTTTAAGCACCGTAGCGCTTATCACGGTGTGCTGACCATGCAACACTTGCACAAAAAGGCGAGTGTTTCCAACGCTTTGCTAAGACGACATGACACGGTGGTGACACCTACCCGTCGCCTTGTGTTCCACACCTAATCGCCTCTGAGACGGCCGCGCACACCCGTTTCAGGGTCATTGGATTGGATAAACTTTTATTTGGTCCTCCAAAACACAGACCACTGTGTTGCGGGCAGCTCTCACGTGACATGTGCTTCGTTTTCTAAGAAAACTGCCAGATGGCACTCATGTTTCACATGTGACGTGACCTGATGCGCTCGTTCGCTTCCGCTGCACACTCGAAGCACTCTAACGCAGCGCCTCCAGAATGCCACTCACCAATTTTCTTGTGCAGATCATCAAATATATGTCTTGTTCTCTCTATCCACACGCAAGACTATCGTCTTTCGACGACTTTTGGAGATTAACATGCAAAGACAGGGTCAATTGTTTCTGTAATAAACGTTTTTCTATTCTATTACATTTTACTATTCACTATAATTCACTACATTCCACTATTCCACTATATTGCATACATATCCACTACATATTCACTACATTCCACTATTCTACTTAAAGAGCTGCGTTAGGAAAAACATCACAGCATATCCACGGAGTGAATGAGGACGAGTGGGGCGAAGCTTCGGAGGGGTATACCGCTAAACAGTGAATCCGTCTGTCTGTCCATTCATCTATCTGTAACTCCCACTAGCACCACCTTCCCAGTCATTCATAAACTAGGCGGTAACGAAATGGTTACAGTAGAAGGGCAAACTGGCGGCTTTAGGAGTTTCGCCCATACAACTGTTTAACTATTTAGCGTACTTGGTACTCCACTATGTGATAGCGAAAAACTGCTCCTAGAAGTCAACTAGAAATCTGGGAAGAGGAAGTTGTGTTTAGCAAAGTGGTTAACAACTTAAAGTACTCTGTATTTTACTATGGGAGAGCTAAAAGCCGTTACTTAGGCCTAACACTTGATGAGGCCGCATCGACCGAAATTACGTTCGGGCTGGACCCGGCTGCTAGCCCTGTGCGTTTAGAGATAGTGGGTAACAATTTATAGTACTTGTTACACCACTATGGGAGAGCATTAGGCTGTTTCGTGGGCCCCACATCACTTTTCAACGCCACATAACCTATGAGAACGACTGCCTGAGAGAATTTTATTTCTGAAAAATTCATACATACACAGAAGACATTTATGTGTTACATTGTTCGTTCTCAAGACATTGCTAATATATCTTAATATACATTCCAACGCATAACAGGAATTGTTTGTACCTATAAACAGAAATTCTAACGTGCATAAAGAAAACTATGCTCAGGGGTACGTACAACTCATAAAAAAGAACAAAAAATGCGTATAAGAATAACTAAACTCTTATACAATACTAAATGCAGGTTCAATGAAATCACAAACACTAGCCTACCTTCTCAGTAATGAAGGCAAGGCATGGACACTTTGTTCTTTCTGAGAAGAATAAATCGTGTTGACCACCGCAGGAGGAAAGCTTTCTCTCCCAGAATGAATGACTGTTCGTTCAGATGTGTTAACATCATGGTTCTTCAGCGATGTAGCAGAGGAAACATGGCCCTCTGAGGGTGCCCCCGCGGCATGCAAGTCTCCTCCGCTTCCACAATAGAAAAGCACCAATACACATTATCAACTCAACAAAAATGTCTCAGTGCCGCGACTGCCATTGCATCCTGACTTGAAACATGCTGGTCACCAAACGCCAGAAAGTACGTGCCACAGGAGATTCGTAAAGCACATGATTTAGGGTTTTCGTGTGGCCGCACTATGGACATGAGGCGGAGGGTGTCACATCCCCCACCGTAAGGCGGTCGGCCATTGGCAACGCCTGCCATTCTCTCAACCAAGTGAAGTCTCGGACTTCAGCGGGTAGGGTGGTAGTTTTCATGAACCAGCGTCGACTTTTGCGGCATTTATTGCGCTGATCGTCGTTAAAATGTTTTACAGCAATACATTCACATATTTCAGTTGGTGACATATCCATTAGTTCACAGCCTGGTCAGTTATTTTGTAAAAAAATGCAGAGATTTCACCACGTACGTATATTAGGGCGGCGGCCACTCAGCTTCCGGTCCCGTATCGTCTGCTAATCCAAAGAAACGACGGGAAGTTCCCAACAGGTACTTTGAGAGTTCTCGTCCTCAATATGCCGTATTTTAGATGAGTTCTCATGTGGTTCTCAAGGCCGACACACGACACATAACTTTGAAGTCCGGAATGCTAAAACCTCCCGTTTTTGTTGGTAGGCGGACTGGTGCTCTGGTGGCGCTTCCCGCGTGGCCATCCCAAAAGAAGGGGCCACATGCGGTTGCTACTCTTAGCAAAACTCATCGAAGTGGCCGTGCAATTTCCGCTACTTAAAAAAGAGAAGCTCCTATGCTTGTCTCGATGAGATACGCACGTTTGATAAAAAGGTAAACTTAAAGTACTCGCAATCTCAATACGTTAATCCACTTTGCGCTTAATTTCATTCCAGGTGGTACGGGCTACTTCACCGGACGCAAGGAAGGTCACCCCCAGAAGTAGGGTCACCCCTTTACGCCGTCCACCTAGTGGACTTTATCGGAAAACTGTTCAGGGAAGCTACTAAAGCGCATTGCATTACTCTAATCTGGATTGAGTTGTGCTCCTGAGAGGCTGCTGTAGGTGTGAAAGGGTTGCAAAAAAGACTTGTAGCTATCTATATTCCTGAGAAAAGGTGAAATATTGTCGGCATAGGCTGCCACTGTCAATTCACTCAGGCCAGGAAGGGGGAATCCGCGTATTGAACTACATCTGTTGATCTGTGCTCGCTGAGATTCAATGCAGAGTAAAAAAAGAAGTGCAGAGAGAGGGCAACCTTATCGTATACCGCGACTCACAGTGATGGGTACAGTTGTGTGGCCATTCACTACTAAGCAAGCTTCAAGGTCAGTATAAAGCATACGAAGAACCTGGACAAGACGAGTAGAATAACCAAAGCATTCCAACACGATGAAAAGATAATTGTGCTCAGCCCTGTCAAAAGCTTTTTCTTGGTCGAGGGAGACAAAAACACCAGACACTTGTGTTCTCGTAGCAAATGTTAACAGATTCTGGGTCAAAGCAAGTGAAGAAAAAATTGTATGACCTGGAACACAACAAGTCTGCACAGTACTGATTATTTCAGGTAGGACGGATGATATGCGATGCGCTAAAATAGCAGTCCATGTCCTATAGTCAGAGTTCAGTAAAGAAGTGGGTCTCTACGCCTTCGGGCTTCACCACCGCTCTTTAGAGGAAGGATGGCTCTGCTCTCACGAAACGTTTCAGGTCAAATCCCATCAGCAAGAATCCGGCTAAGCATCGACAAAAAGTGGATATGTATTTCCCTAAAAAAATGTCTTATAAAACATCAGTGGAAGGCTTCAGGACCTGCTGCTGCGGAAGCGTTCATTTGTCTGAGCACAAGATGTAGTTCCGCCAATGTTATCGGACTACATAAACTATCACGACACTTTTCTGGTATACAAGAGATACCCGAGCAGAACTCGCGTATAGCTATGCTATGGTCCCCTATGCTTGTGTCCTCTGTCGTGAACAGGGTGTTAAAGTGTGTTTTGAAAATGGTCACTATATCCTCTGCTCGATCAGACTGTGAGTCACTGGGCATCTCAACATATGGAACCGTTGCTCGTTCTTCAAGAGAGCCGTTGCGGAATCTTCGGAGAACAGCAGGATCTGCAACGAGCCTTCCACTTACAAACGACAGCGCCGCTGTATGAGAGCTAAGGTGGAGTAGGAGTTCATATCGCGCCTGCAACTGATTCATAAATCTTGCATAGCAAGTGTTAGTGTTTCGCCCCTGTGAACTATGCGCGCTTTTCTAAGTGTGTCGTTAATTTCAGTCGTTAGGCGCTTTTTCCTCTTTAGAAAAGGTTTATTTACACTATGTACAAAAAACAAAAGTTTCATAACATTCCGGTAATGGGCACATATACTTTGACAGATCTATGTATGATGACCAACATCACTACGTTGAAAGAAAGACATCATTGCTCTAATATACATGACAATATTGGCATACGTGTACACAAGAATTCATGCGATATTATGATAGAATAATCGGTATAATTATGTGTGTTTAGAAAAAGTTTTTAATGATTTAGAGTACTTGATACTCCTATCTGTGATGCTTTTACGTCATATTCACAGATACTACAGTTAATAGCTAATAACATGGTGCCGCTTTCAGGTTGTGCGGTCATCTATTTTATGCTGGTTAACAGCACTTGATTTTGCTCTTCTGTACATTTTTCTCTGCCTTATGCTTTGATTGATAGGTGGTTGAATGTCAGTGTTCGTATGGCATTGAGGCCTTTCATTTTGCTAGTTTGTTTTAACCATGTGCACGTTATATACATTCATTAGGTGGAGTTGCCCACAGATGTTTCGCTCCTGTGCTCTGACTATTCTCTTCGACAAGCCTGGACAACAGCAATTTTAGTGTGGCCCCAAGGTACTTCCAAAGAGGTTTAATTTTTTTAAACCTCCTTGGGTATTTTGCTCCCAAAGTTACACGCAGATACAGCTTCCATGCGTTATAGCACAGTGCGTGAAGGAATACACCATTTAGGGTGTCATTACGGGATGTTCAAATACATGCTGCGTGGACCTATAGTGAACATCAGGCAATACATTTTTCTTGTTACTTATGTTACTCATCTCTAGCTTTATGTGAATCATTCTGCCAAGAATTAAAATAATGAACGTTTCATAGGCTCACTTTTTCTTTAGGCACAAGACAGAAGAGACGGCTGCGAAAGTGTGATGCTTAATAAAAGAATTCTTTTTGTGCTGATAACACTATGTAGCTGAATTGGTTTGTCGGAATGGAAAACTGACAGTGCGGAGTCAGCGTAAGGTCAGGAACTTGTGTCGAATTGTTTTGATGCTATTTAATAATAACAGCATCTAAGACGAGTGCGTGTTACGGACATCCTAAAATGTAAATGTGTCTGACCGGACTGCGAGAAATTTTCTTCCATGCAAAGGGGCTCAACCTCTTGTTCTGTCACTCCTTTTTAGCAGGCTCAATCCTTGTCTTAGTTGTGTATTCTGTTCTTTAAGTTAAATTACCATGCTCTCTGACGTTCCATTTTATTTATTCACCACCTAGAACAACTGGCTTTCTCGGCGAGCATGAGACTTGGTGTATTAATCGAGGATGAATGAAAAGATGGAAGTAGCTTTCTAATTGACTGCGCGAGAGCAATCACTTCAGCCCACGTTGTCATTTGGCGAACGTTCAATTTACACGCTTATTTAAAGACCAGAATTATGGGCAGCAAGAGAAGTGAAGGTTTCTGATTTGTATCACAAATGTTTATTTGTGACATAATGACACAAACAATTTCCTGAGGTAAACAAAGGAAGAAAGTGAGCAGAACAAAAAAATTTAGGCAGATACCAAGTACTACGTGGATCGATGTCATGCAACCGACGCGGTGGATAGGTGACTGTGGTGTAGTTTTTATTGCGCAAATTGTCACGAAATGACGCTTATCATATGTAAAATAATCAAAGCATAGGCGTATTTTGAACCGCCATTATACTCTAAAAAAAGAGCGAGTAAAAAGGGTGTGTTTTTGTCCCACAACGATAATCGTCATCTACATTGCGTTCCATCCTTGTGCTATTGCCCCGCGCCCGGTACATTCCGGTCACGATCGACATGCCCATTATCAGGGTTACATTGAATTCTTGGTAGGAAAGTGGCCAGCGCCGAGTTTTCAAGAAAAGAAGCGCATGCAAGCCTTACGACGATTATTGTTGTGGGACAAAAAAGACACCCTTTTTTCTCGATATTTTTTTAGAGTGTACCAGTCCTTTATTGTTACGTAACGATGCTAGCAGTGTCATAGGTATTACCAACACCGGTGGGCTCGTATGTAACTTTCGTGCTTCCTTGGATGGCACTCCTGCATGAAATGGCTACGTAGACAAAGTTCAGTGGATGTCCCTTAACTACAATTGACGCAAACGAGACAACGTTTCGTCATTGCAGTACATATGTAATGTTTAATAAATTTTACGGACATCACTGCAACTATGATTCACCTTTCACCAACATTACACGTGCATACAGCTCGTTTCCAAGATTCTGTGGTATGGAATTTTCAAGCATTTCCAAGATTCTGTGGTATGGAATACTTTTTTGCCCTACAGCAGGCTAAGTTTGGATTCGTGCTGGGGCCATAACAATGATTCTCCCCTTTCGTTAGGAAGGTGCTGCCAATGTCGGTTTTTCTTAACCGGCTTGCATTTAAATTCTCATTGTATGTTCTCGCCGTTCTCGCCTCTTGACATCACATACTAATTTAGGTGTACCCGATGGTAAGGAGGCGATCACGAGACCAGCCAATGGTATTCGGATAGATAGATAGATAGATATATAGATATATAGATAGATAGATAGATAGATAGATAGATAGATAGATAGATAGATAGATAGATAGATAGATAGATAGATAGATAGATAGATAGATAGATAAACAATATTCGCATTAACCTTAATGAAGCATTGAAAATTATGCCAATATACACCAAAATTATTGCCATTCTTTAAAATATACCTCCATTGCTTGGCGTTTGCATGCAGAAAAGTGGAGTCTGGGCTCATTGGCAATGCTGAACCTTTTTAGGGCGAAAGCTTGCACAGTCGAATAAGCAGCGATGCAAAGTTTACAAGATGGGAGGCATGAACGCCCCATGAAGCACGTGTAGTGAAGGCCAGCTTCGCAAGATAACATCTTCCCTCTCGCACTGAAAATGTTGCAGTGCTTTTTATTCCACTAGGATGTTCAAGCTAGCATCAACATAACGCCGGAAAGGCCCCAAAATCACGAAGCGAGGGGCGACTAGAAAAACAGCTCGTCCTATTCTGATGGGACACTTGAGTGTTCTATGCATGCCACTGGGTATTTCATCTTCTCGAGACATGTTAACTTTAGTGCAATCAATTCTGCAAATTTCTTCGGAGTGCGCCAGGAAAAAAGTGTTCGACGATTTAGAGTACGGGTTACTCTACTTTGGGCTGCTGTCTCACGGCGTTGAGATTCGACGACTGGGAAACGTGAGTTTTCGAACTATTATGCCATTGTGCTCGTGTACAGTTCTCACGCAATTGCCTCGGCAAAGTTTTTTGTGCATTTTATTAGTAGGTTAATTGGCTATAAAAGAACATTGCTTTGTCAATATTTGTTTTCTTTGCTTTTCTCCATAGCTTGCAATTAGCGATTGACAAGGCGCAAAAAAATTGCTTATTAAGAACGTCACCTGAACCAGTCAGCAATTGAGAAAAGTTCAATTGCGCGCCATGTAGCCGCAAGCGCGTGACGTGCTACTGCTCCCGTTTGTGATGTGATATATTTTTTGTTTGCTGTTGTCTTTTGCTCATGCATAGGGCGACGGTGGCAACGAGCCGCCGAATACTGCATCCATGGGCTTCTTTGCAAGTTACACTATCAGTTTACATGCGCCTTGACCCTACTACGTGAGAGCAGAATGCTATCCAAATCAGACTGGTCAAACGATGTGTTCAGAAATAGTGTGTCACAATTTAGAGTAAAAGGGTTTCTTGAAGGGCCAGTTGGTACGTGATACTGAAGAGAACAGCGCAAATACGGGACGGGGAAAACGCTTGTGTTGTGTGTTCAATCTATTTGCGTCCCGTTTTTTTTTGCTGTTATCCTGAGTATCAAATTTGAGTACTGGGTACTGTACTATGGGAGAGCAAATAGCCGTCCCGAAAACCTAACACATGAAGAGAGGCTGTGTGTTTAGAAACAATGTTGAACAAATTCGAATACTTCGTACTCAACTATAAAAGAGCAGTAAGCCATCCCTTTAGAAAGTCACAACGATGGTTTGTGCACTGTGCTATGAACCGAATTTGTGCAAGTGGTGGTGTTGAGTGGTTTCCCATGGCATCCGCTTTTTCGCAGGCTTTTAGCAGCATATCAACAACATCTGTTCCTTTTTCTTCACACTTTCACGTTATGAAAGTTGCAGCAGTAACGAAGAGCTTCGGGAGGTGATACTTTTTATGCTATCTGTACCTAATACCACAAAAGAAACAGGAACAATTGGAGAATTATTCGCGAATTCTACTGGAATATATATCAGCTTATGCCACAGATTTGGCCACTTACTATGCTTGCTGTACTTAGAAGCTGCTACTATCCTGTCAGGCACCGATGTTTTCACTTTGCTTGCTAAAAGGGATGTGACGTGCACTTGAACAGGACCGAGTGACGAAACGATTACGCGTCTCAAACACAGCATAAAACTCTTCGTGAAGGGGACCACTCGCAGTGCTATATTGAATGGCTGTGGTGCTAAATGAAGGTCGCAGGTCGAATCAAGCTTGCGCCGGCCATATTCTCATACAAGTGAAATACTGGAGGCCCGCGTGCTTATACTTACGCGCCCATAAAGAACCCTACGTGGTCCAGATTTCCGAAGTCCTTCATGACGTCGTCCATCAAATTCAATCGTGCCTTTTGAGTTTAAGATCCCAAGAATAATTGCTACGAAGGAAATTTGGCAATCCCCCCCCCCCCCGCCCCACAAGTGTCACCGCCCAACCACTCCGTACAAATGCTTAACCAGCGGACGTGCAGCTCTGGCTTTTAGTGTGGTCCAATCCGACGCTGCACTGAAGCCGTTCACAATTATTGATGACATGTTCATGATTCTTAATTAGGCTAGAAACACGTTTGGCATGGGTTTATCAATGCTTATTTCGCGCCACAGATTGTGCCTCGCATGATCACGGTAATAGTGGAGTGTAATGAGTGGTTGAATGCATTTAGCACTGAGTTAATCACAGTGGTTGTTCTCGAAGCACTGGCGGTTACAGACGTCGCAGTCGAAGCCGAAGTGCCGGGGGAGAAACTATCGCCGCAAGCGGGCGTTCGCGCCAGCGAACGCCAACCTGAACTCGTCACGTTGACGCGGTCGTGCCCGCGATGCGCTAGTTAGGCGCGGCGTTGTTGCCTACGTTTGACATCGCGAGTAAACTGAGTGGCGTCGTTGGCAGGATTCGCCCGCCAACGGTGCTTACATTGTCATTGGTCATTCAGTGTGGCTCGGAGAGGCATACCGTATCATCGGTACGCAGTTCCTGCCGGCACTTGGCCTCCCGGACCTGTTTTTATGCCCGCACTGCTCCATCGGCCCAGCAAATGCGAGCTATCGCGTCCCCTCTGTCAGCACTCTTTAATAGTTGTTCATGGCTTGTCAATTCGCAAGGTCTTAGTTGCAGCTGATGCGTGCGTGCTCGGCTCCCCGGTTGTGACGGAATGTAATTAGTCCTAGCCCCGTACAGTTTTCGCGGTAATTATAGGCATTCCAACAGCTGTTGAATAGTGAAGGCCGGTGAAGCTCGGCGAGCGTTCTGACGACGAGGCATCTCGCGTGCGCTTGGCTTCACTTGTTCGATTGTGGTCGGTAGCGTTCGTTCGACGCCGACGGGCACACCCACGATTCTAGATGCACCGATGTTTTGCGTAGCGCCACTGCTTGGGTTTCGAACGCACGATAGGGGTTCGAACAATGGCAAGTTCAAAAAAATTGGCAGATCCCACATAAAGTGGTAATCAAGGATATGCGAAGCACGAATAAAAAATAGTGATCGGTCACTTTAAAACCAGCACAACATTAAGAGGCGGATGTAAATTATGCCGTACATGACTTCCATGACATGATTATAATGTCTGGACGTTTCATTTACTTTCGCCATCTATTAACGTCACATGATACCAACTTTGGTATACAAGAAGCTTGCGAAACGACTGCGAGCGTTCTCTAAGCGTAGCATGTATTCATGTTTTACATGAAATTCATATCATGGTTATCACATTGCACGTGTTATTTACATTCATCATCCATTCAAGTCACTTAATACCAAATTTCGCATACGCGGAACTAGTGAAACGGTTTCTAGAACACTATGAGCGTAGCATGTAGTCATGTTTTACATGAAACGCATATTATGATTATCAGGTTTGGACGTGTCATTTACCTGCGTCGTCTATTCACTTACCGTGATACCAAATTTGCTAAATGTGAAGCTAGCGTAACGGCGGCGAGCGCGTCATGAAGGTCCAAATATAGTCCTGCGCAACGTTGACGCACGCGCAGGCTAGGCGCAGCCACGCCAAGCTAGCAAAACGAGATGCCCGGCGCGAACGGCGCGACCAGCGTCCGTCGGCGCGGCCCGGTGGCAATCGGTGCGAAATGCGACATGCTGCATTTGGCGTCTGCCTCTCTTCGTGACGGAGGGACGCCGTGTGCACTCAAACGCGCATACGTCAAAGCAACGCAGCGTGGTGTACGCCTGCGAGTATTTGGAATGCAGATCCACAATGAAGGTCAGTGGGCAAACCTACTGATCTATACTAGGGGGTTATCGGCGCCTAGCGTGGCATCGCCGGCATGACGCGATAAAACGAACGGCGGCGCGAACGCGCGCCGGCTCACGTCGAAGTGTATTGGCGCCTTGAGTGTGGCGTGTATTAATGTTCTTACATGACATGCATCTCATGATTATCACGTTTGCACCAACCACATACCTTCGTCATACATTCACGTGACGTAATACCCGATTTCGGCATATGTGAAGGTGGCGAAACGACCGCGAGCGCATCATGAGTGTGGGGCGTAGTGATGTTGTTACATGACCCGCATGTCATGATCATCATGTTTGGTCGTGTCATTTACCTATGCCATCCATTGGCATCCCGTAATACCGAATTTGGTACATGTAAAGCTAGCGAACGTCCGCGAGCGCATTATGAGCACAGCATGTAGTTATGTTGTTACATGACACGCATCTCATAATTATCATGTTTGCACCAGTCACATACTTTCGTCATCCATTGACGGCCCGTAATACCGAATGCGGTTCATGTGAAGCTAGCGATACGTCCGCGAGCGCATCACGATCATGGCATGTAGGCATGTTGTTACATGACACGCATCTCATGATTATCATGTTTGCACCTGTCACATATCTTGGTCATCCATTCACGATTCACGTCCGATTCAAATTTCGGTATATGCAAATCTAGCGAAACATTGGCGAGCACATCGTGAGCGTGGCATGTAGTCATGTTGTTACATGACACGCATGTCATGATTTTGATGTTAGGGTAGGTCGCTTGTGTACACCTTTCAGTCATGTCATACCATACCAGTTTCGCAACATATCATGTGAATGAAAGCACCGCAGGAGCAGCAACACAATGACATGTATATCATGACATTTATCACATACATGTCACGATTTTCCTGTTATGAGTAGGCAGGTATTTTTGTCACACAGTCGTGTGGTATCATACCAAGTTTGGTATCGATACCATTATCCAAACGGCCAGGAGAGCTAAAAGTCGTAGATTAGATAGATAGATAGATAGATAGATAGATAGATAGATAGATAGATAGATAGATAGATAGATAGATAGATAGATAGATAGATAGATAGATAGATAGATAGATAGATACAGAGATACGCTCAAAATCGCCGAAGTTCGCCAAGAAATGCTTGGCATTTAAAAGCAACTGAGCTATTAGGTAACGTGGCGTGGTGCGGCTGGATGTTGCATACACGCGACGATACTTATGCATGATAGGACAAGAGCAAAATCCTAACTGCAGCTTGTGTAACACACCATAAACTATTAATCACATCCTGTGTTTGTGCCCTTTATACGCAGTTGAAAGACAATTTCTTAAGTACCTTACAGATGACCTAGACTGCCGACCCTTTTCGGAAGAGAAACCTTTAGGTGCTTGGGAACGTTTGAATCACACTTAACGCAGTTTAAAAGGCCAGCTCTCATTTCTTATCAAGACAGGTAAAGATTCCCGTCTTTAGAGAATCTGATAATGTAGAAACTTTTGGGCGTTTACTACACCGAACGAGACTGTGTGCAGTGACTCATTGTGCTATACCAAAATCACCCCTCATCATACCCTCCCCTTTCTTTCCCTTTTAGGGGCGAAGCTCTTTATAGCGGCACCCGTTCATCCCCCGTAGTATGCTACGTCTATAACATTTTGACCTCCAATGTGGTGCTGGTCAGAGATTTCTGTGCGTTGTTTAACAATAAAAAATAGTGCTCAATGTACATTCCAATGGCTGATAATGGGGAATCAGAGACAGGAACATTCGGCTTTCAGTTAACGCGCACGCTGCGATCCCCATAAGCAGCCATTGGCATGTACATTGAGCACTATCGGACAAGAAAGGGTTGCTACATTATACTCGCTGAGTGTAACCTCCTGAGTTTTAGAAAGGTTTAGCGATCGTTGAGCCACAGGGCCAAGAATACAATGAACTAGTATATACCATGAATGAATTCAAGGTGGTTAACGGGGGGAAGCAGATACGAAGCGGAAGCCGTAAGAAAGTAAAAGCCGAATTCTCCGCCTCTCATTTCCCATTAGCAGCCATTGGCATGTACATTGAGCACTATCTGACTGAAAAAGTTTTCTACGTTATACTCGCTGGGCGTAACCTCCTTGGTTTTAGAAAGGTTTAGCGAGCGTTGGGCCGCATAGCCATGAATACAGTGAACTAGTATATACCATGAACTCGAGGTGGTTAAAGGTGGCAAGTAAATCCGAAGCGAAAGCCGTAAGAAAGTGTGCATGTGCCACCTCCCGTTTAGTCCTTGAAATGTCCGCTGGATGGCGGTGCTTCTATATGGAGAATATATGATGAAAAGATGCGAGATGGTGGTACTTAGAGCGCTGAATAGATGGGCGAACGGACACATAGACAGATGCGTGGATGGACGCATGAACGGACGCAGGGGCGGCTGCATGGACGAACGCAGGGACGGACGCACGAACAGACGCACGCACGGATGGGCTGATGGACGCATGGACTGTCACACTGACGGACGCATGGACGGACGGAAGCAAGAACGAATGGACGGACGAATTCGTCGCCCCACTCTCCATCATTCACTCCGTAGATATTCTGCCATTTTTTTACCCTTACCCCCGTGTGGAGTAGCAGGCCAGAAACCCGCCTTCAAGGCCGACCTATCCTCCTTCTTTTCATTAAACACCTTCTTATTAATATTAGGCCCCAATAAGTTACACAAAATCGAAAGAGTGATGACACGTACTGCATAAAGACTGTGAGGTCTTGTTAAAGACGGTTCGCGTTAGCACGTGGCTGACGGTCTGACATTGGTCATAAAATGAGCCACGAATATTGAAAACATCGTGTAACTCACACTTTTTACATTGATCAGATTGAAAACGCCGCCAACCTATTGTTTCATACAGCAGTGTGAAATAGCACGACGTGTCTGTCTCAGTAAGGGCATCCCAAATCCAGTGTTTCTTCATACAGAATTAGGACAACGTCCCCTGTTTGAACCAGTACGGAAACACTGCAGCGTGAAAGCCCACTATTAGCCACAATATGCTGGTACACATAATGAATGTCTCCACCTTCTGCATTGAGTGGCGACACAAATTAGGCGCTCCGATTTGAAGGAGGACACATAGAAATCAGTGCCACCACATCCAGTAGAGGAGAGGAGACACCTTTCGTGCATAGAATCCCCTCATTGCGCCCAGTCAATCACGCGAACACCACCTCACTTTCAAGTAACATGCAAGCATTACGAAAGACAAGCGCAAGAACCCGCAGATATAAACTCAGCGATTATATTCTCAGCGCCTGGTGCAAGGCCCATTTGCGGGTTCCAAACCAACACGCTGGTTTTGTCGGAGTTGTTGCCACCCTAAATCTTGCCTATATATACGGTGGCAAGCAAGCTTATCGCTACGAAGCGTGTCCTCAAACAGGTATTCTTCGATTGTTGCTAGCACCGCGTAGCTTTGAGTTCTGTGGCCGATATGTTATGCATGCATGCCGACATAGTATCCAAGCATACCCGAGGTATTATCACGGCAACAACGCCAAATGTTTTGCGGCTAGCATCATCCAATATAGTTTAGGTCACGCGTCAGAGCGTCGGCGTTAAGCGTGCTTACAACTCTACCCTTGATCATAGCGATATACAGCTTGACTCTACAATTTAATATAGGCATGCAGACTTAGATTTAGGTACAGAAAGAACATCAGATGGAGAACATTTTTGCAGTCCTCCGCTACGGTATCCCTCATATTCATGTCATAGTTTCAGGTCGTCATAGCTCAACAACTATTTCTACGCAAAAAAATTGAACATCAAAAAGATTGGCAGATCCCACGTACAGTGGGAATCGCTGATATGCGAAGCACGAATGAGAAAGGTTGATATGTCACCTTAAAATCAGCACAACAATACAAGGCGGAAGTAAATTATGCCGTACATAACTATCATTTCATGATTACCACGTTTAGATGTGTCATTTACCTTCGTCATCTATACACGTCACCTGATACCAAATTTGGTAAATGTGCAGCTAGAGAAACGGCCGCGAGCACGCTATGAGCGTAGCATGTAGTCATGTTTTACATGACACGAATATTATGATTATCATGTTTGGACGTAGCACATACCTTCATCGTCCATTCATGTCCCGTAATACAAAACTTGGCATGTATGAAGCTAGCGAAACGGCGACGAGCGCTCGTAACGTTGACGCGCGCGCACGCTGGGCGCACCGACGCTACTCTAGCAAAATGCGAGCACTCTTTAGTCTGACCACGGCCGCCCGTGGTCTGACGCTAGGCGCAACCAGCGTCTGTCGGCGAGGCCCGGCGGCAACCGGCGCAAAATGCGACATGATGCGTTTCGCACCGACGACATTAGAGAGTTTTAGTACTGCGTACGCTGCCTACGTGGCGGCGTTGCGTACGTAAGGACGCCACGTTCTGCGTAGTGCGCATGCGCAGACCGCAACGCGCACGTATCGCGTTACGTACGCAGCCGCTACGTACGCACGCATGAGATGCGTGCGTGCGTACGTATGAGGTGATCGCGCCGCTCTCGAACAAGTTCGCGAAAGCGCGAGACTTCGTTTTGCAAAATGGCAGCATCGAAGGCAAGCACCGACTGGCTCTGTGGCTTAAAATATGGCCATAATCTGGCTATAATACTTGGATTGGCTCACATTGGCTGTCAACAACACGTGCTTCTATTTTGATCTACCAGATGACGCAACACGCTTCACGCTCGTTACGTATGCAGGTACTACGGCGTACTAAAAGCCGATTAGTGGCAAACGACGCCACGTAACGCAAGGCGCTTGCGTGATGCGTACGTAGCACCATTCCGCAGTACTAAAACTCTCTATTACCTAGACGGCACCGCGTCTGCTTAGCTTCGTGACGGAAGAACGCCGGGCGCACTCAAACGCGCACGCGTCAAAGCAACGCCTGGCGTGGCATCACCGGCGTGGCGCGACGACACGAACGCCGGTGCGCACGCGCGCCGGGTCACGTCGAAGTGTTTTGGCGCCTTGAGTGTGGCACCTACCCATGTTCTTACATGACACGCATCTCATGATCATCATGTTTGCACCGGGCACATACCTTCGCCATCCATTCACAGGACGTTATACCAAATTTGGAATATGTGAAGCTAGCGAAACGGCCGCGAGCGCATTATGAGTGTGGCATGTAGTCATGTTGTTACATGAAACGCATCTCGTGGTTGTCATGTCAGCACCAGTCACATACGTTCGTCATCTATTCACGTCTCCTAATTCCGAGATTGGCACACGCAAAACTAGCGAAACGGCTGCGAGCGCATCGTGAGCGTTGCATGTAGTCATGTTTTTACATGGCATGCATCTCAATAGCCTTGTTGTTTCTCACACTACCAACGCGGATACGAGAACCACGCAGAACAAAACACGGCTGGGGTATACAGGGGTGGCACGCGCGCACTGCGCATGCCGCTGCTCAAGTCCATCCATAAACAAAGTTCGTGGATGTGGACCGCTCCACTAGATGCCACAAAGATCTCAACTGCTCAGAAGAAAACAGCGCTGGTCAAAGGAAACTAGAAAACTGTTTATTCAGACCGAACTTGTGGCCACGTAAAAGGAAAGTTAGATTACAGCGAGACACTAGCACTGGTAGCGGCGAGCAGAGCGTAGGCCGTCGATCAATTTACAAGCAGTGAAGCGCGCCGGAAATTAGACCCTTGTCATTGAATATTCTAGCGTTATCGCTAGTGGCGGCGTGGGCTCTCGAATGATCTGTAATGTTCACGAAGTGGGTGTAATCCTAAAAAAAAACGATCTACTACGGCCTTGCAGCTTCTTGAACATCGTAGGCGCGGTTTGCATTGAACGTTGTGAGGCGATAACAAAATTTGAAGAAAGGAACGTCGTGTTGCCCCCCTCTGAAAAAGGCATCGTCCGGATGCTTTAACAAAGCACGAAGGTATAATAATAAATACAATAAGCAATAATAACAACAACAAAATACAGTCATCTGGTTCGCACAAGAAATGGCTTGAGGCGCACGACATGGACGACTTATGGTCGAGCCCCGCACCATTCAGAGTTCGTAATGCTATTGGAAACAACCTCATAGTCGAGTGGGCCGAGACGTCGAACTACTCTCTGCGGTCCGCAGTACCGTCGCAGAAGTTTTTCACTGAGTCCACGATGGCGTATCGGCATCCATACCAAAACACGACCACCGGGCTTGCACTCCACGAAGCTACGTCGAAGATTGTAGTGGTGGCTGTCAGCTCCCTGCTGATTCTTGATGCGCAGGCAGGAGAGTTGACGAGCTTCTTCCGCGCGCTGAAGGTAGACGGTGACGTCGAGGTTTTCCTCATAATCGATGTTTGTCAGCATGGCATCGAGCGTCGTTGTCAAATTCCTTCCTTAGACCAACTTATATGGCGATATCTGCATCGTCTCTTGCACTGTGGTGTTGTATGCGAAGGTCACGTACAGATAGATGGCGTCCCAGGTTTTGTATTCAACGTCGACGTACAAGGCCAGCATGTCGGCGATAGTCTTGTTCAGCCGCGCAAGGAGGTCAATGGTCTGTGGATGGTAGGTGGTGGTGTGGCGATGATTGTTCTGGCTGTACCTCAGGATCACCTTTGTTAGGTCCACCGTAAAGATTGTACCTCTATTGGTGATTAGGGCCTCCAGCGCGCCGTGACGTAGAACGATGTTTTCAACGAAGAACTTGGCTACGTCACATGCACTGCCCCTAGACAGCGCCCCTGTCTCGGCATAGCGTGTGAGGCAGTTGGTAGCGACGATGATCCATTTGTTTCCTGAAGTCAAGGCTGGAAATGGTCCTAGTAGGTCCATGCCGTTTTGTTGGAATGGTCGGCGTGGTGGCTTGATGAGCTGTGGAAGTCCAGCTGGCCTAGTCGGTGATGTCTTCCATCGCTGAGAATATCGGCAAGTATTCATGTAACGAGCAACGTTGGCAGCAATGCGAGCCCATTAATAATTTTTCTGTATTCTGGCGTGCGCGCGGGAAACACCCAGGTGTCCGGCCGTGGGGTCGTCGTGCGGGACCTGGAGTACTTTTGATCGCAATGCAATAGGTACGACGAGAAGGTACTTGGCTCGACGTGCCGAAAAGTTCTTTTGTGGAATACTGTTTCGCACAATGAACGACATCCGTGCTCGCTTGAATACTTCGGGACGAAAGCACGTCTGCCTTCGAGGTATTTCATGAGGCCCCTGTGTTCCGGATCGGCTCGTTGTCATTCAGCAAAGTTGTCAGCACTTACGATTCTTAAGAAGCAGTCATCACCCCGGTCATCCAGCGGTGGTGCGTCGGCGGCGGCACGAGACAGGCTGTCGGCGTCGGAGTGCTTTCTTCTGGGGCTTTTAAACGACGGAAATGTCGAATCCTTGCAGTCTCAGGCTCCACCTTTCGAGACGACCCGAAAGGTCTTTCAGGCTTGCCAGCCAACACAAGGCGTGGTGGTCACTTACAACTTTGAAGGGCTGGCCGTAAAGGTAGGGTCGAAGCTTTGTGGTAGCCCAAATGATGGCAAGGCACTCTTTTTCTGTTGTAGAATAGTTGGCCACCACTTTTTATAGCGGCCAGCTGGCATAACTGATGACCTTTTCCTGTCCGTCAGTCCTCTGCACAAGAACGGCGCCGAGTCCTACACTGCTTACATCGGTATGTATTTCGGTGCATTCGTCGAAATGCGCAAGCAACAGGGGTATCTGCAGGCATCGTTTTAGTTCTTTAAATGCTTCCTGCTGCGGCGTTTTCCACTTGAATTCCACGTTGGACCTATTAACGTTAATGAGTGGCTCGGTGATCCGGGCGAATCATTCGATGAACCGCCTGCAATAGGTGCAGAGGCCGAGAAATCGACGGACGGCTTTTTGTCGGCGAATGGAGGAAATGCAGCGATGTCACTTGTCTTCTGCGGGTCAGGGCACACACTGGACTTTGTTGCGACTGCGGGTCCAGCGGGTATCAGTTTGGTAGTGGGCCCCCGTCCTAGGACCCATCGTCGAACAAGTCAGATGAGGCACTCGTAATAACGACCATTTATTTACATGGTTAGTATCTGAGAATTAGAAAGGGGGTGATCAAGTGATCAGAACTGTACAGGAGAGCTGTTGAACTGTAGAACTCTAAATATACAAAAGTCTTCCGCTTATATAGCGCCGCGTTGACAACCCTGGGCGCATTGTCCGCGGCTTCAGCTAATATGGCACTCCATGGTCTAGGTGCTCCACCCACGAAGGCGGGAAAAGACACCACACAATGCACGTGAAGAGGGTACAGTCTACCAATGCCCAAATAAGGTCACAAATGCACTGCACTGACGTTTCGCATGCGTCAACAAGATTTCACGCACGTCCGATGATCCTAGATGACCTTGGTTTCCAAGACTCCTCTGGCAGGTAGGGTGAGTTCGGAAAACCAGCTGCCGGTACACGTGTCAAACTTGTCTGACTGTGTTTGGGTAGGACATTGTAGTGGTGTGCCAGCATATCGTCAAAATATGCCACCCCATTCAGCCGATCCTATGGAAAAAGGGGGAAAGAGGAGTGGTCGACTAATCCCTCGTCGTCGAGGCAGGCTCCCGCAAGGGCTACAGCAGATAGTGCCCTTTCCTTTCCTTCAACCCCACATTCCATTTCTGGCTGTTTGCTAGCAGCTGCGGCTTAGCTGCGAATATCCAGGGCTCTGCTTCTCCTCGAAAGGTGCAGCCACAGCCAGTTTGGTTTTAGCTTTCAGCCCAGACTGCAAATGTCACGCTGGTTTCGATATTTCCAGATCCTCAATGACCTCGAAAATGGCCCAGCTGCCACCTTGTCTGTCTCTAAAGCCTTGCTCGCAGCAAACACAGTGGCCTTTCTTGAGTCGAGCTCACAATGGCCTCTCTTAGCTCATGTGTTTTTATTTGCGCGAACCAGTCCCAAACCCCTCGTTCAGGTCTCGCCGAGATGAAATCAACCCGTCTTGACGGCACACCCTTGCTTGGAATGCGTCGAAATATTTTCGTCGCGTTCACAAAGGGTGAAAAACTTCAATAATGATGACAGTCGTAACAACTTGCTTATCAGATGACCCAAGAACATGAGTTCCTCGTACGCGAGCGGCACTTCTCTGGCTTCAGGGTGATTCCGGAGGTCCTTATGGCTTGAAGTACAGCTTCATGGCGCCGGAGATGCTCGTCGAAGCTTGAGAAAAACACGACGACATCGTCCAAGAACACGAGGCAAGTCAGCCACTTCAATCTAGCCAGTACGATATCCATAACGCGTTGGAAAGTTGCGGCGGCCGAGCAAGGACCAAACGGCATCACGTTGAATTCGAAGAGGCCGTCTGGTGTTATGAAGGCCGTTTTTCTCGGCCTCTCTCGTCAACTTCAATTTGCCAATAGCCGGTCTTGAGGTCCATTGACGAAAAATACCTCGGATTGAGGAGTCGATCAAAAGTGTCGTCTATCCGTGGGAGAAGATACACATCTTTCTTCGTGATGTTGTTCAGGCGACGATAATCGACGCAGAAGCGCAGGGACAAGCACCACAGGAGAAGCCCACGGACTCTTGGAAGGTTGTTTTATGTCGTCGCGTAGCATTGCGTCACTTGTTTTCCTATTGCCTCTCACTCTCGCGTCGAAACTATGTACGGGCTCTGACGGAGTGGCGCTATGTTTTACTACTGGTGTCTGCCGAGTTTTCGATCACGATGAAAAGCAATCCTCGTATTGCCGGAGCATGCGTTTCAGCCGTTCTTGCTTGTTGGTGGGAAGGGTCAGATTGATGTCAAAATTTCCGTGAAGACCTTGATTCGTCGAAGCAGGTTCAGTACACTCGGCGAGGGCGATAACGTTGCTGGCTTTGACAATTTCTTCAATATAGGTAATTGTCGTGCCTTCGCTGCCGTGTTTGTACTCGCTGCTGAAGTTCGTGAGCATCATTAATGCTTTCCCCCCTCTCAGCTCGGCTATTCCTTTTGCGGTGCAAATCTCGCACTTGATCAACAGCTGCTGGTCGCTTTCAACGACGCCTTGCATGCATGCTGATTTCTGAGAGCTGACGCAAATGGTGATGCTGGATCGAGAGGGAACGGTGATTTGACCTTCCAGTACATCCAAGTCCTGCTTCCCGGGTGGCGTGTGCGGCGGTAGGGCTTGTTCTGTTGATAGCGTTATCGACTCGGATCTCAGATCGATGACTGCGCCATAATGACCCAAGAAATCCATATCAAGGATCCCATCTCTCGAGCACCACTGTAGTACTACGAAGCTTGTGGGGTAAATTCTGTCGTTAACGCAGAATCTCACTGTGCAGATTCTTTCCGGCTTTACAAGGTGGCCTCCAGCTGTTCTTAATTCAGGGCGTTCGCAGGCGTGCTTGACTTTTGTTAACTTCATAGCCAACGCTCCACTGATGAACGAATATTCGGCTACAGTGTCGATGAGAACAGTTGCACTGTGGCTGTCGATAAGAACGTTGAGGTCACTAGTTTGTCGTTTGGCGTTGCAGTTAGGTCTTCATGTTGGGTCACGGCTACGTCGGCTTGTTCTGCTGCTTTCATGTTCGTCACACTGCAACCGTAGCTCCAGCGGTTGCTGCACTTAGTTTCCCGGATAAGGGCCAGGAGACCGGCCCCGGGTTGCGCCAGTGTACGGCTGGCGGTGAGGCAACATGTAGCGGCCGGGTGACGGCTGCCGCGAAGTTCCTCGGGATGTCCACTGCGCTGCTGCGAGGTAGTCGGTGATGTCACGGGGTCTTTACCCCCGCTGTGGACCCGGCGCGTCTACGGCGCAACCACGCAGTCCCATCTGACGGTACTGGCAGCGGCAGCAGGTTGGGCCTGCTTCTCCGCAGTGGTGGCAGACAGTGGTTGCAAACCAAATACCGCGACGACTCCCGCACCTACTGCTCCCTTGCCGGTGGCGCCGTTGGCTCCTGGGGAACCACCGGCTCCACTACACTTAGATCCAACTTTGTTACTTGAGGAGCGCATTCCCTGCCTTGTAAATGTTCTTTTTCGCCATATCTCCAGCTTTTTCCGTGCAATCTGTAGCAGCTGAGGTAGTCCAGGCCATCTAGGCCTGGCCGACCACTCAGTTTAAATCCAAAACATTGGGGTCCTGTTCTCCTTTAAAAATTAGTACCGGTTCCGCTCAATGGTGCCGCAAGGTGGCCACAGCCACCTTGACCTTCGATAACTCAGTTTCCATACCTCTTTCTGTGTCGCAAAGCTCCAAATCAAATATAGAGTAGGGCATCTAAAATCTAGGATATTCACGATGGCTACCAAACCTTCACTCCATTCAATTCCACCTTCAAAATTAGAAATCAAACAGTGGAACTTCAGAGGTTTCAGGAACAGGCAAAAGCGCGCACACCTTTGTCTCTTTTTTCAATCTCTCTGCTCTCAGCCGGCCGTCTTGGCGCTCCCGCGGAAAGGATCGGCGCCCAGCACCGATCCTTTCCGGATACTGCCCCCACGTAAGTGGCACCATAACTTCCCTCCTCGTGCGTAGGGTGTACATAGCGATTCAGATCGATCTTGATCTGGACCTCCCGTACGACTACTGAATGGTTTCAGTGCTCCCTCAGTGGAGCGGACAACCGTCGATTCAGATTTTAAACGTGTACTGCCCCCCCATCTCTCGATAGTGTCCTTCGCGCAACTATTTCATCGCGCGCTGCGTCTGGCTGCCCGCCGACCACTTGTAATAGTTGAACAGTTTAATACTCCAAGCCCTCACTAGGGCTACCACTATGAGAAGACCTGGTGTCTACAGCCTAAGGAGCTGATCTCCTCGCTCAGTCTCACGTTGCTCACTGATCCGGCATATCCCACACGTTCCGGTAACTCGGTGTTGCGTGATACTTGTCCCAATTTATCCGTGCACCCGTAAAATCCGCGATTCTGCGTGGGAGATTCTCGAATAAACTCTAGGTAGCGATCATTTTATGTGGCGTATTACCTTCACACCACGTCAGGAAATGCACAAACACTAGGGCCAGGCCCGTCTCACTGACTGGACCAAGTCCAGGTCACAACCCTTCCCCATAATTCCTACCTCAAGCGAATACGCGGCGTGGGCATTTTATGCCCTCCGTGCTCAACGAGTGCATACTCAGACACTTGCTACAACTAACCTGGCTCCCACTATTGACTCACATCTGCTGCATCTCTGGGATACTGGCCACGGCCTAAACGCCGTTCGAAGCGAAACAAAATAAACCATAAGCTCTGCTCCCGCATCGAGGCCCTCCTTGCAGAAGCAGCTGTGTATTTTGTGCAGCTTGCAGACCCCAATTGAACCAACACCTTCACAAAAGCAGCAGGTCAGATGGTCTCCAAGAGCACGTGCGGACTCTACCGGAGCCTTCTTGACCCATCCTCCACGTGTGGAGAAACGCAGCGTCAACTGCGTCGCTCTTTGCATTCATATCAAGGCACGACGAACCAACTTGCGAGGGGCTTCCGATACATTTGTCGATACATTTCTCGACCTTGCGACCGATACAGTTGTCGCAAGGTCGACCCCGTTGGGCCGGAATGCACGTACTCTGGTTCCCTCACCTCAAAACTTGACGCTCCGTACACGCTCCCCGACTTGCAGGCAGCGCTGGCAAAAATGCGACGGGGCATGGCTCCTGGTCGGGATTCCATCACATTCTCCCACCTAGTTAGTCTTCCAGACCAGGCTCTCCTATCGCTGCTCCACCTCGTCAACTGTTTATGAAATAGCTCAGCGCTTCCAGCAGAATGGATCACTTCAACGGTCACATTCATCCAAACGCCAGGTAAGCAGGTTAGCATTGAGGCCTTGAGACTCATCTCTCTCCCCTCTTGCGCCGGCAAACTTATGGAAAATATGGTCCGTGAACGCCTTTCATCTTACCTGGAGTCCAGGGGAACCTTTGCCTACACGATGTTTGGTTTCGCCCGCATCTGTCGGCACAGGATGTCTTGCTCCAGATTCAACAAGATATCATAGAACCCACTACTATGCACCACAATGACAAATCCGTACTAGCTCTCGATCTTCGAGGCGCGTTCAATAATGTTAAACATAGTACCATTCTTGCTAATCTTTTCACTATAGGCTGTGGACAGAAGACCTTCTACTACATTCACACTTTTCTTTCTAATCGCGTGGTCTTCCTCTGCCTTAGCTCTACTGAACACGGCCTGTTCGAACTCGGCACAAGCGGTACGCTTAAAGGTGCAGTCTTGTCACCCCTCCTGTTTACCTTGGCCATGATCAAGCTCCCTTCTCTCCTAAATGAGGTCAAGGGGGTACACCAAGCGCTGAAGATATAATAATATGCTGAAGATATAATGCTAATGCTAATATAATATGCTGATGGTATAATAATATGGACCAACACATGCTCGTCGACTCAAATCGAGGAACGTCTACAACAAGCTGCCCTTCTAGTGTACACTCACGCCGCCTCTTGCGGCCTGGAGTGCTCCCCCACCAAATCGGCCCTTCTATCGGTTTCACGCCTACCACCACCCCTGATATTTCTCCCCTCGGGACCTGTCCCGTCTGTCCAAGACTTTCGAATTTTCGGGTTGCACTTCTCGTCCTCATTAGACCCTAAGGGCATCATATCCTCTCTCTGACGCACCAGCAAACAAATGAGTCGTATGATCCGGCTATCTACCAAATGTGGTGGCCTCCGAGGGACACACACCCTTCGGCTCGCCCAAGCGTTTGTGTCCAGTCGAGTCTTTTATGTCTCACCCTACCTTCGCCTGCGTTGTCACCACGAACACGCACTTGATACTTTTCTACGCTCTGTGTATAAACGCGCGCTAGACCTTCCCATCGCCACATCCAATAGCCGCTTTGCGGCTTTGGGAGTGCACAACTTCTTCGCGGAGCTGCGGGAAGCCCATCGTGTAAACCAACTCAATCGTCTATCACAGACGTCTTCCGGGTGCCGCGTGCTCCAGAGACTTGGTATGAACACAATCACTCACTCGGTTTCTCCATACACAGTACCAGAACCATCTTGCTGAGTGGCGCCAGAAGTTATGGGTGGAGCCACTACCCCGTAACATGTACCCAGAACAACACCCCGGTCGTAGGCAAGCGTGTACTGCTGCCCATCAGGCGCGTTTGTCCGATCGCCCCTGCGTATTCTATGTAGACGTCTCGGGCCCTTTCACGTTGGGTCAGTACACGGTCGCTGTGATCACAGACGGCCGCCACGTCGATGGCTTCTCCTTGAGAGCCGACAATGAAACTCATGCAGAGGAGGTTGCCATCGCTTTGGCTGCCTCCCATCACACTGCTCACATTATCATAACAGACTCGCGCTCAGCCTGCTCTCGATACAATCAAGGTTCCATCACCCCATTGGCTGCTCATCTCCTTCAAGCCACTTCCTGGTGCTTTATGCCTCACTGTGTAATAGTAGTATTGACTCCAGGCTATACAGGCCTCTCTGGCAACGAAGTGGCAAATTGCGATGACCGCGCTTCTCCCCTCCGGGCCACTGCCCTGTCAGGTCCCAAGTGGGATCCTGAGAACTCCAATCTCGCACGCTCCCGTGATATTCTAGATTATTATCGCAGTTCACGCCGACTTTACCTTGGCCCCGTACGCGGTCTGCCGAAAGCGGACGAACGACTGCTACGCCGCCTTCAGATCAACACTTTCTTTAGTTCAGTGGTCACCCGGCATTTCACACCAGAAATCACTGGCCCGTGTCTAACTTCTGGGGTGTTAGCCGACACCTTTCATGTCGTGGCTTCGTGTCCTCCTACTCCACCCCCTTTCTCATCCCCTTTCCCCATCCTATCTAGAGAAGCTTGGGAAGAGTACCTGTTCGGCTGTTCTACCTTGGATGCGAAACGTTCCTTGGTGGCGCGCACCCGGGCAGTGGCGATCTCCAAAGGCGTTCTGGTCTAGGGACTGCCAATCAGGCACATAAGAACTCACTAGTTCATTTCAATATAAGTAGTATACCACCACCAACACCACATCCAGAAAGTTTCTGCGTCTCTAAAAGAAGGAAAACAATGATGCTGACCAAGTGTGCACTGAAATTTAGCAAATGGTTTGTTGGCTTTCCGTTGTTTCAATCGCTCATACGTTCACGACTGTACCTTTCTTTAAATAAATCTCAATGCTTCGAAGAAGCCTTATTTTCTTTCCTATAAGAAATGAAGAATTCATTTGTTTCCTCCCAAATCAATGGAAGATATATTGCATGGTCGTCGTGCGTGAAAGTACATGTTGAATGTGCTTGCGAAACCGAAACCGAAATCGCACGAAAATGGTTTACTTGGCGTAGTAACACATGTGGAAAATCTCCGCCCACGTAGCTTTGACTGTGCTGCCCCAGAAAGTCGTCGCTGAGTTGTAGTTGCTCGCCTCGTAGCACTTTTTGTTGGTGCGAACAGAAAAACATGAATAAGCTCTGATAGAATGTCAATGCCACGCTCCGATAGCGAACCTTCCATACACATCTGCCTGCGCTACTGTTTCTATCTTGCTGAGTGGCCCACACCCTTGGGATTTCCGCATGAGACCCCATCGTGGCTTTACCACGCAAACAACGGCCTGGTTCCTTCTCTTATTTTTGTCTTTTTTATATGCGAGCACTACCATAAAGGTTAACGCTATAGTGTTGAAACCTGCTACAACACATAACTTCTCAATACTCCATTATAACTGAGAAAATATCAAGACACAGCAAATTCGATGTTTCAGCTTAAGCTGCAGATCTACCACTTGAAAAAAAATTAAAGTGCGTCTGCGTCAGCTATGCAGTTTTTTACAACCGATAATGCGATGCAAGGTGACGTCACATTGCAGAGGTTTCCTTCCTTCTTTTTTTTTCTCTTTGAGTGGATCACTTTATCCCATTTTCCGCAATAGTTGGCGTGTCCTTTCGTCGGTTTACACCTTTGCGTAACATGTCAACATGCTGGACAACTCATTCTAATGAGACAACCACGCAGAGACGTGGGCCGGTACCCAGCGTAGTCAAGAGACGAACAATAGATGCCTCTGTGCGCCGACTAATACCAAAATTCAATAAAAAAGAAAATACAGAGTTACGTCAATTGGTAACATCACAAAAGCACTGAGCCACTGAATAGCCTCCCCTCTCCGCGTCCACGCAATCAATCACACGGCTACTTCTATACTAGTACTCCAGTTTATTCTGCAAATTTGATTTTTTTTTCGACGGCAGCCCACCATTAGTGTCAAATAGAGAGCCAGTTATGTATGCTCGGCTGTAACGCCAACAGGCCGGATCGGACCTACCGTTACGCCTCAACGGCTTCAGCGGGGTGCCGCAGACGAAGGGGATGTCAAAGCTATGCTAAACAATAAGCCCCTACTCGAAACGGGACAGTTGACGTCATCGCACTTCCGGCTACCCAACACGTGCGCTTCACGCAGCGCGACCATCGCTTCAGCGACAGCAGCGGGAGCGCAAGATGCAGATTAGGCTCGCGTCCTCTCCTTTGTGTTCTTACTTTACCCGTGTGTGCTACTGCTGTGGGCGTTGGCTCTGCGGGCACCGCGTATTCGTGGTCGTAGGAGAATGAAATTCAGGTGACACACCATCCCCGTCTTTAGCACGCCAAGGGGACATCCTGTGTGGTTCCACTTGATTTGATCTATTACCCTAGAAAATCACTCAAAATAAATGGAAGTGCTTCATCCGAAAATTGCCAAAACACGACAAATATTGAATGAAAATTCAGATCAAAACCAGACTGAGCGCATGATCAGTAAGGGCAGTCTGTGCTGCGTCACGCGGCGCTAATGAAAGAATGCCGACTGCTGTAAAACTTCTTGGGCCAGTTCGCATGGAACCCATTCTAGTGCACCCACACGCACGTAACACGGGCCAATATAAAACCGATGGTTCTGAAAGCTGTCTCATAGAGAACTGGACGAATAGCTTGAATACGATCTTGGAAAGCAAAAAAAGAGCCTCTGTGGGCTGCTAGATGCACGGGATGTTCCACATCGTCAAGTAGGTGGCGAAGAGAGGCAGCGGTAATGTTGTGCCGCGCAAACAAACTAGCCTGTGCCCGCACATTTTGCGGAAACCTGATTGGCCGAGAAGGCAGGCCAGGTCGTTTGTGAAATGTGCCGCTGTTGTCCATTATCTGAATCTGATATCCTGCGGGGAAGAGCATCGCTCAAACCGGGAGGTGTGTTCAAGACTAGGCACGGGAACATCAATTATAGCCAAGAAGCGAAGCATTGCGAATCCATCTGCACAATACTTCCGTTAATGTTTTACAGTTTGCTCTTTCGAGCTTAGTGTTTAACTAGCCTGTAAGTGTGAACATGAACTTAAAATTCCCGACATAAATATATATCTATATTACTAATCATAAACGCTTTGGAGCACATCGTAAGAGATAAATAGGCAGAAATTGTGCCGGCGGCTGGAAGATCTGCTTCTTTATCAAGAAAAGTAAGAAAATCGTCGGAGGGGACATTTTCCTTCTCTCTTATAAACTAGTGATACCGGCAGACAACAAAGCAAAAAAACATAGGGGACATTATTTGTGGTTGTTTAACTACATTATGAAGATTTTCACCTCAATTGAAAGAAGTTAAAGTGGGCGAAAAACACTTTTTCTGACAACGGCATACGAGCCCACAACCTTCTAATAAGAATGGGATTCGAAGGCTGTGGGTACAGACTCAACAAACGAGAATGAAAATTTTGATACCACTTTAATATTTAAATTCGAAGCATTTCTTAATGAGCATCGGCGACCCCAATCTATCAATCTATCTATCTATCAGGCGCCTACGTCGTTTAGCTTACCGGGCTGTTTGGATAATGGTACCAATACCAAACTTCGTATGATATAACATGACTGTATGAAGACCATAACTATCTAGTCATAACATGAAAATCATGACATGCATGTCATAAATGTTATGATTTACATGTCATGGTCTTGCTGCTCTAGCGGTGGTTTCATTCACATATGTTGCAAAACTGGTATTGTATGAAATGACTGCATGGCGAATACAAGTGACAGACCCTAACATGAAAATCAGTATATGCGTGTCATGTAACAACATGATTATACATGGCACACTCATGATGCGCTCACGGCCGTTTCGCTAGCTTCTCATGAACCAAATTCGATATTACGGCACATGAATGGATAACGAAAGTATGTGACTGGTGCAAACATGATAATCATGAGAAGCGTGTCATGTAACAACATGACTACAAGCTACATTCAAGATGTGATCATGACCATTTCACTAGTTTCACATGTACCAAACTTGGTATTATATGACGCGAACGGACAACATAGGTAAATAACACGTACAAACATGATGATCATGACATGCGTGTCATATAACAACATGACTACGCCCCAAACTCATGATGTGCTCACAGCCGTTTCGCTACCTTCACATATGCCTAAACTTGGTATTACGTGAATGGACGACAAAGGTATGTTACTGGTGTAAAAATGATAATCGTGAGATGCGTGTCATGTAAGAACATTAATACACGCCACACTCAAGGCGCCAATACACTTCTATGGCAGCCGGCGCGCGTGCGCGCCGGCGTTCGTTTTATTTCGTCACGCCGGTGATACCATGCCAGGCGCCGATATCCCCCTAGTAGAGATCAGTGGATCTGCCGACGGACCTTCATAGTGGATCTGCATGCCATGTATTTGCAGACGCGCGCCGCACTGCGTTGCTTTGACGCATGCGCGTTTGAGCGCACACAACGTCCCTCTGTCACGAAGAGAGGCAGACGCGGTGCTGTCTATGCAATATCGTCGGCGCAAAATGCAGCATGCCGTATTTCGCACCGGTTGCCACCGAGCCGCGCCGACGGACGCTGATCATTAAAGCCCCTTGATCTCAAGATCAAGGGGCTTTACTTGTTTTGCCGGTCGCGCCTGGCGTCACACAGTAGAGTGCTCGCGTTCTGCTTGCATGGCATCGCTGCGCCCTGCCTGCGCGTGCGTCAACGTTGCGGCGGATTATATCGGGCCTTTCATGACGCGCTCGCCGCTGTTGCGCTAGCTCCCCGTGTACCAAATTTGGTATCACAAGAAGTGAGTAGATGACGAATGTAAATGACACGTCCAAACCTGATAATCATAATATGTGATTCATGCAAAACATGACTACATGCTACGCTCATAGCGTTCTCCCAACCTTTTCACTAGTTCCACATATACCAAATTTGATATTACGTGACGTGAATAGACGATGAATGTAAATGACGCGTCCAACTATGATAATCGTTATATGGATTTCATGTAAAACAGGACTACTTGCTATGCTCATAGCACGCTCGCGGCCGTTTCACTAGCTCCATATATACTAAAGTTGGTAACAGGTGACGTTAATAGATGACAAAAGTAAATTAAATGTCCAAACATGATAATCATGACGCGGAAGTCATGTACGGCATAATTTACCTCCGCCTCTTAACGTTGTGCTGATTTTGAAGTGACCTATGACCCTTCCTCATTCGTGCTTCACATATCATCGATTCCCAGTGTACGTGAGATCTGAAAATTTTTATGTTAGGGGAGCTCTATACTCAAGCTGGTGGGAAAATTTTAAGGTGTAACCACAAAATTAAAGAAAATCTCTTTGGGCCGTTTGACATCATGTGAGGTCCTCGTGTGAAGTTCGAACCACATGATCTCCCCCAATCACGATCTAGCGCAGCGACAACAAAGAAGCTATCACGACGATTGCCCTGACGTAATATTCAAACATACTCATACGAATAATCATCATGTGTGGTTGTGGATACAAGTTCATTGGAAAGTCACGATACCAGTGCCGGATGGCGGGCAATAATTTGAAAGTAAATAAGTGCGGATGACGCAATGTTTACGCTTGCCGATATGTTTTGCGTAGCTTATTCTACATGCGATGTCAAGCAAGACTAAAATAAAAAATAAAGACTTTATATTGCGCCAGGACAGCGACGACTGACTTCCAAAACACGATTACAGGCAAACCTAATCTTTGTCATCTGCGACATCGGCATATGCACCTCTGCTTTTGTCTTTCATCGTTTATTTTATGAGGCAACATTGTGTTTCATCAGACTGCCTAGGACAATCTCAGAAGCAATGTTGAAAAAAAATGGAGGCATGTGATCCGCCCGCCAAGTGCACACTCGCTTACGACTAAAACAGCAAGGCTCGTGTTTTCGTGGGTGAAAACATGCGAAGATACACGACTTCAAGCTCCTCTTAAGCGAAAACGAGGAAGTCGTTCAAGGAAGATCATGGCATTGATTTCGACTACAACGGCTTTCGTAGCACGTAATTCCAACTCTATATAGTTGTACGAGAGGGCGATGTTTCCAATAGTTGATTAATTGAATGATTTATTGATTGGTTTACACGTGAAGTTTAACATCCCCAACCACCATATGAATTTGAGAGACACCGTAGTGGCAGGAAATTTTCACGACCTGCTTTTCTTTAACGTGCACCGAAATCTCAGCACACGGGCCTACCGCACTCTTTCGGTTCCATCAAAAGTGTAGCCCCTGCGGCCGGGATTCAATCTCGTGTCCAGCTGGTAAGCAACCGAGTACCTTTACCGCTAGACCACCGCATCGGGCCAGGGCGCTGTTTGGGCCTCACTGCTGAAGAGTGGTCGACATACGCTGGCCACTAGTATTTTGAAATTGTTGATCAAAATATTGTACGAAGCGCTGCAGAGGAACCATTGAAATAGCCATGTCAGCTCCTGATATTGATTGCTGTAACAATTGTTAGTGATTAATTGAGAAACGAAGAGAAATTTAGGCGAGTGCATCTTAGGGATGACAAAGTTCCTTTCATGGGAATGCAACTAATCGCTGCCGTCAGTTGGCTCTATAAATAAACCATATGTCACTGTTATACATTACTTTTGTTGTAGTCCACCACTGTTGAACATGGGCTATGGTGCTCGGCTGCTGACATAGAGGTCGCGGGTTCGACCCCAACCACGGCGATTCCATTTCGATGGAGGTGAAATGGTAGAGGCCCGCACACTGTGCGATGTCAGTGCACGTCAAAGATCTCCAGATGATCGAAATTTCCCTCACCCTCCACTAAGGTATCTTTCATAATCTTGTAGCGCTTTAGGGAAAAAAGAACAAAACAGATATTAACACTTTGTTTTCTTGTTATATTTCTTATTTTACGCCAGACGCACCCCATCGTTCATCAGTCATTCGAGGCACGTTTTCGTCAGCTGCGTATCTGTCATATCGTCGGACACTTCACGTACCGATGAAGTTGGTGTACACGCACTTTTATATTGTTGTACAGTTTTTCCATCCCTTTCCTTCCATGTATTATGTATGCACCCACTGTAGGCCATGAACATTGTTTTCTTGGTTACTCTACTTCAACTCACGGGATCGTTTCATTATCTCTCTCTATACAAACATTCTAACGATATAATGTTTTCTATAAAGGCAAATTTGGAGGTGATAAGAGTTGCAATGCTAAACTTGTACTTGTCATTGATGGTAACATGGAAGGACTGGAGTTTTTCTAGAAGCTGACAGTGACTGAAGTGCACTAACGAAGACAAAGTGCGTATGTCATGTGTCTTTCTCAACACAGCGGCAACAAAAAAAAAGGGGGGGGGTCTCTTTGAATAAAGATGGAGGTGTTGACACGCGGCTCTCCATGCGGGAGGCGCACTCGGCCTCCTCTCGTGTCGTCGCCAGCAGCGCGGCACTCGCCTAACGGGCACGCCGAAGCAACTTCACGACGTAGGCGGTGGGGGTAGCAATCTGTCTTTGCCGAGGACCAGTTCAGCTTTCCTATGAACTCAGCCTAGTGTTTTGCGTTAGCCGTACGCGCCTTGCCACGTAGGAGACGTAGGTGAAGACGCTGTTCTCTCCATTTACACCGTCTTCTCCCTCAGACATGAGAGCGAGTCGCTTGACAACGGTATGCGATAGCACCACGAAAAGACAGCGAGAAAGCTGACAAGGTCTTGAGGAGTTGAAACAAGTTTTGGGAAGTGCACATCGGTGGCGGCTGGCACAGCCTATGCGGCTGGAGTTTGTCGCGTAATCCATAAAGTGGCAGCAGCAGCTGCTGGCTTTTCATTTTGTTTCGAGGTGACTGCGAACTATTCCGTTGAAAGCCTCACGGTAGGCTAGGCGAGTCTACGGCTAAGCGGCACGTGGCTTTCGCTCAATCTTAAATGTGTGGACAATTTGGAACGACAGTGCCTATTTCGGCCAGACGCGTACTCACTGCGCCATTTGCGGTTGCATTATGGCCACAGAATTCCTGCACGTTCAATGCTCTCAAAGAAGTGTCCATCATACGCACAGAAAAGGTACAAATCAAATAAAGTGGAGAATCGGTGAGAAAATTGCATCGAAAAGCCATGTTGTTGTGTTCTTACAATTTGTTAGATTTCGCCAAACATCGAAAAGCAATGTAAGTTTTGTTTCATCGAAGACACTATTTCGCAATGTGCGTCAATTTGGGGTCAAGATAAATGGCTTCATTACTGCTTGATAGCCAGTGACTGTTTATGGTTTAGTTCCATTGTTTTCTTTTATTTATCTAGATGTTGTATGGAATTTTTATGTCAGTGAGTGGCCCGTTCAAGAATATATATTTGAAATCTATTCCCAATATGATGGCATACACTGCGCAATTTCCGATTGACAGGTTCCACAAGATCCGTTGTATTGGTGACGCTGACGGAGAGAGAAATGGGGGGGGGGGGCTACTTTTCGCTAACAACGTGACCTCCAGAAGCTATGATTGACATACATAAATATCATTTCTCGCCAATGCTCATACTTTGTTACCTGGAGGAGAAATTCAAATAAGCTCGCTAGACGTTCGTATCCATTGCGTATCTTGTATGGTGAAACGTGTACGCGGGTGTCAAATCATGTCGCTTTGAACAAAAAGCCGGGGATGTTTTCTTAATGTGGCTCTGTATAGATGATAGGGAAATTAAAGAAAAGTTTTTTTTTAGAATAAGGTATACTTATTCTGAGCCTGTAAGGGAAACTTGTCAATAACTGTTTCTTTCTTTACTCCAATAACTTTAAACAATTCTGCTATAGAATGTATCACAGGAGATATTATGAACCCTGATAAACAGTCGGACGAACAGAACCTAACAAAACAGAATACAGAGGAGTTATGCACGTTTAGGGGAATGCGCATAAAATCACGAGGTTTTGCGGTTTAATGTCGGCGCTGCAAATCACCCACACCCGCCATCAAGAGTGGTGTTTTTAAAAGTATTCGTATAGATATTTGTGTTACAAGGACCTCAAGAAATGGAGGCAGGTCGTGCTTGAAATTTTGATAATTATAACTACCATCTCAGTAATACCCGGCTCTGCAGAAACATTTAACCAGTATATTTCTTTGCGGGCGATGCCCTCCGGCGGGATCCTTGTCGCGCCACCTGTCTGGTTATTTTTTTAAGCCACAGCTGAGTGCCTTTCGCCAACAGGGCTTTTCGTTTTACAGCAGAAGAAACAAGCGCGCAAGGACCAGTCACAAGCAACCATACCGCACGCTTTTACACGCTGAAACACATCCATGCCTGCTTGAGGCGAAGCTTTTCTGCAGTACACCATTCATTCAAACACCACGCTACACAAAGCAAACAATCGGGATGCCCCGATTCCTACAGCTGTGAAAGGAGCTCCTTCACACCTATCGATGCACGCACAGCTGCAGGAAATGCATTTTTGTCGCTACATAAAATGTCGAAGGCCGTCCAGAGCAATGTGAAAACGGAGAGCATCAGAGCCAAGCGTGCAACGGACGCTGCGATACCGACAGTCAGCCGATGAATTCCATCAGAGAAGAGACACATGCACAAAAAGCAACAGAATCAAGAAAAAAGACGACTTCGAGAACCAAAGTTACCAAAGCATTCACTGAGTCAACGTCCATCCTTTTTTTTACGTTGGCACATGCTGACATCGGGTGCCGCTGTTTGCACCACCCATGCAGCTCGTGTCGTGAACAGTTCTCGGAATACCTCGTCAAATCTCTGACGGCATAAATCTGTCAGAAGCAGCAGAACCTCCGTCGGGAAGCCACACGTGCGTACCCTGGTATATATCTCTGGATGCGTTCTTATATCTTCCTGCATGCGTACGAGCGGAGCAAAAAGCTTCTAGAGAGCATAAACGACGGGAGCAGATACAGTTCCTGCAACGTGCGGCTGCGGTTATTTATACAAGTCAGATGGCCAAGCCCAAATAGAAATGTTTCTCAGTCCATCTCTCTACTATAGAAGTGAAGGATACGACTACATCTGGATGGATGCTCGAGAGCTTCCGCCCACACGGAAAGCAAACAAGGACGACTTAGTGATTTCTAACCTTATGACAGTATTTGCTTATATAACGCGAATACTCACACAATACTTACGGTTCTACTTTCTTACGACACGAGGAAGTTTTCGAACATAGGCCCCAATAGATTAGGGACATGAAAGCAATAGCCTTGAGGCCACTGCGCATGTGCAAGACCAGAACAGCACGTGGGAACAGCGGACGCCATTCGGAAACTTTCTCAAGTGCTGCTTCACGTATTCCACCCAAATACTGTAGCGTGGTCGATACGATTTCCAACAAAACCCGTGCATCATACTTGCTGAAACATTACTGAAAATAATAGTACCAGCTAAATAGTATCCTTCGCTGGTTACTTTCCACTCTTGCCCGGCCAAGGTGGCTATGACACTAAACTGCTAACACGGAGGTCGTGGGACCGAATCCCGGCTTTGGTGGTTGGGCTTTCAATGAAGGCGAAAATGTCTGAGGGCCGTGCACATTGCTATAGATTTAGGCCCACCTTAAAGAATCCCAGGTCATAAGTCGGTTTTCAGATGTTAAACCAGAAATATAATTATCATTTTGGCTATTCTCTGTTTATTATAGGCGCTTGGCCTCCCTTATATAACATTAGAATTTGTTCAATCTCAAATTGGGCGATTGAATTTTTATGCACGAAGCAGCTTAGGGGTTGAACTCGCCGCCATCTTCTGTCGCCAGAGTGTTTCTGTCGCCACAGTGTGTCGTGAAATCACGATCAATGTTAAAAACGGGTATGCTCCACAACATGTAAAGTCTTCTACATGCTACCGGCCCACTTAAACGGAAGAAGGCACCAGATCGCTGAAAAACAAATGGCTACCGCCGTTAGTGGATCAGAAACACCCTTCCTTACATGCCGTAGAGAACTGAGACAGGGCACGTATAGAGAGCCAGAAAAAGGGGAAAAAAGCATCAGTTCATGGTAATCTGAATTCAAGCACAGTTTTCCGACGACGTTATTGGAGTTTGAACACTCTTCCATACATATTCGGCTTTAGGCTCGGCACCACTAATGCCTTCTTAATGAAATCTTTCTCAAGCCTACAAGCATTAAACGTATGAGCACCATTAGACAACTTCTGCTATCTTCTCTGGTTCTAAGAGCCCTAAATCATAGCACCGTACAAAATAACCTGAGCAATTGTCGCATGCGTGACATTCAATTTGCTGTTTATAATCTAACATAGCACCAATTGAAACAAGAGGGTTGTGAGCTCGAGCCGACCGTTCGACAAGAAAGCAAACCGACTTGTCGGAACATCTGTTCGAGAGCACAACCCTTGTTTATGGAATATCTCATAGCAAGCTTCTATCTACCCTATACTGCCGGTTTTTTTTTTTGCATTGCCTATCGAAAAATGTGTTTAAAATTAACTACAAGTACAGACATCCACGCAGTACAAGCCTCATAAAAATGGGGCCATGACTTTACTCACCCTTAATAGAGGCGCTGACTAGTGACCATTCCTCGATGTTCAGGGGTTTCGTCTCGACTATCAGTCCCACAGTTACAGGTAACACTCACATCACATCGCGGTTACTTTCCTATAAGTAACCTCGAGGCTTCACCCTGACAGTATATGCATTTAGAACACACCACCATAGTTAGGCATTGCAATTCCCAAGAATATTGATTCAAGACCGCCCTCCCACGTAGGCATTCCTGTACGGTTGCAAACGCCGCTGGGTATGCAGCCTGCAGGGCCCGGCGGAATGCCTGGTGTGCCACACGATCGGAGTGCACAGGCATTCTGTTATCTATAGTCGTCAGCCAACAGCGCTATAGGCTGGGCATCGAGCTGCGCAAGGCAGCATTATGTCGGCAAGCGTTATCTTCACTATCGGTTTTCTTCGCGAAAAGGGCAAGCTCGACTAAGCTTGAGACGCCCCTCATCAGCGTATATTTGACAAAAGGGAGTTTTAGAATACCATTCGCAAGCGCTGGGGGCGTTGCGAGCGGAGCGAGTGCCATATGAGATTTAGAATAGCGTTTGCCCTGCTGTGATCCGCAAAGCACGATCGCAGCGACACCGTAGCCACGAAACCAGCGCCTGCGTGCCACATGCAGGCCACCATCACCGCCCGTAGCAACGCCTCCTAGATTTCCCGAAACACTCGTTATTAGGGAGTTTTAGAATAGCGCACCACGAGCCCTTGCGGTGTGGTCGCTGCCACTGCGCATGCGTCGTAACGCGAGTCGGCGTTCGCGTTCACGGACCGCACACAGAAAAAAACGAAATTGCATGCGGCGATCACGGCCCGCATGTGGCCCGCAAGCGCTGGTTTTGAGGCTACAGTGTCGCTGCGATCGTGCGCTGCGGTTTGTAGCAGGGCAGACGCTATTCTAAAGGTCATATGGCGCCCGCTACACCCGCAACGCCCGCAGCGCTTGCAAACAGTATTCTAAATCTCCCTATTCTCTACTGCTGTTTTCGTCTTTTTGGGGCACTTCTTCTCGCAAGAAGAGTTCTTCACGTGGCGTAATTATAATATAAACTCTGGATTGATCCATGGATAGCAGTAATCCAGCGGTTATTGTTCTCGGCTGCTCACCCTTATGTCGCAGAATTGATTCCAGTCCTTGGCAGCCACATTTTCGGTGTAGTCAAAAAGGCGTCATGTCCTTGTACTTAGATTTAAATGGACGTTCAAGACGACAGGTGGTCAAAATTACGGTAGCTCTCCGCTACGGCATGCCTCATTATATATGCCCTATCACGGCTTTAGGGTGTAAAAAAATCACAGCATTTCCACGGAGTGAATGGTAAGGAGTGGAGCGAAGCGTCCATCAGTCCGTCCGTGCTTCCATCTGTCCAAGTGTCCTTTCCTGCATGAGTGCCTCTGTGCGTCCATCCGTTCTTCCGTTTGCACGTTCGTGCGTCCCTCCGTTCATCCAGACGTCCGTGTATGCGGCCGTCCGTACATCTAGTGAACACTCCGATTTCCGCCATCTCGCATCTTTACATCATATATTCATCATGAACGAGTACCGCCATCCAGCGGACATTTTAAGGACTGAACGAGAGGTGGCGAACTACTACTACTACAAGTACTACGACTAATACTACTGCTACTACCAGTAGTAGTAGCAGTAGTAGTAGTACTACTAGTAGTAGTTGTATACATCGGTGATGCATGACCCACAGCTTAAGAACCTTTACCCCTAAAACAGCTCAATTGAATTGTCATACATACGGGTAGTATAAATTGTGAATGTCTCTTCCTGCTTTGTTTTGCAGACTACCACCCGTACTTTTTTCATATCGCATGACTATCATACCCCATCAAGTACCGGCCCCGGAAGCGTGCAGCCGCCAAGCGCAAAATTCTGTCATGCTCACTACGCGCTTAGTGCAGACGTTGTCCACGGGATTCCTGAGTAAATATGTGGTCAGGATAACATGGCGCCTGCAGGAATGGTAGATAAAGCGAGAATGAAACCGCTTTGTCGTCTTTGAACATGGTGTGCTTTAGGGGTCCTTTAAAGGCACATTTTACTTGGCCAACGTAATGAGCAATGAGCTGAATGTGCATGCCAGTTGAAGCGCGTAGCACAGAATATACCGAATCAACAAATGGTTTCATGCACAAATGAAAGAAAACTTATGGTCTGAAACGCGTCTATTCTTGCTCATCTTCATCATCAGCGTCCTCACGAGACAAAGACAAGCCTACTAAGCTCTCAATTGCGTCGCCCCTAAAACGTGGACTTGTCACGCTTGTTTTATATGCAATGCAAAGCATTTGTCAGCGCGCCCCTCTGCGACATCGAGAGTATCTATCTATCTATCTATCTATCTATCTATCTATCTATCTATCTATCTATCTATCTATCTATCTATCTATCTATCTATCTATCTATCTATCTATCTATCTTCTATCTATCTATCTATCTATCTATCTATCTATCTATCTATCTATCTATCTATCTATCTATCTATCTATCTGCGCACGCGTGCTCTCCAGGCCATATCGTTATGGGTTGTGTACCGAAATAGACCATTTCCAATCACAACCATGCCACCAATGAGCGAAGAAGACCTTCCCCGACAGTCTGGAATGTCTACAATACGTGCACTGCAGACTGCAGAAACAACTTCATCAGGTACTATGAGGAACGAAAATTCGCGGGATCTGCACAGTATCGGAGTGATGAAAAAAATTTGCAGCATATCCACGGAGAGAATGATGGAGAGTGGGGCGAAGCATTCGTCCGTTCATTCGTTCTTGCTTCTGTGCGTCCATGCGTCCGTCTGTGTGACCGTCCATGCGTCCATTTGCCCGTCCGTGCGCGCGTCTGTTCGTGCGTCCGTCCCTGCGTTCGTCCATGCATCCGGCCCTGCGTCCATTCATGCGTCTATCCGTGCATCTGTCTGGGTGTCCGTTTGTCCATCTATTCAACACTTCAAGTACCACCATCTCGCATCTTTTTTCATATATTCCCCACATAGAAGCACCACCATCCAGCGGACATTCCAAGGACTAAACGAGAAGTGGCACACACACACTTTCTTACGGCTTGTGCTTCGGGTATTCTTTCCACCTTCAACCACCTCGAGTTCATGGTATATACTTGTTCACTGTATTCAAGGCACTGCGGCCCAACGCTCGCTAAACCTTTCTAAAACCAAGGAGGTTACGCCCAGTGAGTATAACGTAGCAACCTTTTCCTGTCAGATGTGGTCAAAATTTCCGGAGCCCTCCACTACGACGTCTCTCATAATCATATGGTGGTTTCGCGACGTTAAACCCCACATATCAATCAATTTTCCTGTCAGATAGTGCCCAATGTGCATGCCAATGGCTGCTAATGGGAATCGCAGCGTGCGCGTTAACTAAAAGCCCAATGCTCCTGTCTCTCATTCCTCATTAGCTGCCATTAGCATGTACATTGAGCACTATTTGTTATTGTTGAAGAACGCACAGAAGAAATCTCTCACCAGCACGACCTCGGAGGTCAAAATTTTATACGTGTTACATCCTACAACGGCTACGAGAGACGAACGGGTGCTGTTATAAAAAGCTTCACCCGTAAAACTGCATCGCTGCCTCACCTGACCCGCCGGTAAAGAGGATATTGGCCTCAGCCTCCGTGATAAGATCCGGGAATGGTGCGTTCAAATTATATGTAAACTGGTAGCGTAACTTCCATATGTTTTCACGGATCCAGTAGCCGGCGGCTCATTGCCACCATCGCCATCTACGTGAGAAGAGGACAGCTAATAGCAAAAAAAAATAAGATATCATAACCGGAGGCGGTAGCGACGTCGTCCATTAGCCCTACATTCCACGAAATTCTAATTTTACTTGATTACTCATCTGACACGTGCTTTCATTAATTGGCGATTTTATTGCGCCTTGTGCTTGGTTGATTTCACTCGGGAGAGAAAATAAAGAAGAACAACAAATATTGAGGGAGTAAAGTTGTTTTATCAGCCAAATTATGCACTCGCAATAAGCACAAGAAACTTTGCAGAGGCAATTTTGAGACAACTGTTCACAAGCTCAACAGCATATTAGTTTGAAGACTCTTGTTTCCCAATCGTTGAAAACCACTGCAGCGAGACAGTAGCATTGAAAATGCAGCTTTGACAGCCATAGAGTACAGCGTATCGTTGCTTGGCGTGTCGCGTTCACCATCACTAAAGGAGAGGGCACGCCAGCCGTGCACCAGTAAAAGTAGTAGGCAGTCACAGGGGCGGCTATCTACACATTATGTGAGCTAGTTGCGCACTCGAATGTCACACCAGTAAACAGCACATAAAAAATAAGTTAACTACTGAATGTACGCATGAAACCACCACGGAAAAGTGAGCGATGCCTCTCGTTGACATGGTAATGCACCTAACCAAAGAACACACTGAGCTAAACACAAACTAGCATATTGCCTGGACAGGCACCCAAACTACTGACCCATGTTAGCAGACTGCCTGCATCTGCCCACTGTTTCTGAGAAAAAATTGGATGCTCAACCAGGTACCAAAGCCTATAAGCTTTCAATAAATTTGTCGACTATTTTTCGAAACAAATAAAAATAAATTTACTCAAAATAGACGTTTAAATGATTTTTCATTTTCATTATTTCTCCCCTCATCACCTAGTCGCGCTTGAATCGTCACGCGGTTGTTGATGTCTGTCGCAATAGGTTTCAGACCACTTCTTGTTCGTACTTCAGCGACCTATCTAGATTGACCTTGGTGCGTTGGCTAATGCACCTTCGCTAATCACTGAGGATGATAGCCTCATCACCCGCCGCGTCACGGCAAGTGACGCCGTGGTGCCGTTTTTCGTCGCTCCGCTCCGCGCTGGAGATCTAGCAATTTTTTTCTGTCAACAGTACGTATACTATCGCAATGAAAACAAACGCGAACACCGGAACACTGTGTCCAGGTATAGCTTGAGGCGTTCAACTACAACAATGGTCAAATTGTGATTATGTTAGTCGCTGCAGGTGATATAGATGTATCGAAAGGCGCCAAGGTGGATGCATTCGTGTCAAAAGGTGCTGTAGCTGCAATACCAATGCGCATTGTACAAACTTTTACAGTTTCTGCACATATTCACAGCCCTATTTATATAAAACATATTTAGGGGCGAAGCTTGTGCGTCCCTCACAGTACGTCATACCCGAAATAGCGGTCCTTAGATTTTGACCTCCAAGGTGGTTCCGGTGAGAGATTTCATGGGTGCGTTGTTGAACAATAAAAGATAGTACTCAATGCACATGTTAATGGCTGCTAAGGGGGAATGAGAGACAGGAGCATTCGGCCTTTAGGTAACGCGCACGCTGCGATCCCCATTAGCAGCTATTGGCATGTACATTGAGCACGACCTGACAAAAAAGGGTTGCTACGTTATACTCGCTGGGTGTAACCTCCTTGGTTTTAGAAAGGTTTAGCGAGCGTTGGGCCGCATAGCCATGAATACAGTGAACTAGTATATACCATGAACTCGAGGTGGTTAAAGGTGGCAAGTAAATCCGAAGCGAAAGCCGTAAGAAAGTGTGCATGTGCCACCTCCCGTTTAGTCCTTGAAATGTCCGCTGGATGGCGGTGCTTCTATATGGAGAATATATGATGAAAAGATGCGAGATGGTGGTACTTAGAGCGCTGAATAGATGGGCGAACGGACACACAGACAGATGCATGGATGGACGCATGAACGGACGCAGGCGCGGATGCATGGACGAACGCAGGGACGGACGCACGAACAGACACACGCATGTACGGGTGGATGGACGCATGGACGGTTATACAGACGTACGCAGGAACGGACGGATGCAAGAACAAATGGACGGACGAATGCTTCGCCCCACTCCACATCATTCACTCCGTGGATATGCTGCCATTTTTTTCTTGATGTGTTTTTTGTGCGTTTGTGTTATACCTATTTTTATGACAGAGGGATTAGCCATGTTTTCTTTTTCACCTTTTTTCGGCAGCCCAGTGCACCGGTACCTCGTCGAACATGTTGATTCTCTTTGCAGGCCCACATGCGGCATCGTTACTTGTCGGAACTATATATCCTCGGCCTGGGCTATATTTCTCCCGTTTTGTTGTATGTCTGTGTTTTGCAAGCGGACATACCGCTCGCGTTTTTACTGTTCAACGGCTGAGCCGCCAATGAATTGGTCTGTCATGTGCACACAGCACTAATGTTCCCACGGGCCTTCCTAATTTAGCGCGATGGCATGTGTGCTACCAGCCAGTTACATGCATGTATTTAACAAGTAATGCACCAGGATCTCGCTTTGCCTGGAATGCATGGAATTGTCACTGGACTTTAAAGAAAGTAGGTGATGTACAAAGGTGGCAAGGAAGGCTGCGTTGTAACATGTAACCACAAGTAACCAGGTCCCTGGTGTTTTCCACACCACGCTTGAATTCCCCAGAATCAGATTTAAAAATTTGGCTGACAAATTCGGTGTCCTCTCGCTTCTAGTATATCCAACTTACGTATTCTCTCTGGGAATTAACAACATATGAGGCTAAGCTAAAGTAATACACGCAAATATTTGCAAAAGCCTACTCATGAAAGTTTCGTGTTACAGATATTACATTGCCTCAAGTTTGAATGGAATTTTCTAACCAAGTCATCCTGCAAATCAGTAATTTCAATTGATATGAAATTATAACATTATACTGGTACCTTTTTTCGCCTCATGATTTGAATTTTCGTAACTTCCAGTTGCTCAAGTATCGTTCTTACTTTTCTACGTTCTATGCTGCGCGTGTCACGTTATGAGTGTCAATGCACAAATCACTATCGTACACACTTGTGTGCTTCTCTTATTACTCAATGGACTGCGCTTGCACGAAACTGAAAGTGTTTCCAACGGTTTGCTAAGACGACACGGTGCTGGCACCTACCCGTCACCTTGCGTTCTACAACTTATCACTTCAGAGATGGGCGCGCACGGCGCGCGTCCCGTTTTCCAGGATAACTGCCAGATAGCGCTCATGTCTCACGTGTGACGGGACTTGATGCGCTCGTTCGGCTCCGCTGCAAGCTCGAGGCACTCTAACGCAGCACCTCCAGAATACGATTCACCAATTTTCTTGCGCAGAACATCAAATAAATGTTTTTTTTTTCATTCTCTCCAGACGCAAATGACGTCTTTCGACGATATTTGTGGTGTAACAGGTAGATACGGGGCCATTTTTTTTTAGTTTTCAGCAAGCAGCATACAATTTCTAGGCTTGCATACTTGAACGGCAAGCTTAGTTAGAAACAGGTTTACTGTTGTTGTAGACCACACAAAAGATTGGCTAGCGGTTAAAATCTAATTGTCGTGACACCTTACTGTGACCGTTGTTTACCGAATCTAAATAAAGCACCTATTTCGCGCGGCACGCTGTTTTAGACCCCGCCCCACCTCACCCCCAGGTTCACCCCACTTCGAGGGTTCTCTTATAATTTCCACCAATCCTCAAGTAGTCTCCGAGATATCTATAATGGAGAACCACTTATATAAAACGTAAAACGATATAGGCAGTGCACCAGAGAACCTGTCACCTTAAAATATTTCATCCTGATTCGGAAGAAAACGCGGTCCTTATTATGTGATCAACCACGTCACAGAAAGCACACAGAAAGAGAATTCGACACGTCACTCAAAATAACAAACAAGAAGGTGGAGTGAGTGCATGCTCCTTGTGTGGTATGTCACAAATAATTCAGCTTTATATTAGGTGACACAGAAAAACATGGGTAGCGTAGCGTGCCTAACCTTTAGGCATGATTGTCCAACAGCTATACCGCGTGGCCGCGTGCTGCACAACCTGACAAGATTTTTTTTATTTTTTGTAGCAACAAACACACAAATACGAAAATAACATGGCCACTGCTTTTGTTGGCTGAAAAGAGCCAGTGACCGGAACTAAGGGGGAAAGCAGCCGGCTAGGAGCTGACCTGTCCCGAGGAGCTGCGACAATGTATGGCTCCCGCGTGAAAGACGGGTGGCTGCCGACTTCCCGCCTACTCTATACGAGGCGATTCCCAGACACGATAAACGAATGCTGCCAAATATGACTTTCACGTCCCTGACATAGTGGCGCCACGCCGTAACATTAATAATTCTAGTATCGAACACCTGAGGTCCGTTAACGTGTGCTTTAATCAAGCACATGGGTCTCTACCATATCGTTTTCAGAAGTGAAGCTGTTGAATCCTGTGACCTCCCATTGGTAGATTCAAATGAGGGCAAAAAGAAGATACAAATCAGCTTCGAAAAAGTATTCTGAACCCGTCCGCACTCTTCTTGGTGTCATATCTTTTTTTTTCTGTGACGCCAAAGCTGCGTGTCAGCATCTACAAAAAATATTTGAAAGCCACGAATAGCAGTCATTTGAAATTCGAAACAAGTTGATTGGCCTGTAGTTCTTTGTGGTGACTTTATGTTTACGGACTGTACTACCATTGTAATAGTCATTTCAAGACTTAGCATAATTAGGCCTTTTTTCGACTAGAATAAAGGACAAAACGTCAACAACAGTGCATAATACCGGCTGCACCTTTCAAGCAGGTCACCAAAAAATTAAGAACTACGCGAATAACGATGATGGTTTTGACTTATTGTATTGGGAGACTGAAGGTTTTGTTTAAGCAAACAGGACACAGAAAATGACAGCCCGATAATGTTTGGGGAAATGGCTGTGGCGCATGTGGGGATTTGCGAAAAGGGGGAAAGCAAACGTATTTTGAAAAACAGGGCACTAGGCAAAGGTGTTTAACCAACAGGTGACGAACAATTATTTATAAGCATCTAAAGATAGGTGAAATTGAGTCTTTCGCGTGAAATTTGCACCGACCACTACGTTAATGGCAAACAAATAAAGAGCCCTTATTCTACCGTCATCTTAAAACTGCTTTCTACGTCACTCACTGGCAAGCGTTTCCGACCACGCAAATGCATGAGAAACAAGCTTAAAGAACCAACATAATTCCGCAAATTTTGCGCAGAGACAGAACTCATTTCTTTAACTTATCCAAGATGATGGAAGAATATTCGATGTCAAACTGCGAGTGTTTCCCAGGGCCATTCCAAAAGCGTGCACAGAATTACGCACACGAGTGAGGTTAAATGCTTTAGGAAGTTTCAAAAGCTTGCCTTTATTTTGCCAAAGGCGATCTTTTTTGGCCCCATCTGTCGGAAAAGATCAAAAGAGACGGCTGATGGGTGGTCGACAACAGAATGCGCTCAGTTCGGTGACATTCTTAGATGCGGGGCAAGCAGGGAAAATCTAAGGTCGTTTTGTTCAAACAATGTACAAAACGGAAATAGACCACAGAAACTAGCAATGAGCGTTTCGAAACGAACTTGCTCACGCGATAGGATTTTTCTGCGCGGTCTTCCGGCAAATGTATGCAAAAACATCCAGACTTTTGCCGTGCTACGCATGCTATCTTTCAACTTAGCGATGGATTATGGTGAGTGTAAGGGTGCAGTGGACAATTGCAATGAACAACTGTTGAGAACGTAAACTACTTGAATAGTGACAGCTACGGCAAACTACTTCAGGACAGAATCGTATTTTCCGCAGGCACCCTGAGGATATTTTTACGCTATTTACTTTTTATTACATATATATTGCACCGTGTTAATAAAGCATATTTATAACTTCTCTCCCTACGTAAGTTTATGGTGTGCAGCGTAACAAAAAATATTCACTTTTTGGATGAGCGTACTATCATTTGAATATTATCTTCAGATGAAAGTGTATCCAAACTATTCATTCGACAACGGGTAGATACAGAGGGGAAGGAAGGCTTCATAAGCAGGCCCTCTCCACCACGTCCCTTAAATATGAGTGTGTAAACTGCGTATTGGTCGTACTAAAAGTTCGACTTTCCATAAGTTGCGAATAAGTCGTGTATTTAAAAAGCTTCATATATGCAAGAGTTTAGGTGCGTTAGGCTCTGATTAGCTTGCCACTAGTAACAAAAACTGAATGTGGAGAAAATCAAACCATACCTAGACATCACAAGGGCTGCCGCAACGAGTGGTCATTATACAGAATTACGAATTATGTGGTACGGTTACATTATATACTATACTGCTCAATCTTGAGCAACTTTCTTTGATTCGCTCACCATTTCTCGGCATTTCATAAAAGCAGCCTGTCGCGGGCTGAGGAAGTTCACTTCTTGTGAGTGCTACGCGAAGCTGTAGGGTGATCACCTGGTCTTTCCTAACGAATTGAGGAAACTGGCCTCACTACGAAGGATTAGCTTCATATGCATTTCGTGACAAGCCATATAGACTAATTCGCGCATCAATCTCCAAGCGTGTTTTGCCTTCCTTATTACAATAACCAATTTGCCATTGGCAGAATAATGGTGGCTGAGGGTTTGCTTTAAAAACAATGCCACAAAGGCTTGAAGTTCACTGAGTTTGAGAAAAGACCGCGCAGTTTGAACGCAACAGCTTGGACACGCTTCAGACATTATTCAACTTGTTCAGACACTCCATATTCTATTTGACACAACACCTGCAATAATCATGGTTGTGAGAAACTCTTTTATTCAGTGGTGTCCCATCTCCCCCCCCCCTTTTTTTTTGGTCGCCCGACCTGCGCATCAGCGTAAACATGACATTTGTGAATCCATTCTCATGTATTTTTCCACAAAGTGAAGTCAAAATGCGAATTACAGCTAGACGTGTGGCAGCTTGGGCTAGTTGGTATGGCATGACGATAGTTATAGCGCGAGAACAAAACGACGACACAGAGATGTGTCCTTCTTGTCTCTGTGTCGTCGTTTTGTTCTCGCGCTATAACTATCGTCACGCGAATTGTAGGCCACGAAATTACTGTAGCCAAATCTATATAATTATAGAATTGATAGGATCTGGCACACACTGTGCTCTATAAACAGGGGTTCAATCCCCATTTTCTCACATAATCAACGAGCATATACGCATTGAATACGAGTGCATATTTTGTAGTTGCCACGTACCTTACTTGTAGCAGTTTCAAAGTAAAAAAAATCCGTCTTTCTTAGGTTAACTTCAGTGACAGTGAACAAAGAAAGCTGTCTTCCAGCTCGCCTTCTTTGCTCTTTCACATCTTGCGAGGTCACAGCAAGAGATCCGTCCCACCAGGAAGCCGGTCATTCTTCTGCAGGAGGTCGCCTTTATTTTCTTTTGAAAAACCGTCGGCGAAGCGTGCGTCTCATGAGGGGTGACAGTTCTTTATGCAGTGCACACATTGCGCCAAAGCGCTTCACGTGGGTTCGACGCCTATGGGGAAGACCGCTAGCCTATGTTCAGGTATGCATGGTGACTCCACAGCAGCACAGGGTCATACATTCTCTGCTTGTCTTCAAGAGGGCCTGCCCACTCTTCCTTCTTCAAGGGCGCAGAAGGGACGAGAACCTCGGGGAGTTCCTAGTGCCATCGGCATTCGTCATCCTCCCTCTTCCAATGAGGAGGTTGAGACAGGGTATGGTCGCATTAAGCGGGGAGAAGACGTGCGATGATATATTGCCCACTGAACCAGATTGGAAGCCCTCCTCGGTGGGGTGAGCCCCTTCAGATGATGCGAGAAAGGAAGGCTCCTCGCTTTTTATCCAAGGTGGGTTATCCCGCGTTTGGCGCCTACGTGCTTGGGCTCAAAGCGCGCAGGAAGCTATAGAAGGAGGCCTGTGGGGACACCCTTTCGCGCGTATTTCAGCATCTGCTGCGGTCGGGAAGGAGATCCGCCACTGAGGGAGTTCTAAAAGCATGGTGGGTTTGCTGTAAATAATCAGGTTGGCATAGTAAAGATATTCGGAAGCCAGGACACATAAAGTAAGGGAGGCCGATGGCATCAGGAGCGCTAACACTTCACAGGAGGCTCGTCTGGCTGCAACATGGCTTGTTTCTTGCCTGTGAGGAGCTTGCTGTGTGCTGCAGCAGAAATGAGACTAGCAGCTCGTAGATTGTCAATAGACGAACGGGTTGTGACATTTTCGCGCCTGTATGCTGAGATTATTGCATTCGAAATACAAGCGTTTTGTTAGTGTGTATGCCTTTGTGTGTGTGTGTGTGTGTGTGTGTGTGTGTGTGTGTGTGTGTGTGTGTGTGTGTGTGTGTGTGTGTGTGTGTGTTTGTGTGTGTGTGTGACAGCGAGAGGTAGAAAAAACGAGAGAGAAAGAGACCAACAGACTTCATGATGATGAAATAACTTTATTGAATATCCGGCGAATGAAAGGCCCGGGCCTGGGGCCACCTATATGGCCGCTTGGAGCTGTTGCTCCTGCGATGCTTTCAGGGCTTGCTGGACGGCCCATAATTGCTTTGTTAGTTGTAAACTTTGCAGCGTGGCCGACCACTGCGCCCGCAGAGACTTGCATCGTAATTTTCATCATTTTCATACATCAACATGTTTTCGTCTTGTTCTTATGTTTTAGGTTTTTGTTATTGTCTTTGAGGTATATCATTATAGGACGGACCGCCTTTTGCACGCCAGTAAACTCTCTTATTAATTCTTTGTTGTTTTAACATTGAATAAAAAAGAAAAAAAGGCAGGCCTGTGTGGAAGGTGCAGTACAGTCTCAGCGAAAGCTAGAAAACAGGTCTTTATGAGCCTTTTCTAAACACGCTTTGGTAACTGCCACAAGCACACTTGCTTGGTACCCACTAAAAATAAATCATCATAAAATTTGTACTAGGTGAGCATTCGCTATGTTATTCTTCATCATTCTTCGGAGACTTGTGGCGCCCGGTACACACTTGGTAGGAGTTTTGTGCAATTGTTTATGCAGTGGCTGAAGATGATGAAGAATTATGCCTGAAGTGGGTATGGCCACATTTATGAGGTGATCAAGAAGAAGTGTTTTAATGGGTTGAAGCATTGGATGACCCACTCGTTACGCAAGTGGCATTGTGTGACGCCTGGTTGTTTCTTTGATATTATAAAACGCTTTATTACTCATATTAACGCGATTCTTTCTCCGACATCAAGCCTGCCTATGGCCAGTTTAGAAACGAGTTCCAAGCACCGCCACAGCTCAGCTTTCGCACTGGGCTGACACGCAGCGGACACAGGTTCTAATCTCATTGTGTCTGCCATGTATTTAAATGCGAAGCATTTCTCAGCGAACTTCAGCAACATTCAGCGAATCTATCTATCTATCCATTTATCTATCTATCTATCTATTCATCAACCTGTCTGTCTCTCTGTCTGTCTGCCTATCTATCTATCTATCTATCTATCTATCTATCTATCTATCTATCTATCTATCCATCCATCCGCATGCGACTTTGTGCTCTCCAGACCATATCGTTATGGGATGTGTACCGAAATAGACCGTTTCCAATCACACCACTGCCACCAATGGGCGAAGATCTTCCCCGACAGCCTATTATCTATCTAGCCGCCTACAACCTTTAACTCTCCTGGCCGTTACAATATTGGTATCGTTACCAAACTTGGTATGACATAACGTGATTGTATGACGAGCAAAAGTGATTAGTCATAACACGGAAATCATGACATGTATGTGATAAATGTCATGAGTTACATTTCATGGTCTTGCTGCTCTTCAAGTGGTTTCGTTAGCATGTCTTGTTGCAAAACTGCTACGGTATGACATGACTACATGGGAACCCAAGGAACAGACACTAACATAAAATCATGATATGCGTATCATGTAACAGCATAACAACATGCCACACTTATGATGAGTTCGCGACCATTTCGCTAGCTTCGCATATACCTAATTTCGTATTACAGAACGTGAATAGACGACGAAGGTATGTGACTAATGCAAGCATGATAATCATGAGATTCTTGTCATGTAAAAACATGACTACATGCCACGCTCATCATGTGCTCGCGGCCGTTTCGCTAGCTTCACATATACCGAATTTGGTAATTCGAGACGTGAATGAACGACGAAGGTGTGTGACTGGTACAAACATTATAATCATGAGATGCGTGTCATGTAACAACATGACTACATGCCACGCTCATGATGCGCTCGCAGCTGCTACGCTAGCTTCACATACACCAAGCTTGGTGTTACGTTACGTGCCTTGTGGCGATGGCAGCGGTGACTTCTACCGGCCCACGAGGTCAAATTTCGGCGCCCTCAAGCTCTTCTGTGGCTCAAGACTCATGGTCCTACACCAGCGACGGCACAAGAGATGCTCCTGCTCTTGTGCCCATGGACGAAGAGCCGACTGCTGGCTCGTCTGGCTACAGCTCAACATTCGTAAGCTCCGCAAGGAAACGAGGCTCTTGGTGAAGCTCCAGTGAAGACGCAGACGTCTACTCAGTCGACGGCGACGACTCATCAGATGGCAGCTTCGTGTCTGTGAGGAGTCGGAAGGCCAAAAAGAGGCTCATCAAGACGTCATCACCAGCAAGCACGTCAACCATGAACGCAAGGAGTGAACGCTGGCTGCATATCATTCTCTTCATGCCCGTGGATCCTTCCATCAGCCTTCGCGAATTGAACAGGCAAGCTATCGCCACTGTTCTTGAGGGAATAGCACAGAATGAAATCAAACAGGTCCGGCTAAACACACGTAAGAACGTTTTAGCTGTTGACACAACACAAGCAGACACGCTGGAGAAGCTTCGAATGATGGCAGAGTTTGGAGATGTCAAATTACGAGCGGTCGGACCGATGACTAGGACCTGTACTGCAGCTGTCATTTACGACATTGACTTGGCAATCCCAAATACGAATCTACCCATTCTGATGAAACCGGCGTACGAAGGAGTGGTCACTAAGCATATAAGCTGCCTAGGGAACAGCCGCGGCGTTAATATAGTCTTTAAGGGCGACTCAATCCCTACGCACGTCAAGGTGGAACATTTCCGGCATGTTGTATGGCGATTTGTCCCAAAGCCGCTTCAGTGCCACAAGTGTTTCAAGATCGGTCATGTCAAGGGCGTCTGTGCGAACTCTACCGTCTGTCCCCAGTGCGCGGAGTCGCACACGGTAGACACCTGTTGTGCAACAACTTATAGGTGCGACAATTGTTGAGGTACGCATGAAGCCACGTCTAAGGAATGCCCAAGACTCAAGATAGAAATGGGTAGCCTGAAAAAATGGTCAGGGAGAAGCTTCACAGAAAATCCGGCGTCGACGTCGCCACCGACGAAAGCGCTCCAGTCATGGTGATATTCATGCACCACTTAAGTCTACACCACCATCAACATCTAGTAGAAAGCCAGAGAGTACAAGAATACCTCCACCGGCGAAGCCTCTCTCCCCTGAAAACTGGCTGGTGCTTGCGAATGCACGGCCTTCCAAGCAGACTTCCCGCTCCCTGACCCCAGTGAAAGCCAATGCTGCTGTTGACGAGCCTCCAACAGCAGATCGTCAAATTATTCTTTTGCTGCGATCTATTGTGAGTGTCATCAGAAGGGTCCTGACAAGCATCGATACGCCAACTGCTAGGAGTGGCCTACAGGTGCTGGACGCGTTGAGCCCGATCCTTGCAAGCCTCCAGTAAAGCCATGGCCGACAATCACAAGTCGTTCCAATAGGAGGTCAGAAAATTGTCAATTTTTCAGTGGAACGGAGGAGGTCTGAGATCTCGCATATCTGATTTTCGCCAGTTCGTTCATCTGTACCGATTTCCTATCATGATTATATGTGAACCGAAATTATAGCACCCAATCAGACTATCCGGCTACGAGTCATTTTTCTCCTCAAGTGACATCGAAAGTAGCACGGTTGTTGTATTTACTCGCCGGCAGCTTACTTACGTCGTCCAGCCAGTGCAACTTCACGACGGCAATCATTATGTGTGCTTGTCTGTTAAAAAAGGAAAGGTGACATTCGCACTTCTGGGTGTCATCAAGTCAATTCGACGCCAACAAACTAGACGGCATATTAAATGCACATCCCGGTCCGTGGATTATCACCGGGGATTTCAATTCGCATCATTCCATCTGGGGAATCTCAAGGCTTAATTCAACGGGACGACGTCTAGCATCATTGGTTTCCAGCCATAGTCTCGTCCTTCTGAAGTACGCCAGTCCTACGTTTTTGCGAGGCACTACATATAGCAGCTGCCTTGATCTGTCCTTTGTTTCACGCCGATTTGCTACATGGGTAAAGTGGTTTTTGGACATTGAAACACATGGAAGCGACCACATCCTCACTTACCTGAAGATTAAAGGTATTTCGAACATGTACTCCTCTACCACAACACAAAGAATAGATTGGACTGTGTTCAAAACTCAACTTAAGGATGCCTGTGAAGCAGGCATGTCCAATGATCTTCAGCAAGCTATTAAGGAAACTGCACATGCGGCTATGCGCACAATAAAATGCTCTTCGAAGAACTCTGAATTTGACCTCGAGGTGGAGCGACTTCGTGCGATCCGCCGTCGTGCCGAAAGACGATACCAACGCACCAATTTCACAGACGATCTACGAAAAGCCCGGCGCATCCAAAACAATATACAACGGCGCCTCGACAAATTACACACCCAATGATGGAGGAAATTTTGTGCGTCACTAGATCCTCATAAACTACTGTCTCAGATATGGAGAATTGTGCGAGGCCTACGTTCTATTCCAGAGCAGCGTTTTCCCTTCAAAGCCCTTGCACTTTTTCATCGCCGGCATGAAATTGGGGTAGCAGAAAATTTCTGCGCTTTGACCGTCGGCCGGACAACGTACACAAGCCCACATACAGTGAATCATGTTCGTCACTGACGGGACCCGCGCATGTATCTAACGTTTACATCACAGGAGCTTGATGCGGCGCTCGTCTTATGTAATAATTCGTCGTCGACTGGCCCGGATGACATTTCATACAGGATGCTGTGCAACCTTGGTAAACGGGTACGAGAAGCACTCCTTAACATCTTCAACGATTCCTGGCAAGCTGGCGTCGTTCCGCAAGATTGGAAGATTAGCCGCTTGGTACCGATTCTTAAGCCTAGCAAATCTCCCCTGGACATTACCTCTTACCGACCGATCGCACTTTCAAGTTACGTAGGAAAGGTAATGGAGAGAATGATCTTGGCCAGGCTCGAATGGTACCTGGAATGCTATGAGATATATCCGAACGCCAAGGCTGGTTTTCGCCGTCACCGATGTTCGATCGACAATGTTATAGATCTCGTCACATATGTCCAGCATCAAAAGGCATGTAAACGACTATCTGCTGCCATATTCCTTGACGTAAAGGGAGCATACGACAACGTTCTTCATGACGCCATCCTCCAAGTCATTGAGTCAGGGGGCCTAGGTGGACAACTTTATGGTTGAACACGCCGTTATTTACAAGGCCAGACCTTATTTGTGAACACTGCAGATGCTGCAACCTCCCAACTGCCAACGCATCGTGGAGTTCCGCAAGGTGGCGTCTTCATTCCAACCCTCTTCAACCTCTTTCTCATTGGTCTTGTAGAACGACTACCAAGTGTGGTCAAGTTATCCATGTACGCTGACGACATCTGCGTCTGGGCATCTGGCGTGACAAGACCTCAGGTACGCGCAAGACTTCAGAAAGCTGTGACATTGGTATCAGCTTACCTCAACGAACAAGGTTTGAAAATCTCGTCAGCGAAATGCGCATTGATTGTTTTTAGTCGAAAGTCAATGAGACCATACGATATATCTATTGACGGCCAAGTCATACCATATGTCAGGACGCACAGATTTCTAGGCGTATTCATTGATAGAGACCTGTGTTGGAGCCCACATGTGGCCCACTTGAAGAAGAGGCTGACAGAAATTGCAAACTTATTCAAGTATCTTGGAGGAAAAAGCTGGGGGACTTCAGTACTTGCAAAGATGCAATTGTACAAGACGCTTTTTCTTGGCTATTTGCGCTACAGTTTGCCTGTGTTGACCAATACCTGTAGAACCAGCATTCGGACTCTCAAAAGCATCCAGGCTATGGCTCTGTGAGTTTGTCTGGGGCTACCGCGATGTTCATCAACAGCTGAACCAATCGAGATCGCTAATGACAACCCACGCAAGACGCATATCATAATGGAAGTGCTCAGAGCACATGTGAGACAACTTACTCGCGCCCCTGCCCATCATCTAGCTTCACTGCCAGAAGACCGACCTCATACCTCATTTTGCCAGACAGTCTTGTCATATCGCACGCGTATTCCTACGGGATATACAACTCCATCCAGAATTTCAACTCCCCCATGGAGTATGACATGCACATGTTGAACTCACCGTTCCAGGCATAGGGTCAAAAGCCCGGCTCTCGTCTCCAGCGCTAAAGCAGTTTTCTCTTCTCTTGTTATATGAGAAGTACAGTGAGCATACTCATCTATATACTGACGCTTCAACTAAAGTAGATAAATCTGCAGTGTCGGTGATCTTTCCTGCAACAGCGACAGCGGTGAAGTTTCGTTTATCCCACCACCCATCATCGACAGCTGCGGAACTTACTGATCTACGTAGCGCAGTTAAAATCATTAAACACCAAGAAGCTTAGAAATGGGGCGTGTTCACGGACTTTAGGGCAGCACTACAGTGCTTAATATTCGCCTTACGCCGGGGACCGCATGAAGAACTAGTGCTGGAAATTAGAGAGCTGCTTCACCACCTGTTCGACGAAGGACAAAGAATCACGTTTTAGTGGCTTCCAAGTCACTGCGGCATATTGGGCAACGAACATGCCGATGAAGCTGCTCGATCAGCACACGAAGATGGTGAAGAAAAATCTATACCATTTTTAAGGACTGATGCTGCAATGACAATCCGAAAAATCGCCAATGCAGAATTAAAATCTCTGAGGAACGCCGAGTGCTTACGGCACACGCCACTGCATAGACTGGACACGTCTCGTCAACTCCGGCCTCCGTCTGGACTCTCTCGAGTCGAGACAACGGTGCTTTGCCGACTACGGCTTGGTATCGCCTTCACCAAAGCTTTCGCTTTCCGAATCGGCATGGAAGACAGTGCTCCTTGCGGTCATTGTGGCAGCGATGAAACTATTGAGCAGGTTCTCTGTCACTGCCCTGGTTACAGCGTGCAAAGACGGCAACTAGCTGCTGCGTTAGCTCGCCTAGACGACAGACCTTTGTCTGAGCAATCAGTGCTTGAAAGGCGACATGATTTGTGTGCTCACAGAAAATCAGTGAAGGCCTTACTGAACTTTCTGCTTGGCAGTGGTCTATTATATAGATTATAACACCCCAGCCCCCGCCCCTCTTTTTGCGTGCGTCTATTTCCCTCTTCCCTTTTTTCCCATCTTTCTTCCCCATTCCCGCTTCCCTCAGTGCACGGTAGCAAACCAGATGTTCCATTTTCTGGTTAACCTCCTGGCCTTTCCCTCATTTTATTCTCTCTCTCTCTCTCACGGGACGTGAATAGATGACGAAGGTATGTGACTGGTGAAAGCAAGATATTGATGAGGTGCGTGTCATTGAACAACATGAATACATGTTCACATGACGTGTATCACATCTTCACAGGACGTATGTATCACATGACGTGAATATACGACGAAGGTAAATGGTACGTCCAAACATGATAATCATGATATGCGTGTCATGTAGAGCATGACTACACGTTTCGCTCATAGCGTGCTCGCGGCCATTTCACTAGCTCCACATATGCCAAATTTAGTATTACGTGACGTGAATGGACGACGAATGTAATTGGCAGGTCCAAAC